>OY979698.1:60178379-61378379 GCA_963855945.1 Thereva nobilitata | reverse complement strand
TCGGGTGTCGACACGTTGCGTTGGGTCGCGTTTTAATAGTATGTTTCCTCCTTGAGTCAATGTAGTTGCAAATGGTGCCAACTCCAATGAGTTTGCGCGCAGTTTTGCACTTTGTCGATCCACGACTAGGAGGTTTTATGGGGCCCCGCCCAGATCAACTATGCTTATTCAAGACGAGGTCCTTTTTATACGCTTTATATTAGCTTCACCTGTATGTATGTGTGTATGTATGTATGTATGTACTATGTAAACAAATCTTGCAACTTGATTTTGACTCACTTCTATATAACCGATCAACTTCAAATTTTGCACATATGCATAGTTCGCGTGACAATGCAATCTGACCATTTTGTAAGAAAATCAAGATGGCGGTTCCAAGATGGCGGTCGATTTTTGCTATTGTGTTCCCCGACCCCCCGACATGGGTATCAAATGAAACGGCATGACAGGTAGAATACAATTAGCTGTATGGCGTCATTCCAAATTCAAAATGGCGGCAAACAAAATGGCGGACTACCTTTTTCTTTACAACCCACTCGATATGGGTATCAAATGAAAAGGTGTGACAATTAGAATACTATTATCTGTGTGGCGTCATTCCAAATTCAAAATGGCGGCCAACACAAAATGGCGGATTATCTTTTTCTTTACAACCCACTCGGTATGAGTATCAAATAAAAGGATGTGATAATAGAATACTTTTCGCTGTGGGGCGTCTTTCCAAATTCAAAATGGCGGCCACCACAAAATGGCGGTTTACCTTTTTCTTTACAACCCACTCGGTATGGGTATCAAATGAAAGTGTATGACGAGTATAGTATAGTAAGCTTTGTGATGTCGTTTTAAATATAATATGGCGGTCACTACAAAATGGCCGAACACATACATATAATAGACTAAAAAATAGAAAATAAAAAATATAGTTTAAAAAAACTAAAAAATACGCTTTTATTTTAAAATGAACTAAAAAGTAAAAAATAATTTTGAATGTAAAGTTTTTATTGCTCCAGCCAGTATAAGAAAACAACCTACCTTTCGAAATCTAAAAAAGCGTGGGGCGCTAGCTAAAAGTTCCGGTGTTAATAAAATAAGAATATAGAGAGCCCCACGCTTTTTTACATTTCGAAAGGTAGGTTGTTTTCTTATACTGGCTGGAGCAATAAAAACTTTACATTCAAAATTATTTTTTACTTTTTAGTTCATTTTAAAATAAAAGCGTATTTTTTAGTTTTTTTAAACTATATTTTTTTTAATGTGTACAATCAAATGTAGCTACATGTAGGGTTGGAAAATTATAGCCCGGGATGCTGACTGAAAAATGAATTTGAATCTCTAAAGAAACCCTAGGGACGAGGAAATTTGTAATACGTGATGATTTCAACGTAGTTCCTCAGTTAATGTTACAACAAGGACATTAAGCGAAAAGTCAATATTTAGTTCAAAATGGTACACTAAAATGGAATGGATATTGGTGCACGTTTTATTAGAAACGAGACAGTAATTAGTTTTGGGGCCTTAGATTCGACACAACTCTAGCGACCCCAGTCAATAATGGGTTTAATGTTCCTATTGATAGAATTAGACATGACTAAACGACCTAAAAGGCAAGGCCTGGCTCCTACATGTCTCATATTGTCAAAGGCGTAACAGTAATGTGTAATATCAGTTGGAGAGGACTGAAGGAAATTCATTTATAAAGATTAGGAATAAAGGCGAGTGGACCTTTGGGGACAGTTGCAACAGGCAGAAAGGAAACCCTCAATCGAGCTTGGAGTTTAGGTAACAGAGATGATTGCCATACTCCAACAAACGCTTTTTAGATATCTATGGCAACCAGACCTGATTCACCAAATCGATGCAAGTTTTGGTTGAGGTGCTCTGTAAGACGCACTAATACCCTCGACACACGGAAACGCCTTTACGTAATTCGTCGTTACGATGAATGCCATTTTAGGGGGTGGTACACAGAAGAATGTCAGTGAACGAAAATTATGCGTCGTTGGTTTTCGTCGTTACGATGCTCAATATTCGTCGTAATGGCGAATTTTCGACGTATCGGCGCGGCGTCCGTGTATCGAGGGTATAAAAAATCGCGAGCGCATATTTTTGTTTTCAACCGCCTTGACTCCGATATCGCCGTAAAGGAGAGTGGAAAGTCTGCCCACAATCGTTATTCGAAGGAAAGTAGAGAGAATGGCTTGGTCTAATACATTACCGAAAGCATCCATTCCCAGTTGTGAAAACTGAATTGATTCCAGAAGAATCAGTTCAGAATTAATAGCTAAGTAAGCAATTGATTCCTTTTTTAATTTAAAAACATGACATGTAATCGCTTATGAATTGATTACATGACTACTATGATTACTATGACCTGCCCGTGTAAAAGTAATTCATTCTTTACGTGTATGGTAATCCGAAGTGGAATCGATTTAGAATCGATATAATTAATTCTAAATTAATCCTGAATCAATTCCAGTTACAACTGGGTTATGTTATAAACTGTACAAGCAATTATTCTATATTGAGTCTTTTGTCATAAAATATAATTATCTTCTAAATATAATTTTTATTTCAAAAATCGGTCAACTTAAGAATTAAGGACTACTTTTTTCCCCGAAAGACTTTTCAAGGCCCTGTACAAAGTAGCCTGCCAAACAGGACTACTTACAAATTTCCTTCAAATCTTTCAAACAATTATATTCACACATACACACGCATGACACAAACTTATTTTTTTTTTATTCTGAAGATCCATTACACAACGGTGAGTCTGCTCCGCTTTCGTCCCGGTTTCAGGATCTTGTATAGGCGTGTCCAAATATGTTACTTGTGTTGTGCTTTGTTCTATATTTTCCATTATTTCGATTTTCCGCACGTACTCCGCCGTTTATTTACATTTCCCCCATTTGAATGTTTACTTGTGTATGCGTATACGTCTGGGCGTTGTACGTCCTTACACACAGACCGGATACGGCAAAGGACGATGATTTATCCCTTCTGATCAGACCTGGCTGTATAGAAGGGCACAGTGGAGCTATTTACATTGAATACACATAAAAAAGAAAATCCTGCCGCTTTACAAATGTGCGAATTTTGAGCACTTTTTGTTGAAAATGGGTTTGGTGAACCTGTAAAGGATGAATTGCCACCGGCTTTTGCTTTTTTTAGAGCAAAAGCCTAAAATGGCTTTAATAAATTTAATAAGACTTTGAGCTATGGGCCGGAATGAAGTTATTTTTTAGGGGAATACAAAATTGCTTCAAACGGGTTTGAGATTTTAACTATAATTTACATTTTTCGTAGTGATCAAAACATTTTTAACATATAGCATAAGCGAGTTGGAAAATTTGAAAAGTACAGACGAAAACTGACTTTAAGCTAGTCGAAGATGAGGTTTAGAGCTATGCAACTATTTGTTGAACTATGCAACTATTTGTTGCTATTTCAAAGTGATTTGCAAGTGGGAATTAATTTGCTTCATTTTGTTAAATAAAGTATTTTGATACGCAGATAAGTTATCGAAGAAATTGCGACATTCTAATCAAAGAAAAAGTAGAAAACTACATTCAGATGTGAATATACAAAATGAATAAGAGATTAGGATAGCTGGCAGGTGGTGCATGTTTTAATTGTTTAGAAATCTCAAATATGATAAGATGCAATGGCTACAACTTGTAACCAATTTCCAAATAACACATAAAACCAACTAATTAACATGTTGGAGAAATATACCTACCTTTTGGCGAAAATTTCCTTTGCATTTCAACTTGAAGAAGTCTGTTTAATTGTTGGTGTTAAACCAAACTGGTAATAGCTCAAATACAGATAACAGACGATATCAGATCAAAAGGAATAATATTTATTAGCCTTTACCACACAGCTTCAATTTTCTTGGATGAAGATTTCCTTTAGGTTATGTTTGTGAAATCTAACCGTTATCTAGCCATTACTTTTTCATATAAATGTAAGGAAATCATTACCGGAGTGCGGAGGCATGCATAAAACTTTATCTGAAATCATAATTTCGTAGAGCAACGTAATTTCTCTAAAAAATAAATTCACATTATTTATTTTGAAACCTCAAAAGTTGAGTTAAGAGTTTATATGAGTTGCGTTGAGTTAAGAGATGGGTAATTTTTAAACCTTAACTGAACTCAAGTTATTGGAACTCAACTCAACTCTTAATTCAACTCTTAACTCAAGTCGTAAATCAATTCTTAACGCAATTTTTTAACCAACTCATTACCATATATATGATGTAAACGAACATACTATTTTACAAAGCCGAAAAGATTTTGAGTCTAATATTGATAATCAAAAGATATATGCCGACACCTAGTTCGCCAAGATGATGAATTGAATGATGACGAGTTGGAAATTCAACACGTTGCTGGTCGATTTCCAGAAACAAATTCTTTTCAAAAATTATATAGAAATCCAAATGCTGCGCTTAATGAAGATAATTGCTAAAAGAGGAAAAAATATAATGAACCTTGATCAATTTTGTGGCCCAATGCGAAGTGCTAATTAAAATAAAAAAAATTTACTTTTACATATCGTACATCACATTTTATCTGCACAGAAATCGCCCTTACAAATATTTTTCACTGGACCAGCTGGATGCGGAAAAACTTTTGTTATTAAATTGATAACGGAAATATACAAATTGATTCTCCGATAATGACGGCAATGCATACATTATGTGGGCTTCCACTGGCAAAGCTTCAGTAGTCATTGACGGAACTACAGTTAATATAGCATTAAAAATGTCATTATCTAAAATAATTCCGTTGTTAATGGGAAAGGCACAACAGTATCGATGTTTATTTAAATACCTTAAAGTGTTAATAGTTGACGAAATAAGTATGATTAGTGCTGAACTTTTAAATTAAATTGATTCAAGTTTAAAGCAAATAACCTGAAATTTTGACAGTAACTTTGGAGGACTAAACAGCATTCTTCTTGGAGACTTGCGACAATTAGGTACCTCTAGCCCGAGCAGCGAAAACAACGTATGGTTGGAATTAACTCAAGTTATGCGACAAACTAACGTAATTTTTGCTTCTATCCTTACAAAAATCGGTAATGGATTCATTCTAGATAATGACGAATTGGCCATTATCGAGTCAAGATGTTTTACGAAGGAATAAATCACAAAGCGATGCCTGAATATGATTCGATTATTTCATGAAAACGCATCGTTCAATGAATTAAACGTATCTATTTTGCAACAAGCTCAAGATAAATTTGTTTCTATTGCAATAGATCTTAATAGTGACTGTGCTAACCATGATCAGGAAGTATTTGTGCGCCAAAAATTGCACAAGATGTCAGTGATCGACTCAGGTGGATTGCGATACGAAATTATTTTTGAAATCGGAAACATTATGTTATTACAACAAACATAGACGTTACGGTGGATCGCCTAATGGTTTTGGAACATTGGTTCAAATAGAACAGAATGAACAAAATGATAAAAGAACTGGTACAGTTGCCAGAAAAAAAGCAGCTAGATTCATTATGGAACACATAATTGATAAACAAGCCGTTCCTATTACACATCGAACTACAAGTATTCTCTTAACAACAACAAAACAATTGTGGGGAAAAACCCTATCCTATGATTCCTCGATGTGCCACGACTATGCATTAAGTCTCAAGGAGGTACATATGAGGAGATAGTCCATGAGTATAGTAAAACTCATTCTATTCAGTTATTAAATATCGCTTTATCGCGAGTTACAGAATCGAAGGTTGTAATGATGATTTAAGACTGAGATTACCTTTAAACTGTGAAAGTCTCAAAAAACATGCTTCAGCTTTACAAGATTGTATTTCTCAAAAAAGAAACTTTTTATTATTATCAGAAACATTGCTTTATAATGAAAAAGACGTTCAAATACCTAATTTCGATTGCATAGTAAAATTTAAACGGGAAAATGTTAGAGCTGCGGGAGTTGCGATATATCAAAACAAAATATAGCAAACTTACAATACGAAATGCAGGTGAACTTAATGTTACCCAAGTAGCTATTGGTGATATATGTGCTTCTCAAGTTGGATGATGGGATAGAATTGCTTATGGTTGTTGTGTATATTTCACCAAATCAAAAAGTCACACAAATCATAACACTTTTAAACCGTCGCGTCGGTTACTTGCAATAGTCGCGATGGTTCAAGGATTTTGGGAGATAATTTAGACGAACTTCCCATGCTTTTAGCAGGAGGTTTTAATGCTAATTTTGCAACAAATGATTCAATCCTTCTGACAACATTCCTTGTCCAACAATTTGATTTGAAAATCAATATTAAGCCAACTGAACCTACAACTAGAAATGGGATAACAATCGATGCCGTATTTTCAAAATACTTCGATAACATCACATCTAATACTTTTGTTCCATACTTTTTACCATTGGCTAGTAATTTCTTTAATGCCGTCTAATACACCTTAAACAGGTAAACAATATTCTGTATATATTATTATAATAAGAGTCATATATTTTTTTCAATAACAAAATATTCTCAAAAAATAAATTTGGATTTTATTTTCATAGCGAACGGAATAGCGTATTCAGCCTTTGTTGCTTTCCCGTGATCGAAGCAATTACTCTATTGCGAAGTCGATGGCCGTTTTTGGATGTCATGCCTATATTCCTTTATTAGCTCTCACGGCTCTTTGCTTTTCTTATTATTTGGAAATCATAAGCATATAGTACTAAGATTCTTTATCATAAAGGTTAATAAGATTGATAAACTATAGCTCACATTAATTTTGGCCTTTTTGGCCTCTCGATCGATCATCTCTTTAGAAGAATATCAAAGGACTTTGTGACAGCCGTTTGTTGTATTCCTCAACAAACGTGTGGCACTTTGATACTGGCCTTCTCTCATATCGATCTTGTCAAGCATGAATACAGCTCTCTGGTCATGATTTTTATGAGCGAACCAACCGACTTCCGAATGGCGAAAAATTAGCGAATTTGCTCCCTTAGTACTTGTTGCAGCGGCAATGCGTTGCCAAAATACTTAAATAATTAAATAAACAAGTAAATAAAAAACCACAAAAGAAGTTAAAAAATTTATATAATACAACAATATAAAAATGTGCAATACACCTTGTTGCGTTACTGCTGATTCTCTTCCTTTTTATTTATATTATTGCTATTCCTGGAATGCCTCCATTCAAAATAATTTTCAATAAATCTATATAATTTCACTTGTAAGAGAATATGGGATACGACTTTCTTATTTATTGCGGTGTGCTCTTTTAATATTCTAAATTCTTTACTGCATACTGAGGTTCTCGAAATTGTCAACTTGCCTTTTATTATTTCTATAAAATTGGTCTATTACTCAATAAATAAATCAGTAATGACTTATATAGACCCCATTACGGCTGGTCCATTTCTGCCAATACTGCCCAGAATCCCATCGAAATCAGATTAGCCATTTCCGAGATTAGTCCCTACAAACAAGCAGAAAGACGATGAACCTATTACACAGGTACTTGTCAAAAGAAAGAATACAATTTTCGGGAAAGATAACAGTTGCAAGGACTATAATAAATATTCGAAAACCTGATCCTACATCGGATCCGACCGAAAATCTGATCCAAGGTGGAAAAAGTCCTGATAGAGTGAGAACTTTTTTTACCGTTCCAATTGTAGAATTCAAAGAGTTCTATTAATATATCCAGGGTTGCCTAAGCAAATATTATCGCAGCCCTATCCACGCACATCGGACCAAAAGGAAAAGGGTTGCCTACAGTACAATCTAGATTTACTTAGGCAACCCCGGATATTTAAATAGAGCTTTTTGAGGTTTACAATTGGAATTATAAAAAAAATTTCATTCGCTTTCCTCCTAGGAGGAGCCTAAAAGACGCCCAAGAAAATACTGAATGTTCCTATGAAAGTCCCAGGCAAACAGACAGACGGACATACAGACAAACTGACATAGAGACAGAAAACAATTTTAAAAATACTTGAATGTGTCTTAATATCAAATAATTAATAGTCCAGTCAAATTAGTATTTTCTGATCTAACAAAATATATCCTTCATTTTTTTTTAAATCGGTTTATTTTGGTGTTTTAAAAAAAATGTTAAAAGTCGGGAACGATATCACCAAGGCTTAAAAAATTATTCAAGGTCAAAGTTCATAAAATAAAATTTTTTGCGAATATCGCGCTTTTTATAGCTCGGAGGCCAATTAAAGTTATTATGAAAATGAAAGATAATTAAACTCCCCCAAAAAAAGATATCTTTCATTTTTTAAATAAAACGAACAGTTTAGGCAAAAATGTGCTTCAAAGTTTCTGCACAAGGCATATGCATATTAGCCCAGTCACTTTATACATAAACCTCTAAAAAAATCCAAGTGGAGATTTTACAGCGGGATTCTCTTTATTTTGGGGTCACAAATAATTTCCCAAAAGTCCATAAAGCCAACTGACCGGATACTCAAGCTACTGACGGTCAAAGGTCACGAAAATCAGTTTTTCTTAAATATATCTTAAATTATCGGTTTTACGTAAATGGCTAAGTTAAATTTGTTCGTGAGATAAACGTGCATAAAAATGTCCTGTCGAGCTATTCGTGAAATAAGGCCACAAACAAAATTTGGTTAACAAAATGGGCCACTGGCTAGCCACCCGCGACGGCTATTTGAGTGAATTTTTTTTATATAAATAATCGGAAGATGCCCTCTCTTCAATAAAACAACCTTCATTGGAAAATATTAAAGGTATTAAACCAACAGATGGTCCACCTTTTATACGCATCAAAGGCTTAATCTTCACGAGCTTGTAATAAGATAGAATTCCCGCGTCCGGGATCTCATTCATAAAGCTGACACAAGCATACACAACAAATAGACGCACTCGTATAGACTAGTGGCGTATGCGTTGCTCCGCAGTTTGTCACCCCAATTTTTCGAAAGCCAGTTCTAGATAAATTTTGTATAGGACATTTTTATGCAGATTTATCTCACGAACAAAGTTTACCTAGCCAAAAGGCGGTAGCGGGATAAGAAGGGTCTGGCGGCCCCCACCGGATTCGCTACAACCGACCCGAAAATCTTGAAGAGGGTCGAAAAAAAAAATTTTGAGTTTTTTTCCGACCCCATGGACCCCCATGAAAACACCATAACCTCAAAAAATGTAATTTTTTCATATTTTAATTTTTTTTAAGCATAAAATTTATATTTTAAACAGCTGTAACGCATCTAAAATATTTGTTGATTCGTGGAGATGTTACCTGAATTTTTTCAGATTTTTTCGTTGAGTTAAAATATGTGAAATATGAGTTTGAATGCAAAAAAAATCGTAAAAAGACGCTATGTTGCGTGAATAAGTCTATGGTTTTTAGGTTTAGTTTCATTCTTATTTTTGGTGTTAAATAGCTCTGAAAGCGACAATATTCCTCTTTCGAATGAGACTAACTGCGCTTCATTTGGTCGATTCTGGTGAGCGAGCCGATTTTTTGAATAAAACTCGAATTAATAATTTTTATGGTTTTTCGACAATATAAAAGTGTCTTTGATGCAGTGCGTCCACGCTATAAAAAATGGATCAAAATAGGGGTTTTTGAGGTCGCTGATCACGATTTTAATGTCAAAAAAATTGTTGGCGTGTGACAGCTGTCAAAAACGCTGTCAACAAATAAGCTTAATTATTCATTTTTTGACATTTTCGTATAAATTGCTTGAAATGTGGTATATATAGAGGTTTTCGAGGTCGCTGATCACGAATTTGATGTCGAAAAACTGTTTAACGTATAACCGTCAAAAACGGTATATTAATTCTGCCATTTATATAATTTTATTATTAAAAATTAATTTTCATGAATTTATATATTGTTTTATAATATAACTGATTTTATTTATATAAATAATTGCATCGTCATTGGTAAGTTTAAACATTTAAATCTGTTGAATGAACTGCCATCTGCCGGAGCTACCTGACTACACCCACTACGCACTCGAGGCCTCAGGCCCAACATTCAGTTGGGCCCCACTGCGCACGCGTCAGAGCATCAGAGCGCCAGAGCAACACTAGATCACTCTAACGTTATTTCTCTTCTCAGCGTTAGTCTCATACACGTGTCAAGTGTCGCTTCGTTGTATATAAATCTCCTTCGTTGATCAAATATCCGTCTTAAAATTATTGTTTTTCCTGCTTGCTTCAACACTTTGTATGAAAGGTAATGATTATTTTTTCTTATAGTTCCAATTAAACTTTTTTATCATTTACATTATAAAATCACTTTTTATCAATACTTAATGTAAGATGCCACCTAAGAAACGAAGATCTTTAGCCCAAAAAAGATGCGTTTCATGCAAGACTTTGCTGCGTTACGATTCTGGACAGCAAAAAATCATTTCGTCAGATGCTGAAGCCCAAACATTTTCCAACACTATGGGTGTAAAAATGAATGTAGGAGACATTTTATGCAACAGCTGTCGCGCAACAGCATATAAAAAGGAAAAAATTGATCAACCATCGACGAGCCGCAGCCATCCATCAGATCCTTCGCCAGAGGTCGCTCCAGTACAACCTGCAAATCCCCCGCCAGAGGTCGCTCCAGTAGAACGTGCACATCTCCCGCCAGAAGTCGATCAAGCAGAATCAGCAAATCTTCCGCCCGAGGTCCATCTAGAAGAACCAGAAAATATTCCGCTAGAAGTCTATCCAGTAGAAGAGCAGTCATCACAATCGTCGAATTTGTCAGTATCAGGTAATGATTCTCAACCAACACATCAGCCGATCCAGCATTCACAATCAGACACAGGATCTTCGTCATCACTGTCACAATCGTCTTCGTTTAATGACCCGACTTTCGTTATCCGAGAAAAAAAAGAACGCGAATTGATAGTTATGCCGTTGAATAGAGTTAGTGGCTGAAAATGTTTGGAGCAAACGCGAACGAATTTCGGTACGCCTCTGTCCGGGATCTGCATGAAACCTATGAACATATGGTTGTTTCTTTTCTTTTAGAGTGAGAGGTTCTTGAATCCAACTGTTTCCCTCGAATCCGTATACATGTACGCTATTTTCTGTTCCTTATCTTCTCTATTCTAAGAGGAAACCTTAGATTCTTCGAAATGACTTAATGATATTCTTAATTTTATTTTTTACAGTTGTCAACCTGTTAAAATAAGGATCGAACTATAATTGTAATTCAAAGGCTGTAAAAGTATTTAAAAAATAAGTTTGATTCTGAGTTTTGTAAACTGAAATATTCTGTTTTTCATTGACAGCGTTTTTTGACAGTTGCCATACGTCAGAACAGTTTTTTGTCATCAAATTCGTGATCAGCGACCCCTATTTTGATCCATTTTTTATAGCGTGGACGCACTGCATCAAAGACACTTTTATATTGTCGAAAAACCATAAAAATTATTAATTCGAGTTTTATTCAAAAAATCGGCTCGCTCACTAGAATCGACCAAATGAAGCGCAGTTAGTCTCATTCGAAAGAGGAATATTGTCGCTTTCAAAGCTATTTAACACCAAAAATAAGAATGAAACTAAACCTAAAAACCATAGACTTATTCACGCAACATAGCGTCTTTTTACGATTTTTTTTGCATTCAAACTCATATTTCACATATTTTAACTCAACGAAAAAATCTGAAAAAATTCAGGTAACATCTCCACGAATCAACAAATATTTTAGATGCGTTACAGCTGTTTAAAATATAAATTTTATGCTTAAAAAAAATTAAAATATGAAAAAATTACATTTTTTGAGGTTATGGTGTTTTCATGGGGGGTCCATGGGGTCGGAAAAAAACTCAAAATTTTTTTTTTCGACCCTCTTCAAGATTTTCGGGTCGGTTGTAGCGAATCCGGTGGGGGCCGCCAGACCCCTCTTATCCCGCTACCGCCTTTACGTAAAACCGATAATTTACGAGCTATTTGAGAAAGACTCATTTTCGTGACCTTTCACCTTGACGAATTTTTTATGCCTTGGTGATATCGTTCTCGATTTTTAACATTTCTTTTAGAACACCAAAATAAACCGATTCCAAAAAAAAATGAAGGATATATTTTTTTAGATCAGAAGCCATTTTTAAGTCTAAAATGACTGGACTATAACGATACGAGCCTAGGAAATAACACATACTTTGAAATCATAGACGGACACTCTCATTTTATTACTATATTATATGTATATATTCCCTGCAAACAATTTCTCGGAGGCTCGCTTTCTCGGACAATTCTCGATTCGAAAAATGCTTGCGAAGGGTACGAGAAAAAGATTCAAAACGCAAAATGAAAGCTTTCCTGGTTGATTTGTTTCTCCCAAAGCTTTCATGCTGTAGAAAAATATTGAGAGCCGATTTCCGCTGAATGGGACTTCAAATCTCCAAATTACACTAACAAAATAACGTCATTTCACCGATTTGAAGTCCTATTGAGAGGAAATTTTGAGAGCCTTTGGTTTCTCTTCAACGATTTGTTTGGAAAGTTTGAGTTTTTGACTTGTTTTGCCCGGCGGAGTGATTTTCGGCGCAGAAGCGATTTGCTATCGATACGAGCATGCGATTCGTTATCAGCACGGGAAAGCGATTCGATCTCTTGCTCCGCTTTTATTGCCTTCGAATTCGTTTACGAGTCGTTAACGAGTCCGAGATCGAAGCAAGCTTTCGCTTTTGGCAAATCGTTCTCGAATCGTTTCCGAATCGAAATGTTTGCAGGGTTATTTACATTACATTACTATTTGCTTGCACTATTTTTTTTGTATTGTAGGTAGGAAGTTCTTAATTTCAGAGGAACAGTCACTATGGTAAAATTTTAAGAGGGCTGCCACATACCTACGGTGGATCAATGAGTCTATGGAGGAGCACACGTGACATCACTGATGAGTTTGATGGAGTGTTTTGCACTTTGTAGAGTTGTATTCTAGGGTAAGTAGGACATTGTTCCGGGCTGCTTGAATCAGGAAGTTGGATGTCTTAAAAACTCCAAGTATTGATATATACTGTTTTTGCGATAAGGAATATGTGGTCGCAGATCCTCAGCTAAAGTTCTGACTAGGACTTTAAAAATAGGTCTGCCGTTAGGGTTAGACAACTAACCCAGAAGGAAGGTAGGTGCAGGTTTTATTACAGATAAGACAGTATCTAATTTTTGAGGGGTTAAATTTAACACGGTTCATGCCATTAAAAATTGCAGCTACATGGTTTGTATGTACTTCACTAGTGCTAAGCAATAGAAACACTTTTAATTTTACTTTTAATTCTATTGTACTTTAGTTAAAAACCATAAACCCAGTTAATTCTCAACTAAATTTTGGTTTTAATTATGAACAACTATTTCGCGTTGATTACACAGGTCTATAAACAAAAATTTTTTTTGGTGCCAACATAATTCCGTCTTAACTTCACTGCCTACTGCGTTCAAATACAAAAAGTGGTATTTAAACGTTAAAACTACGTACAGTTTAGTAGTATTCAAACCTAAAAAAAATTTTGTACAAATTACTGATTTTAATAGTTTGTTTTTATCATTTCGTTAATGATTAACGTTTTCAATCGAAATTATCGATATGTATTCGTCAAGGAGAGGGTGCCTAAACATTCCGAACACATTTTGTAACATTTGCGGTGAATATGTAGTGAAAAAGTGTCGAAAAACTACATATATCTGAGTTTGTGAAAAATGGGTACTTTGCCTGCTTTAAGATACATATTAAAGACATTACTAAGCCATGGATTCCACGGGTTGCAAATTGTATAGTGAGCATGTAAGACAATGGGTTAATGGAAAACGAAGCCATTTAAAGTTTGGTGTACCCATGATTTGGAAGGAACCAAAAGTCACGAGAATGATTGTTATTTTTGTGCCGTCAAATTACATGGTGTTAATCGAAAAAAATTGGTGGTCATAGGTTTCTATTGAATGTTTCTAGAACTGTCTTTTCCCAAAAATTAGCCCGTGTCCTGTGTAGCCCTGTGACACAGTATCGCTGTATCCCATGTATCCCCCGCACCCATATATGGTGCGAATAGTGTCGCTCTTATGCTATTTTACAAAAACTACACGTAGTATAAAAAAAATTTATATGTGTACAGTTAGAATCCAAATAACTTACAAATAAAAAAACCACTTTAGTCATGGCGGCACCAAAACCATTGTTGACCTGTGTTATCATCCTATAAGAAGAACGTAGCAACAGGTTTAGTTTTTATTTAGTGCGTTCCATTTATTTATATTGAATATCTATTATAAAGCTACTTCAGTTGAATTAAACAGAGTAATAGTTAATATTCTTGTAATTTGTAATTTTCAATTATTGAACTCGTTCGGTAATTGACCTAACAAAAACATCGAAAGAAATTCACAAGCTCACAAATAAATCATAATAATACCATGCGATGTGGATTGAACTTATAAGTTCACATTTCACAATGTCACATTTCACATTTCACCGCTGACATAATTATGGCAAAGTCTGTTTAATACTATATAATGCCCACGAAAAATTTCCATTTTATGTCCTTGCTACTAATATGTCGGTGCTAAATTATTTCAGTTTTGATGGTAAAATTTCTTTCACCACATTCTACTTATTCTAGATTTATAACAAAAAAGCAAATAAAATGGATGGATGCAGAATGTATATGTACCTGCACTAGAAATTAATTTGATTTATTCAACTCTTCAGGGGGAAAAGTCTTCTTTGTGTCTGCATGACGTAAGTAGGGCACAGAACGCGTCCACTTGATCGGGCACGGACAATGAGTTCGCGGGAATGTCGACAATACAATACTGAATAAATAAAAGCGGCTAAAAAGTAGATCAATAGATCACCGGCATTATGTATTGTGGTTGGCACTCCTAAGTCGACGTATCCGAGTCGTCTAAATAGAAACTATAAAACATCATCAGCGGAAGTTGTTAGGTAAACTCCCCCACGTGCGGAAGCTCCGTTTACGCTTTCAGAGTAATCGATACGTAAGGTCTGGAATTCTTGCGCTGAGGTGTTTCCATAAATCCCCTTAAGACCCAAATACATTGACTCCACGGCCTCGTATTAATTTCATCGGTCTCGTAAAATCTGCCCCTCTTCACTTGGATATTCATTGCCACTTTTACCTTTGACTAATTAAAAATGTGCTCATGAAAAATTCACGGGTGAAATTGCTCAATGTATGGTAGACTCCATGCTGTGACTTGCTCCTATTACACGCACTACAGGAGGACAGCAGAGTCGTTACGGTAGGCTAGAAAAGTTCTTCCTATTTTCTCTGTCCTTTTGCCTTTTGATGGGCTTTATGAGAGGTTTTTAACATTACTCTGGTGTAAGGATAATGAAATGGAGAAGGCCGTAAAGTGACACCTTGTTCAAACAGCCAGAAGGGCTTAAAGTAAATATATCGTAAGACGAGGATGATGTGTCTCATTCCGAACTAATTGCCTTTTCGAGTCACTCAAATTTTTCTCTTGCTGTTGATATGTTCGTTATGCTTTTATCATATTGAATTAGTTTTAATTAAAAGGATGGCATTTTTAAGAAAAAAATTGATTTCTCTTGGTTTTAAAATTATGTAGTGTTCAAATTTAATATTGATCCCTATGGTAGCCAAACAATTACCAGAAAAAATCGTGACCAGTGGTGTCAAATGTATGGATTTAACTGGTCGGTTGTTAGAACTTCTATTCATTTGAATTTTGTACTAAGGACCTGTGTGAATTGTGACTAAATTAATGACTAAACTAAATTTTGCAGTCTTTTGATAACTAAATTCAATTGTCATAACTGTCAAATTCGTTCTGCCAGGTTGGGAAGGCAATAACTTTTACTTTTTAAAAACTTTGGAGACTAAAATTGAAAATTCCATAGTAGTACAGTACAGATGTAATATTGATGCGCCAAAAATTCTTGGAAGGATGATTTTTCATAAATCGTTAATGGAGCATAAAAGAAGCTTAACTATAAATTTGAGGGAAATTTCGAGTGGACGTTTTTTGGAAAACTCAAAAAGTTTTTGAAAGGCGTTTTTCTCTGAATCTACGCATATTAGAGAAAAGTTGTTTAAACAAAAAATGTAGAGGACATTGTTACCTACAATTTGTTTCATAGAAGTCAGGCTGTACAACTTCAAATACAGAAGCTAGGTGGCGCCAAAGTTTCCAAAAAAGTGTTTTTTCGGTTTTTGTCCCAGAAAAAATGGTTTTTTTACAAAAGTGTAAATCAGTAAATTGTTCCTCTTAAAAATGTCTACAACATTTATTTAAACTTTTTTTCCCTCCGACTTACCGTTCCAAAGTTATAGCGTGCTGAAGTGTGAGAATTGTGCTCTGAAGACGGCACACAGGTTAATTTGAGTACAATCTTTTAACAAACAAAACACACACTCATTTTACAAGAGCAAAGTTTTGACGCTTACACTCTCGAAAACTCGCATAGCAACTGAGAAATGGACGCTTCTTAGCAACAATAGCACGGTTAACTACGCAGCGTAGCATTTACTGCCTATAACTTTGGAACGGTAAGTCGGTAGTCGTGCAAAACTGTAAATTTAATGTAATATATTTTAAGGGAACTTCATGTAACGGTTTCAGGTTCGGAGTGCTGAAAACAAAAATTGTTTAAACAATTATTTCACCCACGAAATGGAGAAAAAAATAACATTTTTAGGGTTCTTGGAAGAGATTTTCGGCAGTGCGTACCCGTTAAACCAAGGGCCAACCGAAGCAAAATTCTGGATTTGTCAATTAAAAGGATTTCTTTGCAGAATCATTTTGAATTTTTTTGCATTAACAGAGAGTATGACTTAATTAACCCAAGCGTGGCCGACGCTATCGTAGATCGTAGCCTTAGAAGTACTGATGCAAGATACCATACATTTTATTCTTTATCTCTCAATAGAGTAGCCCTAATAAGGCATGTCGCCGGCTTAACCAGTTAATTAGAGTACTAAAGTTTCGCTTAGGTCGGTTCATTACCTAACGAGCGGTACACTTCCTTTTTCACCTGGTAGCCTGGTACTGCCGGCTTCACAGTTTTTGTCGGGTGGTTAGCGGGATTCACCAGGAGGAATAACACTCCAACGAAGCTATCTCCCGCTAACCCAGGCCCGCTTTTCACTGCCTCCGCTACATGCATTCGCTATACTACCCTTAACCTATCCTATCCTTTTTCTAATCTTCTAGGTAAGACATCACAAGCTGGTAGTGTAAAGGGTAAAACCTAAGATTAGACTTTCACATAAAAAATGGACCGATGGTTTCCTAAAAATACCAGGTGTTTAATTTTAATAGAGCAGTCGCTGAAATGAAAACAGAGAGAATAGATATGACTGCTTCGATTCTAATTTCAGATGTGGCGGGAGGTGCTACTGATCTAGGCTTGAGGTTTCCTAGCATCAAGATGGCTGCTTCGTGATTTGTAACCAATGGTCAGCCCATAATAAATGCGTTGTACAAGTTATTTCTAGAACATGAAATAATATAGTACTAACCATTAGTTCTAGTTGTGAACTGGTTTAGTAGATCTACATATTTTGACATAAGTAAAGACAAGTGCTAGTACAACTTAGACTGACATGATTAAATGCAATGAAATAACGTGCGGTACCATTGTGGGCAAAGTTCTATAGATAGACAGCTTTAATCTGTAAGGCAGTCGCTAATCACTTTCGGGTTATACAGACTTGTTTAGATCGAGGTTTATGAAATGCGTATAAAAACAGCATAATGTGTTTGTACAAAGTTTTTTCAACATTTTTGACATAAAATGGCATTCAAAAGAATAAAGAAAATGTTAGGATATCACAAATAAAAAAAATAATTGGGTCTTCTTAATGGAAATCGATAAACTTTGAAAAACTTTAGTTTTATGCTAGTTTTAGTTAAGTATAATAAAATTATTATTTACATATAACCCTTCAAAATCTATTATTTTAAATTATGTGATCTAACAGTAAATAATACGGCTTTACTAAGTCACACAGAAAGAATCGAAACAATCTTATTATCTTATTAGTTATGAAGAGCATCGTTATCTTACGTATAGGAGAAAAACACTCACTCACTTAGTCATCACGATATCTCCGGAACTATTAGACCTACAGACTTGAAATTTGGCATGCATTTTCTATTGTTTAGTAAATATCCGCTAAGAAAGGGTTTTTCAAGAATCGAATCATAAGGGGGTTGCGGAGGATCAAAGATATAAAATAACAGTTTTTCAACTATAACTTCTATAGACCTGATATTTGGTAGGGATGTTTCCTTTGTTGAGAATGGGATCCTCTAAGAACGAGTTTTCCAGAAATCGACTCCTAAAGGGCGTTGCGGGGGTTCGAAAGAAAAGAGGTTTCCTTAACATAGTTTATAATCAATGCGTCATTCTTACTGAAGATATTGTCACTTAAACCACTCTAAAATTCGGTCTTCTATCACCATCACGAGAGGCAAGACTTATCAGTAACCGTCAATATCTGAATTAAATCGCTTACGTTGTCGCCAATCTTACCAAAATTTTGACTAAAAACGATCCAAAGTTAAATCAAGAACAGAAAGAAGAGTATGACGTAATGTTATGGCTGTGTTTCGAAATATAACCCAGTATGCAGGCCAGTGCCAATGACGTCATTAATTGATGCCATATTTTACTTGTGTGAATCTGTGTGACGTAATGGTAACCACAAATATATTAAAGACTGGAGGCTGAAACAGTTTGAAGTTGTAACACTTTCATGTATGCTGCCGTTAACCCCAGAGTAAACGCTTGAATTTACCATTTCTCACTGGACAGTATGCTGGGTGATATTACGGAACACGGCCTATACAGCGTTACTTCTAATACCGCCAGTAATATTTTCTTAATTCACCTGCTGGAACTGGAAAAACATTTTTAATTAATTTGTTACTTGGCAAAGTCAGGAGTGTAAGAAGTATAGCTATTGCTGTCGCTTCCTGGGGAATTGCAGCTACTTTAATTGACGGAGGTAAAACGGCACACATTCTGAGTCTATTAATTATAACATCTCCAAGCAACGTGATATGGCGCATTCTTAAGGACCCAATACACGAGCGCTCCATCTGACCAAGCCACGCCAAAACAACAACAATTTGTATGCATTCGAAATTTCGAGAAAGATATAAAATAACAGTCGGCCCTTTAGAGAAGCGAGTATGAGAAGAGGGCACTATGGCTCATAGGAAAATTATTGAGGTTCTAAACAGGACGATCCAGGATATTAGAGGCTGCAAGGAACTCATGAGAGGACCAACTCTACTATTGTCCGATGACTTTAGACAGACATTACCTGCTGTAATACGAAGAACACGTGCAGTTGCAGTTAAGGCCTGCCTTAAATCCTATTTTTTATGGCCTAATGTAAACGTGCTATCTTTGGGAATTAATATGGATGTTCTTCTTCAACATGACTTAAACTCAGAAGAGTTTTTAAAACGGGTAGCGTGGATTTCAGAAGTGACTGTTTTCTCATGGTTCAGTTTGTTATGTATTTTTTTTTATATATATATATATATTTTTGGATATATATAATGGTTTGTTTCTCACTTATTGTTGGTTTTCCTTATTATAAAAAGTTCCAGGGGGATTTTTGGAAGGGCGTTTTGTATGTCCACCCTTTGCCTGTTTAATTTATCTATTTGCGACAATTTGAGCGAGGAGTACTGACCTTATTCGCTGACGCCCAGGGGGCAGTGGCGGACTTAGGGTGGGGCGGAAGGGGCGGTCCGCCCCGGGCCACTGGTTCCTGGGGGCCTCCAAATGTGTACAAGTTCCCTTGATCAAATCCTAAACAAGGCTTTTAAAATATGGCCAGTGCCTACCTAAGTGGTACTTTAGAGTCGGAGGTCCCGTACAATGTTCCCGTAGACACAAATAAGTACAGCATGTAATTATTAAAATGGGTCTTTACTGAATCGTTACCCTGTACATCGCTTATACATACTTCAATACTTCTTGACCATTTTCATCTCGGTTGTATCATGCAAGAGGAGTTTTTGTAAACTTTCCTAGTGTCCACTATAGAGTTTTTTGCGTAGAGCTAGAGAAAACTCTCGCGTAGAGAAGTGTATACACCGTCTAGAGCTCTACACATGCTCTCTACACCCACTCTACGCGCTCTGCTAAAAAACTCTATAGTGTATACGCAATTTTTTTGCGTTTGGAGAGCTCTACATCTGCTCTACGCTCTAATAAGCATGTTTGATAGAGTTTTTCTCTCTACAGTATGCATTCTTATTTGCGTTTCGACTGCGCTTCGAATTGTTGTACATCGGCGCAGTGCCGTGGCCAGACAATTGGGGGCCCTGTGCAAATATTCAGCGAGGGGCCCCAGAGTCTCCAAAAAAAATTTCTGTCATAAAGACCCGTCCCCGCGATAGAATTATGGAAAATGGACCCTATGTAATATTTAGTGTTATGCGAGTTCGTCTGATATGACCCATATGCTGATTTGTATGACCCATTCATTGAAGTAAAAATGCAAATAAAGAATTAAAATGATTTTTATTGCCAAAAAATGTTTTGCTCGCTTCGCTCGCGGTGCCCCAAACACGCAGGGCCCTGTGCAGTTACACACCCTGCACATATGCTAGCCGCAGCACTGCATCGGCGTATTCAATAACAACCAAATTCGAGTACGACATACGCAGAAAATTTTGGTATGAAGATGTATCTTCTTCCGTGAGCTCATTCCATAATTCTCGATACATTCCAGCGTTTTGTTTTCTTTTCGCAATCCAATCTCGCTCCCAACATTTCCTTTCCTTCTTTTCCCTTCTTTTGGTGAAAACTCAATTTATTATTTTTTTGATTTCTATTAATTTCCTTTAAATTTTTTACACAATATATGTACGCACGCATCTCTGAATGACTGAGAAATGAAATGACATGCAAAAGTTGATGACCGCAGTTGCGCGCTCTACCATACGACCCTACAGTAGAGAAACACGCATCTGCAGTGTACTCAGTCTGTAGAGCTCGTGGTAGATCTCTACTCAAAATTTCTCTAGAGCAACTCTACGGGCGGTGGAGTGGTAGAGAAGCGCTGTAGTGTACATACTACAGGTAGAGCTCTACACTCTACGCTCTACACTCTACCGAAAAAACTCTATAGTGGACACTTGGCTTTAGTACTACTTTCGGAATCGATGGGTAATTAAATGCTTTTCCTACTGGGAAATAAACATATACACACACTTGTCCCTACAAATGGCAACTGAATAAAAGGCTTCTAAAATTACATCGACTTCTTAGACTGAGGGCCTCATTTAACTTTGCCGCCCCGGGCCTCTGACGGGCTTAGTCCGCCACTGCAGGGGGTTAGTTTTTTGGTCCATCACCGGTGAGAAACTTTTAATTAAACAAAAGAACGTCTATGTTAATTGGAAGCTTATTCTTTATTTAGCTGTTAAACAGCCTACAGAGGCTTTGGTTTACTCTTTTATCTTGTTAATGTCATTCGACCAATAGTAACTTTTATTCCTTAGCCCAGAAGGGACTTTTACCGAGAATTATTTTAGCATTTAATTGTTTAAAACCAGCCTAAAAAGACTTTTTACTCATTAGCCCAGAAGGGGCGTAAATTATTTTTAACATTTAATTTTAACTTTAGACCACAAGGAACTTTCAACTTAACAACACAAATAATACTTTTATTCCTTAGCCCAGAAGGGACTTTTACCGAAAATTATTTTAGTATTTAATTGTTTAAAACCAGCCTAAAAAGTGCCCGTTAATTAATAAAACACCCGCCGACGGTGATAGTTAGAACAACACTCACTCACATTAATTATTCCCACCGCCACCGGGCCGCCGCGGTTCGTAATTAAAAAACAAAGAACATCTTCCCGCGAAATCTACAACTCCTCGAAAGCCACGGCTTCACCAAAACTCACATCCCCGAAAATGCAATTATGCATCTAATTGCCCGAATCGCAATTATCCATTTTGTCTCCGCAAAGATCCCAGACGAAAACCAGACACCTGCGCCTGATAAGATAGTGGAGATTTTCAGAGTCGCAATTCGCAAAATGCAATTGTGCATTTTGGCTGGGAAAATATATGGACGGTTTCAGACGAAACCTGATACTCATTGATAAGATTTTTAAAACTTTCGCACGGAGTTGCTTGTGGCGGTTTTTTATGTGATTAAAAAAGGATTTTTTAATTTATTTTTTGATATTTGAATTTTTAAAAGAAAAAGTATTTTTTAATTTATTTTTGATGTTCCAATATATTTGAATTTTGCAAATATTTAGAATTTAAGGGAATTTAGATTTTTTGGGACAAAATTATTGAAAGGGGATTTTCCGTTCATAACAAGTTTGATGTGGCATGTTCAAGAGTCAGTACATTTGACAACTTGGCCATTCTTCAGCAACAAAGGACGTTGTTTAAATGAAGTATTATTTAGTTTTGATTGTTTTTAATAAGTATTCAATAATTAAGGTGAGCGAACCAGTAAATAAATTATTAACCAGTCGGTTTATCCTATTTTTTAAATTAAATTATTCCGTTAGTTGTACAGTATTTGATTTAAAAAAATAAAGCATTCTCAAAACCTATCAACCAACTTTTAGTTTCCAAGTTTCACGGGGACGAAGTCGCGTGTAATACAAGCTAGTACTTATATAAAACTTACCTTTAATTTGAGTTTTTCGGAGAGGTGTAAATTGTTGTGGAAAGTGATTTTTTTTTCTATGAACAACTAAAGAGTGTATTCAACATGTCATGTTGACAATGTTACAGGAATTACAAGTAAATAATTAAAAACTACTGAGATAATACTTCATTGATTTTTCTTACGTAAACTACTAATCAGATTAATAAACCTGTATAGTTGCCAAAATGAAACTCGTTCGTTCGGAAAATTCCTTCACATGGAAATAGAGCTATAATTCACCTGATAATTTGCTCCAAAAATGAAATAGAAGAAATGAGTTTTTCTACCATTTCTGTTCATAATGCCATCAAATGCCACAAAAAAGACGAGTTACAGGGGTTAGTAATTGCTTACTTCTACAAAACCTAGGCTATAAAATTGTATGTCCGAAAGAATTCTTGAATTTTTTTTTGCTAAATTGCTTATTAGTGAGGTTGGGTTCGACTTACCCTAGAAAATAAACGACATTTTAATAAATTATCCAAAGCTTTCAGACTTTTTTATTTACATAAAATAGGAAAACCCCCTCTTTGATCGTCCCTTGACTTAATCAAATTTATAGTTTATGGCTGTGGTGTAAAGGTACACTTGTTTTGAAATTTTATTGAAAGGGGCAAAGTTTATAAAATAAATAAAACAATTATATAAGACTTTTTTAAAAGGAGATGTTCAGGAAAAATCAATAAATTTTTAAGGATACTTTTGAAGACTTTTCGTATCTGTCGTGCGAGCACCAAAATGGGGATTTGCTGAATATAAAATTTTACCCTTTACTACTACTGTTTATAGCTGGGGAAATGCGTTTAACCCCAAGGATTGAGAAAATTGTTCTATGTACGAGGCTATAAACGAAAATACCGAAACCTTTCAATGAATAAAGTGACCGGGTAATAGTTATCCTTTTTAATAAACTTGTGCAAAGCAGGGTTTGTTATCAAGACTCGTAAACCTTTTGTGTTCACTATACATACCCATAATCCCACAGATATCCGTTTCAGTAAATACAAATAAAAGGAATAAACTATCGCCCCCTCGTACAGCCCGTTAGCCTAGCAGGTTCTTTCATGAGAAGGGATGATATTTTCCAACGATGTTTCTGCACAGACCGGCGAGTTTAAATGGTCTTTAGATCCCTCCATTATGTTACAACCCTCGCCCATTTTCTCCGAAAACCGAAAAGCTGAAGCCCTGTTAGAGACCATTTATCCATGCGCTGAATATTACCAGCCTTTAGCTCAGGGCCCTGGTATCCTTTCATTACCCTGCTGTTTTTGCTGGCGCTTTTAGTTGTTGTTTTCCTTTTTTGAGTCTCCCTAAAACTGAGACTTTTTTCACTAGGTGGAGATTCACCCTACGTGGTTTTTCATAGTAACGACAAAGGAACTTGCTCGATAATATGTGTGTGTGGGAGATTCAAAAATAGAAGAAAAGTAGACTTTCCACGCATATAGAGTTACCAATGACAGTTGCACGCTTAGTGTTTTCGCAAGCCCTCTGAATGCGTGTTAAGTGATGATGGCAACAGATTGCTAGAAAATATTTGGGTACCTCAAGTTTAGTTTTATTGCTGAGGATTAAATTGATTTAAGTCATTATCATCTCCCCTTGAATCCCGACTAAATAGATGTAAGGAGAACTTGGGTTATTATTTGTACAATAAAATGTTGAAAAGTCACTATTTCTTGGCAGTCTTCAATTGGAATAATATTTGAGGAGCTGGCGAACAAGACGATTTAATACACAAATTTAAATTTTACAGGAAAAACTGAAAGACGTAGGTTTTTTTCCCCATAATAGTGTTTGTGATTCTTTGGCTTAATGTTAAATTCAGATTCCTACCTCCAATTGAGGCTATCAGTGCAAAAGTGGTGTAACCCCAGACGATGTAAACCACCGGTGTAGTCAGCTTACACCCTTTTTTCTCTATTACTTCGCTATATTTGTTCTGTCCAACAGTTACGTTATGAACAGTTATGCTTTTGGAAGGCAAAAAGTAGCTTACTTCACTATTGTATTGAAAGTTCATTATGTAAGGAATGTATATTACACCAAACCCGCAACCAGATTAAATTGTGGGTTACACCACTTTTGCGCTGATAGCCTCAATTAAACGTAAGATATTTAAATTTAAAAAATGCAATTACGCCGTTTTGTTTGCAACTGATGCAATTGTTACGTTTTGATTGCCACTAGACTGTATTCAATCCAATTTTGCTGTAATTATAACGTTTTGATCGAAATCTCGAACTTCGGAGTCGTTTTTACCACACTTTCCGGTCATTTTGAACAGCTTCGGGTTAAAATATTACTGTAATTGTATCGTTTTGATCGAAAGTACGAACTTCTGACTTTATTTCAGTATACTTTTTGGTAATATTGAACGAAAACGAGGACTAAATTAGATTCACGGGATCATAAACAGCCAGATTAAACGAAAAAAAATTTTTTGACCACAAGTGTAATTAGATCGTTTTGTTCGCCAGCTCCTCATTTGTATGTATTACGGAAATATGTTTTTACAAATGCCTGCAGAAAGAAACCATCATTAAAAATGTAACGACAGCAAAACAGTGAAAACCCATGATGATTAAATTGAATGTCATTAAATATTAGCAGCTGTAGCCATATAATTACATATACTGTGTTTAAGCTAGGTTTTACAATCGGGATACTTTGCCACTCCCAGGACAATGATATTCAGTTGGTTCTACTCATTCCTTCCAGCGGATGTTGCGAGCTAAAACCAATGAGAGATGTCATGACCACCGGAACCGGACCCCTCCGAGTGACGTATAAAATAAATCTTGAAATAACTTTTCGGTTTCTAGTTAGATTTCGGCATACCTAAAAGGTCCCCCCAAAACGTTTGATTTTTTGAAATTATTTCGAGCTTGAATGATATGCATATACGCATATTTATCTGTGCCTTTTTTATACCGTCCTGTTACCAATTAAAATCATTACAGAATAATATGTTTTCCTCTGGTTAATGAAGTATGCTTGGCAAAAATTATTTGTGTGGGAATATCTCTAGATATTTTTTAAAAAAGCTATGTTATAAAAAGGTACTAATTTTATCCTGTTTTTCTTGATGGTGCAAAGTTTGAAGTGTTTAGTGCAATTCCAAAAACAAACGATTTGATTTAGGCCTGTGGGCTGAACCCTTCGCCTTCTGTATTTAGCTAGAGTGGCGATCCCGAGCCCATACCCTCCTTAAGGTGAAACTCTAATGTACGTTTGGCTTGCTTTGGTGCTTTGCTTTGCAAATATGTCAAATAAACCAATGCTTTGTTATCGGGCAAAACTAAATGCCAAACCGGCAAAGCAAAGCAAAGCTTTGATGCTTTGTACGCTTTGGTGTTTGTTGAATATTTTTTTGCTTAAAAAAATAAATGTGTGTGGAGGGTTTGAGAAATTTTATTTGATAAAGAAATTAACATTAGCTATAAATATTTAATAATTCAAAATTAATTTGAATCAACTATTTCTATTTCCCATTTTAACAAATTTCTCGTAAATTTGGAACAGTTAATGCCATACACCATTATGTGCTTCCTACACAACAATATTTCAAATTTTCATTCTCCTTTTTTTGCAGACACAATTTCCTAAAAAATCAAAAGCAAACTATCAATACATTCTTGTGTAGGCTCTGAGTTCATTGTCTGGCAGGCCTTCAGGATCGCCAGCACTTCAGTTTGAAAGACACTAGCGTACACCGGCAGGGGCCAGGACAGTGAACTGTTAGTGGTCTCTAGATAAACCCCTGCTCCGACGGCCTCTGACGTCTTGGAGCCGTCGGTGACTATTCGTACATCGAACTTTCGTAGGACGTCTCTGTTTCTCCACTCTCTTCTTGAGGGTAGTTCGACGGAGAAATCCTTCCTAAAGGTCAATCTATTCATTCCGTACGTACGTTGTTAAAGGCGCCTTCTATATCTAAAAAGGCTGCCAAGGTATATTGTTTTTAATATAGGGTCTTTTCGATAGTTCCCACCACCTCGTGCAGAGCTGTCTCGGTGGATCTACCACTGAGGTAGGCTTGTTGAGCTGGTGACAGTAAAGTTACATCTACCGATAGGCGGATGTCCGAGTCGATGACCCTTTCTAGTATCTTAAGCACGAAGGATGTCAGGCTAATCGGCCTATAGTCCTTCGTGGATTCGTGACCTCTTCTTCCTATCCAGGACAAAATATACCAACCGACAGGAACTCAAATTAACAAAAACATTACCGCAAACATTAAAAGAAGAATACTTCCAACGAACAAAATAGTCCTTCCGGTTTCTTCTTCTTTAGTTTCCAGGGGGTTTCGTGGTTGTGGTTTGTTAGCCCACAGACCCTTATTCTAGTGGAGGGTGCCTCCTTTGGACCCCTAGACTGGTCGTCAAGTCTACTCAGCTATGCAGGGCGCCCATATATGCTTTTCCCAAGTTGATCGACATTTAGGTCTTCGATTCCTTTTCCCCTCCTCCTTTCTCTACAGTATACTCTATACATAAACCAAAACGAGTAAGCAGAAGTATAACATTTAACCATACCGTAATAAAACCAGAAAGTTATCCTGGAATGCCATTCGCACATAAGAAAATGCTATCTCCCAATGGGAATTCGAATTAAATTTGCCCGTCTGCCGTCGGATTTCAGTTTAGGAGCAATAAAAACTTGATATTCAAAATTATTTTTTACTTTTTAGTTCATTTTAAAATAAATGCGCAATTTTTAGTTTTTTTAAACTATATATTTTTACTTTCTACTTTTAATTATATGTCTACTGCCATTTTGAGGTGGCCTCCATATTAGATTTAAAATGTCGTCACATAATTTATTCCATTCTACCTATCGTACGCTTTCATTTGGTTTGTTGTGGGGGGGGGGGGGTCGGTGGAACACAATAGCAAAATTCGTCCACCATCTTTGAAACGCCATCTTGATTTTTTTTTCAAAAAAGTTAGATTGCATTGTGACGCGAACTATGCATATGTGCAAAATTGGAAGGTTATAATTTCTTTTTTTATATTGTTATTACTTTATATGTTATTTTCCATTTTTTAATCCATTACATGTCTTCCGCCATTTTGTATTGGCCGCCATTTTGAATTTGGAATGACGACACACAGATAATTGTATTCATTTGTCATATCCTTTCATTTGATACCCATATCGGGGGTCAGGGAACACAATTGTTAAATTCGACCGACATCTTGGAACCGCCATCTTGATTTTTTTTACAAAAAAAAGTCAGATTGCATTGTTACGCGAGCTACGCATATGTGCAAAACTTGCAGTTAATCTGTTACCTAAAAGTGGATCAAAATCAAGGTGCAAGATTGTTTACATAGAACATACAGGTGCAGCTAATTTAAAGCGTATAAAAACTGAAAGAACTGCGGAAACTGCTTGCATTCCAGCTGGTCATAAGTGTTCCACAGCAGAATCAGTATCTGCCGAGTTAATAGGAAGAATTAAGCCATCTTTAGTTTTATCAATTTTAGATAAGGTTATGCTACGTTTTGATTTGTGGGTTAAGAAAGCATTAGTCAACGGGGCATAATGCACCTGATCAGGACCCAGCAATAATATGGGTTAAATTTGAGAATTACACTCACGTATCTCACGAAAACAGTGGATGTATTATAATTTCACCAATTACAACATTTTGAAAGCATGGACATATAAATTGTTCAAGAAAACAAATTCCAATACAATTATCTTTTGCTATTACAATCCAAATCCATGAAAATGAGTAAAACACGAGTTAAGACATTGAAGAGATATCTTTCAAAAAAACGGAAACTATATGGACGTGCCACATATTCCATGCAAAGTTGGAGGCGTTAATTAAACTTGCTAAAAACATTAGTATCAAGGCCTTCACAGACCAACGCGAAACCGCGGGAGCGATATTTTTGCGGTACTTGGAACTAAGGCGGGATATGGAACCATTATTACTGACGCTTCATTTTTAGGTAGCGAACGCGGGATTGCAGCATTTCCTTTTCTGTTCGCAGCATTCCCGCCGTTTTTCCCGTCATTCGGTTAGTTCCCGCAAGAATAGAAAATGAATTTTGAAAAACTTATTGAATTTTAATAAAAGTGAACTCATTTGGTGGTCAGTCATCAGCGGAATGGGGGGAATAACATGTAGCATAACATACACGTGCCGTAACTATTCCGGACTGATGGAAGTGCGATCATAACCTCCTAGCGGTGGCCACTGGTAACTATCCTATGAGAGAGGATAGGCTAACATGATCGGGCTAGTCCCTTCCAAGTAAGGTTGGCGTGAGGCTAATAACCTCACCCGTAAAAAACAAACATTACGGAACGAGCAATATACCTCGGATACTGGAAAAAACGACGACGACCACGGCAACGAAAAAGGCAAAATGATTTAAGAATTTTCTCATGGAACGTACGAACTCTGTACAGAACTGGAGCTGCACAACTTCTGGCCGATACCCTGTCAACATATAAAACTGACATTACCGCCATTCAGGAGATGCGATGGACAGGGAATGGTGTTTTGCAAAAACCTGATTATGACGTATATTACAGCTGTCATAAGAAACACCATGTGCTCGGGGTAGGTTTTATGGTCAGCAAAAGGATGAAGCCTATCATTATCGGCTTTAAAGCAATAAACGAAAGGCTATGTACCCTTCGTGTGCGAGGCAAATTTAAGAACATCAGCCTCATAAACGTTCACGCACCTACAGAAGAGTCCCCGGACGATGAAAAAGAAGAATTCTTCGAAGTAGTTGAACGGGAACTTAATGCCTGCCCCAGATATGATGTAAAAATCATATTGGGAGACCTGAACGCCAAAGTAGGCCGTATACAGGCAATATGTCGGCATCCACAGCTTGCATGAGAACACTAATGACAATGGGCAGCGAGGTATAGAGATGGCAGCAAGTAAGAACTTGGTCGTTGCAAGTACCAGATTTGCGCGTAAAGATATCCATAAAGCCACCTGGATATCTCCTGATGGGGCAACGGGAGTTTGTGTTGATAGATCGCCGCCACCTTTCGGGTCTGATGACGGTACGAACGTACCGAGGTGCCAACTTCGACTCAGATCACTATCTTGTTGATATGGTGCTCCGAGAGCGCATTACAACGCTGAAAAGCTTTGTATCCGCTGATCAGGCTCGAATCAACACAGCTGCACTCCACAACGAAATGGCCAGAAACAGCTACGGTCAGGCGTTAGAACTCGCGCTCAGAAGAGCAAGTCCTGGGGATGAGATGCCAGGCGTCGACGAGAGCTGGACCCGCCTTAAAAATACTGTCATTAGTACTGCTGATTCCATCTTAGGCAGAAGTCGTAGAGATCGGAACGACTGGTTCGATAATGAATGCAAGCTGGCAACTGGACGTAAGAATGCTGCGTATCAAGCAATGCATCAGTCTCAGAGAACACGAGCACGCGAAGAGAAATATAAAGAGCTCAGAAAAGAAGAAAAGAGAATTCACAAACGAAAAAAGGAAGCCTGCGAGAAAAATCTCGTTTGTGTACTAGAACAGTACAGAGAGCGATGGCCGCACCAGGCGCGCGAGTTCTACCGAAGAGTACGCGGTATGACGCAATTCACACCTCGTTGCACATACTGCAAGGACAAAGAAGGCAATCGGATCACCGATCCTCAAGGCATCTTGGAGCGATGGGAAGAGCACTTTCATGAATTGCTAAATGGCGAGCTAACTGAGGATTTGGAGGCTCCACCAATATCTGACGATAATGCTATGCTGTCACCACCAAGCTTAGCAGAAGTTAGCAGTGCCATCACCCGGCTCAAAAACAACAAGGCTTCGGGTGCAGACGGCATCCCTGCGGAGCTGGTTAAACATGGAGGGCCTATATTACACCAAGCGATTCATGAATTAATTGTGCAAGTATGGGAGCAGGAAGCGATGCCAGAAGACTGGAGAAAAGGCATCCTCTGCCAGGTACATAAAAAAGGAGATATCACAACGTGCAGCAATTATCGTGGTATAACGTTGTTGAGTACCGCGTATAAGATATTCTCCGCCATCCTACAAAACAGGATGGCCCCATACGCTAGAAATATCGTAGGCCAATACCAATGTGGCTTCAGCCCAGGCAAATCAACAACCGATCAGATTTTCACTTTGAGGCAGGCTATGGAAAAATGTCTAGAGTTTCAAAACTCAATCCAACACCTCTTCATAGACTTTAAAGCCGCCTAAGATAGCATAGCCAGAGTAGAACTCTACAAAGCCATGAGAGAATTCGGCATTCCCAATAAGCTGACAAGACTATGTAGGTTGACCATGACCAATGTGACAAGCCAAGTAAAGGTATCCGGAATACTGTCCAGACCAATCAACATCTATAATGGACTCCGACAAGGGGACGGTCTGGCCTGCCTCCTTTTCAACCTGGCGTTGGGGAAAGTAATCCGAGATTCGGGCGTGGCATCAAGGGGCACAATCCTCCACAAGTCCACCCAATTACTGGCTTACGCAGACGACATTGACATCATTGGAAGAACATCAACAGCTGTACAAGAAGCTTTCATCCAGATTGAGCGGGCGGCAGGAAATCTAGGACTGCACATCAACGAAAGCAAAACAAAGTACATGGTGGCCTCGTCTGCAAGAACACCTAACATTGGTCCCACAATCAAGGTAAAGGAACACGAGTTTGATGTGGTAAAATCATTTACCTACCTTGGGCCAATAGTAGCAGCCGACAATAGCATGGAACCTGAAATACGCGCACGACTGCTAAAAGCCAACAAAGCCTACTATAGTCTGTCAAGGCTCTTCAAATCCAAACATCTAACCATAACGTCTAAATTTTTACTATATAAGACGATGGTCTTGCCGGTCCTCACATATGCATCCGAAACGTGGGTAGTTAGCAAAAAGCACTCTAACCTCTTGGCGGTGTTCGAGAGGAAAATACTTCGGAGGATTGTTGGCCCCGTATGTGAGGAAGGACGATTCCGGAGACTCTACAATGACGAGATCTACGAGCGCTATCGCGACATAGGTGTTGTGAAGAAAATAAAGCTCGGTAGACTCCGGTGGGCAGGACATCTAGCTCGTATGAGTGAAGATGAGCCTGCTCGGAAAGTTCTCTGCGGTAAGACTTATGGGGTGCGACAACGAGGAAGACCCAACCTCTTCCCAGCTTCGTTGAGTGTGATTGGTTCATAATTTCTCGCTTCCGCTGAGTCCCGCCAAAATTCGTTACCGCTCCCGCGGTTTCGCGTTGGTCTGTGAAGGCCTATATAAGGGAAAATTGGAGTCGAATTGGTATTGAACTAGCTGGATTGGACTCCTCGGTCCAAAGGGCCGTAAATAAAGGCACCCCGCAAGGAGGAGTACTCTCCCCGCTCCAGCGTTCGCGGATGACGTTGCCATCATCACAAAAGGAAAGTTTCCTCAAGTCCTCTGTGATCTCATGGAGGCGGCGTTACAAACCCTTTAAAGTTAGGCTGCTACCCGCGGACTCAGCGTTAACCCAGTAAAAACGATCCTCTTCACGAGGAGGTATAAAACCCCACCTCTAACACCCCCCCGGCTAAACAATGTCAGGCTCAAATTTAGCAATAGTGCCAAATATCTGGGACAAGAAACTCCTCTGGAATGAAAACACAAAAAAAGGGAACATAGCGCTTTTCGCTTGCAAAAAATCCATTGGGAATAAATGGGGCTTCTCCCCTAACATAGTACGATAGATCTACACAGCGATCGTCCGCCCAATACTACTATACGGTGTCTTAGTATGGTGGCTAACTTTGAGTAAGTCCACGGTGCTAAACAAACTACAGAAAGTACAAAGATGTGCGGAGTTATGCATTACAGGAGCACTTCGCTTTTGGACTGGAATCAGGGGAGAGCACACGAAGGTGCTAAACTCTGCAATCGTCCTCACTAAAAGCGACTTCTGTATACCCGAGATTACCTTCACGAGGAACTACGGGGTCCACATCCCTTCACGTCGTGAATGGAGAAATATACCACACAGTTTTCAAGATGCCATAAACTTCTTTACTGATGGCCCTAGAGGCCCAATTACAATAAACGGATGAGAGCGGAACAGAATCGGATTGATCTGTCAAAGTGGTTCCGAGCATGCGTTTTCCATTTGAGCGATTACAATGAATATACAAGCGCATTTGATCGGATCTGGGAGAATTTTTGTAAACAAGTCAAGTTGAATTTTGTTTTATTTTTTTATAATATTAGAATATTAGAATATTTTCTGACGAATAATTAATAGGAGAAGTAAAAGAATACGAATTATTATATAATAATGCGAAAATTGGTTATAAAATTACACAAAACACTTTGACGTTTAAACGCGAACAGATCTGTTCATTGTAATCAGTTTCCTATCCGCTCTGATGCGTTTCTTTGACATTTCAATCCGCGTAGATCCGTTCATTGTAATTAGACCTTAAGCTCGAGGGTCGAGAAGGAGGAGGAATCTTTTCCCCAGAGGGTGCGATTGAAGTCTCCTTCCGACTACCCGATCACTGCAGTGTATACCAAGCGGAGGTTCTAGTCATACATGAAGCTGTTTTACTAATCAACAGGAAGGTGACGGACTGTCTACATCTTCTCAGATAGTCAGGCGGCTCTGAAAGCCCTGCGGTCTGGCACAAACAGCTCTAGAACTATCTCTCAATGTCGCAGATCTCTTAATGAGATGGCTCAGCAGTTCAGGACCCTCCTGCCCGGTCACCGAAACATAGAGGGAAATTGTAAAGCTGACGACCTGGCTAGGAAAGGCACGACCGCCACTCTCCTTCCAGGAAAGGAAAGGGTTGGTATGCTTTGGGCCACTTATAAACTCCGATACAAACAGCACACAATGCAACAAGCAAAGAAGCATTGGAGGGATCTTAATAAATGCACCTTGGCCTCTTATGATCTCAGGCGGACCTCTTCACTACTGACCCTCGGGAGGCAAGGCAAGACCTCTCAGTTATAGTGGGAGTGCTGACTTATAGGGACGCATACGACCCGCTTAGGCCTTGAGACCTACGATTTTTGCAGAAGCTGTAAAAATCCGAACGAGGAGGAAAATATACCACATCTCCTCTGTCATTGCCCAGCCCTAATCAGAAGGAGATTAACCACATTTGGTGAACAATTTCTAAACACGCTTGCGGAAATGTCGAAGATTGGGATCCTGCAACTCAGGAGATTCATTACTTCCTCGACTCTCTTTACCTATATTCTTATTTTATTAATACTAGAACTTTTCGTTTGCGCCCACGCTTTTTTACATTTAAGTAAGTGGCTGCAGCAATAAAAACTTTACATTCAAAATTATTTTTATTTACTTTTTGGTTCATTTTAAAATAAAAGCTTATTTTTTAGTTTTTTTACAATTTTTATTTTTATTTTCTACTTTTTAGTCTATATGTCTTCCGCCATTTTGTGGTAATCCCCAATTAGATTTAAAATACAGATACGTCATACAGATTTCTGTAACTGTATTATAATCGCCATACCCTTTAATTTTTTAAATTTCGCGGGACATGTTTCTAAGTCTGTTCATTTCATTTAATGCGTCATTGTTGCATGGTCGTTTGCCTGTTAATTTATTTTATACGCTTTATATTAGCTTCACCTGTATGTATGTATGTATGTATGTATGTATGTGTGTATGTATGTATGTAGACAAATCTTGCAACTTGATTTTGACCCACTTCCATATAACCGATCAACTTCAAATTTTGCCCATATGTAAAGCTGGCGTGACAATGAAATCTGACCATTTTGTAAAAAAATCAAGATGGCGGTTCCAAGATGGTGGCCGAATTTTGCAATCGTGCTCCCCGACCCCCGACATGGGTATCAAATGAAAGGGTATGACAAATAGAGTACAATTCGCGTCATTCCAAATTCAAAATGGCGGCCAACACAAAATGGCGGACTACCCTTTTCTTTACAACCCAATCGATATGGGTATCAAATGAAAGGATATGACAAGTACAATACTTTGCTGCGTGGCGTCATTCCAAATTCAAAATGGCGGCCAACACAAAATGGCGGACTACCCTTTTCTTTACAACCCAATCGATATGGGTATCAAATGAAAGGATATGACAAGTACAATACTTTGCTGCGTGGCGTCATTCCAAATTCAAAATGGCGGCCAACACAAAATGGCGGACTACCTTTTTCTTTACAACCCACTCGGTATGGGTATCAAATGAAAGGATATGACAAGTAGAATACTGTGCTGCGTGGCGTCATTCCAAATTCAAAATGGCGGCCAACACATTTTAAAATTAGCTGAAAATATTGCACAAGCCAGAAATGCTTAAGTGCAAATTCGATGATTTTGAGTTTATTGCATTTTTCTATTCCGTATTCCCTTATTTATCATTGCTTTCTTGTCTTAAACTGAGCTGCGCTTGCTAAGTTATCGGACCGGCAAAAGTGCTTAAGTGCCTAATTGCGTATTTACAAAATAATTTGGCTTTCCGAACCCAACCAAATATGCACAAGATACTTTGAACTGTTTTGCTGAGGATTTTCGAAGAGAGAACAAAGTGAAAAACACAAGCAAATCATGGCCAAAACAGTCCAAAATATCTTGCGCACATTTGGTTGTGCTTTTCACTTCGTTCTCTCTTTGAAAATGCCCACCCAGAATAGTCTAAAGTATTTTAAACATTTTTGCAAATGTCTTCCCCCAACAAGGGTTACAAGGGTATGACAAGTAGAATACAATTAGCTGTATGGCTACACTCCATTTTCAAAATGGCGGCCAACACAAAATAGCGGCTTACCTTTTTCTTTACAGCGCCCTGGTACGGGTATCAAATGAAAGTATATGACGAATACATAACAGTAAGCTGTGTGACGTAATATTAAATCTATTATGGAGGCCACAACAAAATGGCGGAAGATATATGATAGACTAAAAAGTAGAAAATAAAAAAAAATATAGTTTAAAAAAACTAAAAAATACGCTTTTATGTTAAAATGTACTAAAAATTAAAAAATAATTTTGAATGTAAAGTTTTTATTGCTCCAGCCAGTATATGGAAACAACCTACCTTTCGAAATGTAAAAAAAGCGTGGGGCGCTAGCGAAAAGTTCCGGTATTAATAAAATAAGAATATAGGTTAAGAGTCCCACGCTGTTTTACATTTCGAAAGGTAGGTTGTTTCCATATACTGGCTGGAGCAATAAAAACTTTACATTCAAAATTATTTTTTAATTTTTAGTACATTTTAACATAAAAGCGTATTTTTTAGTTTTTTTAAACTATATTTTTTTTTACAGTCTAGTTCTTCAATAATGAGACGGAGACCTTCTAGCGATTTGACTCTACTTATGGCCACGTATGCCTGGCCAGCAGCGAAGAGCTTTGAGTCTAAATAGACAACGGCGTGGTCGACAGTACTGCCCTGCATTCTGTGTACTGTGAGAGCCCAGCATAACATAATTGGCAACATCCTTCGTTCAGCAGTACCGTGACTATATTTTGCCGGAAATTGCACAGACCTGGGTTGAATAAGGTGAACGAAGTCTTGACCCAAGTCTATAAGGGCGGATGGTATGTCAGTTTCATACATTTGTGCTCTCCGGAAGCAGGGTCAGATGATTTATGTAATATGTCCAATGGCACCATTCACCAGACACATGGATACATCTACATTGTAACGCAACATGACCTTGGCCCCAACCAATATTTCTAACTCCTTAGGTAGCCCCTGTCTTGTTTATATCGGATGGTATAATATTGTCATTTTTTCGAGAAGAAACTATTTGACTATCTTCCGCCATATTAAGTTTGAAATGACGCCACACATCTAATTGTATTCTACCTGTCATGCCCTTCATTTGATACCCTTGCCGGGGGTCAGGGAACACAATTGCAAAAATCGGCCGCCATCATTGAACCGCTATCTTGATTTTCTTTCAAAATGGTCAGATTGCATTGTCACGCAAACTATACATATGTGAAAAATTAGAAGTTCATCGGTTATATGAAAGGGCCAAAATTCAGTTAGAAGATTTGATCTAAACAAACTAACAAACATTGCAAGTTAATAAAACGCTTATAAAAAAAAGGTATTTTTGGCGCGGCTTTGCTAAATCCAGTAAAGTTAACTTCATTTGGAACGGGAATTTAAGGTATACTTGTCGCACTAAGCCTAAGTAGTCTATTCAAGTAAACAAAAAAACGGCTTGATCGGATTTTATGAAAATCTCTTCATTTTCGGTGATGCTCTTCGATCGGGAAGTTAATAATACTACCGAATATAAATACAGGCTGCGTTCAAGTTACGCAGCTGACTGCAAAATATTTCATTTATGCAATCCTTCAATACTCGGCATTCGAATGTTGATGGCAAGCAGCTGCTGCATTCAATTTGCAGTTAGCTGCGTAACTTCAACGCAGCCCACTTATTAGAAAGGCTCAGCAAGGTGTGTCTAATAAATATCCACAAAAAATGGAGAAGTTCAACTGGGCCAAAGCCCAAACAAATGGTTTCAACGCCTTTTGCTATTTATAGAGAATTAACCTGGGAGGTGCTTCGAATATGCAGTGTCCTGGGAGCTGAATTAAAAGACTTCTTTACCCAACGTAGACTTAAACACTTTTAATTCTTATAATATAAAAGAAATAAAAAATATAAATATATTAGCAATTTGTTTTTAAATTAAATTGATATTTTTTACTCTTTAGTCCCTCCTTTATCTTCTCTATCTTTGTTCCATCTGTTCCACCCCTTCCGACATTCCTTCTCCATGGCTGCCACCTGATTCCCCGGTTCCGACTCCAGCTACGCTTACACGGCGCTAACATTCTCCCCGCCCCCCAGTAGGAGCGCTCGAAGATCCTCCTAGCTTCACGTGAGCGCCAACATCCAACACAGCCAATTTGGAAACCGGTCTCTGGTATGTTCCCGCCGATGTCTGCACTGTCGCTTGTGTTATCCTTCCATCTGGTCCTGGGTTTAGAGCTATTACTCTTCCTTTAGGCCATTGAGATGTGGGGTTATCCGAACTAACTATTACTACAACGTCTCCGACTTGAATAGGTGGGTTCTCATCATGCCACTTCGTGCGCCTTGTTATTTCCGGCAAATATTCGTTCACCCACCTTTTTCAGAATCTACTCGCGAATTGCTGGCTTAACTCCCAATTCCTTTTCAATACCTTACGGCTGTCATCAAGTTCTCCTTTTTGTTTAGCTCCACTTGCAGAGCCCAACAGGAAGTGGTTCGGGGTAAGCGCCTCTTCATTCTCGTCCGATAACCTTAACTGCGTCAAGGGCCTGGAGTTTATAATGTTCTCGACCTCTATAAGCATACTAAGTAGCGTTTCATCGGTAGGATAGCGGTGCAGCTTTATCTGTTGTAGCGTGCTCTTGACGGACCTCACTAGTCTTTCCCATGCACCTCCCATGTGCGGAGAGGTTGGAGGAATGAATTTCCATTTCGTGGTCGTAGTGGTAAAGGTAAGGGCAAGCTTGTTGTTGTCGATAGCTTTTATTTCCTTCTTCAGCTCTCGGCTGGCTCCTTGGAAATTGGTCCCATTGTCCGAGTGTATCTCTATTGGAACTCCACGACGATTCATAAAGTTTCTCAACGCGAGTATGCAGGAGTCGGTGGATAAAGAGTAGGCCACCTCCAAATGTATTGCTCTAGTGGTGAGGCAGGTGAATATTACCCCCCACCGTTTTTCACTTCTTCGTCCCTTTATAACAGTCATGGGCGCGAAGCAGTCCACCCCGACGTATGAAAACGGCCGGGTGAAGGATGCTACTCTGGCGTAAGGCAGGTCCGCCATCCTTGGCACTCTAGGTACCGCTGATAAATTCTTTCATATCTGGCATTGCCTTCTTATTGATTTGAGCATGGTGCGCAATCCTGCTATGTAGAATCTTTGATGAATCTCGTTGAGGACGGTTTCATGATTACGGTGGTAGAACCTTTCATGATAGTGTTGTACAATCAATCTCGTTATATAGAAGATCTTGTTCAAGATAATAGGACGTTTTATGTCATGACTCACATTATCTGCAAGGTCGATCCGTAGATGCGCTCTAATCACTCCTTGGTTGTCGATGTATGGGGTGAGCTTGTGGAGAGGGCTGTCTTTCGAGATATTCACCCGTTGAATATTTTGCAACGGTCGATTCTGTTCTAGTATTTGGTGTTCCTTACTATAGCTTTCCTCCTGACTTATACGAAATAGCAGGTTTTCTGCACAAGTTAGCTCCTCGGCCCTCAAATGTCCCGTCTGAGTTTCTAAATGATGTGCCCGATTTCGCAGATTATTTAGGAATCTGAAGATGTATCCGGCTGATCGCACTAATTTTTTCCATTTTGAAAAACGCTTGTAGTCAATCAGGGGTTCTGACAGTCTGATGTGGTTTACATATTTTGGTCGTAGCTCTTCTGACACGCTGCCGGTTATTTTCTCTTGTGGCCAATTTCCTTCCGGTTGACTCAGGAACGACGGTCCAGTATACCATCGACATTTCTGATGAAATGATGGAATGCTACCCCATTTTGTAGCCTCGTCTGCGACGTTTTCTTTTGACGGCAACCATCTCCAACTGCTCGCGTCGGTGTTGTCTAGTATCTCGCTAACTCGGAAAGCTACGTACGGTTTATATTTTCTATGATCAGACATCAACCAACTTAGGACTGTTCTTGAATCCGTCCAAAAACATAGGTTTTTGAAAGTGAAAGTTTGGGCCCTGGTAACCACTGACGCTAGCCTTGATCCTAACAAAGCGGCTTCTAATTCTAATCTAGGTATCGTGGTAGCTTTCAATGGTGCGACTCGTGTTTTGGATCCGATTAATACGCATCGAAATCTCTCCTCTTCTGCATATCTAGCGTATGCCACGGCAACGTAGGCGTTCTCGCTAGCATCCACGAAAACATGTAGTTGCACCGTGCTATACTCAGTGAAGGAATTCCGATAGTATCGAGGCATTCTTACTTCTTTTACTTTGGATAAGTGACTAATCCATATTAACCATTTTTCATAGTGTTCAGCGGTGAGGTGGTCATCCCAGTCTATCGCCGACCTCCATATTTCTTGCAGAAGTATCTTCAGGTATATAACGTAGTGTCCCAGTAGACCAAGAGGATCAAACACCGACATCAGTACTTTGAGAAGTTCGCGCTTTGTCGGTTTTCTATTACCCTGCAAAAGATCTAAATCCAGCTTCTTAGGGGAGATAAAGAATGTAAACTCATCTGCTGAAGTATCCCACCACATACCAAGAACTTTCTCCATATTTGCGTCTATGTCTAGATTTTTGTTTGTTTTGAGCTTTTCTCCTTCCAGACCCTGAACGACGATTGACGAATTAGAAGTCCATTTTTCTATCGCGAAGCCGCCATGTTTATGAATGTCTCGTACTTCTCGGGCTATTTGAAGTAACTCTTCTGGTGAATCTGCACAGTCCAACCAGTCATCGACGTAATGGTTTTGTTGAATGGCTAATACAGCACGAGGCGATGTATTCTTGAAAGTTTCTGCATTTATGTTTTTTACGTACTGCGCTGTTGCTGGTGAGCAGGAGGCTCCGAACGTGAGGACTCGCATAACGTATATGTCGGGCCCTTCATCAGGCAAGAATTGAGGCTGATTCCTTTGTACTTTGCGGCAGCATCCCAAACGATTCTGATTTTACCTGGTTTATTTGGGTTCATGACCGGGAATATAGGGAGATACCATCTTCTAGGATGTTGAAGTGACATTTCTTTCCTATCCAACTTTCTTACATAATTTTTTCTTGGTACTGATTTATCTGCAACTTTAGATTCGCTGCCAATGCGGGATTATTTGATATTTTGTTTTCCAAACATCCCAAGCGTTTCTTGACACTGTCATAGTTGTCTGGCAGAGATATATCTTCTGCTTTCCAAAGCAGACCTGTCTCGAATCTACCATAGGATGCTAGTGGCTAATTCGTCTTCCTTTGACATTACTATGGCAGGCTTTCCTGTTCCTAAACTGTCAAGACGAAAAAACTGTTTTACCATTTCATGCATCTCCGTATCATGGTTGCATTCGCATATGTGGATTCCATGATAGAATTGCTCGTCTATTTTGGCGTCCTTTTGAGTACCATAGATTGACCAGCCTAGTCTTGTTTCTGTAGCTATTGGTTCGCCGGGGTTGCTCTCTTTGACTCTTAGAGGCACTGCCAGTGACCAGTTGTCAAGCCCTATCAGTATTTTAGGCCTAGCGACAATATATGATCTTATCGGTAGACCTTTCACCTGAACTATAATTCATTGATTGTGTAGGCAGGTTCAGTCTTTTCACTGTTCTAGCATTATAGACTCTAAAAAATTTTGCTGTATTAACACCGGATATTTCGAAAGTTACCTTCTTGGATCCCTTCTCGACTCGTCTAGTATCGTTTGTCCACATGAGGCACAATGGTTCGATATCGCCTTGAGCCTTCATCCAGAAATGCGTAGGTACTTACATTTAAATTACCGTTTCTAACATTGACCGGGAGGATGCGAAAAATGGCATTGCGTTTATCCATATGATGTGTATTTACGCTGGGTATAAGCGTGGAAGCTGCCATGCCATTCGTCTCTTCTTGTTCTGGTGTGCGGACGAAGTCATTATGGAGCATGGGGTGATGCTTAAATACACAGCCGTTTTTCCCACATAGGTTGTTCGATCGACACTTGTTATTGTGTGGTGTCAAACAGGTTCTACACAACGCCAACTCCTTTACTTTAGCCCATCTCGTGCTCCTGTCCATTTTGTCAAACGTCTTGCATTGAGGTATTGATAAGCAATCTCTTCCGCAAACTCGACACTTTGTTTCGACCTGATCGTGAGTGTTGAAATAAGCTTTCTCCCTTTTTTGAGGCTTTGTTATATCTATAGGGTTACACATTTCGTATGTTGCTTCTCCTATCTCGTAGATCCAATTGGCGAATGTTACCAATGTCACATTAGTTACGCCGCGTTTGTATAATGCCCAGTCTATTTTAAATTTTACTGGAAGCTTGTCTACCAATTCTTGTACTAGAGTTGGGTTATGCAGATGGTATGTTAATCTGGATGCTTCAATGGTGGCACAAAGATTTTTCACTGACAGCGCGAAGTGTATTAGGTTGTCCATTCTTTCCATCTTAATTGGCGGCTCGTTCTTTATTCTTTGTAGTATAGACTGTACTATAAGCTCGGGTCTCCCATATAATGTCTTCAGCGTTTGTATTATTTCAGGAGCGTTTTCTGGTAATAGTAGCCTGTGTTTTACGGCCTCCATAGCCCTTCCCCTTAGACACCTCTGCAGCCTAATTATATTTTCGTGATTGCTGAACTGGCACACCTGATTGTTCTACACATAATTGCTGTAGAAAATAGGCCACTCTTCCACATTACCTGTGAACACGGGCAAATCTTTCAATATTATTTGACGTGCTGCTATAGTTTGTTGCGTCAAAGGGGCGTTTGGTAACTCCTCTCTATTTTGCCCTGCCTTTACCCATTCTCCCACGTATTGTTTGTGTGCTTCGTGTGAAAGTTCTTCTTTTTTTATTTTTTCTTCCTCTATTTCTTCCATGGCCAACACCTTATACTTCTTTTCTATAAATTCGAGATTAATTTTTCTCGCCTCTTCTAGTTTCTGCAATAATAATAAGTTGTTTCGCTTAGCTGTTGACATAGAGGCGACACTTTCACAGGAAGAAGACTTTTTTATCTGGGAAGATGCGGCAGCTTTATTTTTCGTAGCGCATTCGTCACACGACCAGGGCATGTTCTGTACTTCCTGTGTTACTCCGACGCAAGCAAAATGGAACCATAGGTCACACTGGTCACACTGAGCCATCCCCTCGCTATCTACCGCTTCACATTTATTGCAGCTTTTTTTTCCATTTTATCCGGAATCATAGGTATTGCCGCTAAAAACGATGATGATGGTACTCCTGGTACTTTTAATTCTTATAATATAAAAGAAATATAAAAATATAAATACATTAGCAATTTGTTTTTAAAATAAATTGATATTTTTTACTCTTTAGTTTCTCCTTTGTCTTCTCTATCTTTGTTCCATCTGTTCCACCCCTTCCGACATTCCTTCTCCATGGCTGCCACCCGATTCCCCGGTTCCGACTCCAGCTACGCTTACACGGCGCTAACACCTTTCATTAATCGTAAGTATCGAACTTTTTATATAAAAAATATAGTTTAAAAAAACTAAAAAATACGCTTTTATTTTAAAATGACGTGGGCGCTAAGAATATAGGTAAAGAGTCCAACGCTTTTTTACATTTCGAAAGGTAGGTAGTTTCCATATACTAGCTAGAGCAATAAAAACTTTACATTCAAAATTATTTTTTACTTTTTAGTTCATTTTAAAATAAAAGCGTATTTTTTAGTTTTTTTAAACTATATTTTTTATTTTTAGTCTATTATATGTCTTCCGCCATTTTGTAATGACAGCCATATTAGATTTAAAATGACGTCACACAGCTTACTGTACTATACTCGTCATACACTTTCATTTAATACTCATACCGAGGGCGTTGTAAAGAAAAAGATAAACCGTTATTTTGTGCTGGCCGAAATTTTGAATTTGGAATGACACCACACAATTCATAGTATTCTAATTGTCACACCGTTTCATTTGATACCCATACCGAGTTGGTTGTACAGAAAAAGGTAATCCACCATTTTGTGTTGGCCGCCATTTTGAATTTACAATGACACCACATAGCTAATAGTATTATACTTGTCATACCCTTTCATTTGGTACTCATATCAAGTGGGTTGTAAACAAAAACGGTAATCCGCCATTTTGTGTTGGCCGCCATTTTGAATGACGCCACATAGCTAATTGTATTGCACTTGTCATACCCTTTCATTTGATACCCATGTTGGAGAACCCAATTGCAAAATTCACCAGCCATCTTGGCACCGCCATCTTGATTTTCTTACAAAATGGTCAGAATGCATTGTCACGCGAACTATACATATGTGCAAAATTTTAAGTTGATCGTTTATATGGAAGTGGGTCAAAATCAAGTTGCAAGATTTGTTTACATACTAGATACAACATACAGGTGAAGCTAATATAAAGCGTATAAAAAGGTGGTCCGCCATATTGTGTTGGCCGCCATTTTGAATTTGGAATGACGCCACAGAGCTGAAAGTATTCTACTTGTCATACCCATATCGAGTGGGTTGTAAGTAAAGAAAAAGCATCCGGCCATTTTGTGTTGGTCGCATTTTGAATTTTGAATGACGCCACATAGCTAATTGTATTCTACTTGTCATACCCTTTCATTTGATACTCATGTCGGGGGTCGGGGAGCACAATTGCAAAATTCGGCCGCCATCTTGGAACCGCCATCTTGATTTTTTTACAAAATGGTCAGAATGCATTGTCACGTGAACTATACATATGTGCAAAATTTCAAGTTGATCCGTTACATGAAAGTGGGTCAAAATCAAATTGCAAAATTTGTTTACATGAAACATACAACATACAGCATACAACATACAACATACAGGTCAAGCTAATATAAAGCGTATAAAAAAGCAAGGCTTGGAGTCATACATTGTACTACTACCCGTCCGTCACGACGCCATGTCCGAATCATGGTAAAAAATCAAGGGATGGATAGAAGTTACGGGTCGAGGGGGATTGAATGTTTGAACTTTCAGATGTCGCACGTGTTCGGAAATACTGATTGCGGAAGATTCTATTTAAAAACGATCAACTAGACCGCTAGAGTTTCACTTTCACTTGTCGCTGCGATTGCTCAATCCGCCGAGCACAACTGCCATATGAAGTGACATATTTCATTTTTGAAATTCAAGTACGAAACCTATGCCTCCAGAAAGTATATTTATATTTTACAATCTCACCTCGCCTAATTTAAAGTTGGGAATTTTGATGCCGCAAAAGAAAAAAGAAATGTCTCTCCACTATAAAATTTCACTCCCTCGAAAAATGTAAGAATTGTCTCTCCAGGACCAAACTTCCCTCCCTCGAAAAATGTAAGTATTGTCTCTCCAGGACAAAACTTCCCTCCCTCGAAAAATGTAAGAATTGTCTCTCAAGTACAAAACTTCACTCCTTCGAAAAATGTAAGAATTGCCTCTTCACTACAAAACTTCCCTCCCTCGAAAAATGTAAGAAATGTCTCTCAAGTACAAAACTTCACTCCCTCGAAAAATGTAAGAAATGTTTCTCCATCCAGTTCGTATTTACAATCTCACCACGGCTCAGTTTGAATAGGATATTTTACTGCCGCAAAAGTGAGAAATGTTTCTCCCGTTCGTGTTTACAATCTCACCTCGCCGCAGTTCAAATTGGATATTTTACTGTCGCAAAAGAAATAAGAAAATGTTTCTCCCGTTCATGTTTACAAGCTCACCTCGACGCAGTTCAAATTGGATATTTTACTGCCGCAAAAGAAGGAAGAAATTTACAATCACACCTCGATTCATTTTTCTCGATACACGCTCGGCTCATATACCTGTAATACATTATTTTTGAACCGGGACACTTAAAATAAAGGTAGAAACAGAATGGCACGGCGACGTGGCGGAGTCCGCCGCTCAGAGAGTTTCCCATACATTTAATTTGTCCGCGCCGCCTGGGGAGAAATTAAATGTATGGGAAACTCTTTGAGCGGCGGACTCCGCCACGGTCGCCGTGCCATTCTGTTTCTACCTTAATTGAGGGCTCAGTACAATTTACATCGTGTAAGGGAAAAATGTACTGCCTCGTGTAAGTCCGGCTCAACACTAATGGAATGGACAGTTCACTTTGGATACACAACAGTGGATTTTTAGTTTAACTTCCACTTTCGACTGTGAAATTCTCATTCACTTTCCCGCGGGGGATTCAACAATCAGAACCTGTCAAATTCGCATTCACTACTCTGCCGGCAGATTCAACAATAAGGCCAATTATTCATTTTAGTGGGACAGTCGATACGGTCAAGGCTTCTACATCTACATGCGTGTCTCAATGAGTGTATGGAGTTGAATTTAGCCCTATCACCAATGAGTTTGGCGGAACGGCGGCGCTGCAGCTCGTCGAGACACGCTAAGGCGGTTGAGTTGTATTCGAGGCATGGTCGAATGTAGGACTTCAAAATGCTGGACGAAGGTGGAACTTGCAACTTGTTACACGCAACTCCTCCGTAAAATTTGTAGGTAAGTGAAGGCAAATACTAATGACAAAGTTGTACGACTTCAGAAAGAAATATTGAGAGGATTGGCGGTTAGTGAGTTTGAGAGCACCATTAGTTTAAACGCTACGTCGTCAGCCGCAAAAGAGGAATGTTGGCCTGAACAACAAATCAACTAGTAAACTACTACCATTAATATAAATATTTTCATACAATATTCTTTATACATTAGATTGCAAAGCATCATAGTTCACTGTAACACTTGCTAAAATCGCGAAAAAAGGAGCCTCCTTTAATTATTAACTGCGCTAACGTTTCTGATTGTATCCTACAATTAGTTCAATGTAAAGAATTTCCCTCGTAATATAAGAAACTGATTAATAATCCGCCCTTTTATGCATCCCCAGAGTAAATTTCTTTCTTTGAATCCCCTCATTGGGGATGATGGACCGGTATTGTAGGTGGTGGGCTCGACTTTGTATCATATCTTTATCAAAAAGTAAGTCCTTTTGCTAAAGTTTCATCATATTATATTACTCATCTTTTGATCAATGAAGAACTCTTAGACACTACATGAAGGCGTTAAACTAACATTTTACTCATTAAAGCAAACATCCCAGCTAGCACAAATTAGTAGCAATAGAGTTAATCTAACAAGTAAAAGAGTCGCAAGATAAGATATGTAATGCGACTGTAGCTCCATTGCGACTGAAAAAGCAGATTTTTAACGTTTATTTTGCAACAACTTTGGTCGCAATGAGGCGACAAATGTGTTGTAGCTATGTTTTAAATGAGTTGTTGCCACAAACTGAAATTGCACGCAACAAGATGAAAAATGATTGTAACATCCGAAAAAATTATTGCTCTTTTAGTCGAACAAATTTAACATGTGTTTGTAACAAAATAGCACAAAAAAGTTTAAGTGTCAAAAGTCAGAGACATTATGTAATGAAATGGAAAGACAAGACATTTCTCAATATGTACTTTAAAATTTCATGATTTGAACACCAAAATTTTAAAAGAATGCCATTTTGTCGATGAATGTGGGTAACTTACATCTGGAAAATCCACGCGCCACCCAAAAAATGACAATTTGGAAAATAATTGGCAATTTAGAAAATTTTCGAATTTGTAATATCAGCAAGGAAGTCTGAAAACAAAAGCTAAATACATTTTTTAAGTTGCTACACTGATTCCAGCAATTCGATAGTCTTCGTTTCGTTGTCTTGAGTAGAAAAATTTTTCAGTCTTAACATGAGAATGCTGTCTCAGAGGAAGACACTGGAAATTCTTGAGCCAAGCAAAAGTATTTCTTCGCTCAATACTTATATTTTTCGACCAAGATATTTCTTTCTCGAACTAAGATTATTTAATTTTTTACTCAAGAAACTAAATTCTTAATTCATCAGACTTTTTTCGTTTACCGGACTTTCTCGCTCTAAAAATGTATCACAAACTATTAAGACCGATTTTAGAACTTGAATTTTTTTCAATTATAATATCATCGGTTTCGTAAATTTTTTAACTTCAAGTCAACTTTGGTCTTCATCCAAGACAATAAAACCAAGACTATGAGTATTGCTCATCCCGAGACAATTTTGTTTTCGTTATATCCAAAACATGAGTTGCTTGGTTCAAGAAAAAGTCCTTTAAGCCAAGAATTTTTTTTTATCAGTGTAGTGTTATAATCCACTGAAAATTATTATAGAAAATATAAAATAGTATAGAAAAACGCATTTGATTGTTTTTCAAATAAAGCTGCATGGTGGAACATAAAGCTTTTTGACAGATTTTATCCAAAGTTCTTGTAAATGAATAAAAACCTCCCTTCAGCGTTCTTGTAACTAAATGAATTTTATAAGTTCGATCCGTTTTTTTCTTACGTAATTGCAACACAATAATAACCTCACTGCATCGTTTTGAACATTTAGTTGTAATAGTTACTTGATAAAAACATATAGCAACTTACTCAAATTTAGGCTTGTTACTCTATTTGTGACATTTACAAAACAATAACATTTTTGAAATGTGCTACAAAACGAAATGTTTTATTAACGTTAATTTAATTTAAATATGACATCTTTTTTTGCAACTTTTATGGAACACTTCTATGTACAACAAGTTCGTTTTTCCGTAACAAAATTAAAACTGTAGTGTAACTGAACCGGATGAATTGTTGCAAAATACTAATTCGAAACAATAATTTAACCTATATGTGACTAAATTTGTTTAAAAAAACTGGATTACAACCCAAATGTAACAGATTATTGTTACAAATTGAAATCTGTGCTAGCTGGGATATTGTCCTACTGATAGCTGAAATCAGGTATGAAAGGTCTTGCGAAAATGTGTACGCTGTATATGAGCCAAACCCTTCCTGTAAATTACATTATGGGCGATTTGCCTACAGGAATTACATCGCAGACCAGACCCTTAGCAAACTTCGGGATTAATTATTGCGGTCCTTTTCTAATTAAGGAGAAGCTTTTTCGCATTCGTAATAAAATGAAGATTTACTTTGCCGTATTTATTTGTTTTGTCACGAAAGCTATTCACTTGGACATTGTGACCTCCATTTCACGTCCGCTAAAAGCAGCTTTAAATCTTTCATGGATCAAATTTTTGGGGAAATAAAAAACTCCAGCATTTGCTGACTTCCAAACCACATAACGTGTGAAAAACATTTCCGGCTCGATACTTCAACGTGACTCAGGTTACTCGCGGTTTTTATGAAGCTACAATTAAATCTTTCAAACATAGTCCGGTTAGCAAACTAGAATTATTTATTATTTATTTAATTCAATATTTAATTCACTAAAGTTGACGCGATCCTCTAACTACTTCATCCTCTTCATATAGAAATTTGATAAAGCTTTCCTTTTTTAACTGACTTAAAAAAAGGACGAGGTTATCAATTCGCCGCGTAGGTATTTTTTTTTGGTTCTGCATAACTTTGTAACGCAATAACTTTTTTTTGTTTTTGGTTGAAAGGGTAGTTTCCCATGATGGTCCCGTCCATTTTTTTTAATTCTGATAAAGGAGTTCGAGGGTACACATAAAAAACTGGTAAAATTAGTGCACCTTGAACGATCAGAAGTATTTTCAAAGACTGCGAAAAAATTATTTTATTGCCGCGAAACTGAAGAACGTAGATGAGTTGGTCAAGGCGTTTATCTAGCGAAGTAAGCATTGCGGGTTCAAAACCGGGATCTGACATTTTTTCCTTTTTTTCTCTTCTTTCTAAATCCATTCTGATTGGATTAATGTTGTACTTTTTGCTCCGTTCATTTTTTATTCGGGGGCAAAATAAAAAAAAATTTATTGAGAGAAGTGTGACATGCCGCCGTCGATAAGCATCGAGGCATAGCTAAATAGTTTTGCGTATTTTCGGAGTAATTTCACTGCAAATCCAAGTGTTTAGCAGGTGTTTAGAAATAAAATACTCTAGTCTCTAGTGCTTTATTTCTAAACGATAAAACGTGTTAATGGTGGGAAGTGTTTACTTTTAAAACAACAGAAGCGGTTAATGCACAAAATCTAAACGCTAAAGAGTTTTATTCATAAACACGTAAAGCGTTTAAAAGAAAATCAACGCGTAAGGCGTTTACCAAAAAATTCTAACATAAGCACAACTGTTTAAAAGTAAAACACTTATTGGCCAATTAAACACTTGGGAAGGTTAACACTTAGTTATGATAAAACACTTATGGGGAACTAAACGCTCCAGCGTTTTATTTTTAAACGGTAAAGTGTTTAGGGGTTGGGAAGCGTCTCTCTAAAAATGAAATAAAGGATGATCGAGTTAGAGGTACTTTTTTCAGAAATAAAAAAAATAAAAACATTTAATTTTATCAGGTAACTTTTATTAGCATACAAAAGAACTAGAATTTTAAGAAACAAGGAATTGATTGCATTTTGCAACTAAGCTTAATGAAAAAACCAAGAAAAAACAACTCAATTAACAATAGTTACAATAATGCTTGAAAATAAGTTTCTATAAAACTTGAAATTTTTTTGAACTTATCACATGAAAATGAAATGTATAAGTTTCAAAATGTTACAGTCCAAATTATAGCTCAAAATATGCATTTGTTAATTAACAATTGGCCAAAATACGAAAAGTTAAATATCTCGAGTTCACGTTAACAAAAATCAACCATCTTTTTTTAAATTAAAGGTCCCAAAATTCTCTACGAGATCTCATAAAAAATTTTATATTGTAATTGTTGTTATTTGAGTAATAAACAGAAGTAAAAAAAGTAACCAAAATTACATTCAAAATTATTTTAGAATATAACTATTCTTCATTTGTTGGCCTTTTCTTACTTCATTTGTGGTTTTCATTTATTTAACTTAGTCCATCCTGAAATTTTTACGCCTTTGTTGACACTGTAAACTCAAGTATTTAGTTTCTAAACTCTTATGCCTCGTGCACAATGAGAAATTGAATTAATTTTATGTTTCGTCTCGTTCATTCCACTGCATAATTCTGTATTTGCATCTCATGTCAAAATTAGAGAACATTAGTTAAAGTTGGCTCAACTTAAACTTCAACACTCAAATTTAATATTTTTCCGAAATTCGGAACTAATCAGTGACATCTGCTTGTCGGACTAATGAATAAGTAGAATTGTTATACCAAAGTAGGTGATTTATGCTTATTATTTTATATTTAAAAACATAAAAAACATTAAAAATAAAAAAAATGTTGCAACAAAATTCCTTTGAGAACTTTAGGAATGCATATTTTCTGAAAATTAAGTTAATAAAAAGATAATTTTCAGTTTTTTTTTTGTTTCGGGTCATTAGATGGCAGTACCATACATTTTTTTTCGAAAGAGATAGTGTGAATTAAATTTCAGTTAACAGAAATCTCTCCAAATTCAAAAGACTTTACTGAAAAATTAAGTAAATTTTACTTTAAAATTAAATAAACTCCGAACAAACAAAAGTTTTAGTAAAGGTCGAGAATTCTGTTGGCAGTTTCTTTTATGAATATTTTTAATTTAACAGCTGTTATTAACATTTTTTAAATTTGTCCGAAAGTTGCAATTTAACACTGTGCACATAGAAAAATTAGCACTTTAACACTGTGAACCCGGCATTAAAGCGTTTAAATCGTTGTAGTCGACACTTAAGTGTTTAATTAGTAAACGTTTGTAGCGTCTTTTTGGTTTTGAATAATAAAAATTATGTTAATAGAACTATTAATCAATATTACATTAAAACATAATAATATCATTGCAAAAAGTGACAAAAAAAAACAAAAAAAAACAAAAAAAGAAAAGAAATCCAACCGCCAGTGCCGCTTTTTCCAAGCGGTCCCCGACTAAGTACAAATCACTTCCAATATTGCTTTGACTTCCGTGATAGAACGAGATGTGCTTTACTGAATATGCTAAATGGTACCCTTGGCGGGCATTGGCATAATTTCGTGAAATATTAGTCGCTCTTATTTTTCTCGTCTTATTACTGCAAATCTCAGCTTTTGAAAATGTTTTATTTCAAAACGCTTAAAACGTCTTATTTTGACGTCACCGATTTGATTAACATTTAAGTGTTTTAAAAGTGTCGACAAAGTTAATCAAATGGGTGACGTCAAAATAAAACGTTTTGAAATAAAACACTTCTAAAACCTCAGATTTGCAGTGATACTGATAATTTCGTAATTCGTAATATTTAAGCAGATTTATGGTATTATTTTCATATTAAAAAAATACCTGTCAACAAAGGCGTAAAAATTTCAGGATAAACTAAGTTAAATAAATGAAAACAACAAATGAAGTAAAAAAAGAACAAAAATGAAGAATAGGTATAGTCTGTATACAGCAAGTTATGATTATATCCTGCTTGGGGTACCACCAGGAGTATATTCCTAAGTTTTGAACCTCGAAAACCGTGTTCTACTTTTCTTATAAACAATTAAAGTTTTTTTACCGCTTCTTTCGAGCTTAAAATGTAAATAACTGCGGTTCTATAAGTCGGATCGGGTCAAACTAAATGCCAGTCTCTTCGTAATAAAATTGCCAATAAGTACTCGTTGGTTTAAGTCTATGAAGTACGGTCAAAACCTACAAAACTGAAAGAACGAGAAAAAAACAGTATTTTTTTAATTTTATTGTCCAAGACCGTCAACTAGACCAATTTGCAGGAAACTTTCAGAAAGTATACTTTTTGATGTTATAAAAAGACCCTGAAAAGTTGGTGGTAAAATATTGAACGCATTGACAAAAATTGCATTCGTTATTTAAAGTTTGAAATTCTCGCCGTTTTATGCCATTAAGTCCAAAATGAAAAAGTTTTTTTTATCAAAATGTAGATCTCGACGCCACCTTTCGAATGCAATTAAAAAGAACAATTTTGAATGTAATTTTATTTACTTTTGTTTCATTTGTTTATTAGGTACTCAAATAACAACTGTTAGAATTCTTAGAAATCTATAAGAATTCTTTAATTTTAAGTTACCATATAATAAAATAAACAAGTTAGCACCATGCACACTTTGCAAGATATTATCAGCACTTTAATTGCACCTTTTTACAAAATTATCAAAGAATTTAATTTCCAGACGAAATTTGACGCTTTTGTTTTTGTGTTATTCTTGAGTCTTGTCTTTTTGGTTTTGTTCTTTTTTGTTTGTTTGTTTGCATCGAGCAAATGCATAATCAGCAAAGATGTACTCAACACATTAAATTTTTCTCTTTTTTTGTTACCTTTTTATCTAGTTTTAAGATTTATAATATGTAAGGTTTTACATAAATGTAATAAAACTTTTCAGTCAGTTAACAGACTTCCAAGCGTTTTGACTTAATCTTTTTAGCTGCTGAAAATTATTTTTGTTCACGGTGTATCGGTATCAAGAGCCGATTACACAAACATCAAAATCTAGGTAACAAGTGCCAACGATTTATACCATCAATTTTGAGTACAGGTTTTTTCTTCATTAAGTTTAAGTATATCGGTACCAAGAGCCGATCATACAACATCAAAATCAAGGTAACAAGTGCCTTTGATTCAAACAAAATATAGAGTAAAAGAACTCTATTCATTTCTGGTGACCCCGACGTGATTATACAAATTGTATAATCACGTTCAACTGTAACAAATTGTATAATTACGTCAAGGATTAATTTACATCAGTAAATGTAAATTTATAAATCAACTTCAACTGCCATGGTTTCACTGGAGGAACTAACCAGCAGACAAGAGGCAACCGGTCAGGAAATCATAAGGATTTGCAAGAACTACAACAAGGATAGTTCATCACGGAAGACAGCAGATTATCTTAAGGCCAAGCTACGATCATTAGAGCCTTTATGGCAAGATTTTGATAAAACTGACAACTCCATCGGTGTTAATTATCCCGACTACATCAATCATAGTTATTTCACCAAGAACTACTATAATGCAATTAGTAGTGGACTTGAAGGTGTACGGCAGGACATTCAGACAAGATTGAAGTCCTTGGAACTACTACAATTACCAGTGGAGATAGCAACACAACCTTCCTCAGCTACCACACCCACACAGGGAAAATCAGAGGACTTTCCGAGTGTCATAATCAATACACAAGGAACTCAGGATCAAACTGCAGGTGCAATGTCATTAACACGAGGATCTACTCAAGAGTTTACCACAGCCAACACCTATGGCGAGAAATCCTTCATGGGTGCAATCCCAAAGGGATTTCATCGTACATCCAAGATGGTAGACTCGGATCACCATCGTACCAGCATTAGTGGCACAATGCGAAGGCAGCGATCGCTGATACACAGCCTCGAACGTCTACTCAATGGACTTCCGGCTCCTCTTAGGGAACAATCAACTGACTTCCTTCAAATAAAAATTAAGGCCATTGAGCAATATTGGTCTCAAATACAGCACCTCCATCACGTAGTTCGGGAATCAACAGAAGAGCCTGACACATTCGGCTATAAAGAAGAAACCTACTTCAACCTGGAGGAACAGGTGCATTATAACCTCATTCAACTACACGAGGCATGCAGATATGAAGGGAATATCAAAAGAGGCATCCATCCGCTAACTCAAACCAGTGCCATCGTACCATCAATGAAGCTGCCCAAGATAGTACTAAGCAAATTTGACGGAGACTATTTGAAGTGGCGGCAATTTCGGGATCTCTTTACTGAGCTTGTACATAACCAGCCGATTGCGGATTGCCAGAAAATCTGGTATTTGAAAACAAGTTTGTGCGGAGAAGCGGAAAGACTAGTAAGACATCTAACTACCTCTGACGCAAACTACGCTACGGCTTGGAGGATAATAAACGAGAGATACGAGAACATCCGTTAGAACAATGAGAGGAGCGTGCTGCGGCTCAGACCACTATCTAGTCAAGGTGAAATTGAGAACCCGGATAACAATCAAAACGCATAGGGGGCAAACTCATCCAAAATACGATATAGATAAACTAAAACTGGAAGAAAGAAGAGATGCTTACCAGCAAGCTGTCGAACAAAATCTGAGAGAGGCAGAAGAACCGCCCAACATCAACGACAAATGGGAGCAAATTAAAAGCAGCATAAAGGGGGCGGCAGAAGAGGCACTAGGCTGGGCCCCCAGACAGACTAGAGTTGACTGGTTTGACCAGGAGTGTAGAGCCGCAATTGAAGAGAGAAACCAGAGCCACCGGGAGTACATCGCAAGGACAACAAGAGCAAGGATGGAAGTTTTCAAGCAAAAAAGAAGAATCGCAGACAAGCTCTGCAGAAAGAAGAAGAGAGAGTATCTAAACAGGAGGATCTTACAAATACAGGAAGACTTCGATGAGGGGAGAATTAGACAAGCGTACAAAGGAACTCGCCAGATCACCAATAAATTTCAGCCAAGGACGGACATCTGCAAAGACATAGATGGGAACCTATTAGCAGACCCTGATAAGATAAAAGAAAGGTGGAAAGAATATTTTCAAAACCTATTGAATCCTACTCCCACACTAAACGAGGATCCACAGACAGAGGCATTTGTGATTCCTCAAGATAACATCTCAATAGAACCACCAACACTCGATGAGATACGTGAAGCTGTAAAAAGGCAAAAAGGCAACAAGTCGCCGGGCGTCGACGGAATAACAGCTGAGTTGCTAAAGGAAGGAGGGCCGCAACTCTTGCGTACCTTACACCAACTCATATGCAGCATCTGGGAGGAGGAAGTCATACCAGATGATTGGAAGAAAGCGATTATATGCCCAATATATAAGAAAGGAGATAAATTAACCAGCAAAAATTACAGAGGCATCTCACTCCTCAGTACCAGCTACAAAACCTTCACAATCCTTGTGAAACAAAAACTAGAACCTATAGCGGAAAGCCTTATAGGAGAATATCAAGCTGGTTTCAGGGCAAACAGGTCAACATCGGACCAGCTGCTGACCTTAAAGCAAATTCTGGAGAAAACCTGGGAAAGGAATGTAGATATATACCAGATATTTGTCGATTTTCAACAGGCATATGACTCAATAAACAGACAGAGGCTGTACGAGATCCTATCGGAATTAGGAGTCCCCTCAAAGCTGGTACAACTGATCAAATGCGCAACAAATAGCTCATTGGCGAAGGTAAGGATCCAAAATGTTATAACAGAAGAGTTCGAAGTTCGACAAGGACTTAGACAAGGGGATGGGCTGGCCCCAATGCTCTTCAACCTCGCCCTAGAATGGGTGATAAGGCAAACGTCAGTCCAGAGAAGAGCATCAATAGCAACACAGTCGGTACAATTACTTGGTTATGCGGATGACGTTAACATCGTGGGAAGGTCCTTTTTGGCAGCAAAGGAAGCTTATGTCGAATTAAAAGAGGCGGCAAAGGACATAGGCCTGAAGATCAATGAAGAAAAAACTAAGGTGATGCAACAATCCAGAGCTGGAAGATTTAGAATGGGGAGAAATATAACTATCGACGAACATAACCTAGAAGTAGTCGATAAAACAGTCTACCTTGGATCTACAATCACAAAAAGAAACGAAGAAAAAGAAGAAATAACTAGACGAATACTACTGGCTAATAGAGCCTTTTGTGCCCAAAAAAAAATACTGCACTCCAGATTTGTGCACAGAAAAACCAAACTCTCACTCTACAAAACAGTAATACGACCAGTACTTTGCTATGGCAGCGAGACTTGGACTATGACCCAGGACATAGAGGAACGAGTCAACAGGTTTGAGAGAAAAGTCCTCAGGTGCATAATAGGCCCAACCAGAGAGGATGGAATATGGAGAAGGAGATACAACAGCGAGTTGTACGAAATTTTTGACGACCCAGAACTCTCAATTTTAATAAAAATTAACAGATTAAGACTAGCCGGTCACGTAGTCAGGATGGAAGACAATCGCATCCCAAAACGGCTTATGATATCAGAAATTTCGGGAAATAGGCCAGTAGGTAGACCCAGGAGGAGATGGATAGACTCTGTGACGGCTGACGCAGAGACAATGCTGAACATCCGGAACTGGAGACATGCTGCAAGGGACCGTCAAACATGGAGAAATGCCCTAGAGGAGGCCAAGGCTCGATTTGGGCTGTAGCGCCATTGGATGGATGGACGAGAACATCCGACTACTCGTCACCGCACTCCTCAATAAACTACTAGGGCAATGCCAGATCTACCATGAATCAGCCCACGCAATCAGGACCATATATACCACGCATGAATGTCTCCTCGCTCTATCCAATATTGGAATTGCTACAGACCAATGGGATCCACTATTGCTGCACATCCTCATAAAGAAAATAGACAAAAACACACACACATTGTGGGAGCAATCACTAAAGGACCCTAGGGCATTGCAATCGCTGAAGGAATTCCTACGATTTCTACAGAATCGCTTCCAATCATTGGAAGCTCTTGGCACTAAAGGCAAATCCTCGGAGGAAGCTGTAAGAAGACCACAGGCAAGATCACTAGCAACCATTGTCACCACAGACGTCAAATGCCCAACATGCAAGGGTAATCATCAAGTGTTCAACTGTCCAATCTTTCTACAAGCTCCGCCCTCAAAGAGGTTTAGCCTCATCAAAACCATCAAGGCCTGCATAAACTGCCTAAGGTCAGGGCATACAGTAAACCATTTTCCCTCGTCAAGGAGATGTAGAGAGTGCAACAAGCCACACAACTCTTTGCTCCACATACAAACTAAGCCAGATACTGCAGGACCAAATCTGACCAAACTAGATTCAGCGCAGACAGTTGCCACAAATAGTCAACAGTTAGCTAAACCATTAGCTGACTCAATATCATTGGCAGCACAAACATTCCATACCACAAATGAGCACGTGCTGTTGAGTCCAGTCAGGCTCAATTTAATAACTAGTAGCGGCAATGTTGTAGAAGCCCGTGCCATATTGGACAATGGATCACAACCTAACTTTATTACCGAAAAAATGGCAAGGATATTGGGCTTTACAGGAACACCAGCATCCATGACCATCGAAGGCATTGGCACGCAACGACAGCGTTCGCAACATCACATCAATATCACCATTAAATCCAAGATAAATAACTTCTCAAGTCGACTATTAGTACACATTTTGCCACAAATCATCTCTCCTCAACCAGCACAGGAAATAGACATTTCAGCATGGCCACTACCTAGAAATATTCAACTCGCCGATCCAAGATTCAACCGTTCAGATTCAATTGACTTACTGATCGGTGCAGGACTATTCTACACATTGCTATGCGTTGGCCAGATCAAGTTAGGAGACAATCTACCGGTCCTTCAAAACAGAGTTTTTGGTTGGGTAGTAGGCGGTGGATCCCAACAAGGGATTGAAAATTCAGCTGTTTGCGGTATATGTAGTGAAGATGAAGCTTTGGACACACAAATTGAAAAATTTTGGCGACTAGAAACTCCGACTGAGCAGACCAACCTGACAGCAGCAGAGCGAAGATGTGAGGCCTTCTTCGATCGGACAACTACCAGAGATGAAGATGGCAGATTCATTGTTAGGCTACCGTTCCAGGGTGAGCCAACTTCGCTCGGTGAGTCAAAGGACATCGCATATCAAAGATTTATATCAGTGGAGCGAAGATTAGCAAGGCATGACGATTTGAGGGAGCAATATGTCAATTTCATGAACGAGTACATGCAACTCGGGCATATGAAAGAAATCAACTTCAATGAGATAGAAAGGCCATACTTTTTCTTGCCCCACCACTGCGTTGCCAAGCCTGACAGCACCACGACGAAACTACGAGTCGTATTCGATGGGTCAGCAAAAACTTCGACAAACATTTCACTTAACGACCTCCTGTCAACTGGACCAACGGTGCAAGACGACGTCTTCTCCCACCTGCTTAGATTTCGAATGCCGAGATATGTGTTCACCTCAGATATAGAAAAGATGTATCGCCAAATCCGGGTGAACGAAGAAGATCAGCGGTATCAATTGATTTGGTGGAGAAGTGACCCAGAGCAACGGATCAAATGCTTCCAACTGACTACTGTTACATACGGCACAACAAGTGCCCCATACCTGGCAACAAAATCTTTGCAAAGGCTAGCAGATGAAACAAGGGAGCAGTACCCACTAGGAGCAGAAGTGCTAGGACGCGACTTCTGTGTGGACGATGTCCTCGCTGGTTCAGATAGCATAAGCACCGCAGTTGAGATCCAAGCGCAAATACAAGCGATCCTTAAGTCAGCAGGCATGCCATTAAGAAAGTGGTGCGCCAACAGCCCACGGTTGCTACAAAACATCGATCCAAAGGATCAGGAATTGGCGTTGGACTTTGACAGCAAGGACGAGAACTCGATCAAGACTATTGGATTAACTTGGTTACCAAAATCCGACCAATTTTCGATTAGAACATCATCGAAGAAACATGATCGGATAACGAAGAGAACCGCCTATTCTGACATCGCTCGCTTCTTCGACCCATTAGGAATAATGGCACCAGTAATTGTTCTCGCAAAACTATTCCTGCAGAGGCTTTGGTCTATAAAACTAGATTGGGATGCTGCTCTCCCTCAAGAAATGTACACTTACTGGATCAACTTTCGTAATGGACTAGCTGCATTAAACAACATCAAGTTTGAACGTCACATCTTTAACCACAGAACACCAAAATCATATCAATTTCACATCTTTGCAGACGCTTCCGAAAGGGCGTTCGGAGCAGCCGTTTACGTAAAATCGGTAGACAAAACCAACCTCATCACAGTACGACTATTATGTGCCAAATCACGGGTCGCACCAACAAAGCAAATAACACTACCACGTCTGGAGCTCTGTGCAGCTAAGCTAGCAGCTGAACTGGCTTCTCGTATAACTAAGGATTTAAATGTCAAGCACCATTCTGTTTACTTATGGACAGATTCAGAAATTGTGCTGCACTGGATCAATTCGCATTCCTCATCATTCCACACATTTGTGGCAAATAGAGTGTCATCCATTCAACAACTCACGTCGTCGGACCAATGGAGGCATGTTACTTCAAGCCAAAATCCAGCTGACGTCCTATCAAGGGGATCATACCTGAAAAACTCGCATCGTGCAATCTTTGGTTTTATGGACCAATATTTCTCCATGGATCTGAGATTTCTTGGCCTCCACCGTACATCAAAAAACGAGTTGAAGATGATAATGAACGAAGGAAGGTAGCCTCCGCAGCCGCCGCCACTCAGAAGCCCACTAATATAATCACGACAATTGATCATCAGAATTCCTTTAAGAGACTTCAGAGAGTTGTCGGATATATACTACGCTTCATAAATAATAGTAAAGGCAAGGCAACCACGACTCATACGTGGCTGAGTAAACACGAACTGGATGCAGCTCTGGCTCCAATTATAAGACATATGCAACAAGAGTTCAAGGAAGACATCAGCTTCTTGGAACGATTTGGAGAAGTAGCAAAAACTAGCGCCATCAGCACTCTTGCACCATTTCTCGATGGTAAAGGAATTGTAAGAGTGGGGGGCAGATTGGAGCAATCATCATTGTCCTACAACGTTAAGCACCCAATGCTTTTACCGTATTCTCATCCATTGACAAAGCTGCTAATCAACGAAGTGCACAAGGAAAATCTGCACGTGGGAGCACAAACATTGTTGTCGATAGTACGACAAACCTTTTGGCCAATCAAGGGAAAGATTCTGACCAGGTCAATAGTCCAACTGAACGCAGTGTGCAAGATCCAAACATAAGCTATCAAATCAGCTTATGGGAAATCTTCCCCGAGACCGAGTTGAACCCGCAAGGCCATTTGCAAACACTGGCATTGACTTTTGTGGTCCTGTATGGGTACACCTCAAGATAAGGGGAAAGAGACCAATGAAGGCATACATAGCAGTATTCTGTTGCTTTGCGACCAAGGCCACCAATTTGGAAGTGGTTAGCGATCTTTCCACACAAGGATTTATCTGGGCACTGAAACGGTTCATTGGACGTCGTGGCTACTGTAAGACCATCTACTGCGACAATGGCTCAAATTTTGTCGGAGCAAGGAACCAATTAGAGGAGTTAAGGAAAATTTCGGAATCAAGGGCAGGCCAAGAAAACAGCATCTTCTTGCACCTCAAGAGGCATAGAATTCAAGTTCATACCTCCTAGAGCTCCACACTTTGGCGGTCTATGGGAGGCCACAGTGAAATCTGCCAAACATTTGCTACAGAAGACGTTACTATCTGCCTCCTTAACGCACGAAGAATTAGAGACAGCCGTTGTGGAAGCAGAAGCAATACTAAATTCTAGACCACTAACGCCAATGTCCAGCAATCCGAATGACCTGACGGCAATCACTCCTGCCCACTTTTTGATAGGCGAACCCTTGACCACTCCAATTGATGCTGATGTGGAACCATTGAGAGGTAATCTTCTGTCGCGATGGAAACTCATTGCCCACATCAAGAGCGAGTTTTGGCGCCGCTGGTCTCTAGAATACCTGAATCATTTGTAGCAACGCTACAAATGGAAAAATAAGGTTCAAAACATCCAACCAGGAACAATGTTCATCCTTAAGGAGGACAATACTCCACCGTTAAAATGGCCCCTCGGGAAGATAATTAACATCATCAAGGGAGCTGACGGTCTCGCAAGGGTCGTAGACGTACGCACAGCATCCGGCATACTAAGTAGGGCTGTCCACAAGATAGCACCTCTTCCAATTGAAGAGGTCCATACCAACGATGCATCCGAGGAGGTCGAACAAACCGCCGAAAACTCTGACTCCGTGGCCGGAGCAAGCTCCAACCTAACTACCATTGACGACAAGCTCGTGAGCAACAGCGCAACCACCGAGTCGGATATCCCGAGAAGCACTCCAAAGAAAAGGCAACGACTATCATTAGGAGCAGCAGTGGTGACTTTACTCATAACCAGCGTGTTTCTTCCAGCTGCAACAAGTTCACCAATTGATGTCAGCCCATTCACATCTCGGCTTGGAATTTTCTTCGAAAATCTAGGAATAGCAAATACCATGACAAGCAAATGGAATCTTGTGCTCTACTACGACATGGGACCCTATTGGAAGGAATATGCGTACATCAAAAACTGTACACAAGCCCTCGACAAGTTATGTAGCATGATGGTGGATCAAGAACCTTGCATGCGAATTCTTGAAAATATTAAGGCACTCCTTAGTGAAATGGTGGACAACAATGAGATCCTATTGCCTACACAGCAAAGACAGCGTGTCAAAAGAGGGGCCATAAACATCGTAGGAAATGTAGCAAACTCTCTATTTGGCATCTTAGACTCAGAGTACGCAGAACATATGGCACAGACCATTGAGAACGTTCAGGAAAATGAAGATCATCTCCTTCACCTGATTAAAAATCAAACAACCATCATCGATGCAACCATGAACCTGATGAAGCACGAGAGTGAAATATTAGAAAAACATTTTGGGCAGTTAGAAAATAATTTAAATGAACTTTCAAAGCAAGTGAATAAGGTTCATCAGGAAAACTACGACAGTAAATTACATCAATCATTCATAATGTTGAGCATGCAACTTTTTTTGACACTTTTGACACGTATCAGAAGGCACAAGGCGACATCATGGACGTTCTTGCCGACACCCAACATGGAAAGATAAATCCACAACTAATATCACCACGGCAACTCAGAGAAGAAGTGCTAAGAATCAAGAGTATGCTCCCTTCTTCACTGAAGATGCCACAATTCCAAGATGACATGCTAAAACTGTATAACCTGATGACCATTGAAGGTCGGCCCACTATCAAGTTCATCATTTTCCAAATCAAGCTACCACTCCTAGCTTTAGAAGACTTCGAACTCTACAAACTAACGCCAGTACCAGTTCCTGTGAACAACACATTCGTCGCACTGAAACCGTCAGCGAATTTCTTCATCATAAACCTCCATAGAGATCAATATTGTTCGATGGATGATCTCTCCACTTGCGTGTCAGTCGTTCATGACAACTACATCTGTGAACAAAGAAAGCCTATGTTTCACAAGGGCTCGAATGTTGGAGCTTGCGAAATAAGCTACTTCAATCAGGCTCCTCATCCATCAACGTGTGAAGTCATGAATCTAGGCCCTGGCCCTCACTGGATCCAGCTGCACATCCCTAACCAATGGATTTACTCAGTTCGTCAACCAACAGCCATCAATGTGGTTTGTGGAACTAACGTCACCCAATATACTCTTGTTGGAGCCAGTCGAATTACCATCCAATCAAAATGCGTCATCAAACAACAATTTTTGACCATTCAATCACACAACATCTATCCATCGAGCTCAAGACCATCCTACTTACCCTCGGGGAACCTCACGGACATGATAACACCTGAAGATCTTAGTCCAACTGTCTTATATGCCTCGAAAAACATCTCAAAACACATCTCATCTCACCTGAGGGAACTAGAAAACCTGAGGAGGGATCTGTTCAACCTGCAGACCCAATTACCAAACAAAATTCAACCACACGATTATCATCAATTTGCCGTTGGATATACAGGACTAATCTTCACGGCAGTAATCATTGGGTTCATCATGTGGAAATATCGATCAATCTGCATGACAAGGAAGGAAGACGCTGCAATAAAAACCATACAAGACTCAGAGGATCCAGAAGTGCCAGTTCCAGGAAACTTAGAAGTTGGATCCAGATCATCATTTTCCATCCCTCAATTTTGAATGCACATTCAAGGCGGGGAGGATGTTAGAATTCTTAGAAATCCATAAGAATTCTTTAATTTTAAGTTACCATATTATAAAATAAACAAGTTAGCACCATGCACACTTTGCAAGATATTATCAGCACTTTAATTGCACCTTTTTACAAAATTATCAAAGAATTTAATTTCCAGACGAAATTTGACGCTTTTGTTTTTGTGTTATTCTTGAGTCTTGTCTTTTTGTTTTTGTTCTTTTTTTGTTTGTTTGTTTGCATCGAGCAAATGCATAATCAGCAAAGATGTACTCAACACATTAAATTTTTCTCTTTTTTTGTTACCTTTTTATCTAGTTTTAAGATTTATAATATGTAAGGTTTTACATAAATGTAATAAAACTTTTCAGTCAGTCAACAGACTTCCATGCGTTTTGACTTAATCTTTTTAGCTGCTGAAAATTATTTTTGTTCACGGTGTATCGGTATCAAGAGCCGATTACACAAACATCAAAATCTAGGTAACAAGTGCCTACGATTTATACCATCAATTTTGAGTACAGGTTTTTTCTTCATTAAGTTTAAGTATATCGGTACCAAGAGCCGATCATACAACACCAAAAACAAGGTAACAAGTGCCTTTGATTCAAACAAAATATAGAGTAAAAGAACTCGATTCATTTCTGCATAATTTTGGCCATTTTGAAAAAACAATCGCCTATGCTGCTCCCATAAGCCAATAGTACTAATCAGGTGATATGAATTTTAATATACAGTAGGAGAGTTTGAAAAAGGCAATTTTTTGGTATTTTTCATTCCAAATAACAAAATGTGAAACTATTAGGGATCTGACATTTTGATCGAGACAATAAAAACCATCCATTGACATGGCATTTTTCGAGATACACAGATGAAGTGTCTCAATGAACAGCTTATTTTCTGTATTTTGGATAGCTGGGACCCGGTGCGCCTCGCTGCACTCAACGTTTAAACATTTAAAATCCAACCAAACCTTCAAAATTCAACTCTCCTTAACCATTAACGAAAAACCAACTATTCCTATAAAAGTTGGAGTCATTTGATTCAAAAACATTTATTTGAACTATGACCAAAATTGCCTGTGTATTCTGTTAAAACCATGAACGTTAAAAGATTAAAAATTAATGCAAATAGCAGCACCCAGCACTAGAAATTCGAGGGCCATTTTCTATAGCTTTTTTTAATTCAAATCTAGAGGTCTTCAGTAACAAAATTGTTCGAGAACAATAAAACAAAATCGAAAAATGAAACAAATATTTTATAGTTGGAAAAGGCAATGCCAAAAAACCAACTTTTATTTTCGTCAAAACATGTGAATTAATCAAACTATTCACAACATCTAATGAAAGAACCAATACTTATTCTGTAAAATTTGGAGACATTATATTCAGAGACAGAAGCGAGGATTATTAGACGTCGTAGGAAAGGCCCAAAAGTATCTCTTCGGGGTAATGGATAGTGAGGATTCAGAGCACATGATCTCCCACTCCTTTGATACGAAAGTATCTATTATAGTCGACACCGTGCAAAATTCCTTCATCTCATTAAACAAGACATTCGACAAAATTTCGAACGGCATGAATGTTATAGAAAGGGAGCTAGAAAACGTAACCAACTTACAAAAAAATCTTCACTCCCTAGATGAAGCAATCAGCATCCTTTAACCGCGAGGCAGGCCGAATACTTGGACATCATTCACGAAGCAAGAGTAGGCCGTTTAGACCAACACCTCGCAAACTCCGAACCCTTCCTGGAGGCGCTAAAGGACGACCAAATCGAAACATTAAATAATTTGAATCTTCCGGCAAAACCAACTAACTACAATATTCCCCTAATCGCGCGCATATCGACTGTAACGCCCCTATTGACTGCGAAGTCCTTAGTTTTTCAAATCAAAGTACCTCTTATCAAAAATAGTATTTCATTATACAAGATAGCCAGCGTACCCGCACGATTCCTAAATAATACTTATTACTACGTTAAGGTCGACTCGCCGTACGCACTAATTGATGAAACAAAAGAGAGATACGTTTTCTTCAGCCAAGGCGATCTTGACGAATGTCAATTATTCCAGACGAATGAATTCATCTGCAGTCGAAACTTCGTTTCTTACCTCTTCAATAAAGAAAATTGTCTGATAGAGCTAAAACAAGGGGAAATCTCACCATAAGATTGCGAGATCAGGTAATTCAATTTAACCCATGAAATATGGAACGCGCTCTATAAAACCAATACCTGGATGTATTTAATCCCAACTCCAAGTACTCTTCGAGTAAATTGTAACGAAAGCGCGTACTCAGTATTATTGTCAGGTAGTGGTATATTAAACTTAGAACCAGGTTGCAAGGCCAGAACCAAAGAGGTAATGCTAGAAACCCATTCGACAGTTTCCCGCACCGAAGGTGCATTTCATCAACTAAACGACCCACTGTTTAACAATTTAAACTTAAACCTTTCCGCCATACCGGCTCAGAACAAATTTCCGCGAATAATTCTAGACACCCGAGACTTGGACACCCTCAGCGTAAAGCTCGAAACCTAACTAACTAACTACACTAACGTCTCTAACCCTTATCAGATACACACATCCATTTCCCCACAATTTTCATATTTGTTTTAATTTACCTAGCATGCAGAAGATATATAAAATGTAACCTATCATTATGCCCAGCGAGCCGAGGCAGCGCCGAGGGACGCAGTCAAGAAATTCAACCCTCGTCATAAAGTACATAGTATGTACGCTTTTCTATAAGGACCACCGAAACTGATAAACTAATACAATTTCCACTATTTAGCTCGAAATCCTAAAGGATATTATTTTTTTTTACAGCATGTCAAATTTCTACTAAGTCCTATCAAAATTTTCATTAACTGTATTATTTTATACCAGAATATTATTATAATAGTCATATATAACATTTATCAAAGAATTCTTTCATACAATTTTACGTTTAATAATATTAAGCAACCTCCTCCGACTAGATTTCCATTAGTTGTATTAATTTACATAGACATAAAACCACATAAGAATATCATATTATTAGAATTTTTTATTTACAATTTTACGCTTAAAAAATATTAAGCGACATCTTCTAGATTTTTAAATTTTAACGATCGACTTCGCGATCTCCATAAGAGGGGAGGAATGTTGTAAAGGGGTTTACAACCCCTTAAAGAAAACCCTTTATACAATGTAAATTGAATAACGGCTCTATTGTGAGCGGCCCTCACGACCAGGAAAATTCCCTAAACAAATAACAACATCATTTTTTATCAAACATCTTCTTTCATTCAACAAAGTAAATTCAAATTAATATCAATGTCATCATTTATTTGCAACAAAGTAAAACTCTTAAATTACCATTTCCTTTCACGCGCAAATGCATTGCCGCCGAGCAATCATTTTTCTTATCTACTTTTTCTCACCAAAAGCGCTAAGCAAGGGTTAATTTTCCTGATCGTGCGAGCCGCAGACGAGCAACGAAAAGTGATTTGGAAAAATCAGTTCTCGTTGCGTCGTCGCACAGTGGGGTGAAATGCCAGTGTTCCACCCAAATTACTCTAGAGGTCGTAAATTTTAAGTTATTGAGACAATTTTTTTTTAAAATGTTCATCTTGAATTTACCTATCGATCCCTCTAGCCGAATTTTGAAATTTGATTTCTTATTTTTTGTAATTTTAAATAAAAAATCTAATTTTTACTAAAAGATACTTTTTTTTCTATTAGCTGTTTTAGACGGTGCGCTCCAGCGCATGTGCCTCACGAACGGTTGGAGATGAAGGGAGGAGTGGGAATAAAGAGAGGTACCACCCCACTTCTCCCTTTATCCACAAAGTTCGTGAGGCACATGCGCTGGAACGCACCGTCTAAACCGGCTCTATTAAATTTATTCTAACGGGCCGAAAATTTGAGTTTTCGTAACAAATTTTTTTTAAAATCTTCGTCTTTTAATCAGCTATTTATCTGAGGGGGAAATCGTAGCTAGGGCGTTTTGAAGTTTTTGTTTTAGAGTTTTACATATCACCCTGTATTTTTGTAACCCTATGGCCTATTTTCACGAATAAGGTATCAGCAGAGATAACGTAATGTATAAAGATGCGACAGCTAGAACAACTAGTTGGGATGTGGCTTTTGACCCTTTCGGTCCACAAGATTAACTTCCCAGTATTCGTTCAAACAAAAAAACGACTCGAACGATTTTTACGAAAATCTTTTCAGATCATACTTCCTTTAACACGCTTTGAACGGCATCTTAACGAAGTCGGTATCTTTTTTGGTTCGCGCGAAATCGTGCCGGTACAAAAATCACTTAAGTCGTTCAAACAAAAAAAACGGTTCGACCGATTTTTATGAAAATCTTTTCAGATCATATGTCCTTTAACATGCTTCGAACGGCACCTTAACGAAGTCGAAATCTTTTTTGGTTCTCGCGAAATCGTGCCGGTACAAAAATCACTTAAGTCGTTCAAACTAAAAAACGGCTCGACCGATTTTTATGAAAATCTTTGAAATTCATATGTCCTTTAATACGCTTCGAACGGCACCTTAACGAAGTCGGTATCTTTTTTGGTTCGCGCGAAATCGTGCTGGTACAAAAATCACTTAAGTCGTTCAAACAAAAAAACGGCTCGACCAATTTTTATGAAAATCTTTTCAGATCATATTTCCTTGAACACGCTTCGAACGGCACCTGAACGAAGTCGAGATCTTTTTCGGTTCGCGCGAAATCGTGCAGGAAAAAATGACCACATACGTACGCACACACACACACACACACACACATATTTCTTCTCAAATTTTTGCTTAAAATGCTATTGGGACCTTGAAACGTGTAAATACATTGAAAATTTCGATTCCGATTTTCGGACCGATTACAATAACTTCCTACTGGGAAGTTAAAAAACCCAAACGCATTTCGCATCTGCAGACTTCTGAGATTAGAGATTGCCTCCACCTTAGCAACATGCAACAAATTAAAGTTTCCAGCTACACTACGATGCGAACGTATTCTTCTCAGCCATGGTCCGCATTTCCGCAACACAAGAGATGCGGTGAGTTTGTCGATAGGGAAGCTGGCAGTTTAGGGGGGCAAGGAAAGGAACTGCCAACAGAATATTTTTCGCAACATTGTGATCTTTCGGACTTTTGCCTCTAGTGCTGCATTGAAGAATTGTGCTGGAGTTTTGTATTTTAATCATTTGTTAGAACAGTCAGTACATTTTTGGGGGCGTCTATTAATTACGTGAGGCGATTTTTCGACCCCCCTCCACCTTGGTGAGATGTCGTGAGATTTGTCTCGGCCCCCTCCCCCACCCCCTGATTTGAGGGCAATTTTTGAGATATTTCTTGTCCATCAGATTTTTTTTGGATAGAATGATAGATCTAGGCGTAAATACATAACTATAAAATCATAGTGCGTAAGCACAGTTTTGGCTCTCCCATTGTTTTTCAAATACAATTGTTTAAAAATAATTAATATTGGCCAGCATTTTTTTTATTTTATTATTACATAAACTTTATTGTGCATATAGAGTCGTGTCTGACCCTCCAGGTGCAATTTTAGCCCTTGATTGCATTCAAAAGTGCATTTTATGAATGCTAGTCCATTCAGAACGCGGAGGGGAGGGTGTCAAAACATAACTTCGTTTTCTATATGTTTTTTAGGTCGCCGATTACGAAAATCGGGGTCCCGCAGTCCTAAAGTATGGGCGTCACCCTAAAAAAATGCAAAAAACACCCCTTTTAAGGCGTTTTCGCGATAATTTCAATAACAATCAAAAATTATCCAATGAAATACACTTTTTTCAATATTTATTTGCGAAAGTGGTTGATTTATACGAAATCAAGCCAAATTTTATGATAAGGGATAATCCTAAAATTGTTTTTCCAACTATATGCTTCAAATTCGATTGAATGCGTATTATCAGCCAAAAATAAATTATTTTCAACCCTTAAGGGGTTAAACTACCCCTAGATTAAAGTAAATAAATATAATTAATATAAATAAAATTTAAATGCAAAAAAATATAATATATAGTAATATAAAAAAAAGTAAATAGTTATAGGATATCAAATAAGATGCAAAGTATATTATTAATAAAAAAATTAGTATTTTATAAATAAAAAATGGAACAGAAATATTTTATTATTTGTTAAGGATAAAATTTATTATATGTATAATACATGTACCTTAGGGTGGCCCTTATTTTTAAAAGTCAGAAATTTCAACATGCAACCCCTGAAATGGTTCTCTACTATGAAAACATAATTCTCCAAAAAATTTCATCTCAATTGTTTGAAGTAAACCCGTCCCGAAAACGCGGTAAAGTTTGTTAATTTATGAGAAAACTTTTGTTAATCAAAATTTTTGATTTGCTTCAAATTTTTTTACGGAGTCTCTATACAAAATAAGCGTTCACGTATTTTTTTCTTTTTTTTCGGTCAATATTTTCAAAAAAGGGGTGGGGGGTAAAGTAACACTACCGCAGTAACACTAGTAACAGTAACACTAACACAAAACTATATTTTTATTTGAGGTTCGAATCGCGTGGTGCACGCGGCTAGTCCTTCAAAACATTGTTAAATGCTACGTTAATTCGACAAACTAATGCAACATTTCTTTGTTATACCTAAAATGTTATACACCTATTCAATTTTAGTCAAAAATTATATGAAATTTTCGAAAAATCTTTAAGTAAACATATCTTGTAACCCGAGTACGTCGTCACTTTCCATTTATTGCTCGGCACTGCATTCGGGAACGACTCATGATTGCATCACTCAGAATATCTTCCATCCTTTTCTAACATAGTCAAACAGACACGTCCGGGATTACCCCGCGTCCGTGATTACTCCACTCTCCCCTAATAGTTGTAAACAATTTTTCAATTTAGTATTTGTTATTAACAATACAAACACAAAACAAAAAAACATTTTCTCCGCGTTTTCGGCACGGGTAAGACACACAAACTTACTGACTTTATTTCAATTTCGCAGTAAAAATGCTTCAAAATTGATCTGTAACGGTTAAAATGAGTACCGCTCTGCCAAACAGAGTAGAAGGAGTATGAAACTTGAAACATATAAAGTAGACGGCAGTAGCTTCAAAACATGGTGCGTATCTTTGAGCTTCAGCAACAAATACCAGAGCAACATGTTGCCAAAGCACCGCCTTTATATCAATTTCGCTGACTGTACATTACGTTATCTCTGGTATCAGTGTACGCACAATACTCCCACCTATCAGTTTTTTTAACTAAAATTTCAACCAAAACCACCTTTTTCTCCATAAAATATCTTGTTAACTAATTTTTTTTTTTGCAAAAGCTTGGACAATTTCCTATGAATAATGTCTGGCCAATTTTTATCCTACGGCTTTTATTCTTGGAGCTATAAGCAATTTTAATGTAAAAATTGGCTCTATTTCGTTATTTTGTAGTACTTTTTCATCTAAGCTTTGCTAAAAAGTACCAAATAAGGTCAATTTTAACAGCCATATATAGTCACACAGCCACAGGTGCGAGGTAAACATTCCCAACAAAGTCAAGTAGACACGGAAACACGGACAAAACAAAAATACAGAAACACGTATTTTTTGATATTTGACAGTAATTTTAACAGTTGTCAACAACTAAATCAAAAATCCGTCTAAACAGATCAGGTAGTTATAGTATACAGTCCATAGTACATAGTATATAACCTAACTAATCCAATATCTGCAATAAGACGCCGAGGCCAGCGAGGGCTCAACAGTGCTTTCATATTAAGTGTGACCAAAATTACCTATGCATGTATTCTTTTACAAAACTTGCTGGTAAAGTATGTTTTTGGTTTTGTTTTCCGGCGCGTAAATAAACAAAGATGATGCCTTTCCGACATTTAAAATTAATCCAAATCTACAAAATTCAACTCTTCAACAAATATTTATAACCATTAACGAAAAACCAATTATTCCTATAAAAGTTGGAGAGTTTGGATATTGGTTTTTTTGTCAAATTCTGCGAAGTAAGTCTTCAGTCATGCCGTTCTTGTATTTTTCCCAAAAAACCGATGGTTCTGTTGGGTATCATGTCGTCAATATAATTGCAAACAGTTGACGAATGTTATTCGGCATGGATGCAAATGCTGCATCAGTAAGTGTCAGATCCCAATGATTGTCGTCTTCCAGCAACTGCAACTCGCGACATGCATCTTGAAATGTATTGAATATTTGACCATTGACTGTTCGTAAAAATTCGAAAGACGTTGGTCCTGGAACATCCAGCAACGACAAACCCAAAAAGAAACATTCACGTTGTTTTGGATGTACTGTGTAAAGTGGTCCCAATGTCTTTGCTTTCAATACGCGTGCGATAGTTGGATGTGGTTCGCCTTGTCTACGTGGCTTTCATTTTTTACCTGATTTGTTCCATGTATAATAGCGAGGGACGTCGGTATATAAAAATGTTGTTGCGAATTGTCCAAAAATATCAGGTTTTTGGCACAGCGTGAAAAATTCAGTAAGTGTAGTTTTTCCGGGCTCCGGTAGTTATAGTATACAGTCCATAGTACATAGTATATAGTACACAGTACACTGTACACACTGTACATACTGTCCACACTGTACACTCAGTACACTCAATACACTAATTCATACGTTGTCACTCGTAAAAATCGGAGTGCTTTTTTAAAGCTAACGGTTTTTTATATATACATGACAATTAAAATTAAATATTTTTTCGCCCCGCCAACTTAAATATAATCAGTGAAACATTGAAATTCTTTATATTTCGACAACAGCTTCACTTATCTGGACCAAAATTCTCCTATCTTTCAATTTGGAACCAACCCTACACATTCCCAAATTTTCATTTAAATCTGTTGGGCGGTTTCGGAGATTAGCGTGTACAAACATTGTGACACGTAGTTTTTATATATTAAGAAGAATAATATTGATTAATAGTTCTATCAACATAATTTTTATTATTCATAACCAAACACACGCTACAAACGTTTACTAATTAAACACAGTGTTTACTCATTAAACGGCGCTAAGTGTTTAAAATTCCTCTACAACGATTAAAAGCTTTAAGTGTTTAGAAACTAAACTCTTGACTTTACAGTTTTATTTAATATGAAACAAAATTACCCGAAGGAAATTAAAAAAAAATATTTATTGTGAGAAAAAAAATTTAATTTAAAAATTGTAATTGTGATTGAAAAAAAAAGTGCCTACAGGCCGAAGAAACGAACTCGCAAACCCAGCAAGCCTTTAACTCGCTGTGCTACCAGAGCAAGCTGCAGTGGGTTGACTAAATATATATGTAAATAAATCTTTTCAGAAAGTCGGTTAAATAGCGCTTTAAAGAATGATACTCTAACAGTTTTCATGAGTATGCATGAAATTTCTCATCGAACAGTTGGATGGATTTAGAAAGAAGAATCACTTTTGAAGACGGTGCCAGGTAGTAGTTGACTTTCATTGCACTAACTGTTGCTTCGAAAATTGTTTTCATTTCTTTCTTAGCACTTAATACATCGCCCGAAAACAGGTGTAAGCACCGTCTTCAAAAGTGATTCTTCTTTCTTAGTCCATTCTGATTGGATTAATGTTGTAAAGAATTACAAACCATGTTTTCATCCTTTTTTGTGCATCACGGGATTGGTTTTTAAAAATTAATTTTTTACTACAAAATGTGTTTTTTTTAAGTTACGAAATTGTATCAATCGTTAGTATTTTGTGGCGACTGCCTTGGTGAAACGTCCGTAAAGTGAACGCAATTGCAGAGACATGTTCTGCGGTTTCTATTTAAACCTGACAATATCTACAAATCCATCCAATGGTCCGTTATTTCAAAATTCCTAGTAATCAAAATAATTCAAAGAAAAGAAACTAACGAAAAATTCCAATTTTTGCACTTTATGTGTTTTGAAAGAGGCCACTTGATTACTTTCATCAGTTTCTTTCTGTTATTATTAACATAAAAGTGCAGTGAAACTAAGGAATTTTTATTAATTTAAATTTTTACTTCTTTCAAATAGTGTTTTTAAGTTTTTTGCGTGCAAATTTAAAAATATGGGTCGTGGGAAAACTCGATACAAAGAAATCGGCAAAATAATTGCATTCAAGCAAGAGAATTATTAAAACAGGGAAATCGCGAGGAGAATCGGATGAAATTCTTGGACTATCAATAACATTTTAAAAGATCCCGAAAATTATGGGCAAAATAGAAAGGGCCGCACAGCTGGGATCGAAGGTCAATTTTACGAGAAGCGGAAATCGGAGCTGCTCCTATCTCGTCGTCACTCCGCTGTTGGTTCGGTGATGGTGTGGACGGCCATTTCGTGTCACCGTGCGCCATCGATTTGATCGTTTTAGAAGGTCGACAGAGCTCGTCCGACTACATCGAACTTTTGGAAGTTCAAAAAATTAATTTCGTTGAAATGTTCGAGGGGCAGAGGTAGATACTTCAACAAGATAACGCGCCCACTCACACAGCAAGACGTGTGAAAACATGGTTTGCTGACAACAATGTAGAAGTTCTAGATTGGCCAGCGTTGTCTCCCGACTTCAACATCATTGAGAATCTTTGGGGATGGCTTACAAGAAAAGTCTTTGCAGAAGGAAGGCAATTTGATCATAGGCAAGCCCTAATAACTGCCATTTATAATGCTTTCAAGCAGATACCTGTCCACTACGTACAAATATTGTACAAATCACTTGGAAATAGATTGCTTGAAGCTGTTCAAAACAATGGAGGACCAAGAAAAGATTAATTATAATAAAAAAATAATAAAAAAATACAATACGTTCCTTTTATTGGTTTTTTAATGACAGGATAATCAAGCGCTCCTCTTTCCAAAGACATAAAATGCAAAAAGTAGAATTTCTGGTTAGTTTCTTTTCTTTGAATTATTTTGAATTTTGGAATTTTGAAGAAACGGACCAGAAATATTTAAAAAAAAGTTCGCAGGAATTGGCTTTTTTTCTTGTGTGAGGTACTCACAGAGGACGTGGAGACCAGGCTCATCCTCAGGGAAAGCCTGCAGGTGGGGTCCTCCGCCTTACCTATCCTCCATAAGTGGTAATTTAGGGCGCAGTGTCCCGTAACCAAGCCATCAAGCATCCTGACATCATTTCTACTGCGCCCTAACAATTCCTTGGCCGTGTTAGTTCTCATGAGTGGATGCCAATATAGCGTATACCTCTGCTTGGTAGACAGTTGCTAGGGTGCCTAAGCTTATCGCTCTGCTGAATCTGGGGCTTTCGCTCCAGATTCCGGCGCCCAAACCTGTCTCTGTTTGGGAGCCATCAGTGTACCACACTTGTCTACCCGGCGATACCTTAGGAAAAGTCCAGGTTAGCCTGCCTTGTATGTGCACAGAGGGTTGCTCAAATTTTGAGATTTTAAAGGGCATGCAATCGGAGAGCATCCCCACATCCGGAATCTCTTCTATAATGTTGATAATTTATAGAATGTCCTCGCCCAGATAGCCATTCGCCTTCAGCCGCAGCGCCGCGTTTCTCGCAGATTTCTGTAGCTCATGGTGGAATGGTACTATATTGAGGAGAGTCTCCAGTGCTGTCGTCGGGGAAGTGCGGATGGCTCCAGTAATGGAAAGGCCGCAGCTCCCTCCGCTTTTTCTTCTGGGGTCCCTGCCCAGCCGGAGACCCTTCTGATCGCTGCCGTTTCGGCAGTGCATCAGTTGGGTCCGGCATGCGACATTGCTCCCCAGAAGATGTGGGCGCTGGTGCTGCCAATGTAATGGGTCCACAAACTTTTGGCAGTGCAGTGGCTGTCTGGGTCCGCTCCTTGGAGCCCCCCGGTACCACTGTCCTGTCTTCGTTTTGTTGGGAAGAAACTTGCAAATGTGGGACTCTGGCGTGCTCCGTGGAGCTCCCTGATTCCCTTGCAGCCTTTCTTGCCTTAGCCCTCTTCCTCTTGGTAGCGCCAGATTTGTTGCTGCTAGGCTGCACGGTCATACTGACAACCTTGGCAGTTATTTCTTCAACGACATTGCCGCCAGCTGCCTGGGGCATTGTTGTTGATGATTGAGAAGCCGAATCTTCTGTGCTGGACGAGGTATCTCCAAGAATTGGCTTATTGCAGCATGTTTCACGTCGAAATTACATGTGAGGGTAATCAAGTTCTCCCTAGTGTATATAAAAATGAATGTGTGTATGTTTGTATGTATGTTCCGAATAGGCTCCTTCATCGTGCAACCGATCTTAATGAAATTTTAACCATGCGCTACTTACATTAAAAGAAAAAACATAGGCTATTTTATTACTTTCTAAAGCCACTCCTAGATGGCGCTGTCGTGGAGAGCTTGTGGCGACTCTAAGCGACCACAGAGCCATCATCATGTCACACGCAATAACCTACAAACACTTTACACTATGAAATATGTATTAGAATCTAAGTAGTCTTTGCGTTGTTTAAATAATTGGAAAATAATTTATTATGTCAGTTCCTTTTCCAATTCCGTAGTGAAATAGTCAATTAGAATTGAATGTAATATTTGTGGGCAATAGGCCTGTTAGTAGTTAATAGTTGTTGTACTAGCTTAGTAGTTTTGGAGTTAATTTAATAAATGAGTGTTTGGCGAGTTTCTCAGTAAATGGTGTGTGCTTCATTAATCGAACGTTTGGCCCCATTTTACCTTAGCTTGAAGACGCAGTGTGACGACTATACATTCTATGGCGCTGCCGCAGAGAAGGATGGCCCCATAGAAATTGGTGACCCCGAACTAGACGAACAAAAGGAAGTCCCAGCGCAGCTCTCCCCATACGACGACACGAAGAAGGAAGGCATACCTGCCCTGAAGCAAAAGGAATAAGTACACTAGTCTTTAAGTCGAGAAAATAAAGAAATAAAATAAAATTAGCTTTTGAAAATATTTTATCCTCATTACTATATTAATATAATTATTATATTCCGCGTTTGAAACGAAGTGTAAGTTAAACTGTACAATATACACACATACACGCAGCCACGAATCAGTGAAGGCAAAACGACTGAAAGTTAGTTCCGAACGGTATTTACGGTCCAAGTCCGAAGTTTCGATTTACGAGTCCGAGTCTGAAGTAGTGATTAGGAAAGTCGTAAAGTATGGAAGACACGGGTTCCACACGAGGAGACCTGACGAGCCAGGAACCGCAAGTTCAACAAATACCCCAACCGGAATCAACTACCGAACAGTCGCGAGAAAATGGAACGCACCAGGTTCACGCTGTGACCACAGTGAGGTTACCACAGCCGTTCTGGAAGGAGACGCCAAACAGATGGTTCGCGGTAGCGGAAGCGGCGTTCGCGCTCTACCACATTTCATCTGATACATCCAAGTTTAGATACGTCTTAATCAACTTGGACAGCGAGATGCTAGGGGTAGTGGGGGACCTGATCGACTCTCCTCCAGCCAGCGACAGGTACAATACCCTAAAAGGAAGAATTATCGCAGCGTTTGGAGAATCAGCAGAGACACGTCTGCGAAGGCTGTTATGCGGACAACCGATGGGGGACGAAAAACCCTCCCTCTATTTACAACGAATGAGGGGACTAGCAGGAGGACAGTGCAATACAGCGGTACTACGCTCTCTTTTCCTCGAACAGCTACCAGAACAAACGAGAGGAATCTTGGCAATGAACGAGACGGAGGACCTTTTCATAATTGCACAACAAGCAGACCGCATTATGGAGGTAATGAGACCACGAATATCCACCATTGCAGAGACGAGAGATGTCGTAGAGAAGATAACAATGACACAGCCCTCAACGAGGGGAAGGAGATACGGTGCCACAGGCACAGATGAGATGAGAGAACTGAAAATCCAGATGGAAGAGCTGACAAGAGAGGTACGGAAGCTACGCTCGAGATCACGAGACCGACGGGACCCGAGACAACAACGTAATAGGTCCACATCTCCATGGCAACCGACAGGGGATGACGAAGGGAGATGTTACTACCATCGCAAGTACGGTAACAAGGCGCAGAAATGCCGGGAGCCATGCAACTGGCAGACGAAAGCGGAAAACTAGGGACGCTAACGGAAGACGAGGCGTTCGTTAGCAAAGTAGCAACTTCAAAACGCCTCTTAATACCTGACAGGAAAACAGGAACAAAATTTTTAGTGGACACAGGGGCAGACATATCAGTACTACCTAAAACCTATATCGGAAAATGTCCAGCAAATGACAATTTTAATTTATATGCAGCGAACGGAACCAAGATAGCTACATACGGAAGCAAGAAGATGACGTTGGATCTAGGACTAAGACGATCCTTCGAATGGAAATTCATAGTGGCTGAAGTAGCACAACCAATCTTAGGAATTGACTTCTTACATGAATATGACCTTCTCCCAGATGTACGAAATCGCAGGTTGATCGATCGCATTACGAAGCTGACTGCGATTGGGACCATCACGAGGAGTGAACTAACAGCGGTGACGACGCTCAAGGGAGACAACGAATTCGAAAATATAGTGAAGGAAAACATAGGAATCACAATTCCCAACAGGAGACGAGAGCCGCGACACCAGGTAAGACACCATATAATAACGACAGGCCCACCTTGTGCGGAACGGGCGAGAAGACTCTCACCTGGCAGATTGAAGGCAGCGCGAAAAGAAGTTGACGATTGGATAAAGGAAGGAATTGTCAGCCCATCTTCAAGCCCATACGCGAGCCCAATGCTGATGCGGAAGAAGAAGGATGGATGCTGGAGAATTTGCGGAGACTACAGAAGACTGAACAAGATAACTTTGCCAGACAAGTACCCAGTACCAAACATCCAAGACTTCTCGCATCAACTGCATGGGTGCACATATTTCACGACGATGGACTTAGAAAGGGCATACTTCCAGATACCCATGGCACCCGAAGACAAAGAAAAGACAGCGCTGATCACCCCGTTTGGACTGTTCGAATTCAATGTGATGCCTTTTGGATTAACCAACGCTGCTCAATCCTTTCAGCGATTTATAGACACGGCGCTAAGAGGTCTCGACTATTGTTTCAGCTACGTGGACGACATCATGATCGCATCGCAGTCGAGGGACGAGCACGTGAATCACTTAAGAGAGGTATCACAACGCCTGAAGGAATTTGGACTCGTGATAAAGCCGAGCAAGTGTCAATGGGGTAAGGACAAGGTCGAATACCTTGGATACGAGGTAAGCAGCGATGGAATAAAACCTCTTCCACAGAAAGTGCAAGCCATAATGCAATTCCCTAAACCGACAACTATATGCGAACTACGCAGGTTCTTGGGAATGATCAACTTCTATCGAAGATGTATCAAGGACGCAGCAAAGATACAAGCTCCATTGCACGCACTAACCGCGGGAACGAAGAAGCGGGATAAGAGGCCAGTGGAATGGAATGCAAGAACTAATGCAGCGTTCGAGCAATGCAGACAGCAACTGACCAACGCCACGCTGATTACGCACCCAGCGGCGAACAAACCGTTGTACTTAACAACGGATGCATCCGACGAAGCAATAGGAGCCGCCCTTGAACAAATCATAGACGACGTACGGAAACCACTGGGATTTTATTCAAAGAAGCTCACAGAGGCACAGAGGAAATACAGCACCTATGACAGAGAACTACTCGCGATATTCAAGGCTATTAATTTCTTCAAGCATATGATTGAAGGAAGAAGAACTACGATTCTAACGGATCACAAACCCCTGACATACGCATTTCAACAGAAATCATCGAAAGCTTCGCCGAGGCAACAGAGGCACTTAGACCTCATTAGCCAGTACACCACCGACATAAGGCACATCACAGGACAAGACAACATAGTCGCAGACGCTCTTTCGAGAATGAGCAACATCGAATTACCGGTACTCATAACATCGGAGGAAATAGCGACAAAGCAAGCCGAGGATGAAGAACTAGAAGACATTCTACGAAATCCGGGCGCACTAAAACTGAAAGACCTGAGGCTAACAGGCACGGAGACCAAAGCGTACTGCGACGTATCGACAGGCGACATCAGGCCATACTTGCCGAAGTCACTGAGGAAAAAGGTTTTCGACATCGAGCACAACCCCTCGCACAGCAGCGGAAAAGCCACGAGGAAGGCCATAGCAAAGAAATACGTGTGGCCAAGCATGAATAGGGACATCAAGGAGTGGGCAAGATCGTGCTTACCCTGCCAAAGATCCAAAGTCAGCCGTCACACGAGGAGGGTACCGAAACACATAGCAGTGCCCGACGAAAGGTTCTACCATATACACATCGATATTGTTGGACCGATGAACGAATCGCAAGGATTCAAATATTGTCTGACAATGATAGACCGTTACACGCGATGGCCGGAAGCGACTCCTATCAAGGACATAACCGCCAACACGGTAGTCGAAGCATTATTTTCGACATGGATAGCACGGTTCGGTACACCAGCTATTATCACGTCTGACCGAGGAACACAATTCGATTCCCAAGTATTCGAAGCTTTCGCGAGGATGATTGGAAGTCAAACGAAACGCACAACAGCTTATCACCCCCAAGCAAATGGCATAGTCGAGAGATGGCACAGAGCACTAAAAGCCGCAATAAAATGCCACGAAGGGGTCGAGTGGGTGCAGGCGTTACCGGTGGTCCTATTGGGATTAAGAAATAGTCTGAAAGAGGACATCGGGGCATCCAGTGCGGAGCTGGTATACGGCACAACATTGAGATTACCAGGAGAATATTTTCTCCAAGAAGACTTCGAACCTAACCTCACCATTTTTAAGGAAAATCTAAGGGAACACATGCGTGCACTTAAAGCACATCCAACTGCTCATCATACAAGGTCGAAAATTTTCAAACACAAGGATTTAGACACATGCACCCACGTATTCATAAGGGTAGACGGGGCAAGAAAACCTCTCGAACAACCATACACAGGTCCTCACCTAATAATCAAAAGAGACGACGAGGCCTACTACACCGTAAAAGTAAACGGGAAACCAGATAAAATCTCTGTAGATCGCCTGAAACCCGCTTTCATGCAAACCACCACAACAGAAGAGCTTGAGCCGGCTAGGAAACCGATAAAGACATATGACGGACCAGCAACGAAGAAAAAGGTCAGTTTCGCAACGCGATGAACGCGTTACTGGAAGGGGAGTAATGTGGCGACTCTAAGCGACCACAGAGCCATCATCATGTCACACGCAATAACCTACAAACACTTTACACTATGAAATATGTATTAGAATCTAAGTAGTCTTTGCGTTGTTTAAATAATTGGAAAATAATTTATTATGTCAGTTCCTTTTCCAATTCCGTAGTGAAATAGTCAATTAGAATTGAATGTAATATTTGTGGGCAATAGGCCTGTTAGTAGTTAATAGTTGTTGTACTAGCTTAGTAGTTTTGGAGTTAATTTAATAAATGATTATAAAAGTAGTGTTTGGCGAGTTTCTCAGTAAATGGTGTGTGCTTCATTAATCGAACGTTTGGCCCCATTTTACCTTAGCTTGAAGACGCAGTGTGACGACTATACATTCTATGGCGCTGCCGCAGAGAAGGATGGCCCCATAAGCTTCGTTGAAAATTTGCTACAAAGCGTAGTAATATACCTTATGATGCTGTAACTTTGTTCGTAGAGGTTTTTCGGTACGAGAAAGCGATTGGTGATGTCCATTACCTTCAAAAATCACTCCTAGAAAGCGCTGCCATGCCGATTCAGCATCTTACGTTGCATATTACGATGAATGTCATTTCATTTTCTGTCATTCGTTTGTGAGAGCAAAACAGCGTCATCATTGGCATTATTGTGAAATATCAAAGTCTTTGGAGGCATTAGACCGACCGATGCAATATCTGCAAAATAAATAAACAAAAAAAGGTTTGGCGGTTTTATAATTCTGTTGGCAGGTGTCACATGAGTGTTGAATTAAAGAAACACTTATCTGGAGAAGTATTTTCCTAACAATGGAAAATGGCAATACCAATACCAATTTCAACTGGCTGCTTGACATAACTCATCCGAAAGGTGTACCCAAACATTGCTAAAAATTACAAAAATCGCGTTTGGTTGAGCGAACATGCTATATTAGCTGCGAAAAACATTGATGACGCAGACTTGAATTTTAAGATTCAGTATCCATCATTATCAGTGTATCTATTATAGATAATGATATCACAAAAATTTTACCACAACCAGCTGGACTCGTAAAGAAAATTTAAAATGGACTACGGTTTGGAGTTAATAGATTCGAAATGACATGTAGCAAGAAATATTTTTGCTTATCGTTTGCTATTCTCATCAACTTAAACTCTGTATTAGGCATTAAATTTTCTCTTTTTTTATCGATAGAACCAAGATTATTAAGTACAGCCAGGTGAATATCATTAAGCATGTCGGTAATAGGGGTGTCATATAAATTTTGAAATCGATTCAGTTTGATTAATGTTAGCAAACCTTTGCACTTTAATCATCGAAACCATCTTTTCGACATCAATTTTGACTAATTTCAATGGTTTTTTTATATCCATGTTAGATTCAAATTCTTTCTGTCTATACTCTATACTTTATAATATATTTTTCATTGTTTATTTTTTGAAATAGACCTCGCGAGACCTAAGAGTAAATTCTGCGGCTAACCTAAGGCATTCGGAATTCAATCGCTCGTTTACATATCACACCCCCGCGAGAAAAGTGACATAAGTCCAAAATACGTCATTTTGATTTAATAACAATACTGATCGTGAGAATTTGTTTGCCTTCGTCAGAAAAAGTTTCAGAAATCAATCTCCAATATTGCACAACTGGGGGCGTTTGTGTCGTTTTGTGCTCAAAGTGACACAACTCGAAATTGGGTTGAAAATATATAACCCTGGTGAGGTTAAGATATAGTGCTTTATAGTGCAGTTTGTAGAGCACACTTTTTAACATCTTGTATAAAAGAATTATAAAAATCAGAATAGTAATTTAAGAATAATTAATTAATATTGTTTCATGGCAATTGACTACGCAAAACTTTAATAGCCGTTTTCTCAAAATGCTATTTTTTGAGTTGTGTCACTTTTCTCTCGGGGGTGCGATTGTGTTATTTCTGATCATATGATATAATTTATTTCTTAGATTATGTAGAAATCTAGTATCTCTATCCAGCCGTAGTTCCGATACTTTATCCCTTCTTCTAGTTTTGGGTACATATTTTTCGATGGTGTTGAAAATGATAGCATATAAGCATGATACTGTCTCGTCAAGATCGTTACTAGACAGCCTATGTTCCCCGTCGACTAGGGATGCAGTTAATAATTATCGCTTGTTGTTGTACAGTTGCCATATAGCTTTACTATTATCTTGGCCAGTTTCACAGGTCCCGACAACTTCTTCTTCTTCTTTAACGGCTCTACAACCGGGATCCGATCCTGGCCTCTCGCAACTGTTCTCTCCACCGGTCCCGATTCTGAGCCGATGTCATCCAGTTTGGCATCCCTGAGCGTCCTGGTCTATGCCATCCTTCCAGCAGAGGTTGGGTCTCCCTCGCTGTCGCATCCCACAGGTCTTACCGCAGAGAACTTTCCGAACAGGCTCATCTTCACTCATACGAGCTAGATGTCCTCCCCACCGGAGTATATCGAGCTTTATTTTCTTCACAACATCTACATATGTCGCGATAGCGCTCGTAGATCTCGTCATTGTAGAGTCTCCGGAATCGTCCTTCCTCACATAAGGGGCCTCCGAAGTACTTTCCTCTGGAACACCGCTAAGAGGTTAGAGTACTTTTTGCTAAGCACCCACGTTTCGGATGCATATGTGAGGACTGGTAAAACCATTGTCTTATTTAGTAAAGGTTTAGACGTTATCAGTGGCGGATTAAATGTCGACAGCGCTCTAGGCAGCACCTCATCGGGCACCCCTCTGGTTGTCATAAGTTATTATAAATTATAACTAAGTACTAATATATGTCGTCGCTTCTCCAGAATAGTGGCACAACTCAAAAAATTCCAATTTCGAGTTTATTTTGAAAATGTATAGCTAAATCCGCAAATTTTTATGTGGTAAAACACCATATTATTACTTCCAAAAATTAGCGCAGGAAACCCTCTGGACTCCAAGATCATGACAAGGGCTTGTATGAAACTAGAAACTTTTAAATGGCTCCCCTGTAAAATCATTTGTTTTTGAGTTGTGCCACTATTCTGGAGAAGCAACAATGTGTTGAGAGTGAAAAAAACAAGAGGGATAGTTATTGTGAATATCGTAAACAAATGGCAGATGATTGTTTTTCATAATGAACTAGCTGCTGCGCGACTTCGTCCGCGTGGAATTCGGTTATCGCGTTCCCAAGAGAACTGTTCAAAATTTTGGGGTAAAAGGTAGCCTATGTCCTTACCCAGAGTTCAAGCTATCCATACCAAATCTTATCAGAATTGGTTCAGCGGTTTAGCCGTGAAAGTCGATAGTCTAAAGGTAGCAATAAGTTTCATTCTATGTTAAGTATTGCTTATAATCTTTTATCTGTAATGGTTGAGCGAAGATAATTTTTCACTCTACGTAGGTAAGAAAAACTCCGCTCACCTCTGCAGTTGCTGACTACTGTCGATACGCACATTCTTAATGCTATGTCAATATTTGGGTAAATTAATTCAAGTTCTCCTCACCCACAATGATTATGCTCTGCCGCCCCTGCCTCTAGGACCATGTCTAAATTGGCTTGGGACTGCCAGTTTGCGTGCCCTTAGCGAGCTGGGCGTTCTCAATCAAGTTACCCTGGGTTCCGTTCCGGGTCACCGGGGCTACAAAGGCAATGAAAAGGTGGATGGCCTGGGAAACCAGGGCTCTCACATTGCGTTCATCGGACCAGAACTGGTTATTGGGGCACCAGCTTGCTAAAAAGGGCCCTTTCCGATAGGACTTTGATGAAACATACGGTCAAACCAATAATGCAAGTTGCGCGAGCAATTGACTTATTCAGCTACAGACTTCCAATTGCTAAAGAAGTCATTTGCTCGCACAACGTGCATTATTGACTTGGCCCATACTGTTCGCTGGAGGTCCAACTCTAAGCGAGCGTCGTTGTTCGACAGGTCCCTGCTCGAACATTCAAGTCTAAGCGACGAGCCACTAGTATGGGTAAACTCCGGAGAAATGTAATAGGACGGAGAGTTTGCGTAAAGGTTTATTACCCTTGACAAGGCACATTTCTTAAGGGCTTTAGGAGGAATATTTTCAGGTCCAGTGGTTTTATTCCTATCGAAGTTCTTAAGACACTTGTAACCTTCGCGAGTCTTGCAGAAAATCTCACCTATTGAGTTCTCGGGTTGATCGAGGTAGGTCTTGTTGATGATGATGTAAAAAGATTGTTCGTCACAGAATACAATATCAAGCTGGCTGCTGTAGTCGGGAAGATAGTAGAGAGAAGAATAAAAGAACTGCCAACGCCAATATACGGTTTAATCCACCCGATTCCACGCCATACTACCGCTACAGAATGGCTTTGGCTATCGAACAGGAGGTATGCCTACGTTGCTCCAGTACATATTTCAATCAGTACTGGGTAGCTGTTGATTGTTGGCGTAAAGTCGGCCCAAAAACCATAGAATTTTTCAAGACGTGCGGGGAACATCAATATTAAGTCTTACATTTTATTAAAGAAGAAGAAATCTTATGACTAGATTACTAAGTGTACGCAGAGTTTGTTTTCCATTTTTTTATGTGCTCCGTGAAATTAGTTGAAGTTTAATTTTTGACATTTCTTACGCCGAATCAAAATGTTACAAAAGACCTACTGTAAATCGTTCATGTCAAAAACATAGGTAATGGTATGAAGTATTCAAAGAAGGTGGTAGTTGATTTGCCACTTTCTGGTCCACCATCAACTTCTATTACGAACGACGAACACATCGATATGATCGAGGAGTTTGTGTTTGAGAATCGACCTATGAGTTTAAAAGAATTGGACTGCTTCCAGCCTTTCTTTCAACTGCTTCACAACTTCTACTACTGATGAAGCCAAGGCCGTCTTAGGCCATGGCGGGGCCCCTGGGCACAAAATAATTTGGGGCCCTTTTGGAAAGTGAATGATACAAACATTTTTCTGCTATGATCTTATATTATATTTATTCTCTTTAGCTGTGAAAATGAGCGCTCTCCACTACAATTGGTCACCGTTAAGCAAAGGAATATTCTTCTAGCAACTTCAACACTGGAAAATTTTCTTCTAATTAATCAGACTTTATTAGCTGATATAAGGTTGAGATACTTAAATCCGCTGATTCCTTTGCTGTTTTTTAAATACGCCCATATTTTTATTTTGGAAAAACTCTGGTCCTTTTCGAATCCAAATATCGCGTACTTCTTCCGTTAAAATTTCATCACAGTACGTACCAGGATCAGAATATACACATTCTCCAAGCTTGCAGTTAGTAACTCACTGTATCTTGAAGTGGAGGATTCAGCATCTGATGTGTGTTTGTCATTCTCGTCACCCTTAGAGTCCCCGCACACTACAGACTTTCTATCGACCGATAGTTTGGTCGGGCTCTTAATCAGCACGAAGATGTATGCAAGTGCGCACATTGCAACGATTCGATATCGGCCGGATATCAGTATAAAAGTCCAACCCGACCAAACTATCGGCCGATGAAAAGTCTGTAGTGTGCGGGGGGTCTTAAGCTCTTTTTCCTGTTGATATTCAGAAGTATTTCGATCTTGAGGTGATGAGGATGAAGAATCGTGAGCCTATTTGTTTCTTCAAAAAATGAGGTAAGCTTTAGGAAGTTTTTCGATTATTTCTTTTTGAGCTACATATAACTTTTTTTCTTTTTTGTGAACTAAATATGTTCTTTTCGACATAAGGAAATGATCTTACATAATTTCTATTAAACAAAACTAAATAACGTCACTTATTGTCCATCTTGAAGGTTAACACATTCGGGGATTCCCCAATACATAGACAATGTCAACATCTAAGGCCGGCCGTATACCAAAGCTGCACATGCTTATTAGCGATACACTGCACTTTTTTTATATGGAAGAAATTGTCATATTCTGGCTAAAGAAAAATTCGTGAAAAACGATTTTTTTATTGTTATTGAAATGTTCACTGTTTACAAAAAAAAAATGAAAAAAGTGATCTGGTGTCTGATTTTTATTTAGAAATTTTGACTGTAATTCTTAGTTCAACCCGACAAAAAGTTTAGGCGGTGGCGAAATGCGGAATTACATATTTCCTTCATGGCAATACCACGCTTTCTGTCGAACTTAGCAATTTCATTGGCTTATCAAAAACTTTTTTTCGGGCTATATCTACCTAAAATAGAATAAAATTGTGTATAGTGAACGAATATATCGGTCTTTCGGGGCCCCCGTGAGGATGGGGGCCCTGGGCACGGGCCCCGAGTGCCCTTATGGTAAATACGGTATTGGATGAAGCAGACGTGTAGGAACAGAAACAGACAAAACGTGTGGTCGTTTATAACTACTAGGAATCCCTTTAACTAACAGTAAATTCTTAAGCTATTGTTTATTCGAATTGTTCATTTTAAGTTGCTCGCCAGTGTACCTAGTTACTAAAATTTGTTTCGTTTATAAACTTCCGTGCGCGCCTCTTTGTAATCTAGCGCCCCTAGGCACGTGCCTAGTTTTCCTAAAGGATAATCCGCAACTGGACGTTATGGTTAGATGCTTGGATTTGAAGAACCTTGGCAGACTATAGTAGACTTTGTTGGCTTTTAGCAGTCGTGCGCGTATTTCTGGTTCCATGCAATTGTTGGCTGCTCGTGTTCCTCTACCTTGATTGTAGGACCAATGTTAGGTGTTCTTGCAGTCCAGGCCACCATGTACTTTGTTTTGCTTTCGTTGATGTGCAGTCCTAGATTTCCTGCCGCCCGCTCAATCTGGATGTCAATGTCGTTTGCGTAAGCCAGTAATTGGGTGGACTTGTGGAGGATTGTACCCCTTGATGACACGCCGGAATCTCGAATCACTTTCTCCAACGCCAGGTTGAAAAGGAGGCAAGCCAGACCGTCCCCTTGTCGGAGTCCATTATAGATGTTGATTGGTCTGTACAGTGTTCCGCATACCTTTACTTGGCTTGTCACATTGGTCATAGTCAACCTACATAGTCTTGCCAGCTTGTTGGGAATGCCGAATTCTCTCATGGCTTCGTAGAGTTCCACTCTGGCTATGCTATCATAGGCGGCTTTAAAGTCTATGAAGAGGTGTTGGAATGAGTTTTGAAACTCTAGACATTTTTCCATAGCCCGCCTCAAAGTGATAATCTGATAGGTTGTTGATTTGCCTGGGCTGAAGCCACACTGGTATGGGGTAGCGTATGGGGCCATCTTGTTTTGTGGGATGGCGGAGAATATCTTATACGCGGTACACGGTACAACGTTATACCACGATAATTGCTGCACGTTGTGATATCTCCTTTTTTATGTACCAGGCAGAGGATGCCTTTTCTCCAGTCTTCTGGCTTCGCTTCCTGCTCCCATACTTGCACAATAAAGTCATGAATCGCTTGGTGTAATGTAGGCCCTCCATATTTAACCAGCTCCGCAGGGAAGCCGTCTGCACCCGAGGCCTTGTTGTTTTTGAGCCGAGTGATGGCACTGCTAGCTTCTGCTAAGCTTGGTGCTGACAGCATAGCATTATCGTCAGATATTGGTGGAGCCTCCAAATCCTCAGTTAGCTCGCCATTTAGCAATTCATGAAAGTGCTCTTCCCATCGCTCCAAGATGCCTTTAGGATCGGTGATCAGATTCCCTTCTTTGTCCTGTACGTGCAACGTGGTGTGAATTGCGTTGGCCGTCGCTCTCTGTACTGTTCTAGTTCACAAACGAGATTTTTCTCCCAGGCTTCCTTATTTCGTCTGTGAAATCTCTTTTCTTCTTTTCTGAGCTCTTTATATTTCTCTTCGCGTGCTCTTGTTCTCTGAGACTGCTGCATTGCTCGGTACGCAGCATTCTTACGTTCATTTGCCAGCTTGCATTCATTATCGAACCAGTCGTTCCGATCTCTACGACTTCTGCCTAAGATGGAATCAGCAGTATTAATGACAATATTTTTAAGGCGGGTCCAGCTCCCGTCGACGCCCGGCATCTCATCCCCAAGACTAAAGGTAGAAACAGAATGGCACGGCGACCGTGGCGGAGTCCGCCGCTCAGAGAGTTTCCCATACATTTAATTTGTCCGCGCCGCCTGGGGAGAAATTAAATGTATGGGAAACTCTCTGAGCGGCGGACTCCGCCACGGTCGCCGTGCCATTCTGTTTCTACCTTTACTCTTCTGAGCGCGAGTCCTAACGCCTGACCGTAGCTGTTTCTCGCCATTTCATTGCGTAGTGCAGCTGTGTTGATTCGAGCCTGATCAGCGTTGTAATGCGCTCTCGGAGCACCATACCAACAAGATAGTGATCCGAGTCGAAGTTGGCACCTCGGTACGTTCGTACCGTCATCAGACCCGAAAGGTGGCTGCGGCCCCAGCTAGCACAGATTTCAATTTGTAACAAAAATATGTTACACTTGGGTTGTAATCCAGTTTTTTTTAAACAAATTTAGTCACATTTAGGTTAAATTATTGTTTCGAATTAGCATTTTGCAACAATTCATCCGGTTCAGTTACACTACAGCTTTAATTTTGTTACGGAAAAATCAACTTGTTATAAAAATGTTCCATAAAAGTTGCAAAAAAAGGTGTCACATTAAAATTAAATTAAAGTTATTAAAACATTTCGTTTAGTAGCATATCTCAAAATGTTATTATATTGGAACTGTCACAAATAGAATAGATAGCACAAGATAGCAACGGTAATGTGACTAAGTTTCTGTGTGTTTTTATTAAGCTACAATTACAACTAAATGTTCAAAACGCTGCAGCGAGGTTTTTATTCAAGGACTTTGGAAAAAAGTCTGTCCAAAAGCTCCATGCTCGCCATATTTTTCGTCGTTCTATGTTTCTCCTACACCATGCAGTTTTATTTGAAAAAAATTAAATGCGATTTGCTATAGTGTTTTATATTTCTTATAACAATTTTCAGTAAAATATGACACTAGAAGCTTAAACAAATTTACTTAGCTATATTTTTCGGATTCCCATGCTGATATTAAAAATTTGAAAATTTTCTAATTTCCCAATTATTTTCCAAATTTTCATTTTTTGGGTGGCGCGTGAATTTTCCAGAAGTAAACCACCCACATTCAGCAACAAAATGGCATTCGTTCTATAATTTTGGTGTAAAATCATGCAATGTTTCAATTTTAAAGTACATAGTGAATAATGTTTTGTCTTTTCAGTTCATTCCATTATGACTCTGACTTTTAAAACACACTTAAACTTTTTTGTTCTTTTTTGTTACAAATACATATTACATTTGTTCGATTAAAACAAAAAAACTTTTCCGGATGTTTAAATTATGTTCCATCTTGTTGTGTGCAACTTCAGTTTGTGGCAACAACACATTTAAAACATAGCTACAACACATTTGTCGCCACATTGCGACCAAAGTTGTTACAAAATAAACCTTAAAAATCTGATTTTTCAGTCGCAATGGAGCTACAGTCGCATTACATATCTTATCTTGCGACTCTTTTACTTGTTAGATTAACTCCATTGCTCCTAATTTGTACTAGCTATTGTCTATCAACACATGGTTTATTTGATTGCGAGTCGCTCCATCAGGAGATATCCAGGTGGCTATCTTTACGCGCAAATCTGGTACTTGCAACGACCAAGTTCTTACTTGCTGCCATCTCTATGACTCGCTGTCCATTGTCATTAGTGTTCTCATGCAAGCTGTGGGTGCCGACATATTGCCTGTATACGGGCTCCCGGCCTACTTTGGCGCTCAGATCTCCCAGTATGATTCTTACATCATACTTGGGGCAGGCATTAAGTTCTCGTTCAACTACTTCGAAGAATTCTTCTTTTTCATCGTCCGGGGACTCTTCAGTAGGTGCGTGAACGTTTATGAGGCTGATGTTCTTAAATTTGCCTCGCACACGAAGGGTACATAGCCTTTCGTTTATTGCTTGAAAGCCGATAATGATAGGCTTCATTCTTTTGCTGACACTAAAACCTACCCCGAGCACATGGTGTTTTGTATGACAGCTGTAATATACGTCATATTCAGGTACTGGCAAAACACCATTCCCGCTACCGCACTCGTACTTTTAGCACAACGATACGGAACATAAGCACCGTTTACAGAAACAAGGTAATGTAAAAGACTGTATACCGTATACGTCACTCCGCGACCGCTTCCCATATAAAATCGAAGTTGTTGTTTTAGTTTCTGCATTAGCGCGTACTCTAGATTATTCTCAAATTGTAACCGAATTTGCTGATATTAAAGCGCGAAAAGCATTTGTTAAGTAAATTTACTTATTGAATAAATATTATTAACTAGAACATTATTATGATACCACAACAAAAACTATAATTTTTTCTGCCCATAAGTTTTCACTTTTCAACGGATGTGCGAGGGGCCTCCAAATATCGGTTGCCCTGGGCCTCGCATTTTCTCTGAGAGGCCCTGCTAGGAACTTGAAATAATGTATTATATTAAAATTTCGAGAATTTTCTAATTTCCAAATTATTTTAAAAATTTTCGTTTTTTGAGTGGCGCGTTAATTTTCCAAAGGCAAGTTACCCATATTAATCGACAAAATGGCATTCGTTGTAAAATTTTGGTGTGCATGCAAATTTTCAATTTTAAAGTACATACACTGCAAATCTCAGCTTTTCAAAGTGCTTAAAACTTTTTATTTTGACGTCACCCATATGCATTACATTGTAGACATTTTTTAAACGCTTTTAAGTGTTTTAAAAGTGTCGACAAAGTTAATCGAATGGGTGACGTCAAAATAAAACGTTTTAAGTGTTTTGAAATAAAACACTTTCAAAAGCTGAGATTTGCAGTGTATTGAGTAATGTCTTTTCATTTTATTCCATTATGTCTCTGACTTTTGAAATACACTTAAACTGCGATTTCTTTATTGTTACAAGTAGGATTAAATTTGTTTGCTTAAAAGAACAATAACTTTTCCGAATGTTCCAATGTTGTTACATGTTGTTGCGTGCAACTTCAGTTTGTCGCAACAACACATTTAAAACATAGCTGCAACATATTTGTCGCCTCATTGCGACGAAAGTTGTTACAAAATAAACGTTAAAAATCTGTTTTTCAGTCGCAATGGAGTGGCATTACATATCTTATTTTGCGACTCTTTTACTTGTTACATTAACTCCATTGCTACTACTTGGTGCTAGCTGGGAAATAAATCACATTTCAGGAACATCACACATTTCCAGCATTTCAGCGGTTTACTGCCGTTAGAATTAATCTCGCATAAAAAATTGTACTAAGTCGGTGGACTGCTTGGAAAATCGGCATTCGCGCTTGGATTTTTTTTGGTTTTTTTCTTTTTTTGCAATTTCATTTCATTTCATTTATTTATTTTAAAACTAGTACATCAAGATTTATAATCTTATCACGCTAATAACGCATGTACCTAAAATTATAGTATGGCAATTTAATACAAAAGAAAAATGAAAAAATATATTTAATAAATAAGATGTTGGGAGAAGACAAAACAGAATATGCTAAGAAAAAAGCTAAAAGTTGAGTTGAGGGAATATTATTGATTGGACAAGTAACTGAAGATACGTTTCCTGAACACACTTAATGACCCCGCATTCTGTATATCGGCAGGTAAACTGTTCCATAACAGAATAGAATGAACAAAAAAAGATCTCTGCCCAACTAAATAAGAGAATCTAGGTATAATAAATAGTATTCTTCTAGTCCTACGGCCGAGTTGTAGATGCTCATGTAGATATGATGGTCGATCGGAGTGTAGGAGTTTGTAAATGAATGTCATTGCCTTGACTGATAAGTACACTTCAAGGGTGCATCTTAGAACGGAAGAACGATACCGGCTGATATGGTCGGATCGGCGAAGATTATAAACAAACCTTGTACAATCATTGAAGTTTATCACGGCATGACGCATCAAGGGAGGGAAAGATAAGGCTAGCGTAAGTGAAGTGCGGTAGGATTAGAGTTTTAATTAACTTTGTACGAGTGCCTGTGGGCAGAATGGAGGCGTACAGCCACAGGCGTCGCAAATTACCATACACTTTAGATAGGGTATGAGAAACTTGATCACAGCAAGTTAATTGTGAGTTCAGGTGGACACCTAGATTCTTAACTCGAAGTTGGTAGGGTAAGCGCGCGTTCGTGAGAATGATAGGTGGAAGGAAGGAAGTGTCTAATTGGCTCCTATATATTGGAATGCAACAGGATTTAGAGGCATTTAGCAGTAGGTGGTTGGATAAAGACCATTGATAGATACGCTCTAGATCGGCATTAATGTAATGTACACAGTTCTCTACTAATCCAATGGGGCTATTTAAATAAATTTGGACGTCATCTGCATACATGTGCAGTTTACAATTCGTCACGATGTTGCTGAGGTCATTTATGTACATACAGAAAAGCAAGGGTCCTAATATAGAGCCTTGCGGAACACCGCGCGTGATTGGTAAAGGATCCGAAATTGAATTTTGCAGCCAAACTTTTTGAGATCGATTATGTAAGTAATCCCGAATTAGGGACGCAGCAGAAGATGAGAATCTCATGTGATCTATTAGCTTAATTTCAAGAAGCTTATGGCTAACATTGTCAAAAGCTTTACTGAAGTCCAGAAGCACAAGAAAGGCAATGTCATCAGAATCGAGAGCCATCCGCAGGTCGGTGGTCACCTTCAGCAGTGCAGTTTCACAACTACTTCTTTTGCGAAAACCAGACTGTGCATGCGACAGCAGAGACAATGTTTCACAGTGCCCTTCAATTTGCCAAGACATTAGTTTTTCCAGCACTTTACCAAGGAAACATAATATGCTTATAGGGCGATAATCAGCGGGGCCTTTCGGGGATTTGCATTTAGGTAGTGCGATAACTTTTGCTTTTTTCCACTGTAGCGGAAAGTTTGACTTTGTCAGACAGCTATTGAAAATGTGGGTGATATAGGGAGGATCACAGGAAAAATTTGCTTAAGAAAGATGGGTGGGAGATTGTCTGGACCAACTGATTCAGATTTGATGGAGTAAAAAGCTTTGTGGACTTCCGCGTTAGCCACATTTCGGACGCTAAATAAATCAGTAGCACTTACAGATGGCCTTGAGCATTGAGGATCTTCACATATATTAGTTGTGGCAATAAAATAATTATTTAATTCACCAGCGCTAAGGCTGACCTGGGCTTCATCTTCACCACCGTGAATGCCAAGTTGTTTTATGTTCCTCCAAAGTTTCTTTGCAGGCAAAGTAGGGCTAAGCTTAGACGAAAAGAACTGCGCCTTCGCTTTACGGATGGTGAACGTTACTAAGTTTCTAACATTTTTGTAGGCTGTTAAATTCGCAGCAGTTTTGTTTTTCTTATATCTACTGAACAAAAATTCTCTTTCGGAGATAAGCCGGCTTATTTGAGTGGAGAACCACGGTGGGGTAGAAGAGGATATGCGTTTTGTTTTAACTGGGGCAAAAGTTTCGTGCAGATGGTGACACAGCGAACAGAAGTGCTCTAATTGGTCGTCTATGTCAGGTAGGCGGTAAATTCGATCCCAAGCTAGTAAGGAACATTCTTGCAGTAGCACTGGGATATCGATGGACTTGTAATCGCGGTAGGAAAATAATTTCTGCTGAGTGTTTCTAACTGTGAATTTTAAGGAAAGATACAGGATGTCGTGATCTAGATAACTAGGAGGGCTAATCTGATTTTGAAACAAAACATTTTCTACGTTCGACACAAAAAAGATATCCAGCAACGATGGATTATTGGTGTTTGTGTGATACGTCGGAAGTTGGTTAACTGGTTTCAAGTCGAGCGTTTTGAAGAAATTGAGGAAGTTTTTAGAGAGTACATTATTGGATAAAATGTTCACATTAAAATCTCCTCCAATTACGATATTCTCAAAGTTATGGGTGGCTTCGGACATCCAGACTTCCAATTCGCTAGCTTCAGTTAGCGAGAAAATTCGTGGAGGGCAGTAAACTACAGTGGCGAGACATTTGCTAAAACCACAGCTAACTTCAATGCTAAGAAACTCCAAAGCATTAGTTGCAGATTCCTTAATTTTGAGAGACCTTAGATTATTCTTAACATAAACCGCTACTCCACCGCCAGAACGATTTTTCCGGTCGTTTCTGAACAGATTGTAACCATCTAATGACACGAGTTTTGAGGGGACATGCTCGCGTAGTGAGGCCTCAGACACCAGAATGACGTGAATATCGGACCCGCGGAAAATTTCTTGCAATTCAGCGATTTTATTACGCAAGCTTCGTGCGTTAATGTGGCAAAAATTCAAACCTTGGGCCCTACTTTGGAAAATCTTGAGCAGGGTTCTAATTTTGTTCATAAAGGTAAGTAATTCCTTAACCGAAGTCACTGAAAGGGGGTAACAAAGTGTGTTCAGGACGTAGCACGGTTGACAGCAGAAAAGCTAAAAACATGCAACAATATTCCAACATTACAATAAAAAGAAAAAAAAAAAAACAAAATATATATATATGTATAAATAAAATAAAAAGCGATAAGAAAAAAAAATAAAATTAGAGTTCAAAAATAGCCTAAGAGAAATTGAAAAAAAAAATAAAAATAAAAATTAAACAGAAGAAAGAAAAAGAATGTGAAAGTAATTAAAATAAAAGCATGCATACGATACTCCCTCCACAAATAAAAGCGGTTTGCCCCAAGTTCTCTAATGTGAGCCTGGTGATAACGTTGTATTGACGGCTTCGTTTAAATCAAGAGCTGATCTGAATATTCGTGGCTGCTTATTTTTCTCCAGTTGAACGTAAACGTAGCCCCGACGAGTAAAGCTGGTGACATATCCAAGCGTACATGTGTTGCCTTCAAAGCCTTCTACATTTACAAGCCATGCCCCAGGTGTGTGCATGTGTGTGTATGAAGTCCCAAAGATACTTCAAAATCCGCGCTAAGCAAGTGTTTTGCAGGTTTTAGCTGCATTTATTATTAATTATTATTAGTTGAAAGTGAGTTTCTAAAAGTTTAAAAGTGTTTTTGTTAATATTAAAGTGCATAGGAAGTGTCCAGGATAAGTATCATCGTTGGAAAAGGATTAACTAACTGCCTGTAAGTAATTTTATTATAGTTTTTGCATGTCTGTTTGTAAACAATTTTTAAACGTAAACAATTTGTTTTATTTTCATTTTTAATCGGACTAATTTGTGCATCAATGGGGCTACGTAGACTAGTCATGATTAATATGTAGTAAAACCGATTTTTAGGAAGAGAGAGGTGAAGGGGCGGCATACTCACCCCGCCCCTTCACCCCTCTCTTCTTAAAAGTCGGTTTTACTACATACTAATCATGACTAGTCTACGTCGCCCCATTGATCATAATTTAATTATTTGATATACCCGTGTAAACTCGCTCAATGATGCACAAATTAGTCCGATTAAAAATGAAAATAAAACTTAAATTATTTACGTTTAAAAATTGTTTACAAACAGACATACTAAAATTACTTACAGGCAATTAGTTAATCCTTTTCCAGCGATGATACTTATCCTGGACACTTCCTATGCACTTTAATATTAACAAAAACACTTTTAAACTTTTAGAAACTCACTTTCAACTAATAATAATTAATAATAAATGCAGCTAAAACCTGCAAAACACTTGCTTAGCGCGGATTTTGACGTTTCTAACCGCACTTGTCACAGATAAATTGAAGTCCATTCTGACTGAAGTCCATTCTGACAGCTAAATTGAAGTCCGATTTTCTTTGAATGTGAGTGTGAGATTTCGTTGTGCATGGCTTGTAAATGTAGAAGGCTTTGGTTGCATTCGTTGACAGATAATATAGAAGTGTGTGTATTCAAATACAACCTGACGAAATATTCCGTAAATGTTCCGCATGCCACGCAAATGTCGGGCTACTTTCAACTTTTTCTGCATTGCCGCATTCGACATAGGACACACAAGCATACACAACAAACACATGCGACTCGTTACTCAGATTTTTGGGCTATCTGTGAGAGCCGGGACGGAACGCAACCATGCAATTATGTGTCAGTGGAAAATCTCCGCATATCAGGGAGTCGCTGAATGCAATGCATGTACGCTTGTATATAGCTGGTGACATATGATTCTTAAACACTTAAAGCATTTAACAGAAATTAAACGCGTAAAGTGTTTACCGAAAAATTCTAACCTAAGCGCAAGTGTCTAAAAGTAAAACACTTATTCGACAATTAAACACTTGGGAAGGTAAACACTTAGTTATGATAAAACACTTATGGGGAACAAAACGCTCTAGCGTTTTATTTTTACACGGTACACTGTTTGGGGGTGGGAAGTGTCTCTAATGAAATCCTGGGTGATCCATTTTAGAGGTACTATTTTCAGAAATAAAAAAAATAAAATCATTTAATGTATTTTTTATTATCATACAAAAGAACTAGAAGGAAGTTATTGCATTTTGCATCTAAGCTTTATGAAAAAAACAAAAAAATCACTCAATTAATAATACTTACACTATAATGCTTGAAAATAAGTTTCTATATAACTTAAATTTTTTTTTGAGCTATCAAAGTGATACAGTCCAAATTATAGCTCAAAATATGTATTTGTTAATTAACAATTGGCCAAAATACAAATAGTTAAATATCTCGAGTTCGCGTTAACAAAAATGAGCTTTCTAACTTTCAAATTAAAGATCACAAAATTCTCTACGAAATCTGATAAAAAATTTTAAATTGTGTTTTCAAAATGGCCAATAGAATGCAATTGTTGTTATTTGAGTAATAAACAGAAGTAAACAAAAGTAACAAAAATTACATCCAAAATTATTTTAGAATATAACTATTCTTCATTTGTTGGCCTTTTCTTACTTCATTTGTTGTTTTCATTTACTTAACTTAGTTTATCCTGACATTTTTACGCCTTTGTTGACAGGTATTTTGTTAATATGAAAATAAAACCATAAAGCTGCTTAAATATTACGAATTTAAAATTATCAGTATCACTGCAAATCTGAAGTTTTAGAAGTGTTTTATTTCAAAACGCCTTAAACGTTTTAGTTTGACGTCACCCATTTGATTAACATTCTCGACTCTTTTAAAACACTTAAGCGTTTAAAAAATGTTTACAATGTTAATCAAATGGGTGACGTCAAAATAAAACGTTTTAAGCGTTTTGAAATAAAACACTTTCAAAAGCTGAGATTTGCAGTGATAAGACGAGAAAAAACATGAGCGACCTATACTTCACGCAATTATGCTAATTCCGCCAAGGGTACCATTTAGCATATTCAGTAAAACGCATCTCGTTTTATCACGGAAGTCAAGCGATATTGGAAGTGGTTTGTACTTAGTCGGGGGACGGCTTGGAAAAACGGCACTTGGGTTGGATTTTTTTTTTGTTTTTTTTCACTTTTTGCAATGATAGTATTATGTTTTAATATAATATTGATTAATAGTTCTGTCAATATAATTTGTATTATTCATAACCAAAAACACGCTACAAACGTTTACTAATTAAACACTTAAATGTTTACTCATTAAACTTTAAGTGTTTAGGTTCAACACACTTGAGTTTACAGTGTCAGAAATAAATTTTTTTTTCTTGTTTACACATTCCAAACAGCTTTTCACAAATTAATAAAATCATCACAAACAAATTTATTGAAATTTGGACAGGACAAGGTCTGTCGGGTCAGATTGTATATGTATAAAACATTAATCCACACGTTGTACGATCTTCGGAAGAAAGAATACTAGCCAGGATTCTCAATGGTAGACCATCAGGAAAAGGAAGAGTAGCACAACCAAGAATTAGGTGGATGGATGACGTGCTAGAAGATATAAGGAAACTTCGTATAACAAATTAGAGAGTCCTAGCAAGACGTAGAGACGACTGGAAGAAGAGACTTCAATAGGCACGAGCCAGACATGGACTGTAGCGCCATTTAAGAAGTGGTCCAGATAAACAAGGCCAAAACGAGGCGAGGCCATGCATGCAGTGCTTGTAGATTAAAGCCTGCCCGGCTGAAGAGAATTTGCACTTCTTAAAAAATACGTTCCGTCGCTGATCCTCAGCCTTGCTGCTTAGAATGTCAAGAGATGGGTCAGCCGTTAGATTCACTGTTCACTGATATGGTAGGAAGATCAATCCAGGTTAGACATGCACATGGGACAATATTTCATTTTAGGGGTGTTGGATTCGATAGGATTCTTGTGGTTCCAATGGAGATTGAATTGGACATAAATTGGCAATCATACAGACAATATCTGGTACGTGCTCGTCTGGTATTATCGAAGTCATAAAAAGAGCACGGAGTACCGTTATCAAAACAGCAGAGAAATAGTTGGAAGCGGATTGAGAGAAGAAAATTAATAAAGATTAGCAAAAGAGCGAGAGACACGGGCAGATACGGTGTGAGTCCTAGAAGCGATTTACTACCTTCATTGGATGAAAAGAAATCTTTCAATTCAGTTATTTCGGCCACTTTCGTTTCCTGGTTTATGGTACCAAAACCAATTTATCGGGATTGACCATTAGTTCTTTGGTAATGCAACAGTTGGAGATAAGAGCAAGTGCGTACTATATATGTATTGATGTGGTGTTACTTTACCATGATGACAAACCAGTCTGCATCGCCTTGGGCGAAAAAGTTTTAGCCATTGAGAAGGTCGTAACGGTTTAGCCGCTATGCGGCGTTTTGAAGTTTTTTTTAGAGTTTTGCATACCACCCTCTATTTTTTTTAACCCTATGACTTATTTTCATAAATAATGACAATGCAAAATGTGAAAAAGTACTAAAAATGTACAAAATAAAGCCAATTTTAATATCAAAATTTGCTAATACTCTTAGCTTCAAAAGTAAAGGTTGTATCATAAAAATTGTCTGGACATTATTCATAGGAAATATTCCAAGCTTTTCAATTTTGGAGAAAAAGCATATTGGTTAGCTACGATTTTTTTGGAGAAAAATAATAATAGAGTTAACCTTCTAACACAGAAGGCGCACTTCTCAACTGGGCTGAGAAACATTTACCACTGCTCTGTGGCTCAGCTAAGGCATGCAAACAATAAAAAAATAACATTAAAAAATACAAACAAGGAGTGGGGCACACAAGGAGTCACGCTACAAAATAGAGTTTTTTTTAAGGACAACTTCACTTGTAGGCATGCTAAAAACACTCATATTTTTGAAATAAGGTAGTTGAAGTTGAAATTTTTATTAAAAAACACAAAATTTCATTCTCGTAACTCAACTCTGGAAGTTGGTATGGTGGAATCGTCACTTTCACAATTTTAGATAGATGGAAGTATTCTGCGTACACTGCTACCTTATTCATGAAAATAGGTCATTCGGAAATAGCAGACGAAGAACAGGACAAAGCATAACAATTGGCAGATATAACCAAGGGCGGCGGAGCGTAGTCATTGTGGGTGGGGAGCACGTGAACAGATGATCGTTAAAATGTGAAAAGTTCGGCCAATTTATTTACCTCTTGAGTTATATGGTTTTAACTTATTTGGTTATGGAGTTATGCCCGATTAGCCTTTTTGGGGGGGGGGGGGGTGCAGATAAGGCCCCTATGAGGTTAGCTCCACTGCCATGTGGACCCTATGTGGATTGCTCTATCGGACCCACACAGCCCATCTAACGCCTTGCCTTGTTCTCGCCTCGTCATCAGGAATGCTCCATTTCGCCGCCCCCTTGAGGAAAATCATTGCTCCCCGATTCCGAGAGGAAAAAAAGGCCGAAAAATTTAAGAATTTCGGCGTGGATTTATTAGTAATAATTGCGTTTTACCAATGCGGTCCCCCAACCAAGTACTAATCACGTCTAATGATGCTTGACATCTCTAGTCGAACCAGAATCAGTCTATTGAGTAGTAATATTGGGTATTACTTTAAAGCTTTTTAAAAAGTTTGGGTTTGGAGAACGAGATACAACCATCAGTTGTACCAAATATTCAAAGAACCTGACATAAACAAGATCTCACGTCTACTCTGAATAGCACATGTAATGAGATGCCTTAAGAAGCGCCCCCCCCCCAAAATTCCTGTTGCTCGAAACGCCAGAGAGAAGAAGGCCACAAGGAAGACCTAGGAAGAGATATAAAGACGACATATAAATGGACTTATGCCACATTTGGGATAATCAACTGAAAGAGTAAGATGCAAGACTGACAATGATGGAGCAATATTCTTGAGGAGGCCAAGAACCAAGGTTCACAGAGCGCTGTAGCGCCAGTGGTGATAATGAACACATTTCTATATTGGACATCATGCTCATCCAAACTAAAAATCGAAATCCATTGGTATTGTATGTATTCACATTTATTTTAAAATTTACTTTAGGTTCTTAAAACATACACAAAAAGTAGTGACTATTTCAACTTTAAACAAAATGCAATGGAAAATTCAAGAGATAATTCTTCATTCACCCCAGTTAGGATTTGTATACATTCTTTTTCTATTAATGTAACACGGTTCACGAAGGACATTTCACTAAATGATGGAACGTGTTTTTTAATGACAACCTCAAGATAAGGAACAAAAGTGTACAGGACCGGAACTGTGCACGCAAATTTTCGTGCCCAAGTTAATAGCGTAATTATAATATAAAAGGTACAACAGCACGGTTGGATTATAAGAACTTGAAAGCCAATAGGGGGAGGGGGTGAAGCAGCAGTCAGGTCAGCAGAGGTTTTCCTTTCACATCGTTAACTATTACCCATCAAACATCTTTTTAGCAGCAATACTTTTTACGGCTCGATGATACATTCTAACGCTTGTACATACTACATACATATAACTTGAGAATCTGTCAAATTTCTCAAGTGGCGTAATTTGTTTGTCGTTCTGGTTGACTGTAGAAACTAGTACCGGCTACCCTCGCTTTACTTCACTTATCCTGATCGTCCATTATGACTCTTAGCTATTGAAATGAATTCAATAATTCCGAAGTTGAATCACACTAAACGATAAAAATATGTCCTTGCTTTAGAAGGGTGCTGGATCCTGGTTTGGTTTTGTTGTGTCTGGTTTCAATTGTGCCTAATGCACCCTAAGTTGGGGTGACATTAGAGCACTCCACACGCATGTTAGAGCGGAGGATGGTTGAGGGATTATAGGATCTGGTAATGAATTACTTTTTCCATTGAAGGGAAAATGACAGTTAAGGATTTAGAGCGAAACGACTTTTAAGAGATTCGGAGATGATTGAGATAAAGCAAAGTGGATATGCAAACATCAGAGTAAGTGCAAACAATTCCTGCGAATATTTATGGCTTTTATTGTCGCTCCAGCAAAATCCCAAACTCGAGGCTTTACGGACGACTTTATTGGTTAAACAAAAATAAATAGTGGTAGTAAACGGTTTGTAGTGAACACCAATTATGCTTTAATACGACAATATTAGCAGCGTCTGTTTCAATTCTGAAACTTAACAGCACTGAGATCTATATTACTTTACCAATCACATTCTTTGAAACTAGGTCCAAAAAGGACTATAGGTAATAGAGGTAGTTACATGAGTAGGGAAGTCCCATTACACACAACTTCGCCGCAGGTTGTACAACCGGTTATGGTAGATAGCATATAAAAGTATGTTTTTGGAAAAAAAATGCATTTTACTAGAAAGCAGCGGTCATTTCCACGAATTAAGTTTTATTATATTACTCATATTTCATTAATAAAAGTAATTGTAGATGCTGGGGAAACAGAAAAAATGATGGTATTTATAAAAAAATAGTTTTTCCCACATATTGCACTGCAGTGCTTTAATTCCAGAGCAATATGTTAAATCGGTTACACAGTTGAAAGCCGCATGCCACGAGGACGAGAAGTTTTATTATGTACCATCCAGTTTAAGATGTTAAGCCGGAACTACATATAATAGACGTTAAAGAACGTACGTCAATCCCTGCGTTTCTAGGACTCTAATACGAAAATAAATGCTTGACCATAATAAACGTACATCAGATGTACTAGATTTCGTTAATTTTTCGTTAAACGTAATATAACCCCAACGCCGTCTCATGGACCTGGATCCCAGTTTAATGCGTTGTAATGTAAAAATCATATTACTTGTTGTATTTAGACTCAAATTCAAACAATTTTTACTGCGTAGGCCGGTACATGAACGTTTGCGGTGGCAGTGGTATGGCAGAAACATACATACGTGTATATTCGTTACGATCTAAGTCTATTATAGTTCGCCGAATTTCTAATGACACCAAACATCAGTGTTCATCTTAGACAAGTCCAGGCCATTAGCTTCTCTCTTCATTAGTGATGAGCAAAAAACGTCTTGGTCTTGCAGTCTTGTCTGGGTCTTACACATTTAGCAAGACCAAGGCCAATACTTAGCTATGCTCGCAAGAACAAGACAAAGATTAACTGGGCAAGACTAAGACCAAGAGCAAGACTTTAGCAAGAGTCTCGCAAAATTCTCCCAAACATGATAGTCTGATAATATCATCAGATTCTGATGTTTGGTATTCCCGATCGTAACCCAATGTTACTGTTAACATAACACCATTCCGGAATAGAGGTTCCACGTCCACTTCTTAATGCTCAACATTATTATTACCGTTCATATTAAATGAAGGAATACACACTATTAAATTACAATTAAATTAATACTTATAAAATAAAAAAAGTACAATAACTATACCTATACATATATATTTTTGAAGTGTAAACTTCTTTGGGGCGTCTCTACGTCTAGACAATTTTTCATCGGTGGACCTCTCTTGACCGTTTGACCGGTTAACAAGATGAAAGTTAGTCACTTTTGCCGAATTTTGTCTGACGAAGCCTTGATTACTTTGCAGGAGCAAACAACAAGGTTCCGCCAACAGGAGAATTTGTACCAAGGGCAATTAGCCCCACTTCGAGAAGATAACTTACCACCAGCAATGTGGGCGCTAGGTCGCATTACGGACACTCACCTGCTGAAACCGCCCATTAGTAAGTCTGTGTACTCTCAATTTCATAGCTAGTAGCATCAGACGATCAGGACTCAACACGGCGGGCGGCCACTTTCCTGAAGCTGTTTCGGCGGACGGACAAGGCGTGTTCCCGATCAGCAGTTCCTTACAAATCACTGTGCTCAGTACTACCTACTGTAAGAAGTATAAGTTACTATTACCTTACGAGACTAGATTTTGTAAACAACGAAAGCAAATAAATTATTGTTTTTTTGTTGTAAAAACCAGGAAGGTGAGTGTTTGTTTTATTCAAGTGAACAGATAACCGTTAAAATGTAAAAAGTTAATCGGTCTATTTATTTATCAGCTGTCTGTCGAATTATATGATTTTAAATTCCTTGGTTATGGGGTTATGCCCGACTAGCATTTGGAGGGTGGCGGGGGGGAGTTGGTGGTGTTTCGTGCAGGTAGGGCCCCTATGAGGCTGCATCATGTGGACCCCGTTTGGATTTCCCTATACGGGCCACATAGGGCATCTAACGCTTTGCCTCATTCGCGCCTCGTCATAAGGAATGCCCCACTTGGCCCCGTTGAGGAAAATCATTGCTAACTGATCAAGAGTGGAAAAAGAGGCCCAAAAATTTGAAAATTTCGGCATGGATATTGGAGTAATAACTGCGGCAGTATCGAAAACTTTATATTTTTAAACGCGAGTGTCGTTTACCAATGCGGTTCGCGAACTTAGTACTAATCACGCCCAATGCTGCTTGACCTCTGTAATCGAACCAGAACCGGTCTATTGAATATGACACCCTTCACGGTGACCAACATGATAGCCTGAAATATTAAGCAATACAACAACAGAAACTAAAAATTTGTATGAGTAAAAATATGGCTTAAGGGTATTTCTTTAAAGCTTTTTAAAAAGCTTTCCGAATACTAGTTATATTTTGCACCAAAACATTTCTAAAGCTTAATTTTCAATGTTTAATGCCCATTAATAACGCTGTCTGTACTGGGCATAAGGCAGATGTTGCAATTGCCCCATTTCATATGAAATGGAGGTTTGCCTCATAGGGCCCTTGTGAGAAACTGATAGGGCATATCTCACTTCAGTATCGCAGACTTTTCTTTGTGTAGTGCTCAGGAGGAGAAACTAAGGGGAAAGCCCTCTTTTGACAACCCTCATTTGCCACATTGGGTCCTCATGAGGAACCTAGTGGGAAAACCCCTGGGAAATGCCCCTGAGCCAAACCCCTTTTTAAATGCTATGCAGTGGATTTAAAAAGCTTAGACTATACAGTTATAAGTTCTTAATAACTCTAATATAATATATTTAGTTTTCGTATTAAAAGCCTTGCTTGTTTGCGGCCCTTCGACCACGTTCCTTCGTCGCCAGGGACCGAGACGGCCTTCCAACGTTCTGGGTTATTAGGTGTGCATGAAATATTTTGGGGGTGGATTTTACGTGTGTACTTTCCTTCCATCCCCACCCTATTTAGAGGATCATATCAAATCAAAAAATGCTGGAGCACCTCGAAGGTTTCAAAGTTACAAAAAAACATCTTAATTTATATTTGCAGCAGAAGACCTGAAGCCGAGGTGTTGGGCGTTACCTGAACTGGATGTATGTATGAGAAAAGGATGACGATTTGGGGGCTGAACGTAAAGTCAAGGACGCCTTCAAGGCAGGGCATGATTGCTTGCTTTGTACGAATAAGTCATTTTATTATTATTATTATTACGAGTAGTAATTGATTTATAGGTTAAAATAAAATATTTTACTAATTCAAAATTGACATTTTTTAATTGAAAACCTCCAAGCCGTTTCACTGCCTGGCAACTGTAAAGCGTGGGCCACATAGCATACGTGTTCCGAGTTCCGTCTATCCGTTTTCCGTCTCTCCGTATTTCCGGGTTCCGATATTTATTTTTATGTAAGCCACAATTAAGGCAGGAGTACAATGATTCCTTTCCGTACCGTTTCGTATAAATGTCAAAAGTCGGATTGTTAGAATTTTCATTGGAAGTGTTCGTGGAAACGGAAGGGTGACTACAATGGCCGATTCGGAACGGTGCAGAATGGAAAAGATGAGCAAATTCCACCTTTTTACGAAAAGGTCGGAAGACATAACCTCATTTGGTGGTCGGTAATTTAAAACACAAATAAGGAAGACGAAAAATTAATTGAATTAGTAAAAACATATCCTGAAATTTTTGATAAAAAAAACGAATTCAACATTTTATTATTTCTGCACTCAGTTCTTTTAAGCTTGATAGTTGTCAAAAACGGAATGAATAGGGTGTATTGCAGCCAGTTCTCCAACTCCACGGAACGGTACAGTTACGGTGCGCTTCGGAACGCAATCATTGTACTCCAGCCTTTATCCGGTTTCTGTCTCTCCGTTCCGATATTTATTTTTACGTGAACCACAAGCGTCCGTTTCCATGGCATCCTTGATTTAAGTGAGTGCTTTTGCAATTTTTATTTACTCAATCTACAAAAAGTTGAAATTTGTTTATCTTCCCCGTTTCCGAACTTCTATCGTTCCGTTCTGTTTTTGCTTATCTGGTACTAAAACATCGCAATCAACGTTGACAGGAAACGGATCACGGAAGACGGAGCACGCAGCACGGAAGAAGTGCTATGTGGCTCCCGCTTAATTCAAAAAGTAGGTCGTTGAGGTCCTTCCTTTGATTTGTTTTTTACCATGCAAAAAAGGTGCCACCCTAACTTGTTTTTAGCATTTTGAAATTCTGAATACCCCGATCACATGCTACTAGGGTTCCCAACCCTCCCGGAATGCCCGGGGACTCCGGGAATAATGTCCAACCTCCCGAGCTCCCGGTTCGCAATAATTTCTCCGGTTTTTTCTAAAATAAAATTAATATTCATTAACAAAATAAATAAGAATGCTTCACTCGATTAACTCCACTTCCAAAAAGGCATTATACCCGGGACAGACTAGCACCATTAATGACGAATATGACGTCAGAATGACGTAGACTCCATTTTACTTCCATATCTTTTATATGGGTCTACGTCATTCTGACGTCATATTCGTCATTAATGGTGCTAGTCTGTCCCGGGTATTAAATTATTGGAAGCCGACCGATTAACAAGCACTGAAATTCATGACATTATGATTGATTTGAAAACCAAGCTACAAAACAGACAGACTGATCAATTTTATGGTAAATCTGCCATGGATTTATTAAAACATTTTGATGAGCCTCAAAAAACAAGATTCAAAAATGATACCAACAAATTTTTTAAGTCTTGTTTAAACTATTTACAAAAGTGGTATCACTTTGAAGATCCGGAATATAAAGCAACGAAAATTGTGAAACAACCAATCAAATGGACAGCCATTACTAGACTACAAGAAATTTAAAAATGGACTTTCATCTTGACATATTGTACGATGGAATTTTGCGTGAAATGTACATAACCACATCTCATTGAAGAGAATCGAGTTGATTTATGCTGGGTTGACCTCGAAATCGAAAGACCGAAATCCCTGCCTTGAATTGAAAAAGCTTGTTCTGTTCTCTCCATTCCTGTCTCTAATGCTTCTGGCAAGCGCGTATTTAGCATGATGGAACAAGCGTGGAGCAAGAAAAGGAACAGGATGAACATATCCTTAGTAAAAACAGAGTTACAAATACTGCAAAACTTCAATTTTTCATGTAAAACCTTTTATGATTATGTGCTAAAAAACCGCGAAATAGTAAATGCTTCTCGAAAAAAATAATAATTAGCAAGTATCTACGACTTTCATTCTGGAGGTTGGAGCTGTCGAGAGTTGGTAACCCTGCCTGCTACCGCTTTCGAAAGAATTGCGGCACTGATTATTGAATGCTTTTTTTACGGTGCAGTATCATTAGGCAATGGATTTTTTGGTTCTTAAATATACGGATGTTCACTCTGTCGGAGCTCCCTATACATATATAGATACATACATATGTATGGTATATATACATAGGTATATATATACAAAGACCTGTGCTGAAGCACGAACAGTATAGTTCAATATTTATTCATTATGCCGGGTTTTCACTAGTAGAATTAGTGGTAGAGTATACTGGTCAAGTACTAACTACCCTGTGAACTCACCTAATGAAAACTCGGTTATAGTAGAGTAGAGTGGGATAGCACCGTGGTAAAGTTACTCTACCGCTTAAAAGTAGGCCAGTTACTCTACCACTAATTCTACTAGTGAAAACCCGGCATTAGTCTAAATCCGTGGAAACAATTTTGGGAATTTTGGAACTACATAATTCATAAATATGTGAGTCCATACGAAGAAATTATACTAAAGCAACCAGAAGTGGATGAACGTAAATTCTGGTGTATCCGAGCATTATCGATGTACTTGAAGTTCCATGAAAACAACATCAACAAAGATTCAATCCTCTGATTCCAATCGTGAAAATGCTGACCATTAAGTCATTAAGTTGCGGCCTTAACAGTAATTATTCAAGTGAGAACATATGTTGACAAGCAAAGGGTTACGTTAAGTGAATCGACTCCATACTACATAAATATCGTACTCTAGTAAAAATATGCACGTGATAGGCTTTCAGCATTTTTTTTAATTCTTGTCGTCGCTGGCCTGTGTCACCAGAAGGTGGTATAATATGCAATTTGTTAATGGGCTGGGTTATGAATAAATTATGACGCTATGCCTGCATTCAGGTAAATTTTATGTTTTTCTGGCCTTCCATAGCTTTCAGTAAATATGCGGCCGATGTTGATTACCACTCAGCGTGTTCGATTGATATATGTTCTTTCGGCATGAAGTCTCGAGCCAAAAGGAAAGAAAACTTTAGGACAATTGAAGGCTGGTACATATTTGACAATGTTATGTGTAGTAGTTCAAAATGTAATCAAGCGGCTAATAATTCACTTATGTAAAGAATATTTTGTTTAATATTATTTTCTTTTCTGTTTGTGTACCTATATAACTTAAAAGACGCCCCAATTCTTTCTTTACTTGACTTATTTTATTTATTCGATTCAGTCGCCGTTGTCTGTGGGCTTCGTGTAAATTTCTTTTTTTTTAATGTAAATAGCACATGGTTAAAAGTTAACCGGGGGTAGCCTATAGATTACCAAAACCAAAAAACCAGCCAAATTTTAGCCATGTGGAATTGTTTAAACAATAACAATGGTCTACAAAATTTAAACTTTTTTTTATCACACGAAAACTTATATCAAATTTTAAGTGTACTATGTTCAACAAACAATATTACATCAATGAAAAAAAATTGACACGTCAGGTTTATTTGTGACATCAAAACATTATATTTTCATGAAAAGTACAAAAATCCTAGTAGTCCAAGATCCCAGGGCCGCCAGACCTTACTTATTTTCTCAGAAACCAAATGTATGGGATTAAGTAGTGTAAGTACATACATTGAGTGTAAGCGTACCTGCTAGCTTGGGCCGACGGCCAATTACCAGGTACTCGGTGGTAAAGGTAAGTAAAAATAGTATTCACATTTCTTAAAGTTTCAGTGCTGATTGCTGACGTATCTTTTAGGGAAGATAGTTAGAAATTAATAATCAATACTGCCCGACACTTTCCGTCGGCGGTAACTTTTGAATGGGCCCTTTTATAGATAGAGGGGTTGGGGTGTAAAAAGGGGTTAAAATTGAAAAAAAAATGCGTATGTAGGCTCTATTAGGGCTAAATAACCGGTAAATATTAGTTGAAGAAATTTTTGACCATTTGTTGGGGTGTGTGGGGCAACCTCAGGTGAGGTTTCTTAGGGAGGAGGGAGGGTGCTAATTTTCAATATTAAACGATGATTTTTGGGAAATCATAGCTTCTTACATATACTTTAAACTGCCAAAAGATGAAATTTGTCACATTAATAGTTTCTGCATAATTGCAGTATAAACAAAATAGACCCTAATCTTGCACATTGCGTCAATATTAGCAGAGTGGCCATATTTAAATTAACAAAACGGTTTCTGAAAGTAGAGATTAAAGGCTACAATTTGGCTACCTCACATTTTCATATAAGTTTGGAGAATAATGTTAAAAATGCTTCTGAACATAGCGTATCGGGCGAAAATTCGAATCCGATACGTGGTGGTAGAGGTATCCAGCAACGAAGGAGGCGTTATTTACATGCGTATGTGTATTTACATGCAGATAGCATCCCGCAAGTATATTGCATATTTAAAGGGTGAATTTAATATTTTGGTTGTCATTTATCATGGAGCCCAGTACTAGCAGTGATAGGAAAATGCATGAAAAATATTTTTTTACAAATTAAATGGAACATCCTCTATCTAAGCCTTAAAGTAATAAATCTATTTAATCAGAATGTACATTGAAATGAGCATAAAGAAAGTGTTATTCAACAAAAAACACTATTGTATTTTTTTTATTATGTTAAGAGGTACATTACATTTTTTCATTATATATTGCGAACATGCGTTATTTGGAATTAATGTCATAAATTAATAATTATTAATAATATGATAAAGATTTTACAGTTTATTCGATACATACAACTAAGAAATATTCAATAAAATTAACCAGCTTAAGTCCTACGCCTTTTTGTGGTACAGTTTCTTCTTCAGAGCTTACTTCCATACTTTCATTTCCACTCTCGCAATCTTCATTTAATTTGCAGCTTACTTCGTCTAAATTGTTTTCTAATTGATTTTAATTTTCATCTTCATCGTCTTCTATGCAAATATCTTCTACAGGTATGTTAGAGCACATTATTTCGGTACAGTTTGCGCACAAATCTGAGCATTGTAAACCATGCTTCCTGCAAGTACAAAATGTAGATTTAAACCCACAAGATATTTGCTTTAATAAATTTTCAGGCAAGGCGGAATCAGTAGATTCGAATTTTCGCCCCTTGCGCTTTGTTCAGAAGCATTTTTAGCATTATTCTTCAAACTTATATGAAAATGTGAGGTAGCCAAATTGTAGCCTTTAATCTCTACTTTCAGAAACCGTTTTGTTAATTTAAATAGGGCTACTCTGCTCATATTGACGCAATGTGCAAGATTAGGGTCTATTTTGTTTATACTGCAATTATGCAGAAACTATTAATGTGACAAATTTCATCTTTTGGCAGTTTAAAGTATATGTAAGAAGCTATCATTTCCCAAAAATCATCGTTTAATATAATTTTCAATATCAGAGGTATTAATGTTTGAAAAAATGGGAATTTTTAAGCGTTTTTCCAGCGTTTCGGGGCGAAAAATGGTCGGATCGGGGTCTAAAAGAACCATTTTTAAACTCTCTGGTTTTTAAACTCTCTACAAATGTCCTGTTGAGGGTAACGCGATTCATCCAGTACTTTTTATTGTATACGCATAATCGAAAAAAATACCATTTCTTGTTGTTTATTGTTGTTTAAACAATTGAAGAGTGATTTTCCAAAACGTACTAAGTCAATTTTTGTTTAATTTTAATATTGTATTGCGTTGTATTCGTTTGGGGGGCGAATGGCTAACAAAGACCTCGGAAGGTGGTGGCACCCGATTTGTCACTTCTGCCAAAACCCGAGAAGAGTCACTGCAGACGAACATCTAGCAGCTCTGTTAGCAAGTCCTAATCCCACCTCCCCGTGGTGCCCCCTGGGGTACTTCTTCGGAAGGAGCTAACGGGAGACGGTCGAATGGCGAGTTCTCTGCGCCACAAAACAGAGTTTTAAGTCGGTTGGGCTGAGGGTTAGCAACCCGCTCCCATAAAACACACAATTGCTACGAATCGGCAAACATTGCCTCGGAACCGGACGGACAACACGACGACGACCTTTGCTTTTCGAAACAGGACACGAATCGGATCATGGAATGTGAGAACTCTGCTTGCTGATGGACGGCTGGATGAAGTCCTCAACGAGATGAACCGCTATAAAATCAAGGTCATGGGACTCAGCGAAACCAGATGGCCCGATGCGGGGGAACATATCTGCCCAAACGGTGAGTCCTTCTTATATTCTGGGAGAAACGAAAATGAAAACCGTAGGAATGGCGTTGGGGTAATACTCACCAAGGAAGCCAGGTCCAGCCTCATTAGCTGGTCACCAGTTTCTGAGAGGATTATTACCGTGCGCCTACGTACCAGGCTAAGAAGTACTACGATAGTCCAATGCTACGCTCCGACTGAAGACGCAGAAGATGACATCAAAGACGAGTTCTACATGCGACTGAATGAGGTTTTTCGCTCTATTCCAAGGGGAGACATCATTGTTTTGATGGGTGACTTAAACGCACAGATCGGCCCCAACAACACCGGCCTTGAAAACACAATTGGAAATCAAGGTCTAAGCCAGGATACCAATCACAATGGTGAACTTTTCGTTGACTTTTGTAGTTCCCATCAACTCATGGTAGGTGGAACTTACTTTTGTCACAAGAAGATACACAAAGAGACCTGGGTATCGCCCGATGGTAGAACGAGAAATCAGATAGATCACGTGGCCGTCAGTCGCAGATGGCGAACTATTCTGGAGGATGTCAGGAGCTTTAGGGGAGCAGACACTGGAAGTGACCACCATTTGGTAGTAGCAACGATCCGCCTAAAAATCGCTGCAATCAGAAACGTCCAACGCGATGCCATAAACCGTAGACGGTTTAACGTAGACCTTCTGCGTGAGAGCACCAAAAAGCGAGAATTTGCTGGCAAACTGCAAGAAATATTAAACCAGCAAACCGTTTCTGACGACGCAAATATTGAAGAGCTGTGGAGCACAACAAAGGGCGCTATAATAACAGCAGCGGAAACAAGCATTGGTTATGTCCAAAGAAACCAGCAACACTGGATCTCGGACACAACCTGGCAAAAAATTGAACGCAGAAGGGCCCTCAAAAATAACGTGAACTCTACAAGCGACCCGGAAAAACGACAACAACTTGAACGGGAATACTCCCAATTACACCGGGAGGTAAAGAGAAGTGTCCGGCGTGATAAAAGGCGGCAGATAAATGAGCTCGCAGAGAAAGCGGAAAACGCGGCAAACACAGGCAACAGTAAAGTGCTGTACCAAATCACTAAACAGCTCTCGGGAAAGCACTCTACTAAAAAGCATGCCGTAAAGAGTGCGGATGGAAGGCTGCTGTGCAGCGACGAGGAGCAACTCCAAAGATGGAGAGATTACTTCTTCGCCGCCCTGAATGGTTCATTTACACAGGAACCTCAGGAAAACAACAACAACAATGCACAGCCAATAAGAATCACCACTCGTGCCCCATCCAAGACTGAAATAGTAACCGCAATTCATGCAATGGCCAATGGTAAAGCAGCTGAAAAAGATGGCATCCCGCCAGAATTGTTGAAAGCCGACTCAAGCCTCATAGCAGATGCGCTACAGCCAATCCTGGAAATAGCATGGAACACCTGTACCTTTCCGGATGATTGGACGGAAGGTATCATAGTCAAAATACCAAAAAAGGGGGACCTAACAATATGTGACAACTGGAGAGGCATCTGTCTATTATCTACTGTGGGCAAAATCTTGTCCCACATATTACTATCAAGGATAAGAGAGGCAGTCGATCGAACGCTTAGAAGACAGCAGGCTGGATTCAGAAAAGGCCGCTCCTGCATAGACCACATTAACACCTTGAGAATCATAGTGGAGCAGTCTACTGAATTCCGATCCCCCCTTTACCTTGCTTTCGTAGACTATGAGAAAGCGTTCGACTCGGTTAATAGGAGCTTTATATGGCGAGCTCTACGGCAACGTGGACTGCCGGATAAAATAATAGAATTGATAAAAGCTCTATACAACAATTCCAAATGCAGAGTTCTTCACAATGGAAAACTATCCGACAGCTTTGAAGTGAGCTCAGGAGTACGGCAAGGATGCCTACTTTCGCCATTACTATTTCTTATAGTAATAAACGACATCCTTGTCAGCGCTCTAGATACTAGAACAGGTGGCATACAATGGGGATTGTTAGACCGCCTTAAGGACCTCGACTACGCGGATGATATCTGTTTGCTGGCCCACAGACACCAGGACCTCAGAAACATGTTAAACAGTTTGGCAACAGAAAGTAGTTCAGCAGGCTTAAGGTTAAATCCGACTAAAACCAAAGAAATGCGGATAAATGCAAACACCCTTGAACGAACAGCGCTAAATAACCGTGACGTGGAACTGGTAGACAAATTCTGTTACCTCGGTAGTATTATTACCGAAAACGGCGGTACAGAAGAAGACGTCAGTTCCAGAATAAATAAAGCAAGAAGCGCATATGCATGCCTGTTTCACATATGGAGATCGACGGAGATCTCAATTAACACCAAATTGCGGCTGTTCAACTCCAACGTTAAGGCAGTTCTTTTGTACGGTTGCGAAACATGGAAAGTCACCCAATTCATCACAGGGCGCCTACAAGTTTTCATCAACAGATGCCTACGTCGTATCCTAAAAATCCGCTGGCAAGATAGAATTTCAAATGAAGAACTATGGCGCCGTGCCGGCCAAGAAAGGATAGACGACCAAATCAGGCGAAGGAAATGGAATTGGATTGGCCACACCTTGCGACGCGAAAACGAGAATCTAGCCAAACAGGCCCTCGAATGGAATCCACAAGGAACCCGTCGAGTCGGAAGACCTAGAACAACGTGGAGGAGAACTCTATTAGCAGAGGCCGCAACAACCGGGAGATCCTGGTCAGAGCTGAGAGCTGTCGCGCAAAACAGAGTCCGCTGGAGGGCAACTGTTTCCGCCCTATGTCCCATGAGGGATTAAAGGAGCAATTAGTAGTAGTATTGCGTTCCAATCTATGACGTAGTAGTTATGCATTCACCATAAACATTTATCACAAATCATACTAATTCCGACGGGGTTTCACTTCAAAGACACGGATGCACAATCAAATCGTACTAAGTGATATTCAGTTTTTTTTTATTTCCCACTAATTACATCATAAGAACTTAGCACGTTTTGGAATATCGCTCTTCAATTCCACATGGCTAAAATTTGACTGATTTTTTGGTTTTAGTAATCTATAGGCTACCCATGAAGTAGTAGTGAAAGTAGTTTGCTCTACAATTTTATAGCAAAATCAGCCGTTTTTTTTGCTCTAATGACTGGCCTACAACTCGTTGTTGCGTTGTTGTCAATAAATGGCAAAATATAAGATCACTAATGACTTCTTTTTAGTTTGTTTTCTTCTTCATCGTGAAATAACAAGTATGCAACAATTGCTGCAGCAATATTTACTTGTTCTGTCTGCAGCAATATATAAATATTCAGATTTTTTCGGCTTCTAATTTTTTAGTTATTAATTTTAACAAAATCGAGAATTGCATAATTTTGACAATTTTTGTAATCTTTAAATTGCTCTAGTTCAAAAACAATTTCACATAGAAACCTGAAAGTTTCACCACTTTGTTCTGTTTTAATACTGCTTTAATTTGATATACAACATAGTCTTATTAGTAGGAATAAAACCTTTTCCAGTATTTGCAAAATTATTTTTTTGAAAAAACTCAAAAAACGGATTTTTTTATTGTTTTGAAAAAAATATATTTTGTGCATACACTCTTAAGGTACATGCCAAAATTTAGGATGGAACGACATTGGGATCATATTGAAATAAAATATTTTCTACATTGTGATTTTGTTCATTCATGGATTCCCAATGTAAGCACCATCAATTTGTAGTACCAGTGATCTGGAGAAAAAGTTGTAACGGTCGGTTCTAGCCCGAGGAAGGTTGGTTCAGAAGAGTCTGTTTTCTAGAACGAAAGGAGGTTGGCCGCCTGTGCAGCAAAGTTTTCTCCTGCACTTCTAACTTTTATGTGCGTTGGTTACTGATATTAGCTGAAATTAAAAATCGTGTAGAACATTAAATTGTGTGGAATTGAGTGTATTACAAGTTGGTGACCAAAATCAATGCACAGAGGGCAATTTAATCGGCAAAGTATTGCAGAAATCGAAGAGGATTGTCACTAGAGCATCTTATTGGAGTAGCAGATACGTGAAATTTGGCCAGGTTTCAGTTTGGTGATTGATCGTGGAGGCTGTTTTTGATGGGGTGCAGTAGTGACGAGCTCCTGGCAAACGTCAAAAGTTAGTCGTCATGAAACCCCAGACATTTTCTCCAATTAATTAAAAGTCAAACCTGGAAAAACAAATCGTCATTTTTGACTTTTAATCATCTGTAATCGAAGTTTTGTGCATGAGTGTGTAACTTTGCGGACAGAAGAGGCCATAGCAGAAAAACTCACCGTCTTGTCTCCGTTGAGATTTCCTTAAGAGCTTTTTACACCACATGATTTTGTCACAAGCTTTCGCCCATGATTTTGTCCGTGATTTTCTCACTGACAAAATTTATCATATGACAGCTCCGATTCTTGTTTACATTGTTGTGATTTTTTCAGTGACAACTACAGAGTCAGAAGAGACATAAATTATTTAAAATTAAAATCGGCATCGAATCCAGAAATAATATTCTGATTTTATTACACATTATGAATATTTTGTCAGTTTGAAACGCAAAAAGAAAAAAAGGCGAAAAACTGAGAAACATGTGGGCTAGAAATAGGTTTCTGAAAAGATAAGCTGGTCGGGACGTAGTCCCTTCAAAACGTGCGGGGGTGAGGGAGGGGATGTCGAAACATAACTTGCCCCTACAAGTTTTTTGGGTCGCTGATCCCGAAAATCGACGTCCCGCAGTTGAGGAGTGTCTTTTTAAAAGGGGATATTTACATGTGATTGCTTTTATCAGAAAATGAAGAAAACTGATTGCGGTACTTCCATAAGGTTTGCAGAAAAGTAGAATATCTGGTATGTACTATGTAATCACATTGTTATAACAGCATATTTAGATGAAATACCTGACCATGTAGTTTAGAGCTACTGAACGTTAAAAAAATGAAATATCCCCTTTTGATCAGGAATTTTTATAATGTCCCCTTTTTATCTGTACTACATGTAAATATCCCCTTTTCTATTGTACATCTTCACAGATATCCTCTTTTGTTGTTACATTAAAATTTTTAAAATACAAATGGACATTATTTATTTAGAAAAAACTTTTTTATTATCAAATATCTGCATTGATTTGGTAATTAAATTGTTAATAATTAAAACGCAAAAGCTACGTTATAAAAATATATTTAGGTCCACTGGGGACAATGTAAAGATTACAAAGATTGAAAGTATTACAGGCCGAGATCTGGTCTCTGACCTAGAGGATGAAAGACTAAAAAGACTCAAAAATTAAGCAACGGATAACAATTCTCGAGTATTGCAAATCTTGTTGATTGAAAGCAACAGCTTTCAGTACCGCTGCTTGCTGCTAGAAATGGCCAGGAGCCTGCATCTCCCAGCTGGACCTCTGATTGGTGATGTGTTGGTGTTGCAAGATAATGGTTGATAGACTGGCCTTAACAAAATAAATATTAACTAAACTCTAGTTTCGCCGATATCATCCGTTAGACTGGATGTCAATTCTAAGTCATCCAAATATATGGGATGTCTCTTGCCCCTTTTATGGACGGGGATATGTTTTCCTGTAGCCTTGTCAAATTTATATGGTTCATGGACCTTTAAGTCAAAAGTGTATGTTCTTCGGGCCCCTTTCTTCAAAAAAATTATTCTTTTTAATGACTGTATAGCTTCCAATTTTTGGTAATAAGCTTCCAAGTAGGGTTTGTCGGTTTTTAAAACTGGTTTTCAAAACCGGTTTTTAACAGAAATTTGTGACATTCGAAACTCGGTTTTTTCAGAAAAAAATAGGCGGTTTTAAATTATTGTAAGCAAAAATATACTCAGCAAGTTGTACGCCCCAGCGAAAGGTCTGGCAGCTGAAATTAATTTAAATTTATTACATGCTATAAAAGCATAGATTGAAGAAAGGGTAGACACGGGATTAATAACACTGGTCTCTTTTTACAAAATTCACCGACCGTTTGGATAAAAGCTAATGGTAAATTTCTCCTATTAGCTAAAAAAACTTACATTATTAACGTTATCCGGGCAAATATTATGGATGTTATAAAAAAATTATGCTACAGAAGATGTCTACGATGGTAAAACAAGTGACGAAGGAGAAAACAAAGCCATATGACGCGAAATTCTACGGAAGTAGCAATAAATAATAAATTTGCAAGGATCTGAAGAACGAGTTTTTGTTCTTAGAAGCTACAAATAGTAAAACTAAAAATATAGATTTACTATTTAATGCTTTGAAGACAATAAAGCCCAGTTCAATAGTAAGCGAAAGACTATTATCTATTTCTGGCAATTTTGTGCCCAAAATAAGGGCACGACTAAGCAATATTGATTTTCTTTGGTTTTTAAAGTTCTATTTTATTAAAAAAAAAGAAGTAAAATAATAATTGACGTAAATCTAAAACATTTGTTAAATTCTGTAATTTTTTAAGGATATTATTTTGTTAATTTTTTATTTTAATAATTTTATGAATGTATATTTACGTATATGTTTGCCGTTTTTGTATTATTTTGTCTTGTTTTTTGTAAAAACTCGAAACCGGTTTAAACCGGTTTTATGTAAAAGCTAAAATTCGAAAACCGGTTTTTTAAAAAGTCTGGTTTTGTATAAACCCTATAGACCAAGAGCCAGCGACGTATTTTGTGTTGTCATTTCATCCCTCATGAAAATTTCCCCACTAAATCTTATATGCCTGCTTAACAATAAAACATACTTCTGGCAGCCCCTTGTGGCCGGGATGAACTACCCCAATATTACAAAGAGGGTAAAAAATAAAGTTCAATTTTGTTATAGTATTACTAATGAATTTTCTGGAGATTATTTTTGATAGTATTCTCTATTTATAAAAATTAATGCCAGAACATTTACCCTTCACCTAATGCTTGCCAGAACGCTCTAAATATTTATTTAAAGGGGTTTATTGTAGAGATGCAATGAATAGTGATTTGGCCGAATACCGAATACCGAATATTCGGCCAGGCTCTCGGCCGAAGCGCCGAATATTCGGCGGCCGAATGTTCGGCAAGAAAATCATGATTTTATTGTTCTTGCTGTTGCTTTTCCGAGGAAATTTGGCCCCCTTTCGGGGTTTTATTGCCTTTCTCGCTAAGTGGCCCAATTTTTGAGGAAAGAGACATTAAAATCTATGACAATTTGTATTTCTTTCACTAACACATTCAATCAATTCATTGATTTAAATCGTCTGATTTAGTTCATATAACCTCGTTCTACTTTTCTCGAGCGTGGCAGGATACGACCTGTCTCATTACGGCAGCGACGGGGCGAGCATATTTGTTTCATTTGCGACTAGATCACGTCACGATACGCTCATTATTGTGTAACTAAAGCTATCAACAAATGCTGAAAAACTTGCTTTTATTCATCACAACTTACCGTTGATAAATTTTTTGTATTAAAGTTTTATAATTTGTAATTAAAATACATATAATTTTGAGTGATGTGTGCGTTTCTTTTATGATTTGGTATTCGGTATTCGGCCGAATAATGTGGATTATTCGGCCGAATACCGAATAATAAAAAAGTGGCCGAATAGGCCGAATACCGAATAGCAGCCGAATATTCGTAGCATCTCTAGTTTATTTCATAAATAGTCCATTCAAAACGCGAAGGGGGGTGTTCCAACATAACACCATTAAGAAAATCGAACCCTACAGGTATTTTGGGTCGCTGATTACGAAAATTGGGGTCCTGCGGTCCTAAAATATGGGCGTCGCCCTTAAAAACGAAAAAATACCCCTTTTTAAGGGTTGTTCGCGATAATTTCTATAATAATGAAAAATAATCCAACGAAATACACTTTTCTCAATATTTATTTGCGAAGGTGGTTGCTTTATATTAAATCAAGCCAAACCTTATAACAAGGGATAATCCTAAAGGGTAAAAACCACCCCTAAATCAACTGAAAATAAAAAAAAATTGTAAAATTTTTTTTCTAGTTTATGCTCCAAATTCGATTTTATGAGTATTGTTAGCCAAAAATAAATTATTTTCAACCCTTAAGGGGTTAAACTACCCCTACAACTTTAGAAATCAACTTTAAACAAAAAAAATAAGCAAAATTTTTTTTTCTGCTTAATTATATTCAACACTTTACCCCATTAAGTCAGCCAAAATTTTTATTTTTTATGAAATAATTATTAAAACATTTGGAAAATTTATTTAAAATTTAAATTGGAACCTACGAAAAGAACATTTTTTCAATGTATTTTTTTTGTTTTGATTTAGGGGGGCTTTAATCCCTTTAAAAGGGGGTAAAATAAATTTTCCAAATGTTTTAATAGTATTTCATCAAAAATAATATTTTAATGTAAAATAAAAATTCAATTTTTTTCAAATTCAACTTTAATGTAGGGGTAGTTTTACCCCCTTAAGTGGTGAAAATAAATAATTTTTGGGTTACAATACTCATACAATCGAATTTGAAGCATAAACTTGAAAAAAAAATTTACAATTTTTTTTATTTTCAGTTGATTTAGGGGTGGTTTTAACCCTTTAGGATTATCCCTTGTTTTAAAGTTTGGCTGATTTAGTATAAATCAACCACCAAATCGCAAATAAATATAAAAAAATGGATTTCGTTAGATTATTTTTCATTATTATAGAAATTATCGCGAACAACCCTTAAAAAGGGGTATTTTTTCGTTTTTAAGGGTGACCCCCTTATTTTAGGACCGCAGGACCCCGATTTTCGTAATCAGCGACCCAAAATACATGTAGATTTCGATTTTCTTAATGGTGTTATGTTGGAACACCCCCCTTCGCGTTTTGAATGGACTATTTATGCAATAAACCCCTTTAAATAAATATTTAGAGCGTTCTGGCAAGCATTAGGTGAAGGATAAATGTTCTGGCATTAATTTTTATAAATAGAGAATACTATCAAAAATAATCTCCAGAAAATTCATGAGTAATACTATAACAAAATTGAACTTTATTTTTTACCCTCTTTGTAATTTTGGGGTAGTTCATCCCGGCCACAGGGGGCTGCCAGAAGTAACTTTTATTGTTAAGCAGGCATATAAGATTTAGTGGGGAAATTTTCATGAGGGATGAAATGACAACACAAAATACGTCGCTGGCTCTCCCTCTACTACTTCCAAGCTTTTTGAATCTTTGAGAATCCAGTATTTTCCCAGTATTTCCTCTGAAAATCATCAAATGTTCTGTTACCATTATTAATTTACGTCGTAGGATTTTCAAACCCAATCACTTTACTCAGTTACCCATTATTGGGCGGAGTGAATAAAAATTGAGTGTGAGTGTTCACTCTACTTTTTGGAGAGGAATCTTAGTTTGGCATGAATATTTAAAGTAGTTTGGAGTGAAATATGAAAGTGCAGTGAACACTCAAACTTAATTTTTATTCACTCCACCCATATTCGTCCTTAAAAAATTGCTGGGCTGCTGCTGACCCTTTTTTGCTCTTTTCCCGACAATTTTTTTATTACCTTCCCGACCAATTTTTATCACTCAAAATGCAACAACTCAACAGTATTTTGTACAAGTGTTTGCTTATGAAGAGACGAATTTACAATTCTGTTATTTTGGGATTTCAAATTATAGTGTTAATATGGTTGCATTGTTGCCTAATTATTTTTCTATATCGCTTGAAGTTTTGTTTTAAATTACGTCAATGTCAATTAATTGTCTTCAAATATTAATGTATGTTAATATCTATTTATCAAATGTTATCAAAAAATCAATTTGGTCGACAAAATGAGGATTTTTTTGTAAATATCCCCTTTTGAAACGTACACGTTATTTTAGATGCAATTAACTGGAAATTTATCACTTTTTCTTTCAGATTAAGTTTACGAGATTGTGTAGTTTAGCATAAATAACAAGACCTCATACTCAGTTGAAAAAAAATAAAAATTGTAAATATCGCCCTTCGTTCTAAAATATGGTCGTCACCCTTAAAAATGCCAAAACACTCCTTTTTAAGGGTTTTTCGCGATAATTTCAATAATAATGAAAACTAATACATTGAAATACACTTTTTTCAATATTTATTTGCGAAGGTGAATGATTTATACCAAAACAAGCCAAATTTTATGATAAGGGATAAAAACTTGTTTTTTCAACTTTGTGTTTCAAATTCGATTGAATGCGTATTGTCAGGCACAAATAAATTATTTGCAATCCTGGAAGGGTTAAAACAACCCCTTCAATTTTAAAAATGAAGTTTAAATAAAGAAAATTGGAAAAAAAAATTTTTCTGCTTTTTGCGGTTTAATAGGCATTATCAGCCTAAAATAAATTATTTTCAACCCTTAAGGGGATAAAACTACCCCTAAATTAAAGGCATTTAACACCTTATTGTTGATGAAATATTATTAAAAAAATTGGCAAATTTATTCTAACCCGGTTTTTAAGGGGGGTAAACAGCCCCTAAATCGCAACAGAATAAAAACTAGATAAAATTAAAATGATAAAAAAATTGTAATATTTTTTTTGGTGGACTTGGAAACACATTTTTCTAGACAAGTCGTTCTTATTTAATTATATGGTCGTTATACAGGTTTTTATACGCCCCATGTTTTTATCTTAGCTGTTAAAAGTCCTAGAGTATTACTTAATCCGCTGACGCAGCGACACAAAGTGCTCCTTGGCATACGACATGTGAAGACAACACTGCTACATACTATTGCACGATTTCTTACCAGAGGTCAGAATCTCAAGAAGGTCCATGTTTTTGTTCTAATTATTTTCTAGTTTTTGGTAACAACTTGATTTAAAATAAAACCATTTAGCTTAAAAGTTTTTTTTACCTATTTTTATTGTATTCTTTTTATCTTAGTTCAGCCATTTCTGGATTTTACTTTTTACAAAATTCTGGTGAGTAATTGGTTATGCATACCATAATGCCAGCGCCATTTTGAATTTTCTAATTTTGACAACAAATTCATTATTTCCGACCTTAAACACCCCCAAATAGCGATTTTCAGTGATATCTAATCGTAATTGCCAAAATCGTACCGCCATATTGGCGCCGCCATTTTGAATTTTCAAAGTTTAACCACAGATTCGTCATTTGTGGCCCTAAAAACCCCCCGATACCGATTTTGAATGGATTCAGAACACATTTGCCAAAATCGTCCGCCGTCTTGATTATTCTACATAATTGTCAGATTGTATTGTCACGGGAACTCAATGTGTGCGCAAGGTTCATAAGAATCGGTTTAGTAGAAGTAGTTGAAAAAGTTGTCGCAAGATTTGACGCAAAGATGTAAACAAATATATGAGGTCAAGCTAAATAAAACCATTAAAACACAACAAAATTATTTTTTCGCAACATGGAAATTAAAAAAAAAACTAACATAATTATTTTCTACAACCCGGAAAATAAAACAAAATTTCTCCCCAACAAAACTACTTTTCACACTACGAAAACCCTATGACTGACCAGAAGAAAATCGAACATATTCTATCTTCTAAAAACTCATGTGAGTTTGACTTAAGCGAGCTCACAAGGAAAATCATGTGGTGTGAATTGCTGAATATCGAACGTAGGACTTGTCTTGTGTCATTTGACAAATTCATGTAGTGTAAACTGCTCTTTACAACAGTCGTCAAAGCCAGAACGCGAATCGCTCGAACAGGCAATCAAGTTTGGATCTGTCAGAATTGAAAATATAGGGATTGTGAATCAAGCACGTCAACCCGGACAATTATTGCCCATGGATCAACAATTTATTGTGTTGGATGGGTACATCATGCGTAATTTAACTGTGTACTAGCTTTTTCAGTGTTTGGATGCCTTCCTGTCTCGTTTATCCGAAGAACTTCCTTTTATCGAGGTAGTCATCGGAATTGGTGTGCATTCAGTCTCCGCCATGGCTGTTTTTAATTAAAAAAAATTCTACATTCTACTGTGGTATTACTGGAGATTCCAGAGCGATCGCCTGTGCTAAGGGAGAGAATAACGGACTGTGGCGGCTGGGTAGAATATAATCGCGTAAGTGGAAATTTGGCATTATCTAGTCTAGAGCAGTAGGAGATTTCGTTTGTTTAAAAGAAATGTAAACAAAAAAACCCGAAGAGCAAATTGTTACCGCATTTCCAGACGTGGAAGTACAAGACCTATGTATCCGAAGACTGGAAATTCTTAGTTGTAGCTGGTTTTTTTGAGTTTGCTTGCTCAGCTATAAACTATATTCATTATATTAACAATTTTTACTATATTAATTAACTTAAATATATTTACAATTTTTAACTATATTAATTAACTTAAATATATTTACAATTTTTAACTATATGAATTAACCTGAACATATTGAGAATTTTAACTAGATAACATTATATTGGCCATATTGGTGAAACATTGACACTAAATTTTCCATTTTTATTGATCACACGTTGCAATTTTTGTTGGGTCGGTTGTGTAGAATTGTGTAGAATCGTACCCTAGTTTATTTCTCGTCTTTGGTATTAATAAGTAAAGATAATTCAAGGGAGTTGTTGTCCTGGCCAGAACGACGTTTTTCCTCTTTTCAAATTTGTGGTCTTATTGTAAACGATTCTTTGTAAACTATAAACACCATAATAGATAATACGATAAATATTTAGTTCCGCAGGTAATTTGATACTACTGTTGTTGTTTTGTAACTTTGTTATTGAATTAATAATATATTTGAGTTGTCATGTTATTTGGTCTAATTTATTACAAGGCATGTTGCCTAAGTTGGTAAATTTTTCCCGGGATGGTTGAGCGGATTTCCTCTACGGAGTTCTCTTGTCACTGTGTTTTTTTGATTGCAGGTCCACCGGTTCTTTAGGGAGCAACGATGGCGCTGGTCCGGTCACACATCCCACCACCCCTTCCGGCGAGCTATAAACCCTAGAGGAGCATAAACCCTCCCTAACGGTTATTTAGATGGATTAGGGAGTGGGTATTTTCTCTGAACTTTTTAATGTTTGTGATTGCTTCCTGAGTCAGTTTCTTCAGGGATTCTGACCTATATGGGAGCATGAACAAACATAATGGCGCCCAAACTTGCTACTGCAGCATATTTTCGCCATTGTGCATAACAAATATTTGCCAGTATTCTCTGCTAATGTATACAGTGTGCCAGTGCACTGGCTGCCACTAACGGCGAAAACTCGCATAGTTTAAACGCACCTTTAGTGTTAAATCCGCTCCTCTAAGAGTGATGATACATGATTCAAGGGCTCAATGGCAACTCCCGCAAACTTCACTCAAGACAAGACATTCAAGTTTAGTCACGCACTTTTGTTCCACCAAACTGAGCTAAATTTTTAGCCATTCATGATTTGTTGCGATTCGTCCCTAGCCGTTATAAGCGCGAGTCTGAGCCTGAAAACTACATGGGTGCTAGAATCGGGGGGTCAGGTTTGAGGCTCGGAAGAATGAGTGTGCCTTTCAGATTCCTTATCACTGTCCCGCAAAAGCGAATGGCAGGGTCTCTTTTATGTGGAAGTCTAGGCTCACCCTTTATACTACCACTCTTTCATTTCACAAAGGAAAGGATAGGTATAGGGGAGTCCGTGGGATGGATGAAGAGGAAGCGATCAACCTTGCGGTTGAACTCTTGGATGTAGCATGACTTCGGGTATACTGACTGTATAAAGTTGTTTCACACAAATAGGGGCTAAAGACTGTGCCGATCGGGCGCGTCTTGTGTTGCGGGAACAACATACAACAAAGGCATACTGCTTGTCGTCTAGTAATTGCTTGCATTCAACACTGTAAAAAAATATGTACATACACTGTTCCACATAGTTCCCAACACCAATATTCCCACTACCGGTTCCTTCTAGTATTATATTGTCTTCAGTAAAATTAAATGAACATTCGTGAAGAAGTTTAAAAAAAAAATAAATCAATGAATTGAACTATAGCTAGTTTTAACTTTGAATTGTCCGCTGCTATTTTCTATGAGCATCATTTATGGTCCTTCGAGCCGGGTTGCTGCAACATAATCATCAAGCACCAGCAATAGCCAGATAAGTATCACCTGGTTTAACATTCTTATCATTTTATAAAACTTACATTTTACAAAAATATCTAATGGTGCGTTATTTTACGAATTTTCCAATAAATTCTTTTGTGCTAACGGTGTCATTTATAACCACAATGTGCGCTGATCGAACAAATAAAATCACTTTGTTTGTAACGGTTCACAACGTGCGGTAATACAGACCATTGAACAGTTATCATGGCATGTACAAAAGAATATGCAATTTAAACATTAAAATCAATTGCTAAAACATTGAAATTTTATTAAATTTAAAGTTGGACAAAAAATTGAATGTGCGTTGATTTACGATTTGATAATAATCCTTTGTTCGGACAATTTAATGCATGATCACAATGTGCGGTGATCATTATTATTGAACATTTATCTTAGCAAGGGCATATTTAACTTAAATATTAATATATTGGCATTTGATAAAATTAAATTTTGTTCTGGTTGCGTTATTCTGCGATTTTGACAAAAATTCTTTGAGCTAACGGTTCATGTATGATCACAATGTGCACAGTTTTAATTACTTATTCTCGTAACATTTGTACCCCGGCTGCAAAAATACAGATTATGCATATACGATAGTTGCGTGATATTTAATAAAATGGCTATTTAAAGTTAATATTTTCTACAGTAGTTAGAAAGTATCTTATATATTTAATATTCACACATTGACTATACGGCTACTGAACAATGTCTTCTATATCTTGCTTCTGTCTTACATTAGCACTTAAAACTTGTTTTTGACTTTTTAGTTCATTTTTTGTCACAAGGACGTCGTGTTTTGAAAAAAACGAATTCATTACAAAATGATAACCAAAATGCTGCTGTGTTTTGCAAAAACAGTACTCGCTTGATTAATTATCATTTCCTCTTAGGAAATTTAAGAAAAATAATTCTTCTTACTTCCCCTCATCTCTTTCTTGCCTCTTTCCTTACATACTTTTACAAAATTGTTTTATTTGTCTCATGTCCATTTTAACAACAAGCCGAGGTATACCATATGCGTTTCATTGATATTGGAAATCATGAGCCCTTATAAAAGCAACCCCTTGCGTTTAACGGAACACATATGACGTCCTTTTACTGAAGTGGTGCTTTTAGTTGGAATGGACTAAATATTTCCTATCCTGATGCATGAATATACAGATAAGGATCACAAGTCACGAAAGGCTTTTATGACACTTCATGCCTGTAGGATGCCCATTAACTTGGCACGAGGGTGTCCCATCAATGCTATACCTGGCTGAACTCTCGAGAGCTCATACATCCTAACGAGAACCGAAGGACAAGTACGTAGTCGGGATGAAATTAATGATCTGACGTAGATATTTTACGATGTGGCTGTAATTATTGCAATTATATTGATTTATGCTAATGTGCCACGAAGGTCAAAGGATCTGACTTATAATTTACTGGATTAAATTAGAAGGAAGGAAAAGGTTGATTTTTAACAGTCTAACTAACCATCTTCACATATTGAGTCCCTGAAAGCAGTTCCTTTGGTATAAAGGTCACTTTTTATTCAAATAATGTTGATGAATTAATTAAACCAAAAACTAAACACCCCCGGACTTTTTATGCTAGTATCAATTAATTTTATGAGCCTTTGCAACTATTTTTTTTGTTGCAAGTGGAGGGATATGTCGATGCCAATGAAAGGGAATTATGAAAAGGATTTGTAAACCGAAATAGTCAAGGGTAAGCTAAAGCATAACCTTCCAAATGCGACAGTTTTTTCGCACTCAATTACTTACATTAGCGACAACAACAGGATTTGTTCCCCTTGTTACATAAATCGTGCACCCTTCTTCTTGCATTTATTAAGAGCATTTGCACTTGCCAGACTATCTATACACCGAAGGATTACTTCAGCTCTTAGCATGTGAACTTTAAGTTAATTTATTCATGGCAGGCAGTTTGCAGAGAAAATATATTTACTGTATCACCGCATAAATAAATGACTTTTTTTGGTACAGCAGGATTTGGCTAAATAGGGTCGATGGAAGAATAAAATATGAATTTAAATGGTTAAGTAGCTACACTTTGCTCACTCATTTGCGTAATACCATTTATCCTCTTTGAAATAAATAATTAAGAAAGGATGCAATATACTACCGTTGTTAATGCACATATCAATATGTGATGAGTAAAAAACACATTTGTAATTCTAATAATTGCTCACCTGCCACTGAAATTAACTTTTAAAGACTAACACTAAGCTATCACTTTAGGAAACGGACTGCTTTACAAAATTAAATCTTATAGAACTTAATTCTTATCATGGTTCGCGAAGACAACCTATTTTACCTCTATCCTTCGTTAAAGCGGAATTTATTGCTACAGTTTGCCTAGCAACGAAACAAAGTTCTTAAAATTTCTGTTGGACGATTTTCAAGTTAAAATTAACATTGCGTACAAAACAGATAACGAGAATGATATTAGGGGCTATAAAAAGGACCCTAGCTTAGAAAGATAAGGTACAAAAAAGGGCCTGACAAATTCATCGCTGACGACACTATTTGTCCGACCCACCATCAAACTTTTGAATCACCACAGGAAGGTAGCGGCTTTATTCCAACAGCGCCCATCTAATACAGCCGCTTCGTTTCGGCGACCGAATAGTAGATGGCTTCCTAGTTTAATAATTACAGGTGATGACAGGAAAAGCGCACGCAATTTCTGTAAAGAAGGATGACAAAGAAGAAGAAAGACCATGTCGAGGATCAGAATCGGAGTTCGGACAGGGATAGGGAGAGTAGTCGGGCGTCTTGACTTTCTCTGGATCTTATCCAGACTCATGGAAGGAAACCAGCTCATGTTCTAGGCATTCCGTAAAAAGGCGATTCCAATGACTTACCGTGAAACCAGCTACATTTTATTGGGGCGGCAGTACGCCTTTAGACCAAGAAAGAACTACTAGCGAATTTCTTGTGTGTTTAACAGAGCACCTCAACCAAAGCATCCATCGATTCTCTGCTCTAAATATCTCCAGTACTTTTAATAGTGTATGACACCTAGCTCTGTTGACCAAAATCCAAGCTATTGGTAACGACTTTGTACTTGATTGCTTCCGGAGTAAAAATGAAAATCCCCTACACCCAGCCGGAACGGCGGCGCCCGCAACTAGCATGCACGCTTGAGTAAAAATTATTCCACAGTCGAGTTGTTCTATTCATAAACGAATCGTGCGTATGCGGGTGGGAAGAGCGGTCTTGTGTTGTCGGAAAAATATTGCCGAAGAAGTTCTTAATTTCATTGGAACAGTACAGCTGGTACATTCCTACGGTGGCTTACAGAGTCTATAGAGGCGCGAAAGGTGCCATCACCGATGAGTTTGATGGCACGATTTTGCAGTTTGTCGAGACAAGCTAAGGTGGTTTTTGGGGCGCCTGCCAATATATACGAAATGTATTCAAGGCGGGCCGAATGTAGGATTTGTAGATTATAGCCAGGGCGGCTGGGTGGAGGAGGAACTTGCATCTCTTAAGAAATCCAAGGCCTTGGGAGGCTTGTCTAACGAATTCCATAGCAGATCCTCCGCCAAAGTTACCCCTACGATGACAAAAAAGAGATAAGCTGTGTAGTGAAGGTGCTGATCGGTCACTGTCCCTTTGGCCCGCACGCCGAAAGATCGATATTTCCCCACAACGATCCATGCACAAGTTGTGGCAATGAGGATGAGGAAGAAACTGCCTCCAGTCTTCTCTGTGCATGCCCGGCTCTCGGGAGGAAAAGAGAGACCTTCCTTGGCTCAACTTTCCTTGATGGATTGAGTGAGCTGCAAAACACTGGTGTTCCTAACCTCTGCGCTTTATTAAAAGCTCCAAATGGCTTGAAATGGCCTGAATTTGGTCCCAACACTACAATGGCATCACAATGGGCCAAATGGTGTGTCTTAGTGGGGTCCCTAGTGGGGGGCAGTAATTTAAACCTAACCTACCCCTAAGATATTAATAATTAAGTCAGCCTTTAGGCTCTCTTTTTCCACTGAGATAGGAGGAAGGTCGGTGCTAGTTATGTTGAGGTTGAGGCAGTACTTCGTTTTGGTGGCATTAAATTGAACACGATTTATGCGGCAACAATCAAGAATCAATTTGATATCCCGGTTGAACAAAGTCGACATCAGTTCCCGATAGTGAAGACAAGCTCTAACACGTGTTTGTCTTATATTGTCGAAGGCGTAAGAATAACTAAATGTTCGGTTTAACACACAAGGAGGACGCCAGTAGACCCTTTTGGTCTAAGGCCGTTTTGCCTGTCGTGTTGTATAATTTGGTTAGATGGTAGCTTTCTGTTGATTATTGCTCCATGATTTTGGAGAGAGTAGAAGTATTGCTATTGGGCGGTAGTTAGAGGGGTCGCTGGTGTCAACTTTTTTCGGTAAAGGCTGAACCTGTGCCAGTTCGCAAGAATTGGGAGAAACTGCGGAGAAGTATGAAAGGGCGTAGAGTTTGTACAGAGGTTTAGCCAAACGTGAGACACATTTCTTAACTACCACAGGGGGATAATATCAGGGCCAGTAGATTTATTGACGTCAAGCTCTTTAAGATACCTACATATATATCTCGCGATTTCTGTAGAAAACCCCGGCCATTGAGTGGGTGGTATACTCGGACACCTTGAATTTGAGGCGAGCAGAGATGCCAACAGATCGGCTTTGGATTTGCTATCTAAGCTTTTTCTAATCTTCATATATGATATTCTTTCAATCCCCTCCAACCCACTTTCAAGCCTGCAAAACGAAATACTTTCTCACGGCTAATAGAACGTGCACCGACCTTACTCATACCTCAGTGGGCGGTGTGAGTATAACGGCTGATACATCTCTTAACATGTTGGGCAGAACTTTATCTGAAGATCTGCACCGGAATGATCGCATATTGCTTGGGGTTTTAAAAGAGGTGCAAGCTCCTCCTTCCTTCAGACGTCAGGGCTACAATCAAGTCAAGTCTTGTATTCGACCCCGCCTTGAGTCTTGTATTTGACTGGGCTGGCGCCTCGGGAGCTGCCTTGGCTGCATGGCTGTACAATAGGGTGGAACTAAAAATCGAAGTTTCGAATTTAATATTGTAATAGTGAAAACTTGTTTTCTTTTTTACTCCATATAACGAAAATATTTTACTTTTAAATTTAAAATGATATTTACCGGTTCCTCAAATTGCCTCTGAATTTCTAGAAAAATTACTAAAACGCGAAAAAACTGCATTACGCCTTTTAAGCCTATCAATAAATTTATATGATGTGAAACAAAATGAAGAAGGTTTTTTAGTTTCGTAATTAATGTATAGTTAAGTTTGGATTGGCGTTCATAGTGTTTGGCGCTCGCTTTCATAGTGTCTTTTACTTAAGTGAGAGTAAAGTGGCACATAGACTATCAATAATATTGTGCAGTAATATTGAGCAAGATATTGACGGTTTCCTTCTTTGCCCCAGACATTCTTTCAATATCACGAACAAATCAAAATATTGCACAATATTATTGATAGTCTAGGGCCCCATAAGACATAAGATAGTTCGAGTTAACGTAAAGTGGTGTTTGTGAGTCTATTGGGTGCGACGGAACCGCTGTCAATACGGGACGTAAAGCTGGAATTATAAGGATATTGGTAACTAAATTAAAAAAAACCTTTACAATGCATAATAATATACTTACTACAAACGTATGAGCTCGCCTTCAGGTACTTATTTTAACGACTCGATGCGAAAACTACGGGACCTAAGAGATTTTCTGGGCTAATAGGAAAACAACTTGAAAACAGCGAAGATATGGAAATTCAGGATTATAAAAAAATTGAAACATGTGAATGTGAATTTTGAGGACTTAAGTACGGACCAAACGTATTGTTTTAAATTTGCCATGCAGTATCAAGCGGAATATTTCCAAAAGACTTAGCGAAAAGGAACCTTGGAAAACTCTCCCACTCTCGTTGGTTAACAACAGCTAACAGACTTTTACATTTATATGTGTCGTGTAAAGCACCATCTTACAATTTAAAGGCTCTTGCCGAATACATCATTAAAATTTACAGTCATATGTGGTTTAACATTAAAGTAAAACCTTTTTATACGGATGGCTCTACTCATTTGTGGGAAATGATTAATGATGAGCAAACGCAAGAACAAGACAGGACTAATATAGTCTTGGCCTTGTTCTTGTTCAGTTGGTCTTGGTCTTGCGAGCGTAGCTGAGGCTTGGTGTTGTCTTGGTCTTGCGAGCCCAGCTAAGTCTTGGTCTTGTTCTTGCGAGATCGGTTCTTGTTTTTGCAAGACTTACCGTAACAGTTTCGAAAAATTAAAAAATAGATATGATACTTATTGTACTTTAGTTTTATTTTATAAAAATTAATTCAATTGTTTATTATACATTATAAAAATTAATTCAACTGTTTATTATACATTCATGTAATAAGAATGCTAAAAATAATAATAATAACAATAATAATGTAGAGCTTGAAGAAATCAAAGTGGAACCTTTATTCCGTAATGGTGTTATGTATGTTAAGATTAACATTGGGTTGCGTTCGTAAATACATATTTAAACGGAATCATAGTGGTACTCTCTTTTGTGTTCCGTGTCATTTATTTTTACGCGAAGACCAAACATCAGAATCTGATGATAATAGTGTTGTTGAGAATTTTGCGACACTCTTGCTAAAGTCTTGCTTTTGGTCTGGGTCTTGTTCACTTAGTCTTGGTCTTGCGAGCAGAGCTAAGTCTTGGTCTTGCTAAATGTGCAAGACCAAGACGAGACTGCAAGACCAATACCATTTTTGCTCATCACTATTCCAGATACCTTAAAAAACAGTATAAAGACATCATCGATCCAGTTACCCAAAGAAATGTCTTCTGTGGTAATCATGAAAATATCCTTTTAACAATGTTAACTGATGCCCGGAAAGATATCAGAGACCTTGCGGTTAGAAGGATTATTGCAACTAGATCTAAACCTAAGAAAAGTTTTGAAGTTCCTGTTCTTAATTTTGAAACTTCTGAATACATATTTCGATTTAATAAATTGGAATGATTTCAAGCTGACGGAACCTCCTGTCTTGTCAGACTTTTCTGACGAACAATTGAAAAAAAGTAGAACTAACAGGAGAAATGCCTGATTTTCTATGTTTTCTTTGTCAGACTGTCATGAAGCCGCTTAAAGCGTGGGTGGATCAGAAGCTAGAGATGATTTTATCTTGGGAAAGTTGAAGTCCCGCAATATTATGCCAATTTTTGAAATTAAAAACGATTATAAGCCACACTAGGTTGAATAACTAAATTAACAAAGGGGAGAGGGTGGAAGTCGACACACAGCCACCACAGATGGTAGTAAAAAATGCAGCTCTTACCTCATATCTGCTTAAATTAGGCAAATATTACGCTTAATTTAAGCAGATATGAGGTAAGGAGCTGTGTTTTTAACTTCAAATTACTTTTTGTTTAAATTGGTAAAACTTTGATCCTCGTGAGGAACCGGAAGACGAATTAATTACCTTAAGATTTTCTTAACGGTAGTTTAGGCATTCAAAAAGGAAAAAAAATCACTATTAGATATCAAAACAAAAAAGTTTTTTTTTTACCATATACTTAAGTTCCACCCTACTGTACAAGTTTCAATACTGCGTCATGGAACTCATTTACTCATCTCCGATATCTCCCGAAGATGAAATTACCGCCATCCTCTCTTCACGACAATATTTTTCCCGCAATACAAGAATAGCTCACTCGGCTCACTTTTCGCGCACACTACGGTCTAGAATTCCTTTATAAATAGAACAACTTGCCTGTGAAGAAGTGTTAAAAACCCCAGTCTCCAACTGCTGTCCATCTAACTGTGCTAAAAGACAGTCACTTGCTTCTGTCTTCTAAAATAATGATAAAGAGACCAGTTACAGTAAATTCTTCGTGCGACCGTGATCGTGAATTTAAGTCTATTGAATCGACCGTGAACTTGGACTATTGAATTTAGTTTGTTAACATTTTGCCCCGCGATAGCGTAATAAATAGTGTTTTTATATAATAAATGAATTAGATCGAAGTTACTTTGTTTTCTTTAAATCGTTCTCCCACAGCATTTTTCACAGTTAGATCGTTGTCTGTTCCCCAGACCACATAACCTATCCTATTCTTTCCTATCCTTTAAACTAAACTTACTTCAATACATTGCACTATGAACTGAACGACATGACGTAGTGCAGAGTGTTTCCTAAGCTTGGACGCTCCACATCAAAAAATACTAAGTTATACCGAGTTTCCATGGGAGTTGAGTTGAGTTGTGGTTGAGTTGAAATGACACTTCAACTCAACGACTTAACTTTATGCGTTTCCATTTCTGCCTTGCGTCTTCCTCCATCCTTTTCTATTAATTAATTTTATTATAGATTTTCCTTTAAAAGTATTTATTAATTATAAAGTGCGCGACATTTCCACTTTTTGTACCTTTGCCAGTGTGCCGTTTTTAGTTGTGTGCGTGAACTCAGTTCAACCTACCTATTTTCGTTGAGTTGAGCAGAGTTGAAAATCTTTAACGAAAACTCTTAACTGTGTCTGTTTCCATGACGTATAACCCGGGTTCAACTCTGGTTGAACTCTCATGGAAACTCAGTATTAATTTGGACTGAAAACTGGTTAAAAGATATTCTCAAGCCCAAACATTGTTTAAACTTAAAAAAAAACTTATAAATATTCATGTTACAGCGTTTATAAGATCGTTGGCTTATATTTATGAACTTTTATTTCTTTCCCTTATCATTAATAAAACTACAATTCCAGTGAATAGAACATGGTCACAGCAGTGCCCTAAACATACTAGATTTCTCACGTTCTTTTCCGACCTGACATTACAATCCTATAAAAACGGCACATAAAGCCTTATTCCCAAAGATTTCAGTCTACAATTCTTCATTTAAACTCGACTGCCGTACGAAAGTCCTATACTCCTGGGATTTTGTGTCGAACGACGCTCCACCTAAAAACATTTTCAGTTTCAAATGCAAAATGTCGCTTTCAGTTGGTCGGTGCATCTGCAGACATTTTTATTAAATTAGCGGCACGTGCCTATCGTTGGGGCTTAGATAAAATCAAGTAATAAGCAGAGATGCCAGGATAAAAGTCAGTCCGAATGCTCTGAGCAAATCCTTGACGAGCAGGTCACGTGCCATTGCAGCAGGGACACATTCTTTTTGGAACGTGAATGATTTCAAAATTTATTTGTTGCTTGTCCTTAATCCCATGGACATGAAAAACTTCGTGTTTCAATTGCTGATAATCCTGTTTCAGTATTCGGCGGTCGCAGCGAAAATTAGCGAATTGTTGACTATTGTTTACGGAAATGATAAAATCTAAAACAACCTGAAACCTGGCTTCTTTGTCGGTGTTCCTCTACAAAAAGTGAATGTCCTTTCATGGAAATCAAAGGAACGGAATAGAGTAATTTTCCAATTTCTTTATTCCGCTTATTCATTCGGTTTGTAAAGGTCGCTTGCTGTTTATTTCCGGGAAGACAAAGGTGTTGAGAGGATGACTTTATAAAATAGAAGCAGACTTTTCACCCGCACGGCGCCCCAGAATGGTAGCGGAACACACAAGGCGAGTAGAGCAGATGTGCGTTGACTTTTTGATTTTATAAAATTTGTAAGGACCAAAAGCTAGACGCGGAGGAGTTCCCGTTGAAAGCGTCCTTTTGTGCAGGAAAGTGCAAACAGATGTGCATGAGCCGCGTTGTAGGCGCTCAAATAGGACTGAAAATAGAGACACGCGTCAGCTCGATTCTGGCCACACATGAACGGCATGCGATCCATCCGCGGCATAATGCCTTGGTGGCCCCTTTGTTCGTATTCATTGAGGTACGAAAATTGCAAGGTAAGGGAGGCAGCTCCTTTCATAATAGTTTTGTTTTTCTCTTCTTGCGCTGGGCATATTTCATTTATATTGTTGATTAGTTTAAAGAGGGAAATCTGCAGGTTTTGCGACAGGTGGTAAGAACTGATTACTTCAATCTCGTGGTGAAGTGCACTTGAATGATCTTAATTATATATTGTCCTATTCATCTGTGGCTGGCAATGAATAGCGAAAAAGTGTTTTACCAATAATCACCACAGGCTTAGAATGAGCATGCTTATCAGATACGTAATAGAGCACGTGCTGCATATTATGATTTCGACGAAGATAAAATTTTCCCCTAAAGGTTCACTAACTTTAACAGTTCTAAGTCTTCTTCAATTAGATAAATTAAACTTGGAGAGAAACTGAAGCTGACCAAAAATGTTGATTTTGTATGATTTCATTTTTTTCGTAAATTCAACATGTTCAGAGAAGACCTGTAAGTTGAGTTTAAGAGAACGATTATTTGTATGGAACGGAATAGAAACAGAAATTTGACAAGATTGGAAGCAGCTTCAGTTTTGATAAATTAAACGCACTTATATATGAGGCTATCAGTGCAAAAGTGGTGTAACCCCAGGCGATGTAAACCACCGGTGTAGTCAGCTTACACCCTTTTTTCTCTATTACTTCCCTATATTTGTTCTGTCCAACAGTTATGTTATGTACAGTTATGTTTTTGGAAGGCAAAAAGTAGCTTACTCCAGTATTGTATTGAAAGTTCATAATGTAAGGAATGTATATTACACCAAAACCGCAACCAGATTTAATTGTGGGTTACACCACTTTTGCGCTGATAGCCTCATATGTAAGTACATCGATTAAGTAACTATACATGAAATGAAATTTAAATGAATATTTCTAGCACATAACACGGGAAAAATGATATAACTTTTAGTACAATAATCACATAGAAATACATAAAACTAAATAAAATTAACTCATTTGAAATAACAGCTATTAAGCTATTTTATTGATTTAAGTTTTTTTTGTTTAATTTTAATACATAATTTTTTTGAGAATGAAAAAAATATTTTTTCAAGTGCAACGAATAATTTTATATGAAAGCTTTGAAAAGTACGAAAACATGGGGCATCATTAAAGGCTTATTAATGCGATAATTAGGTAAAGTAATTAATTAATGAAGTAAATGGTATAGGTAGGCTAATTGATGTAGACATCGGCTGTAGAATTATTTTAAAAGAGTGATAGTTTACAAGAAGACTGGGAAAATTATATGAAATGGGTTGACATAATATGCCATTTATTGACTATTCATTATAGCACATACAAATATACTAGTGAAAATTTTTTCTTGGAATTTCATAATTATTTAAAGAAGTTCGTACGTCTCTACATTGTAGAATTTATGTATATACTGTACTTTGAATTCGTCCTATAGCTGTGTATTTATTATTTAAAATTTACTATATTACTTACTATTTTACTACAACGGTCCCCAAGCAATTTTTCGGTTAATTTTTTCCCTGTTAACTTAAAGAAATCAAATAAATCGCTTAAATCTGCATTTACGGAATCCATTTTAAACTTGTGACTTGTCACTTTACGTTTTCATTTAGGGCCATGTGTCAAAATGCCGTAAATAAGCTCAGCTCAAATTCGGTACGGTACGTCATATTAGGTCCAGGCTAAAGCCATCACTTGGCAGGGGTACCTACTGCCAATATATCGAGAGCTTGGAGACTCTGCCAGACTATGCTTGTTTCTCTTCAAAGAACACTCCATTCCCTACCGAATAAAAAAATATGAGTGTGCGTAAGACCACACGTTGGAAGTGAAAACTTCTACACCTGCCCAGTCTATATTTCCAAATCAATCTTAATATTGGATAAGGATCAATAAATTTGGTTTATGAATATTCCATTTAAGTTTATCTTATTGTTGTGATACACCTGCGTTGTTGTGTTACCCCTGGGGCTGAAGCAACAGTATTTTCTTACATAATTGAAAATATATTCTTAAATACTATGAAATTTGTATGCAATGTACTTAAGTCTTTCTTAAATTTAAAATTTTGAAATACTTATAAATTTTTAACTTTTGAACAAGGGTAAAATGTAAATATTTCGGAAACGATTCCAATGATACCAAAAAAGTTGTGATGAAATCTTCAAATAAATAAAAAAAGAGCGCCCGTGTCAGGAATCCAACCACCGGGTGAAAGCCATGCATCTTACCGTTAATCTAACAATGCCTATAGATTCCAGTGGTTTTTCCCCAACTCTCATACCAGCTTCGCTGACTGAGTGGGGATGTTAATATTAGAAATCTCAGAAATAATGAACATGTAAAAAAAAATGTATCTTAATGATAAATTTAATAATAATAAAAAAAAAAACATAAAACAGAAATCGGTAAATATAGTCTTCTGCTTTGATTTATAGGTCTTTCTATGCGACGGACTAAATATATTTGTATGAATAAATTAAAAATTTGAAACTCAAATATCTTTATTTAGTAGCACAATAATGCTAACCAGTTTGTTGAATGAATTTATTTATATTATCGTGTCATTAGATCAATTAGGATCGCGGCGTTGATCAAACTGGGTATCTCCAAATACCTCGTGCACATAATGATTGATTTCCTAATAGGCAAAACCCCTTTGTTACTGACAATTCATGTTGAATATGAAATCAGAAAAAATTACCATTAGTTAGTTTGCATGTGCGACCACAATACACAAGTCTCACGTATTCCAAAATCATCAAAAACAAATACGATAAGAAGCTTTTGAAATCATCATTACATGTCGCTTTGGCAAGTGCAGGTTGTGTCCAAGGACTATGGCTTATTGCAAGTATTATAGTAAATCGGTGAGTATCAAATTACGGCTATTTTAAATCCCAAAGGCAAAATTTCTGTGCGATAAAAGAGCTCAAGAGCTGCGCTTCCACTTTGCGTTTGGGATGTAAATGGCCTTTATTCTTACTAATTATTCAATTTAAATATGTTTCACATCTTTCACGTGCACTGGGTACACGCGCTATTTTTTTTACTAGTTTATATTTTCATTATTTTAAATTATTTTTAATTTAAATTATGAAAACTCAAATAATATCTATTAAATTAGTTTCACTATTTATATTTTTAGAATAGAGTTTATATTTTTTAAACACATAAATATTTATATTAATAATTAATAAATATATAATTAATATAAAAAATCATTGTTATCCTTTTTTTATTACTATAAAATTAAAAATTGACGGTTTTGTGACAGTTGACAAACAGCTGATTGCCTGCCGAAGTTGCTCTACGAAAAAAGGTAGAGCATAAAACCGTGCTCTAGCTCAACTTAGAGCAGGCTCATGAAACACAAATTAGAGCAACTTCAGGCAAGTTAGAGCAACCGAATTGCGCATGAAACACATTTTCCTGAGATATCTCAGCCTACCTCTACCTAGAGCAGCTCATTAAACACAACTAAATATAATTTTTATGCCGCCTTTCGACAGAAATAAATTGTTTATCGAATTTTGAGTTCAAGTTTTTGTCGACTTGAATAGACATATCAACTAGCTCATGCATATTTTACTTTTTTCAACTTTAGATAATTTTTGTAGCAATCTTTTTGCCACACTTTAAAGCCAATGAATAACCACACACAAAAATTTCCCCTTTTATAATAGGCCAGTCAAATTATCGAAAAAACCTCGATTTTTTGCCACCCGAGCCACCTGAAAAGTAAAATAGAGGTAAAATAGCAAAAATTGGCACTCCTAGGCCTTTGGAAAAATTTCCAAACTGGCGTCAAAAGAGGGCCAAAAACAGATTTTCGCGTTTAAAAAAAAACTACACATTGTACAAAAAAAAGGTTTAAATAAAGTTTGTAGATATTTTTCATACTAATAAAATGACACCAGTTTGATGTCAATACATAAACAAATAAAGGAGTTATTGCAAAAAAACCGCTAAAAAACACGTTTTTTTTTAAATGCTCATATCTTTTACCAAAAAAACGATTTTGTAATGAAACTCGTGGAAAGTGTAGCCCTTGGAGAGTGTAATAAAACGCTTTTGTAAATTTGCAAAATAATAAATAATTTTTGCAAAATACGGGTTTTTCGAAAAAAAAGACCTTTGTTGTCGAATTCGATTAGCTCATAGCCATCAACACCTACAGCAGGGGCGGTTTCAGAGGGGGGTAATTGGGTAATTACCCCCCCTAAGAATTTTTGTTCGCTTATTTATTTTTATTCTTAAAAAATACCAATATATCAAACAAACAAGTTAAGTTATGGTGAGTCTAGTCGGCGAACTATGAATTTTTCCAAAACCGCTGGAAGGGACCGACCCGATTTTTGATCGAACACTTTGACAGCTCTTGCATTGTTGTTGTTTTTTTTCTGAAATTCCCTTTTGTTCGCAAAGAGAATGTCTTAAACAACAACAAAGACAGTATGATTTGTTGCCTGCAAGTTGTTCCCTCATGTAGAAGCTCATACGATTTTCACCGAAGACAAAAGAGAATTGACGATTGCAGACGACTCTGTCTGTCGTGTGCACGCTCCTGTGGAAACAGCCTATGTAAACAAAATGAAGTTAACTGCTCAAGCGCCGTAAGAGAAGTTATGACTTTCTTCCTTTTAGTAGGGGAGCTGGCACTTGAAAAAATCGTGTCGTCCCAACCACGGTATGGCCTGTTTCACACGGGACGACGACCAGCCAACAGAAATCGTACGATATTCATTTTTTTAGAGAAGAGTGGTGAGAAAGTTGGATGGGAAAATCTTCCCTCACCATCGTCCTCTCTCACCTATTCTCTAAAAAAATGAATATCGTACGATTTCTGTTGGTTGGTCGTCGTCCCGTGTGAAACAGGCCTATACAGAAACAAGGTAATGGGCTGTTTCACACGAGACGACAGCCAACCAACAAAATCTACTGTCATCGTCCACTACCTTTTGAAATTTGACAAAAAGTCGTACGGGTTTTCACACGGGCCAATTTTTCCAACCAACTGTACGTCAAAACGCTATAGCTTATTGTTGTTGCTTTAATTTTAATTCTCTTTTGAGTACTTTTCGAGTGAAACAAAAGTCATTTCTCTTTCTTTTATTCTCCCAGCAAAAGGAACAAAAAACAACAACAACTACACCGCTGTCAAAAAGTCGTATCGAAAATCGTGTGAGAAAGTTGGATGGGCCTGTTTCACACGGGACGACGGCCAACCAACAGAAATCGTACGATATTCATGTTTTTAGAGAAGAGGGTGAGAGAGAACGATGGGGAGGGACGATTTTCCCATCCAACTTTCTCACACGATTTTCGATACGACTTTTTGACAGCGGTGTGGTTGTTGTTGCTTTTTCTGGGAGAAGAAAAGAAATAGAAATGACTTTTGTTTCACTCGGAAAGTACGCAAAAGAGAATTGAAATAAAAGCAACAACAATAAGCTAAAGCGTTTTGACGTACAGTTGGTTGGAAAAATTGGCCTGTGTGAAAGCCCGTACGACTTTTCGTCAAATTTCAAAAGAGAATGGACGATGACAGCAGATTTTGTTGGTTGGCCGTCGTCTCGTGTGAAACAGCCCATGGGAAAATCTTCCCTCCCCATCGTCCTCTCTCACCCTCTTCTCTAAAAAGATGAATATCGTACGATTTCTGTTGGTTGGCCGTCGTCCCGTGTGAAACAGGCCAATGTAAAAGACTGTATATCGTAAGACGGCAACGTCACTCGGCGACCTCTTCCCATATAAAATCGAAGTTATTGTTGTTGTTTCTGCATTAGCGCTGACGTCACTCGGAGACCTTTTTCTACGATATTCGAAGCTGTCAGTCTCTTTTACATTACCTTGGTTCTGTATACCGTGATCCCAACCTTCTGCCGTTTGGTATATAAGCTTTTCAAGTAATTTCAAGAATTTTTTATAATATGACATTTTTACGGGAAGTGCACCCACCTCGAGTTAGATGGTTCGGGGGGGGGTTTAAAAAAGGGGCTAAAATTGAAAACAAGTTTCTGCTGTTGCTTATGTAGGTTCTATTAGGGCTGATAACCGTTTAATACTAGTGGCAGACATTTTTGACCATTGTTGGGGGTGGGGCGTTTGAAATGGCAACTTCAGCTCGCGGTGGCTTGGGGAGGGTGCAAATGGAATTAATGGAATAAAAAAAATATTTAAGTTTTTCTTTTTTTAAAATTACCCCCCCCTAAGCCAGTTGGCTGGAAACGCCCCTGACCTACAGAAATGTTTTTGCGCTCAAAATGTTCTGGAAGAGTTGTGCTAATAGTTGTGTTTTGTGCGCACATTGTTACTTCATTGGAAACATGCGAAAAGATGGCCGGAAAAATGAAAAAAACTATTTTGCTCACGAAATTCTATTAATTGCCTATCTATAGGGGTTAGTTTTCTATGATGGTCGTAAAATATATATTTTTGTTTTGCCTATCGATAGGCAATTAATCGAATTTCGTGAGCAAATAATCGAATTTTGTGGGCAAGATTGTTTTTATCGTTTTTCCGGCCATCTTTTCGCATTTTTCCAATGAAGTAGGTTGGGTCCTTCCAGCGTTCCTTCCTTCCAGCGTAGTTTGGGTCTCCCTCGCTGTCGCACCCCATAAGTCTTACCGCAGAGAACTTTCCGAGCAGGCTCATCTTCACTCATACGAGCTAGATGTCCTGCCCACCGGAGTCTACCGAGCTTTATTTTCTTCACAACATCTATGTCGCGATAGCGCTCGTAGATCTCGTCATTGTAGAGTCTCCGGAATCGTCCTTCCTCACATACGGGCCCAACAATCCTCCGAAGTATTTTCCTCTCGAACACCGCCAAGAGGTTAGAGTGCTTTTTGCTAAGCACCCACGTTTCGGATGCATATGTGAGGACCGGCAAGATCATCGTCTTATATAGTAAAAGTTTAGACGTTATGGTTAGATGTTTGGATTTGAAAAGCCTTGACAGGCTATAGTAGGCTTTGTTGGCTTTTAGCAGTCGTGCGCGTATTTCAGGTTCCATGCTATTGTCGGCTGCTACTATTGAACCAAGGTAGGTAAATGATTTTACCACATCAAACTCGTGTTCCTCTACCTTGATTGTGGGACCAATGTTAGGTGTTCTTGCAGACGAGGCCACCATGTACTTTGTTTTGCATTCGTTGATGTGCAGTCCTAGATTTCCTGCCGCCCGCTCAATCTGGAAGAAAGCTTCTTGTACAGCTGTTGATGTTCTTCCAATGTTGTCAATGTCGTCTGCGTAAGCCAGTAATTGGGTGGACTTGTGGAGGATTGTGCCCCTTGATGTCACGCCCGAATCTCGGATCACTTTCCCCAACGACAGGTTGAAAAGGAGGCAGGCCAGACCGTCCCCTTGTCGGAGTCCATTATAGATGTTGATTGGTCTGGACAGTGTTCCGGATACCTTTACTTGGCTTGTCACATTGGTCATGGTCAACCTACATAGTCTTGTCAGCTTGTTGGGAATGCCGAATTCTCTCATGGCTTTGTAGAGTTCTACTCTGGCTATGCTATCATAGGCGGCTTTAAAGTCTATGAAGAGGTGTTGGATTGAGTTTTGAAACTCTAGACATTTTTCCATAGCCTGCCTCAAAGTGAAAATCTGATCGGTTGTTGATTTGCCTGGGCTGAATCCACAATGGTATTGGCCTACGATGTTTCTAGCGTATGGGGCCATCCTGTTTTGTAGGATGGCGGAGAAGATCTTATACGCGGTACTCAACAACGTTATACCACGATAATTGCTGCACGTTGTGATATCTCCTTTTTTATGTACCAGGCAGAGGATGCCTTTTCTCCAGTCTTCTGGCATCGCTTCCTGCTCCCATGCTTGCACAATTAATTCATGAATCGCTTGGTGTAATGTAGGCCCTCCATATTTAACCAGCTCCGCAGGGATGCCGTCTGCACCCGAGGCCTTGTTGTTTTTGAGCTGGGTGATGGCACTGCTAACTTCTGCTAAGCTTGGTGGTGACAGCATAGCATTATCGTCAGATATTGGTGGAGCCTCCAAATCCTCAGTTAGCTCGCCATTTAGCAATTCATGAAAGTGCTCTTCCCATCGCTCCAAGATGCCTTTAGGATCGGTGATCAGATTCCCTTCTTTGTCCTTGCAGCATGTGCAACGAGGTGTGAATTGCGTCATAGCGTACTCTACGCTCTTTATATTTCTCTTCGCGTGCTCGTGTTCTCTGAGACTGCTGCATTGCTCGATACGCAGCATTCTTACGTTCAGTTGCCAGCTGGCATTCATTATCGAACCAGTCGTTCCGATCTCTACGACTTTTGCCTAAGATGGAATCAGCAGTACTAATGACAGTATTTTTAAGGCGGGTCCAGCTCTCGTCGACGCCTGGCATCTCATCCCCAGGACTTGCTCTTCTGAGCGCGAGTTCTAATGCCTGACCGTAGCTGTTTCTGGCCATTTCGTTGTGGAGTGCAGCTGTGTTGATTCGAGCCTGATCAGCGGATACAAAGCTTTTCAGCGTTGTAATGCGCTCTCGGAGCACCATACCAACAAGATAGTGATCTGAGTCGAAGTTGGCACCTCGGTACGTTCGTACCGTCATCAGACCCGAAAGGTGGTGGCGATCTATCAACACGTGGTCTATTTCATTGCGAGTTGCCCCATCAGGAGATATCCAGGTGGCTTTATGGATATCTTTACGCGCAAATCTGGTACTTGCAACGAACAAGTTCTTACTTGCTGCCATCTCTATACCTCGCTGCCCATTGTCATTAGTGTTCTCATGCAAGCTGTGGATGCCGACATATTGCCTGTATACGGGCTCCCGGCCTACTTTGGCGTTCAGGTCTCCCAATATGATTTTTACATCATATCTGGGACAGGCATTAAGTTCCCGTTCAACTACTTCGAAGAATTCTTGTTTTTCATCGTCCGGGGAATCTTCTGTAGGTGCGTGAACGTTTATGAGGCTGATGTTCTTAAATGTATTTTGCCGCCTTTTAATTAGTTCTGATCCTTACATTTCAAGTGCAAGAAAACTTCCAAAAACTAAAAGAAAACAAATGTCGTCTGATGCTAAAGATTTAGTTGTACCCGATGACAGTGACAGTGAAGATGAAACTTATGTGTATACTTTAGATTCCGACATCGATTTATGTGATAGCGATAGCGAATAGATAGAGCCTATGTGTTAAAAATAAAAATGTAAATTATAAACTGAATTATTATTTTGTATTTATTTGCACCTATTCCTTATGTACGATACTATTGTTACGCTTTTGAAATTTTTTTAAAACGATGAAATTGTATTAAAACTAAAAATATCAATTTTTTATATGAAGGTCCGCCATATTGGATCCGCCATTTTGTTTTTGAAAAAATAATGTCAAATTCGTAATCAGCGACCTCGAAAACCCCCGGGTACAGAATTTCATCCGCGTATATGCATTTTTTCATATGGTCGTCCGCCATATTGGATCCGCCATCTTGTTTTTTGAAAAAATAATGTCAAATTCGTAATCAGCGACCTCGAAAACCCGCAAGTAAGAAATTTCAAAACGATTATTGCACGTTTTGAGGTTTTGGCCAGCTTTTTGGAGAAAACGGAGAAATATAATTATTCTTTGGAGTAGTTTATACCAAAATCCATTGAATTCAAAAAGTGTCTTGTCGTGTATTAAAAAAAAGAGTAAAAATTTCGATAGGCAATTAATGTGTTACTTATAATAATTTTTGTTTATTCGTTAAACAAAAAGTCTTATGTCTAGTCAGAAACATTTTGTTACTGCACAAGGATGATTTCGTAACTAATTTGATAGCAACACGTGCTTATGCAGTCATAAATATTCTTTCATTTGAACTTCAAGTGTTTCTGAAAGTAATTCCTTTCCTAACTAAAATGTCTATCAATTAAAACCAACTGGCGCGGCGACCAATTAACGAAAATGACAATTGAAAATACAAGGTATACAGTGAGAGGGCAGATATATGCACACATTCTTCAAATGATGATGTCAGGGTACCAGAGAGAGAATACAAAATTTTTATACACAGTCGCACACAACTAGCCAGCGGAAGATTTTATAATTCTAAATGGGGATAAACTTGATGCATTGGTGCATATTTACGATTTATGAAAAAACAGCTGATTCAATTTTCCTTCCTTTTTTGTTCTGCATACTTTATCGAAGAGAGAGAATCTGGCTTTATCTCGCCGGGTTCAAGATGTATGCGTTGAGTTGTGCCAAGACCCTCGTAAGTACCCAGTAGAAAAGTTGAGAAGTCTTTTCCAATGGAATAAGTTCTTTAAGTACTTACAATCAGTCAACAAATAATACATTCTGCGAAAGTACTTCCGGAGTAAATTCCTAGTAATGCAAAAATGTTCCGTTCCTCTTCGTTGTTAAGATTTGAGTTCCCAAAAAGCCAAACTCTTCACGAACCACGGTGCTCGTTTTGTCAGTTGGATTACAGTTTTCAAAGTGAAAGTACGCGCCTTATAGCATGTACACACCGACTTGGTTATCGTTTTATATTAGTAGGGGAGCTGGCACTTGAAAAAATCGTGTCGCCCCAACCTTCTGCCGTTTGGTATATAAGCTTTTGAAGTAATTTTAAGCATTTTTTATAATATGACATTTTTGCGGGAAGTGGACCCATTTCGAGTTAGAGGTTTTTGGGTGTAAAAAGGGGGTTAAAATTGAAAAAAATTTCTGCCGCTTCGTATGTAGGTTCTTTTAGGGCTAAAAAACCGTTAAATACTAGTGGCAGACATTTTTGACCATTTGCACCCTCCCCAAGCCACCCCTAGCTGAAGTTGCCATTTTTCTCCCCACACCCTAGCAAATAGTCAAAAATTTCTGCCACTAGTATTTAACGGTTATTTAGCTCTAGTAGAACCTACATACGCAGCGGCAGAACTTTTTTTCAATTTTAACCCCCTTTTTACCCCCCAAAACCCCTAACTCGAAATGGGTCCACTACCCGCAAAAATGTCATATTATAAAAAATGCTTAAAATTACTTCAAAAGCTTATATACCAAACGGCAGAAGGTTGGGACGACACGATTTTTTCAAATGCCAGCTCCCCTACTATATGGTTTCAGACTATTTCAAAACTAACAACTGTACACACCAACTGGCTTGGTTATTTCTGCCATTTCAATTATTAGATATGGATGTCAATTCTTTGTTATTACAAAATAATTTAGCTTTGTTTTCAATTACGGATGACTATTACTCAAGGAAAATTAATTATCTGAGGGAAAAAAGAAAGCAACATATTTGGAGAGCTATTTGCCATTACAAAAGAGTAAAATTCTTGTATAATATTTTGCTCATTTTAATTTCAGCGAGAAATTAATTTAATTATATGATGTCAACGTGGCTTTTGACAAGCACTCATGCCAGTTAATTATCGTGGTTAACGAGTTAACCATAGAAATTTTTCTTGATTTGCAGTACTTGCTTGGTTTGAAAATGTATGACAAACTAAGCATAAACCATCTATATTATTACGGTTAAGGCTTGAAACCATCTCAATAGTGGTAACCAAGTAGGTGTGTACATGCTATTAAGGAATTCAGTTTGCTTGGATTTATTAAAAATGTAAGTACATCATGAAACAATATTTTTTAGTTTAGTTAATTTTTTGTTTAGTTTTACGATTTACATAATAGGTTTTATTCAATAAATGCCATAAAATTTTAAAGCGTTATTGCGTAATGTCAGGCATTGGTAAACTACACATAAAACGGTTAATAAAGAAACAGCGAGAAATATATATAAATCAAATAAGTCAGCAAAATGAAGGTGTTGTTGAGGAAGAAGTCTCAAATGAACTACTTATGTCGCACGATTCCTCAAATAATTTTAATGAAATACTTGCTCCAAATTTATTGACATTTACTGCTGATCGTACAAAAGATGTAGATCTCGTTAAAATTGAAAAACTGGTACAAGGAATTTAACCCTTCGAAAAGAAGCTTTGAAGCACTTTTAAAAATTCTACACTCGGAAAATCTTAATGTGCCATTGAGCTATCAAACTATGTTCAAGCAGGAAACGAAAAAGTGTATTACAAGAAGTGTAGCTCCGGGACTGTACTGGCATTATGGTATAAGGAAGCAACTAGAAAAGATTGTCTATGAAATTGAAATATATGACGAGATTACTATGGACATTGGCATTGATGGTCTCCCACTTTTTAAAAGTTCTTCAACAAATTTGTGGCCTATTCTAGGCAAGATTGTTAATATTCCTAATATTAAAGTCATGCTAATTGGGACATATTGCGGAAAAGGCAAGCCATATAAAATTGAGTCTTTTCTCCATGACTTTGTACATGAGGTTGATTATTTATTAGACAATGGCATTCATATTGCTAATAAAACACTTCAATTCAAAATTCGTGCATTTATTTGTGACGCTCCAGCACAGGCTTATATTCGGGGTGTTGTTGGGCACACATCTTTTAATGGATGTACCAAATGCATGCAAATTGGTCGAAAGATAGAAAATGTTGTTACATATTCAACGTCAGTAGCACCACTTATAACTGATAAAGATTTCGCCGAAAGAAAATATATTGGAATCGATAAATTTATGTTTCATAATCAGCAAACTCCGCTGGAAAAAATTAACATTAATATGGTTAGCCAATTTCCTATTGACTGCATGCATCTTGTTGATCTAGGAATTGTGAAGAAAATGATTAATAGAATAATTACTAACAAATCACAGTACAAAATCACCATCGCGGATAGAGAACATAATGTCAAAATCTTTAGTGGAACTATCTCCACACATTACTCGAGAATTTGTTAGAAAATCTCGGATATTCGATGAACTTCCAAGGTGGAAAGCAACGGAGTTTAGACAATTCGTATTATATACCGGAATACTGGCTTTAAAGGATATTCATCATGATTTGTATTATGAATTTCTATTATTGCATTGCGCTTACAGATTATTATTATGCCCAAAAAGCTTTCAAAATAATACTAGCACGGCAAAGCAACTGCTGCAGTTATTCGTAGAAAATTTTCCTGCTGCTTTTGGAACCAACAGCGTTACATACAACGTCTACACCCTTCTGCATTTAACCGACAGTGTTGAGAAATTTGGACTGTTAACAAATTTCACAGCTTACCCACCCCTTCGAAAATTACTTACAAGTACTAACGAAAAAAGTCAGAAAGCCATCAACTATTTTGCAACAGGTAGCTAAGAAAGCTATACAAGAAGCCTTAATTGAAGATAAGAAATTCGAGGGATTTAAAAAAGATAGACAAGGGTTCATTAAAAGCTTTAGTTCAAGTTTATATTTGTTGAGCATCAAGGAACCTGATAACTTTTGCTGCATCGAGCCATATATCCCTATTAAAATAATTGGATTTCATGAAACTACCGATGGAATCTTTATTGTCGGAAGACGGATGTCTCATTTAAATAATTTTTTCAGTGAACCCGTGGAATCAATGCCTGCCTTAGGTATATGTTCTGCTAAGCTGGATTCACAAGAAAAAGAAGAACGTTTTAATTTGAATAGGGTTTTGTTGCAAACTTTTATGCTTGCCGTTTGAAGATAAATATTTACTAATCCCAATTTTACACGGTTGTGTGTAAGGAAATTCCAGCAAAATCTAAAAGCCGTGACATACTATTAAGCTATAACTCAACAGTACCCATGTCAATCTTTTTAGAAAATATGGCATCAAAGAAACTTATAGAACTTACAAATATTGAAAATTGGCCACCTGGTAAACTCCAACGATGTGACGCAACTTTAGGCCGAGCACTACATACTCCTTGTAAGTATTTTCCGTTAAAATCGAAATCATTTATTCTATATGAAATATAGAATCTATATGAAATATATAACCAATATGATTTGGACGATGTAAAAAAATATGTAAAAGAAATTGTGCAAGATAAATTTGAAGAACTTAAAGGTAAGTATTACTATATTATCGCATTAGATAGAAAAATAACATACATTATGATTTCAGTCATTATAGAAAGTCAGAATAAAAATATAATGGAAGTTTTGGCGACACAAAGTGTATTACTTAATCGTTTAATGAAGGATGAACGACGCACATGCGAAATCTTAAATATATTCCCACTTAATAGTACTGATGAAATAAAAAAGATAGAGAATGAATTAAACGAAGAAAATATTCCTGTCTATGTAAGTACCTACTCTATAAAAGTTACAATTGAAATAAATATTTCAAAAAAATCTTGCCTTTCTTATTACATTTTTAGGTACGTGCGGTAAAAAACTAACTCAAGTAAACGGATTCGCGAAAAGTTTTTCAAAATTAGTTGGAGAAGATATTATAAAGGAGTACAATTTTTCGGGAATTCATGCAAAAAATAGTTTTCGGGAATACATTAAAATTAATCAAGTTTTTAAGGGTAAAATACTTTGTTTTGAAAACAAATAATTGTTTTTTAACAACGAATTCAATTTACAGAGGCAGCTGAAATGGAAACTAATACGAACTATGAAAAAGAGATTCGGAAAGGGTTTAAGCCATGCAAGGTTAAATTTTTCAAGAAAGTGTGCATGGGTAAGAAAATGACAAAAGAATAGACTTTCAAAATGGCCTTTGAAATTAATTTGTGTTGAAATTGAATCATTTTTGTTTTGTCTCTTAATGCGTTATTTTTTTATTTTCTTTAATTAATTGAATTACTAATCCAGTTTTCGAAATATAATGAAATTTTAATTGCAACTTGTTTGTCTTTTAGGACCACATTTTGATTATGAATACCAATTCCTCTTAGTCCTTACATATAAATGTTGTCTTAAATCAGTTCCACAGAATCGCTTCTTGAACCCACCAATCTATATTATTTCTTAAAGCCATTCTCGGAAGTATTTCCTAATCAGTTCTAGGTAATGCTAAATGGAAGCAATTGATTCCATCCTATGACATCCCCATGTTAATGTAATGAATTTTTCGCACGCATAGGAATGTAAAGTGGAAGTACTATTTTATTCCAAAGAATGACATTCAAAAGTACTTCTTGAAGTAGTTCTTTTTCCTACTGGGTACAGGCCTGGAAGCAGCCAGGCCAACTAATACTAACATAGCTGAAAACAGGCCAAAAATATTCTGACAGTGTGGAATTAACATGGCCGAAGCCATACGAAGCAATTTTTTAAGTTTGTTTTTGCACTAAAAAGTGGTAAAATATTGTATATTATCACTTTTTGGTGCACATGGATTATCAGTGATTAGTGCTTTAGTGATTTAGTAAAAAAAATTAAAATGAAGTGAGTGGTTAAGAGTATTTTAAGAGTGTTAATTGATTAGGTGACCATTTTTGTTTACATTCGCGGTGGTTTTTTCGTGTTAATTTAGGGAAAAAATGTTGAATTTGTGTAGTAATATAATAAAAAGTGCTTTTTAAGTGATTAAAGATTATTATAGAATAGTTATTAAAAACATAAGTGCAGAAAAATGTGAAGGAAGAGTGAAAAAGTTATTGTTATTCATGTTGTGTGGTCAGGGCCGTCCTAAGATATTCGGCGCCCGTGGGCTACTAAAAATAATGCGCCTCTCTTCGACACGTGAATTTTTCGGGTAGCGGAATGACCGGCAAAGATATACAAAAGTGGCGGAACTATAAAAAGTTAATTTATTACCATTCCACTAAATAAAACATAAAATTCATACAAAATTAATAAAACTACATAATGAACAAAAACAAACTTTATAAACAAAACCCAAAGGTAGCTTAGGTATATATTTATCTTTCTTTTAGGTATATATTTATTTATCTAGTCATTCTCTATGGATATAAAACACTCAAATCATTTAATTTCCTATATCCCCAAGAAGACCGTAAATAATTTTTTATTCTTTTCAGTGGTGAAAGAGATCTTTCGCTGGTGCTACTTGTAGTTGCAAAATGTACTTAAAAATGCGCAGTGACGTAGCTACGTTAGGAAATGTAGACTCAATTTTCGAGTCCTTAAATTAAGTTCCACAGTAGATATATTTTCTTAATTTTTCAATAAATATACGTGTTTAAAATGAAGGCATTCTTTTCTAAAATATTTTCTAAATCGTCCATATACTTTTCGAATAACTTTGCAGCATGCTTTTTAATACTTGTGTCTTCATTTAAATTTTTTAAATTAACCAGAAACCCACATTTTGAGGAAATGTCATCATAGGCACCCTTTCACTTTTGTGAATAATAGCATAATACGTTATTGGCATCAAATTTAACTTTTTCCGAAGTATTTTCGTCGTTTGTACTCATCCAAATTTTATATCTTCAGATTTGTAAAGGTTAAATGATTCTGTATTTCGTTTCGACTGGACAAATTTTTCTAAAGAAGCGTATTATGTAATTCAACAAGGTGGCTACTTTTTCTTAAGACCTAATTTCCTTGACTTTTCCAGGTTCTCCAGACAATATTTGAACTTTACTTTGTATCATGAGTATAGAGTATGAGAGATGAATATGTTGAATAGAAGAGGGCCACGATGACTATCCTGAGGGAAGGAATCCTTGGAATCTGATAACGTGTGATTTTCCGTAGAGATATGATCTTATCCATTTAAGGGCCGAACCTGATATTCCAAATTTGAAGAGTTTAGCAATTAAAATATGAGGGTTTATTATATCAAAGGCCTAGCTAAAGTCAGTATAAATAGCATCAACTTGATGGCCGCTCTCCATACCACAGAGCAGTTCGGAAATTAGGACCATGGGGTTTGAGGTGGTCGAAGGCAATTTTCTGAAGCCGTGTTGTAGTTCATTTAGGTATTTATCGATTAAAGGGGATATCTTATCTTAAACGGGTTTTTGAAATAGTTTGGGGATAGTTAGTTATCAACTAACTGCTTATCAGATGCCTTATGGATCGGTGTAAGGTAGAATTTCATCTACAAGGTAGGAATATTTCCTAACGATAATTATTTTATTCCTTCAAAAAAATTTTAGTTGACATTTGGCCCGTCCTTTGTAGTAGATTTTAAAGGGCATGACCATTTTATACTTCAAAGAAAGATCTCATCAAGTTAACTGCGGTCGAATAGCCCAGAAATGATATCTAGTACAGACTTAATTATTTTTAGATTTCCAGAAAAGTATAAACAGCAATGTCTTTTCATTCTATATTGACTAATTTCCAGTACAATGGAATTCCGACAATTTCGACGACTATTTCGAGTTTTCCGGTATTGCGCTAGGTAACCTTTTGCCTTTTCGCAAAATTTCCTCGATTTTCTCTAAATTTCACATGCGTTGAAAAAAAATCAGATTTATTACATGTTTTATCAGAAAACAATTTGTATATTATGGCCACCCTGTATCAATAATGGTTTCAATTGTAGTAGCTACTTTTTGAAGTGATATACTTATTAGTTTTATCTATGATTTCTAATATTTCGCTCCAAAATGCAACCATAATAGCAGTTTCCAGTGAGTTGAACTCATTTAACAACCCCTCAGTTTCAACTTTTGTTGGTAAATTTTTTAAAAGCATCTTTAAAATTTCCTAACCAATAACCAATTGATCTTTGGTTATTTATGAAAAGATTTTAAATAAGAATATCTAATAACAAAAAATAACAAAAAAATATAAAAACAAACAAAATTGCCGCCCCGAAAAGGCTTGCGCCCCAGGGCTACAGCCCATTTAGCCCTGTGGTTAAGTTGGCTCTGTGTGTGGTAGTACTTGCACTTATGTTTTTAATAACTCTTCTATAATAATTTTTAACTACTTTAAATTCACTTTTAATTCCATTACTACACAAATTCAACACTTTTTCCCTAAATTAACATGAAAAAACCACCGCGATTGTAAACAAAAATGGTCACCTAATCAATTAACACTCTTAAAATACACTTAACCACTAATTTTTTTTTAATTTATGGACTCAGATCACTAAATAACTTATCACTCCTAATCCGTGTGCACTAAAAAGTGATAAAATGCAATATTTTACCACTTTTTATTCCAAAACCAAAGTTAAAAAATTGCTTCGTACGGCTTCGGCCATGTTAATTCCACAACTATCAGACGATTTTGGCCTCGCACAGACACAACCAAAAAGTCTGCTTCCAGGCCTGTACTTACGAGGGCTTGGTTGTGCCCAGCAGTGATGTTCGTATATGCACAATTTTGTATTAAGATGAAAGACTTGTTATATCTAGACTTTGATTAGGGATGGCAAACTGGACGAGATCGTCTCACAATCGGGACCGCTGGAGAGAGCAGTTGCGAGAGGCCAGGATCGGATCCCGGTTGTAGAGCCGTGAAAGGAGAAGAAGAAAAATTGTCCAGTTGGCAAACCACGGTCAAGTGTTAAGGCTGATGCAGGAAAATTCCTCAACACAAGAAACTGGAGGCAAGCTGAGGAGCAGAGAGATGTCTGGAGGAACCAACTGATGGAGGCCAAAACTCGGATTGGGTTATAGAGCCATAGAACGATACGAAGACGAATCTATTTGCTATACTAATAAACAAGCACAGCTCTTGCACCAGTATAGGATGTACATCATAATTTACTATTGAAAAACTTAAAAAGTATTCAAAAAAAAATAAAAATTCAAATACATTAACTTTTCAAACTTAAAAAATAAAATATATATTTAAAAATTAAGTTAATAAAATCTTCTTTTTCAAAATTGCTTCCTTAAAATCAAGTTAGGTGGAAGACTGCATTTTTTCGAACAAAGTCAAGGATTCTATTGTTAGATCGTGCTAAAGTTTGTTTTGTAATTTATATTAAAACTAGTTGGGACCCGGTGCGCCTAGCTGCAGCCAACGTTAAAACATTTAATATTAACCTTCAAAATTAAACTCTTCTTAACCATTAACGAAAAACCAACTATTCCTGCAAAAGTTGGAGACATTAGATTCAAAATGCATTTTTTTGAAGTATGACCAAAATTACCAGTGTATTCTTTTAAAAAAAGAACTTTAAAACATTTTAAATTAATGTAAATAGCAGACCCAGCACTCGAAATTCGAGGGCCATTTTCTATAGCTTTTTTTAATTTAAATCTAGAAGCCTTCAACAACAAAATTTTTCGAGAACAATAAAACAAAATTGAAAAATGAAACAAATTTGTTATAGTTGGAAAATAGGCCAGTGCAGATACCTTTTAAACAGGCAAAAATGATAAAAATTATTAACAGCATGACAAATGTTGGAAAGTGAAGGAAATATAGCGCAGCCAACCAGAAAAATAAATTCAACTCGATCTGAGTTACGAGGGTGAAATAGGGGTAACTTTAAGGTGTGAAAAAGATTTTTCACGATTTTCACCGAAACTAGACCTCCTATCAAAAAAAGTTAAATATAGAAGTTGTAGGTAATATAAATATCTACAATTTTTGTACAAACCATTTTTTTACATAACCTCAAATTTCCGAGAAAAATCGGTAAAACTAGGGTTTTTGTTTTTGATTTTTATTTCCCTTGAAACAAATTTTTTTTCACGAAATTTTATGGAAACTTACCTTTTTATGTCCCAAACACGCTGTAATTTTTTTGAATTAAAATATTTATATTTACGTTTTATTTTGAATTCAAACCTAAAGTTTCGGTCGAAAATGCCCATTTTTTTCAAAAAATCTACGGGGTTTTTCTTTTGTTGAAAGGTCTAGTTTCAGATGGTGTAGAAAAAATTTACATCACTATGGACAAATTAGCCAGGAAACGCGAAAACTGAAAAAACTTGATTTCAAAAAGTTAATTTTTAATCATTGTTTTAAACGGAATTCCGTTCCCCATATAAAATACACGTAAAAAGATGCACGGAATTCCGTTCACCAAATTTTTCCGTGCCCTTTTTGTTTTATGAGTACGCAGTTCGAACGGAAAACTATTGGTAATATTTAGCTTGTGCAATTCTCTAACAGGTGGGTTGCAGGGAATTGGAGACTTTTTTCCGTTCATGTTGGAACGGAATAAATGTTAGACAATTATTCCGTGTTGTGTGTTAGGTAATTTTGACAGGACGACTGAAAAACAGCTATTGTCGTCAGTTCGTGGATTTATATCTGGATTTTTAACAAGTCAGCTGTTCGCTTTTTCTCAACTGTTAGCTTTTCTCCACGGTATTCTACACGCAATTTTTCCGTGTAGAGATATTTACCAAAAATGCTGAACGGAAATCCGTGCGAACTCCATACTAGGCTTAAGCCTAGTATGGAGTTCGAACGGAATTCCGTTCCCCATATAAAATACACGTAAAAAGATTCACGGAATTCCGTTCACGAAATTTTTCCGTGCCCTTTTTGTTTTATGAGTACGCAGTTCGAACGGAAAACTATTGGTAATATTTAGCTTGTGCAAGTTTCTAACAGGTGCCTTGCAGGGAATTGGAACGGAATAAATGTTAGACAATTATTCCGTGTTGTGTGTTAGGTAATTTTGACAGGACGACTGAAAAACAGCTATTGCCGTCAGTTCGTGGATTTATATGTGGATTTTTACCAGTCAGCTCTTCGCTTTTTCTCAAGTCTTAGCTTTTCTCCACGGTATTCTACACGCAATTTTTCCGTGTAGAAATATTTACCAAAAATGCCGAACAGAATTCCGTGCGAACTCCATACTAGGCTTTAAATAGCAAAAAAAACAAGGCAGCGGAGTCTTGGAGTGTTCCACGAATTTTTTAAGCAGCTTTAGGAGATGTTAAACAAGTTCAGAAAAAAGGTCTTTAACGACCTGCTTTTTGAATTAGAGTGAAAAAAGGGAGAAAAATCGTCGAAACAAAGTTTTGATACATATTTTTGAATGGCAGATATCAAAAAACCAAGCCAGCTGGAGACTTGACGTGTTCCAAGAAATTTTCAGGTAACTTTTGAGGATGCTAAAAAAGTTCAGAACAAAGGATCTTAAGCCACTTCATTCGGATGTTGACGGTTACTGATAACAAATCTTGTGTGTCTTGATGGCGATAGAAGACCGAACTGTAGCAGTGGTTTATGTGACATACCTATAAATATGATAATATCTTCAATAAGAAGGAAGCATTGATTATAAACTATGTTATGGAAACTTTCTTAACGGATCTCTATTAAAGAAAAGAAACATGCATGCCAAATTTCAAGTCTGTAGGTCTAATAGCTCCGGAGATATTGTGATGTATTTTAAATGCCCAGCCCCCGCAACCCCCCTTAGGAGTAGATATTTGCAAAACCCTTTCTTAGCATATCTCTAGTAAACAAAAGAAACATGCATGCCAAATTTCAAGTCTGGTCTAATAGTTCCGGAGATATCGTGATGACCAAGTGAGTGAATGTTTTCCTTCTATATAATAAAAATAGCTGGGACCCGGTGCGCCTATGTTGCACCCATAAGCCAATAGTAGTAATCAGGTGATATGAATTTTAATATACAGTAGGAGAGTTTGAAAAAGGCAATTTTTTGGTATTTTTGATTCCAAATAACAAAATGTGAAACTATTAGGGATCTCACATTTTGATCGAGACAATAAAAACCATCCATTGACTTGACATTTTTCGAGGTATAAATTTTCATACACAAACAAAGTCTCTCAAAGAACGACTACTTTTCTGTATTTTGGATTTCATATCCGTCGTCTGATGCTGCGCACAAATACCCACCATTCTGTTCTACGATACAAGGGCAACCTACGGCTGCGAATAACTCATCCATAGGAACGATTTCTTCTGACAGCCATGTCAACAACATCCCGACAACTAAACCATTTTTCTTGGACCCAGTGTAGCCCCCGGTTGTAAAGAACACCTTAATGTCTGCGTATTCAACGGAGGGTCGATACTTGTTATCTCGTCTAAGAGATAGAAGGATTTTCGATAATGTAAGACTTTTCCTCGCTTACATGCATGACAAACCCGACTCCACTTGCATAAACGGTAAAACCAAGACCAACCTCGTCGTCTTAATACAGTAAGAAGGTCTTCCTACTGATCGCAATGCTCTGCTCGAACTGTACACTAAGTTTCATGAGCAGTTCCAAATAAAATCCCAGCAAGTAGATAAAGACCTTTCCACTTATGCCTCGCATGTGAGATTACTTCATGTATCTCAGCTGTAGAAAAGCCGTAATGAAAGGACCAGATATTATCGGCCCTAACTAGTCACTTTTCTAAAGAATGTCCGAACTCCGAATTATCCCAAACCAAACCCAACTGAGGACATAAAGTTCTTTTACCACAATTGCAGTGGTATGAGAGGTAAAATTAAAAATTGTTTTATTGCCTCGAAATCCTGTCACTTTAATGAAACATTCCTTAATGAAGAGATCCTAGACTGCAATTGGACCATATATAGATGCGACCGTGACTACAACTCCACCGGTCTCTCAAGAGGCGGCGGGGTTCTTATAGCAGTGAAAGATTCCCTGAATAGCGAACTACTCACAACTAATCGTTCGTTGTCTTTTGAGCATGTTTTCATTTGAGTCAAATCGGGCAAGAAACACATATCTATCGGTACATTCTATATACCCCCAAATTCTGACGAATCTAAATATGATGAGCTACTTCATATATTAGATGAGGCCAATGAATAATAATTATGCGATAACGAGGTTATATTTATTTTAGGGGATTTCAATCGCCCCAATATATCCTTTATCCATGACGATGAAGATAACTTACTTCCGATTAATGTCATAAACTCCATCGATATAAAGTTTATCGACACTTTTTATGGCAATGGTCTGCACCAAATTATTAGGACTCCTAACTCTGGCGGTAAATGGTTAGATCAATTTTCACCAACTCACACGAAGAGCAGAAGATCCTACCCGCTTCCGAAGAGGAGAATCTTTTCGCCAATACAATTCATCACTCCGCATGAATTCTCGAGCTTAATTCCACACTCTCTTATCATCGTACTTCCTACAATAACTCATTTATTTACGACTTCAAGAATGCAAACAATAACAGTATTGGCTGCGAGTAATCCCAGGGACTCTTTTCCTATATTCTTGTTTTATTAACACCGAAAAATTTTCGCTAGCGTCCCACGCTTTTTTACATTTCGAAAGGTAGGTTGTTTCCATATGCTGGTTGGAGCAATAAAAACTTTACATTCAAAATTATTTTTTACTTTTTAGTTCATTTTAAAATAAAAGCGTATTTTTTTAGTTTTTTAAACTATATTTTTTATTTTCTACTTTTTAGTCTATTATATGTCTTCCGCCATTTTGTAGTGACCGCCATATTAGATTTAAAATGACGTCACACAGCTTACTGTACTATACTTGTCATATACTTTCATTTGATACCCATACCGAGGGCGTTGTAAAGAAAACGGTAAACCGCCATTTTGTGTTGACCTCTATTTCGAATTTGGAATCACGCCACACAGTTAATAGTATTGTAATTGTCACACCTTTTCATTTGATACCCACACCGAGCGTGTTGTAAAGAAAAAAGTAGTCCGCCATTTTGAATTATAATAGTATTCTACTTGTCACTTCCTTTCATTTGATACCCATAACGAGTGGGTTGTAAAGAAAAAGGTAGTGACGCCACATAGCTAATTGTATTCTACTTGTCATACCCTTTCATTTGATACCCATGTCGGGGGTCGGGGAGCACAATTTCAAAATTTCGCCACCATCTTGGAACCGCCATCTTCATTTTTTTACAAAATGGTCGGATTGCATTGTCACGCACTATACATATGTGCAAAATTTCAAGTTAATCCGTTACATGAAAGTGGGTCAAAATCAAGTTGCAAGATTTGTTTACATGAAACATACAACAAACAAGTCAAGCTAATAAATAGTAAAGCGTATAAAACCTCCACACTCTACACAACTAAAAATGTTTAAAATACTTCAGACTCTTCTGGCTGGGGATTTTTAAAGAGATATTTTGGACTGTTTTGGCTTGTGTTTTTCACTTCGCTCTCCATTCGAAAATCCTCAGCCAAAGCAGTCCAAAGTATCTTGTGCATATTTGGTTGTGTTCGGAAAGCCAAATTATTTTGTAAATATGGAATTGTACACTGAAGCACTATTGCCGGTCTGATAACTTAAGCAAGCACAGCTCAGTTTAAGACAAGAAAGCAATGATAAAGAAGGAAATGAGGAATAGAAAAATGCAAAAAACTCAAAATCATCGAATTTTCACTTAAGCATTTCTGGCTTTTTACTGTGGATATGTGCAATATTTTTCAGCTCATTTTAAAATAAAAGGGTATTTTTTAGTTTTGCTAACCTATACATTTTTAATTTTTTACTTTTTAGCCTTACGTCTTCTTCCGTTTTGTGGTAGTCACCATATTAGGTTTAAAATTACGTCATACGGCTAAATGTATTCTACTCGTTATTCTCTTTCATTTGATACCCATATCGAGGGTGCTGTAAAGAAAAAGATAGTCCGTCATTTTTTGCCGCCGCCATTTTGAATTTGGAATGACGCCACACAGCTTATAGTATTCTACTTGTCATATCCTTTCATTTGATACCCATTTTAAGTGGGTTAGAAAGAAAAAGTTAATCCGCCATTTTGTGTTGGCCGCCATTTTGAATTTGTGATAACGCCATAAGGCTAATTATATTCTATTTGTCACACCCTTTCTTTTGATACCCATGTCGGGGGTCGGGGGCCACAATAGCAAAATTGGGCCGCCATCTTGGAACCGCCATCTTGATTATTTCACAAAATGGTCAGATTGCATTGTCACGCGAACTATACATATGTGCAAAATTTGAAGTTGATCGGTTATATGCAAGTGGGTGAAAATCAAGTTGCAAGATTTGTCTACATACACACATACATACATACATACATACAGGTGAAGCTAATATAAAGCGTATAAAAAGGGATAAATTATCGGAACAATGGTTGGATAAGAATATTCGTTCGCTTCGCAATCGTAGAAATAAGTTTTATAATATGATTAGAAATAACCCCAACGTAAATGCGGAAGTGAAATTAGCATATACTAGGTTAGCCTCTGAATTTAGTCACAGGTCACGTGAGGCCTATACAACATACCTCAACTCTATCGGAAATAACATCCTAAACTACCACGTTTATAAGCGGAGTTTCCCTCCGGATGGGAGTTTCGATCCGGAGTGAAACACCGCTTATAAACGGGGAGTGAAAATCTAGAACTTGGACTTTCGCTCCCGAAGAAAAAGCCGGAGTGAAACTTCGCTCCCGGTTTATGTTGTGCTTATAAACGCTGACTGGGAGTGAGATGACCGGAGCATGATTTTTCATTTTTTTCCGAAGGGAGAAAACTTAGTAAAGAGGAATCTGGGTGTTTTATTTTGCTATAATAGTTTTTTTTCTTTACTTTTTAAATACATTAAATTAAACATTAGACTTAAATTTGTGTTTGTTGTCATTTTAAATTTGAGCTCGGAACTGTCATCTCAAACCAGAAAGTATTTTGGATTTTCACTCCCATTGCTTATAAACGCATCGGGAGTTTCACTTTGGAGTGAAGATCCGGGAGTGCAACTCCGCTTATAAACGTGGTAAATGACCACAAGAAGTTTTTCGCTTTCCTTAATACAAAACTAAAGACCTTAGGCTATCCGAAAACAATGACAAACGGTAGTAAACACTCTTCGTGCCCCCCAGAGAGTTGTAGCATGTTTGCTGATAAGTTCGGCAAAGTTTATTGCCCCAAATCCATTTCATTGCACAATGTTCAAACTAATACGCACACTGACACTAACTCAACACTTATAAATAATCTTTCCCTGTCTGTTGACGATATAATGTCCGGTTTAAATAGTCTCGACATTAATAAAGGTCACGGCCCGGACAATATTCCTACAATTTTTCGGCAGCGCTGCTCAAAAGATGTATTGTTTCCCCTCCATCTTATCTTTAACAAATCATTATCGCTAGGAAAGTTTCCTAATATACGGAAGAAATCCTACCTCACACCAATTCATAAAGCTTGTGATAAAAAATCGGTGGACAACTACAGAGGCATTGCCATCTTATCATCAATCCCTAAACTTTTCGAAAAACTTGTTTACGACAAGATTGCCCCCTTAATTGATCCTCGCCTTAACGAGCAGCAACACGGTTGCCATGCAATTACCTTCTCTCGAAAGAAAACCACTCAGCTGCAGAACTATTGGCCTCGATTTCCGAATCCGGCGGATCGGAAGTGAGTGCGGATTTGACACTGCGATTCCCTAATTCGCCGTGTGGGTGTAATCGTGAATCTTAACGTATAGCAATGCCAACCTGTAAACGATCTCCGAGAACAAAATTAAGGAATCTCAACTTAAACATACGGCATTTTGGACATAAGAGTCAAATCCGCAATCACTTCCGATCCGCTGGATTCGGGAATCGAGGCCATTATCTCAACGGCAAGATATTGAAACATGTCGATCATATTGTGGATTTAGGTGTTGTCCTAGACAAAAAACTAAATTTCAATATGCACTACGATAATATTACTGCAAGGGCTTTGCTTTATAAAGAGAAGGGCTAAAGAGTTAGGTAATGTATATTGGTTACAAAAACACTATTTTGTTCCTTAGTCCGCCCAATCCTGGAATATGCTTGCCCAATCTGGGACCCTATATTTGAGGTTCACAGAAACAGGATTGAATCTGTTCAAAAGAAATTTATCCTTTTAGCGCTGAGACATCTGCACGATCCACACGACTTCCAAAGCCTACCACCTTACGAGGACCGGCTCAAAATTATGGATCTCATGTCACTGTCGGGAAGAAGAAAAATGCTTATTTCATGCCTTACCCTATGTATGTATGATCAAATTCAATGATGATGTTCGACATACAACACATACGAAGCTACTTAAGGAGTGCCCGCATCGCACTGAATATGCAAAGAACGAGCCCGTCAACAGATGCTGTATGGTCTTCAATAGCCATGGATCACGTTTTTCCCCTACAACTGATAAAATATCCTATAAAAAAAACTTAGATCCCTACTAATAGCATGAATCCTTCCTACTTACAATTATTATTATTTTTCTTTAAGCGTCAGTGTCATAATTTATAAGACTGAATAGTAAGAAAAGTCACTATGTAATCTAATTTAAGTTAGCCTTTTTTGGCTTATAAATAAATAAATAAACAAATAAAAACTGTGGTATATGAACAATGATAGAACATCCCGCTATCACTGTCATCATGCACCGCACATCCAGGATGATCCTCCAGTCAAGAAGAGAGAGCCGTGCAATAAACACGTAATCTACAAACCTTATGATTCTAACCTCCGATCTACTATGTAGTATGGAGAACGGTCATCAAATAGATACGGTCTATACTGATTTCAGCAAAGCCTTTGATCGTGTTGATCACCATATTTTAAATAAAAAACTACTAAAATTTGGAATATCGGGTTCTGCCCTGGAATGGATCAAATCATATCTCGACAACAGAACTCAGGTTGTCAGATTCCAAGGATTTCTGTCCAAAGAAATCGCAGTAACTTCTGGGGTCACTCAGGGTAGCCATATAGGCCCGCTGTTATTCAATATATTTATCTCAGACCTGTCGGAAAAACTGGAGAATTTTCCCCATCTATTCTATGCTGATGACCTCAAAATCTATAATGTCATAAGGTCCCAGAACGACGTAACTTTCTTTCAAACAAAGCTAAACGCTTTGCAAGACTGGTGTACCACCAATAAATTACAACTCAACATCAGCAAATGTCATGTAATCACCTTTTCCCGCAAAAGAAACACACAGCTGCAGGAATATTATCTCAACGACAAGGCTTTAGACCGTGTCGATCAAGTTATAGATCTAGGCATTGTTCTAGACAATAAATTAAATTTCAACTTGCACTACGATAATATTGCTGCCAGAGCCAACAAGCTTCTTGGCTTTATAAAAAGAAGAGCCCATGAATTCAATAACGTTCGGGTTACAAAAACTTTCTTCTGTTCGCTCGTGCGCCCAATCCTGGAATATGCGTGCCCGATCTGGGATCCTATATTTCAGGTAAATAGCAGTAGATTGGAATCAGTACAGAAGAAATTTCTCCTCTTCGCTCTGAGAAACCTACACGACCCGCGCGATTTTTTCAGCTTACCGCCCTACATGGACAGACTTAAGAAGTTGGAACTCATGCCGCTGTCACATAGGAGGAAAGTGCTTATCTCTTGCTTTACTCTGGACGTTCTAAACGATAACGTTAAGGTACAGTTCCTGTCCGATAGAATCAAGTTCAATACCGAAGTTCGACACACTAGGCATACAAAAATGCTTAAGGAATACCCTCATCGGACAGAATACGCAAAGAACGAACCCGTCAACAGATGTTGTATGACTTTTAATAGCCACAGTGTATGCTTCTCACCCAACATAAAAAAATCATCCTTTAAACAAAAAATTGTGTCCCTCTTGACATCACAATCTCCATGAACTAACCATAGACTTAACCTGACAAAGTATAATTAACTATACCCTTTACCTGATAATATGGTATTTTGCATTGTATTTTCTGCATTGTAATTTTTGTAGTAGGTTTAAGTATGCCTTGTTTGGCAATAAATAAATAATAATCTTATATAACTTGTGACGTGACGTATTACATGGCGCAGTCGCAGTGAAAAAAAAAGTTAACAGCGGAGTGGATTAAATTATTATTGATCGTAATTTTATGAAAAGAATATTAAGCGAGAAAAGTTAAAATTAAGTCGGAACTGGTTAACACGGAAAAAGTGCATGAATTTACTATATGGGAAAAAATTTGGATAAAAGCCGGTTAGAAAAACTACAAAAACAGAACCGTCCAAGAGGAAGACAAAAAAATCACTATCATAAAAGTGAATGAAAACATGGAATACATCAGAAAAATAGACGAATTAAATCTCGAAGGAAATTTGGCGGAAAATTGGCGAGTTTTTGAACAAAATTTCAAAAATTTTCGCCAAAGCGGTGGAGCTAAATAAGAAGGAAGAAGCGGTACAGATAGCGGTCCTGTTAAACGCTCTGGGACCTGCTGCTGTAGAAGTATTTAACACATTCTCTTTGACAGAAGCCGAAAAAGAGAAATATAACGTTGTGTTAAAGGCCTTTCAAGAATTTTGCTCACCAAAGAAAAATGAGGTCTACGAAAGCTTTATTTTCTGGAGCAGGAACCAAAAAATGGGTGAGCTGCATCGCATGGACATTGCCCAGCCTATGTATAACCAGAAGTGTACAAATTGCGGGAAGAGAAACCATTTCGCTAGGGTTTGTAAAAATAAAAAGGTCAGTGAAATTAATAAAATTACATATAGAGATTTTCCTTCTGACTCCGACAATGACTTTTATGTGCATTCAATTAAAGATTTTGTAAAGAAAATGGAAGGGGAAATTCTTGGTTTGAACCCATTCTCATACACAATAGAATAATTAGTGTAAAATTAGATACTGGTGCAGAGGCAAATGTGTTGCCATTAGAACTATAGAAAAATATAAATGACGTAAAGATTGATAAAACGAACGCGAGATTATTAACGTATGACGGTAGCTTGCTTGACTCAGTTGGGGAAGTCATATTAAATTGTGGTGTTAAGAATCAAATTCAACTGTTAAAAGTTTTTATTGTTAAAGGAGACGTAGTGCCGCTTTTAGGATTAGAAGACTGTGAAAAATTGAATTTAGTTAAACGGGTAAATGTAGTGGCGATAGAGAGCAAAGATAGTCTGTTAGAAATTTGGAAAAGTAATTTTGAAGGTCTTGCTTCATGGATGATTATAAAATAGAATTAAAAGAGAATGTGACTCCGGTAGTTAAGGCCTGTCGCAGAATTCCACTATCCTTATGCAATTCATTAAAAAGGAACTAGATAAACTTGAAGACTTAGGTGTTATTGCCAAAGTACAAAGCCATCCGACTGGGTTTCGAATCTCGTAGTAGTGGAGAAACCAAATGGGTCCTTAAGAATTTGCCTTGACCCGCAGGATCTAAATAAAGCAACCAGAACTGACAATCATCCAATACCTACGTCAGATGATCTGCTCCCAAGATTAGCAACACAAGAAGTTTTTTACAGTTCAAGATCTGAAGGAAGGTTTTTATCAAATTTGGAGGTTATCAGTTCATAAGCTTCCGTTCGGTGTGAAAACTACACCAGAAATTTTTCAAAAGCAAAACGAGAAAATTTTTGAGGACATAGAAAATATTGTTATTTATATCGACGATATCTTAATAGCAACAGAAACCAAAGAGCAACACGATATTACGTTGCAAAAGGTTATGGAAAGGGCTCAAAAACGGAACATTAAATTTAACAGAAATAAGATTCAGTACCGAGTCACACAAGTTAATTTTGTAGGTTATGTTTTTTCTGGAGAGGGTGTAGAACCGGATTCAAGCAATTAATGACATAAGTGTACCTCAAACAAAAAAGGATGTACATATAAAAGTTATTAGGAATGATAAATTATATGCGTAGAACAATCCCGAATCTAGCAGAGATCTCAGCTCCGCTTAGAGATTTAATAAAGAAAAACATTATATTCCACACGGCAATGCCTGGAGAAAATAAAAGAAAGAATAATCAACGCTCCTATTCTAAGACATTTCGATTTTCATGCCCCCATTTCAATACAAGCAGATAACAGTAAAAATTGCTTAGGGTGTTGCTTACTTCAAGACAATAAACCAATAGCATTTGCCTCAAAAAGTCTAACAGATTCTGAAAAGAGATATGCACAGATCGAGAAAGAAATGTTAGCGATCTGTTATACGTGTAAGAAAGAAGAATGCTCAACTTCCATAGAAAATTACCCCACGTCCGGCAGCTGAGAGAAATATCTCAAAAAATAGATAAAAATCAGTATTAATAAATGTCATACTTCCGGTTGACTTCCTTACTGGCTAACACACAAAAAAATTGCTCCAAATATTCATACAAGCGCAGTATACTACCTATATTGATCTTAAAAAATGCTTGGCTTTTAGTCATGCAAAGTACTATAACGGCCATAGCAAATATTTCCGAGAAGAATCTTGTTCTGTATAATGACCATGATCAAAAAAAAGGATCTCTTCAACGGCTTACAACAGTAAACTTAAAACTTAAATAATAACAGTAAACTTAACTTTACTTAAAAAAAATAATTGTAACCTTTGCAACTAATTCTTTCTGATGGTGAGGAAAGAACAGATTAAGGGGAATATGGTAAAGGTGACACTAGACCTTACGACTCATAAGGACTACTTCTCACATGGACCACTTCCAATAATTGGACTAATAGAACTCATCTCTTGAGGTATATGTTCAATCAAAGCAAAACAAAATCACTAAGCAAGTATCAAGTCCCACGAAAAAATAATCACACTTAAAACACAGTACCAATGAATGTTAGCCCAAGCCCTGGACTGCGAGGGGTATACCGCAGGCTAATTTTGAAAGCGCACTTGGAGGACTTGGCGAAAAAAGCGTCCGCTATTTGTGCAGTACTCCCAAGACCCAGTCATTGCCTTCTGATGGCAAGGGTGATTAGCTCAGTCCTGCTATACGCAACGCCATTGGTAATAGCAGCAGTGTTGAATAGAACGGCTAACAGTAGAAGCAGCATACACGGCGAGTCTGTAACGGAATGACAAGGGAAGTAAGATGAGTCTGTTAAGGGTCGGTGGCCCCACAGACTTATCCCAAAACGTGGAGAGGTGGGTTTCGAGGGAGTATCGGAAAGAGAATTACGACCTCAGGCAGTTCTTGAGTGGACATGGAAAGATATAGCAAATACCTCCATCGTTTCGAGCACGATGACTCACCGTTGTGCCCAACATGGTCAGGTATCTGGGATAAAGTAGACCACGTCTCCATTTATTGCCTGAGGCTCGGCAAATGTATGGCGGAACTGGAGGCAATGTGCGAAATTAAGTCGGCAGAGTTATCCCCATATTCTTAAAGCAGTTACAAGTCACAATTAAATAAAAAGTAGAAGTGAAGTAGACGTAAGTTTTATCAACAATCGCATAGAAACGAAAAGAAATCGCCAAAGCTCGTGACTTATAAATGGTCACAATTTTAGAATAGGGCGGTAAGAATTCGAGTTGGTACTGCTACCCACCATACCCACATTATCCGCCGGCTATGGTTAAATAACCGTCCGTTTGTATTACCTAGAACTATTTGTAGAAAACAAATCAAATAGGTATTTAAGGCAGTAATTATAACATTACTTTTAAAAAATATTACTTCTTTACTATTTAGTATACTATAATTATTGTTATGCAACCGCAAATGAGTCACTATTGTCTTTCCTGGCATTTTTAGTCCTGTTCTAAAACTGAAATCTGCAGAATTTAGTAAATTATATATTGCCCCTGAATGAATATTCTGAGCAATTTTTTCGTATGATAGCCAGTAAGGATGACCACTGGAAATATGTCATTCTTCAATACGCATTTTTAACTACTTTTTGAGCTACTTTTCTTCGCTGCCGGAAGTGGGGCATTTTTGAGCATTCTTCTTTCATCTGTGGATTTATGGTCGCAATATAATCGTCCAAACAGACCATAAGCCCCTGTTAGGGATTATGAAAAAGGAAATAGGAAAAATTGCGTCCGCAAAGTTGAAAAGGATAAAAGTGTGACTACTTAAGTATAATAATGAGTTACAGTACATACCGCTAAACAAAATGTACATTGCAGATTTGCTGTCAAGATATTACAACGAAAAAGACACGTGTGAAACACTAAAAGGGTTATCAGAGGTAGTCCATTCCGTTAACATGAGTAAAGAAAAACAGATTTCCTTTCAAAAAGAAACAAGTCTTGATCCCGTCCTAATGAACCTAAAACAAATACTTTTACAAGGTTGGCCAGAATTAAAGTCCAATTTACCAGATAACCTGAGAGCTTAGGAAGTTCAAAAACGAATTATTACTTGATAACATTATCTTTTTAAATGAAATAATTCTAGTTCCACACACTATGCGTAAAAATATACTGGAGCTTTTACATAACTCGCATTCCGGAATTGAGAAAACCAAATTAAAAGCAAGGGAGGTGGTATATTGACCAGGAATCAACTCGGATATCGAGGACATGGTCGCGAGTTGTAAAACATGTCAACGATATAGAAGTCCGACACAGAGGGAACCACTAATCTCACATGAGATTCCTCAGTATCCGTCCAAAAAGATTGGGATAGATATTTTTGAATATAACGCAAAAAATTATCTTGTAGTTGTTGACTACTATTCCAAATATATCGAAGCACCAAGATATCAAGGAAAAATGCTGCAGAAGTTATATTAAAACTGAAGGACATAATTTGCAATACATGGAATTCCAACAGAAATTGTGGCAGACAATGTACCTTTTGATAGCTTCGATTTTAGATTATTTTGCAATGCGCTAGATATAACACTTACTACTTCAAGTCCGTATTACAAGCGCCAAGCCAAGCGGAAAGAGCGGTCCAATTAGTCAAAAATCTAATGAGATAATCAGAAGATAGTGGTAAGGAACTTTGGTTGTACTTATTAGAATATAGAAATACGCCAATAAAAGACTCCGAAGAGACTATTGATGGGTAGAAACACAAGAACCCTATTGCCTAGGAAAAGTAAATTTCAAGTGCACCCGGAGTTGGGAACAATTTTTACGGAAAGGAGAAGAAAATTAGCGAAATATTACAATAAAGGTACCAAAGCGAAAGGTGAACTTAACCAATGGGAAACAGTTTTATATAAACAAGGGAAGACGTGGACGGAAGCAATTGTACTAGACAAAACTGATAAACCAAGAACTTATTGGATAAAAATAAAACATAATGGCACAGTAGTCGCTGAAATTAAAAAACAAAAAAAAATTGTCGGAACATTAAAGACTAACCCAACACTATTCTGGTTTAGGCAGGTAATTAACAAATATGATAATATGTAAATTTTGTAAATTCTAATTTAAAAAAAAGAGAAGAATATTGAATTAGTAGAATTATTTGCAATGCATTGTTAATACATATTTGTATTACAATTAGATTATCACTATTAGAAGACTAAGGAACAACAAGAATGTATATAATAAATGAATTTATACCGAGTTAAGTTTTTAATAAGTTAATAAAATAAGTTACAATGAAACTATTGCCTGAATTGAATATTATGAATCGTATTAATTGTAATCTTTAAAAAAGGGGAGATGTGGTATATATACAATGATAGAACATTCCGCTATCACTGTCATCATGCACCGCACATCCAGCAGAGAGAGCCGGGCAATAAACACTTAATCTTATATAACTTGTGTGAGTTATTATTATTTAAAATATTACAAAGACCACATGTACTTAATCATGTACTTAATCATTAGGGGATACACAATATTTTTGTTTTTTTTGTTTGATGTATAAATGTATAAATTTTTTGGTATACCGACTCGCGAACAGGCAACATACAATTTGATTTTCCAAAATTCAATCCAGCAAAAGTCAACGATTGACTTTGTGGTTTGTTGATGGTGATAGCGAAGGTAAGGCGCAAAGGGAACTGAAGCCGTTTAAACTCGAAAGGTATATCGTTGGAAATCATCGGTATACCTAGTATTAGGACGTCTTCCTCTTCGAATTTACCTTACCGTTTTTGATCATAAGTCTTGTTCCTTTGCACAGGTTTGGCGCGTTCAAATTTCGAATTAGCATCACAGGTGATCCAACTTTCAATGTCAATATGTGTGCCGACATGCCTGGTGGCTCCAAAGAATTACGAAATTCAATTGGATATTTGACTGCTTGTTCTTCGTCCATTACTGTGTCAATCGATTTTGACAGTTTATCCCAGCAGTTTCATTTGAATTTGTTCATTAAGTTCGATGACATCGTCATTTTTGGGTGCTAAGATTGCACGTTCGCACAGCCAATCTGGTTTTTTGAAGTTGGTTGTTAAATTCGGGAATACCTTGTCCACAGCAGTTTGCATATTGGGCTGCATTTGATATGCGGAAACGAAATCCCTTTTGTTCTGATATCGGTGTATGGAGGGAGCATGCATACACCCATATGGCTTGCGAATTTGTTCGCTATGCGTGATAGGGCCAAGCATTTTTTAGGTATTTGTCTCGTTATAAAGATCCTGACTATTGTCAATATATTCTTTCTAAATCCAGGTTGGTAATTACCCACTCTGTCTTTATACGGTTTCAGTCAACTTCACAAAAAATATGTGAAAGCACTATGTAAGCTGTGTTCAATAGTATGATCGGATTTTAATTTCGCAGTTTTTCAATTCACCCTTTTTGTGGACAGAAGCCATTCCTCCGTTATTTTTTTGCTTCTCTATAAACGAAAGTTTATAGTTTTTATGCACCATATTTTAAGATTTCTGTGGGCATCCCATCTGGAGCCTTAATGACTTTTGAGTTTCGGTATGGTACTTGAAACTCCTTCTATTGTAGGATCTGGCGAATCATTTTCTGGGCCATCTGTACTGTGGCTATCTGCTGGTCCCTGTGTTAGGTTTATGCCCTATTCGAAGCTGTCTCTAAAGCACTACTTCCACACCCCGTGTCACGATCTTCGCCCACACTAATGTTTGAAACCGCCCAACCGATTTCAATGAAATTTTGTGAATTTTTTTGTTGGTGTGAACAAATCTATTGACATCTGTATTTATCGCTTTTTATTTCGATTTTAATTTAATTGTGCTGTGTATCATTTTGTGTATTCTTATTATCTTTTCTAAAATGTGCATTCTTCTTCTTCTTCGATGGCTCTACAACCAAAATCGAGCCTTGACCTCCATCAGCTTCTTTCTTGAGACGTTTCTCTGTTCCGCGGCTTGCCTCCAAAGTCTAGATATTAACAAGTCTTTCATCTTCATATAGCTAATTAGTGAAAGGCACAAATGATGTCAGGCTATCAGAGAGAGAATGCAACATTTTTATACACGCTCGCACACAACTATCCGCGGGAAGATTTTATGATTTTATATGGGGATAAACTTGATGTATTGGTGCATAATTTACTATTATTTTCTGTTCTACATACTTTATCGAAGAGAGAGAATCTGGCTTTGCCTCTCAGACTTCACGATTTTTTATTATTAAGGAATGAGGGGGCAACCCATATGGTGAACACTGCGGCCAAGTTAGGCCTATTGTGTACGTACCCCACTAACGGAACAGACTATCAGCCTTCCGGACGAAGGCAAGAAGGTCTTTAATTGAAGAAGAGCGGACTTGAGCGGGGCTCATAAACTCTCTGATAAACGTTCTTCTTCTAAGCCAGATAAGAGCAGGACATTCGCAAAGAATATGTGTGGAAGTCTCGTCGCCTTCCAGGCAGAGTCGGCATTCTGTCTCTTGAGACAGTCCTAGGTTGTGGAGGTGGTACCGCAGTCCTACATGGCCAGTCAGATAACCCACCAACAGCCTTGGCTCCGCTCTGTTTAAAGTGATAGTGCCCCTAAAGGCAAAGGGTCTTATAAGATCTTTAGCCTGTCTAAGACCTGGGATTGATTCCCAATAGGCAAGGTGTAGTCCCTTAATCCACTCCTGGGGACTTGGAGGTGGACCATGAGATGCCACAGAAAGGTTCTGGGCCCTGGACCAACGTCTCAGACCCCTCCCTCGCGAGGCTATCTGCAGCCTCATTGCCCTCGATACCCCAGTGTCCAGTGCAGAGCGAGACGTTATTTCTTCTGGTCAGGCTCTGGAGTAAGTCAAAACACTCCGCAACTGTTCTGGAAGAAAACTTCCACGTTGAGAGTGCCTTGATGGCAGCTTGGCTGTCAGAGAAGATTTTAATGTTGGCGCCTCTCAAACCTTTCTCAAAGTTGAGCCTAGCGCAGGTCGCAATGGCATGTATTTCAGTCTGGAATACAGAGGGCCACTTACCCATTGCAATCGAGACCTTGGAATTGGGTCCTGCGACACCAGCCCCTGTACCATGTTCCATCTTTGACCCGTCGGTGAACCAGTGGAGATGTTTTGAATCCCCAGGAAGAATAAGTTCTTCCCACTCAGAACGATCCGGGATAATCGCCCTGAATTTCCTTTGGAACCGCAGTTCACCAACCGTATGGTCGGATACGCGGCAAATGGAAATGTTTGGGATATTGTCAAGGATATCCATGTGTCCTTTGACTGTATAGGGCCAGTTGGATGAGATCTGAAGTCTCAGGGCACTTATGGCCGCGGATTTCCATATGAAGATATGCAATGGAGTCAATCCAATGATTGCCTCCATCGCAGCTGTGGGACAGGTCCGCATAGCTCCGGTAATGGAGAGTCAAGCAAGCCGTTGTAGTTTGCTGCACTTAAGGATCGCCGTAACCTGTTTAGTCTTAGGCCACCAGACTATTGCGGCATAGGTGACCACAGGTTTAACGATCGTGTTGTACATCCAGTACATCATTTGTGGTGTAAGACCCCATGTCTTACCCAAAAGCCGTTTGCAGGCCCATATGGCCCTGGTGGCTTTACTGATGGCGTAGTCCAGTTGAGCGTTCCAGTTCAGTCTCTTGTCTAACTTTATTCCCAAATATTTGACTGAGTCTGAGTACTCAACTGTGGTACCCTGGATGCAAATAGGACCTAGGTCCACTTTGTAGCGTTTGGAGAAAGGTACCAAGACAGCCTTATTTGGGTTGATTGACAGACCCTCCGTGGTACACCATCTTTGAACTTCACGTAGTGCTGTTCTCATGACCTCTGTAATGGTCAGGTCAAACTTCCCAGAGACGATGATGGCAAGATCATCTGCATAGCCGATGACATCGAAACCAGATTCAGATAGTTTGGTCAAAAGTTCATCCACAACTAGTGACCAGAGTAACGGGGATAGGACTCCACCTTGAGGGCAGCCCTTAATAGCTTTAACACTAATGGTGGAGACACCTAGGGTAGAAGAAATGTCACGATCTACAAGCATGGCATTTATCCACTCAATTGTGTGAGGATCCAGGTTTCTGGGAGCCAGTGCTCTAGAAATAGAATCATAGCCAGTGTTATCGAAAGCACCTTCGATGTCAAGGAATGCACATAAAGCAGTTTCCTTAGCAAGGAAGGCTTTCTCGATTGTGCTGACCAGGTGGTGTAAAGCAGCCTCTGTTGATTTACCTTTAGAGTAAGCGAACTGGGAGCTATGTAGGGGAAGGGAGAGCTCCAGCTTGCACCTAATATGAAGGTCTAGCAGCCTTTCCATCGTTTTCAAAAGAAAAGAGGTTAAGCTGATAGGTCTGTACGATTTGGGCAGCTCCAGGGGCATATTGCCCTGTTTGGGGATAAAAACCACCACGACTTTCCTCCAGATGGTAGGGATGTATCCCCAGTTGAAGCTGGCTCTAAAGAGGCAGACCAAGTTGTCGATAATCAGATCGAGGCACTTCTAAAGGAGTGCCGGAAAAATACCATCCCCTCCCGGGGATTTATAGGGTTGAAAAGAGGCCACTGCCCATTTAACCTTGTCGCGGTCAAAGATGTTCCCAGAAATACTTCGGGAATAGCGGTCTGGGATGGTCCTATGACTACACCCAGCATCCAATGGATGAGCGGTCTGGAGGATTGACCCTGGAAAGTGCTCTCTGAGCAAGTACCTCAAAGTTTCTTCGTGGTTAGAGGTGTAGGAGCCATCCTCCCTTTTGAGAAGGCCCACTCCGTTAAAGAAGTCTTTTGCAAGTAGTTTTTGGAGTCTAGGCGCCTCTGGTAGAGTCTGAAGGCTCTCACAGTGCTTCCTCCAGGCAATCCTTTTGGACCGTCTTAACTCCTTGTTATAGGCTATGAGGATGAACCTGTATTCATCCCAATGCCCGGTGTGTTTTGCTCTATTGAACAATCTCCTAACATCCCTACGCATTTCAGCTAATCTGTCGTTCCACCAGGGTACTTTACGTGAAAGGAAGAGACAGTGTTGCTGTCATGGTAGGAGGAGATCAGCACGTCAGTAAGCTGGGTGGCCGCATTCTCCAGTTCACACACTGAGGTGATAGAAGCGGCAAGCAGGTCTGATTTCGAGGCCACAAGCCCCTGAAACTTAGAACAGTTGGTTTTCTTAGGAACCAAAGAAGAGGAGCGGATATGTGGGAGGCCCACAATGTCGAACCTAATGTGCAAGTGATCCGACAGTGAAGCCTCGTCCAAAACACGCCAGTTTTCAATCCTGTCGGAGAGAAGCTTGCTGGTGAGGGTGAGGTCCAGCACCTCCTTTCTACTAGCAGTGACAAAAGTGGGTTTACATCCCTTATTTGCAATGTCTATGTTGTTCATAACAAGAAATTCTAGGAGACACTCACCCCTTTCGTTTACATCGGTACTCTCCCAAATGGAGTGGTGAGCATTTGCATCACAACCGATGACGAATTGCCGGTTCGTCTTGTGACAGAACTCAATCAGTTCTTGAACCTCCTGGGGTGGCACTATTGCTACATCCCCCGGGAAGTAAGCGGACGCAAGGACAATTTCTTGGAATCCGTTGGCGGTGGGAACCGCAACCGAGATCGCCACTAGATCTCTGGAAATAAATTTAGTAATGGAGAGATGAGTGACACGATTGTCAATTAAAAGGGCAGCACGAGGCGTCCCGCATCTCCGATCATATACTAGTTTACTTGAGCCGGTGGAAAGTCCTCTGACTTTGCCATCGGTTACCCAAGGCTCTTGAATAAGAGCAAGGGTAAGATGCCTCACCGCGAAAGTCTTGCACAGGGTGGAGGAAGCCCCTTTCGCGTGGTGCAAGTTAATTTGGAGTGCTCTTATGGCGCTTATTTTTTCTCCAAGGAGCGTTTGACAAGCCCGGTCTTCTTGGCTTGTCTAGGACCCTTTGTCCTACCACCTTTGCCCTTGGGGGGTGCTGATTTGCCCCGTGCTCCGAATCCAGGGTCGCCAGGAGTGTTCCTTTTCCGCCCCGCTGTTAGCTCTGTCACAGGCTCCCTGGCGGTTGCGGCAGATGCGGGGCCGGATCTGGAACAACGCCAGATGGTCCCGGAGTCGGTGCGAGCGCAGCTCCGTCGCCAGTTGGCCCTACGGCCAAGGTGGCGGCATTACTGCAGTCCTCGGTAACACCAGAAGCATTGGGAGGTGCCACTTCAGACCCTATGGTCTGTGTGTCACACGACGAACCCTGCCCTTGTGGCTGCTTCGGTGAAGGATCTTTGTCCTTAAGAATCAGCCTGATGTGGGAGAATCGATAGGCGATTTTCCCCTTCAGACTAATCAACTTAGCCATGGAGGCGGGATCCACTACCATGACCAAGTGAAGAGTGTTTTCACTCACCCGCCTCTGGACCACTTTCCATTTGTCGGCGGGAACCGAGTTTTGTGCGGCGATAGTCGCCAGCACTTTCTCATTTGTTAAGGTACCACTCTGGGGGAAGTAGCCTCGTATAACGTGAGTCTGAGGGAAGTTACCCTCTTCCACCAGAGTGATATCAAGAGCACTCTTGCTCTTAATGAAGGAGACGTTACTCCTCACCCATTCTGCTGTGTCAGGGTTTGAGCAGACTAACAGCAGCCAGCCTCTTCTTTGGAAGCTCCCTTCGAAAGACGGCTTGACTTCGCCGCCTGCTTTTTCGATAACGACGTCGATGATCGCCTCCTGCAGCTGTGCCATTTGCTCAGATGTCAGGGGGTGGTTGACCATGTCAGTCGAGATGAGGCCAAGTTTAACACTGCTTACCACCTGGCTAAAGGTGGGGCGAGTGGGCCCCTTGGCCGTCTTGGTCCTCTTCTGTTCCGGGCGTTCCAGAGTTTCCTCCTCTGAGCGAACCCTCTTCAGCTCAGTTTTTTTGGAGGGCTTTGCTAAAGCTTTTTCCAGGGCCATATCCCTGGGTAGGCCTTTTGCCAGTGCTTCTTTGAAGCATTTTTTCTGGCGGTTGGAGAGCTTAACAAACCCAGGTTTGTCAAGCTCCATCTTTTCAAAGCCTCGTGCAATGGTTGTGGCTCCGGAAGTAACCGAACACACACTGTCCGAGTCTGCGCTGCAGACGGATTCTGAGTCTAGAGACTCGTCTTTACCGTGTGCAGAACCAGCGTGCCCAATGGCTCCGCTGGTCGAAGCAGTTGGTGTCCAACTTACGTGCCCAGTGGCTCCGCTCGTTGAAGCAGTTGGTTCACAACTTGCGTGCCCAATGGCTCCGCGCGTTGAGGCAATTGCTATCTCTTGCGTCCCTATGGACACTTGAGATGTGGCCATCGTCGCAATTGACGAGGTTGATGCTGTCAGAGCTGCATCAAGCTCATTATTTTTTTTATTAAATTCCATGTATGGACCCACGAGTGTACGGGAAAGTAAGTCACCCACAGCGAGCCCGTATACTGCGGGAAGGCTAATTAAAACTGGAGGACGCCAGGTATCAAGAGTTCGGATATTAGAGACCAAGCACCCCCTTGGCCATGCGTCTCTCGGCATATCCTGTTTCACCTTAGATTGGGGTGATTTTTTCAAGAGTGTTCTTCTCTCCGCCCGACTACCATCAGCCAGCACTCCTGGTAGAGACATGACCATTCCAGGAGTCTGTTTCAAGTCGCCCCACAAGGAGGGTGTATTCGCGCTTCCAGCAGTGTAGCACAGTTACGGCACGGAGCACAAAGCAGCGTGTTGGTCCCCCTGTGTACCTGTTGGCTGGCGACCCAGACTTCACGATGTCTACGTTGAATTGTGCTCAGCAGTGATCTTCGAACATGCACACACACAACTAACGGCGGGAAAATTTTGTATGAAGATGAAAGAGTGTAATTACACGGCCATTCACTTTGGACTCATTTCAAATGTTTTGTGTATGATTTGAGTATTACACAATGCACCTAATTTTCTGCCTCTTTTTCGTGTAACGATTCTATTGTCTATGTAGTTGTGTACAAAGCAACAAAAATTCTCATAATTTTCGCAGCCCCAGAAAACAAAATTATGCTTGTGGTAGTGTAATTCGCTGTGAGAGCGAATTTTTTTTTGGATTCACAAGTGAGGTCAACACATTACTTCCCTGCACCCCTTGTCTAAAAAACCGATTTATTGGAAGTGATTGGAAAGTGAGTCTGGGAAAGTGATATGCGTCTGGGAAATTTGGCTCAAAGACTTGTTCTTTCTAGACTTTTCTTGCCTCCAGTTTCTTATGTTGAGGAGTTCCGCTACATCAGCCTTAACACTGTCTTCCCACCTTGACCGTGGTTTGCCAACTGATCTTTTGCAACCTGGTAGTAGCTACAAATGCGCATTCATCGCACTCAAACTTCTCTTCATTTTCAGTGCTGATTTAATCGTTTCGCTGATTGATTTGAACGTAAAATATTCGGTTTTCGGTAACACACTTTACTGGGTGTATGTATTTGGTTGAGTGGCGAAGCTTTGCTCATGATCAGATTTTCATTTGATTTGATCTTAAAATGAATGAAGAAGTGTTGATCAAATAATTTTGGCAGAAATTACAGATCCATCAATTGACCAAGAATTGTTCGATATTGTTACCAGAAACCTATCTTTCTCTGTATCCTTCGAGCTAAGCTTACTACTAAACATTGCACCATGACCGTAAGACATGATGTACGACATGACGGACTGGTAGTACAAAGGGTGACACCTAAGCTTAGACCATCATATAAAAAAAACAAACCTGATCCATGGTCCTTGCGGTGCTGTCCTCGCCATGCATGAGCAATGGAGAATGTACAAAGCGTTTCCCAAAGCAATGCATTAATAATACTATTGCGGATATCCACGGTTATCCTACGTGTCACCGCAGAAACGCTGAAAATCGTGGCCACACATTCACAATGCGAATGTCAAACACTAAAAATCAAATTGAAATTGATAAAATCAGTGGGTGGTACCATACTCACCACTACTTTTAAAAACGTACAAGGCTCATATCGAGTTTTGCAGTTCTGTACAGTCCATACCCAATACGTTAATAAAGGTTGTGATGTACAACGGGTAAGGGTAAACGAGGCGATATCGCGATACCAAATGGGCAGATACATCAGCAGCAACGGAGCTGTCTGGCGTACTCTTAGTTTTCTCCTACACGAACGAGACCCAGCTGTCTAGCATCTTGCGGTACATCTTGAAAACGGTCAACGAGTAAAGAAGAAAATGCTCTCCAACGTGCCACCAAATTTTTCACACTGTGCCACAAACCACATGTTTTCGGAGAATTCGCCCAAAGATCAGGTAACAAATGGGAGCCACGTATATAAGGCGAACCACACCCAACAATCGCAGGCGTATTCAAAAACAAAAAAAAATTGGACTACTTTACACAGTACGTACCTACATCCAAAACAACATGAATATTTCTTTTTGCGTGTGTTGTTTTTGAATGTTTCAGGACCAACGTTTTTTGAATTTTTGCGAACAGTCAATGGTCAAATGGTTTCAATTGCTGGAAAGCGACAATCATTGGGATCTGACACTTGCTGATGGAGCACTTGCATCCTTGCGGCGGCCCTTCAATAATGATTATAGTATGAAGAACACTGTGCAACTGAAATATTTTTTGAGGTTATACTATGTGCCTAAAGGCTAGTACGCACAGGTAGACCATGTTGAGCGATTTGTATATAGACCGTCTACTGACGGTCTATAGACCATGTCTATAGCCCGTCTATGGAGACCGTACTTTGATTTGAATTTAGTCTACGTCTACGTCACTCCATTAGTTATTTCCCATATCGTCCAAATCTGTGCTGCCCTTTGACTCGTTGGCTCGTAGCAGGAATTGCAAATAATCAAACGCAAACCACGTGGACTTTTTGGCAGAGGTCCCACTCTTCAGGCTATTTTTTTCGCTCCAGGTTGAAGGATGTTTTTAGATTGTGGATTTTCTTTTCAATGACTGCCACTGTCACGTCGTGCTTTTTAGCCAGTGATTCAAGTGCCAATTTTTTTACGCGGTTTTTGTAATCGGAACTCGTAACATCTCAATAGTCCAATAAATAGGTCGAAAAAAAGGCCTTCGTAATGCGAAAAATACCGCACGCGATTTTTTTTATCAAATGATTTTATATATTTTTAACAGCTTAAATTCAAAATGGCGTCATCCCCACTCTCTTGCTAAACTTACAGTGAAGGGAAACGCGTTTAATTCTATATCTCAGAAACTATGCATTTTAAGACGAAAACGTATATAATCTTTTTTGTAGATAAATTTGATTTAACTTTCTTGTTTAGAAATTTTTTGGAACGAAGTTCCTTAACGCGGCTTGCGGGTAGAGTGAATTCATAGAAATCGTCACATAAGAAAATGCGATATGATTTGTGTGTATGCGTGCGAGAATCGATCCCAGTAGGCAATTTCCCAGTAGACAATTTATGAATTCAAAAAATCAAAATGCAGTGTTTCTTTGTAGAAATTGGGAACCGATAGCTATCCCAGTTCCAGTAGGGAAACTGTCAATAAATTGCATGCATAATTAATTCTAGAACTGCTTCAAATTTCTGTAGGTCTTATTACAGAAAATAAGTGCGTTTTATTCTTGAAAAGTACTTCCTTGCTGCATTACTTCCACACAAAAGTAATGCAAGAAGTAATGATTTGAACTTTCTATGTAATGCAGTTTGAGAGTTCTATGTAAATGTAATGCCTTATCTCCACTTTCTGTAATCTGAACGAGAGCTAGTTGCTACTCCTTGGAACTACTTTCAGAATCGATGGGAAATTACTTGCTTTCCCTACTGGGATGGAAAGTGCAAAGTGTCATGCTTCGGTAAAAACACAGTGGTAGCCGGTTTCCTGTTGGCGAAAACACAGTACACAGTGGCGACTTAAAACATATCCAGAAAATCACTCATCAGTTGTGCTCGTAACGTTGGAACTGTTACATGATGTCGGCTTCATCCGATGATGTTTTGATTGCGCTAGATTGTGCACTTGGTACAATAAAACCAAATAAAATGGGAATCGGGAGAGAAGAGTTCATGGGAAAATCATCATTAATTCAAAAAATTAAGACACCATCACGACAGATTCTTAAACTTTCAGTATCCATTTCCGTCTGATGCTAAGCAGGCAACCGGCAAGAAAAAACTAAATTTTCATTCCAGTAAATTCATCAGCTCCAACGGGCGGCACCGACAAGAAGTCTCAACCTGCCGCGACTGTCTTATGGCTCAATTAAAAACATGCATTGATTCAAATTGCTTATAAGCACGCATCGGCGCCGACTACCGGGAAGTGGGAAACCTGCTTCCACTGTGTTCTTATTACACTAAAGCCGGCGCCATATATAGTTTCAAAGATTTCAACACTTCTTTGAAGACTGCCGATTCGCATGGAAAAGTGCAAAGCTTTAGTGCAAATCTTTATTGAACACGTATTCCAAGTCCCGTGCCACATATAGCAATCAAAAAAGTGTTCAAATCTTTGAAGCTACTATGTACCTATATCTGGTGCCGGCTTAAGGAATTTCATTCGCAGTTGAATTAAAAGCGTAAGGAACTTCGTTCCTGACTGGTGTCCCCTAACCGCACCTGTATTTTTTTGTAAAGTCAATATATACGGAGATATAATACTTCAAAATTCATATATTACTTTCTTTGCACTATATTTCTTAACATCAAACGTACGCTAAGTTTTGGCAAACCCAATAACGAACAAAACATGGTCAACAAACTTTTCGCCTAGAAGCCTTCTTAAGAAATATTTATCAAGAACGGTCAAAACACAGGGATTTTTTTGTGAATTTTTCATTTTTTGGGCTCAATGAAACGAAGTGAATTTAATATTTAGCGTTGTCCTTATGTATCTATTAGTTCCTAGGTAAACACACAAACCCAAAAATCCAAATTATTTTAGATTTACAATGGTGTTTTGTCCTCTTTGACACAAGTAGACAAGAAAATATTTTGCCGCATTGCAAAAAATGTTGTGGTTTATGTTCTTCAGCAAATCACTAAGAACTGGCTTCCAAATTAGTCTTTTTTGATAATCTCATTATCGAGAACAGAGCGTAAGCGAAGCGATGGGATTTGGTAAAAATTCTTTATTAAAGTCCATAGAAAAAAAAATTGCAACATTGAGCTTCACCTGCATTTTAATATTTGCAAATTTTCTAATAAAAAAACGCTCAATTCCCTAAAAATAGGGTCACTTTCTGCTGTGGGAGCACTCTCGACTTCTTAATTTATTAAACGTTTTCACAATTTACAAAACAGATGTTGCCATTTTCCATGTCATTTGTGGATGATTTAGAGACGTTCCGTTTCTAGGCGGTCCCTAACAAAAAGTCTGTCCTATGCTTTAAAAACACATACGCTATGAGAGCTCCTTGCGTTGAGCTGTGCATGATTCTTATGGGGACACCCAGGAGTCAGCTCACCGTAAAAACGGATGAGGGTTAAAAGCGTTGCGCCAATGCCACCCTGCTGTGAAATGTCACCCAGGAGGGCATGCCGTAAAACGTAGCGCTTCATATCTTATGGTGTTTTTGTATATCCTTGTATATCCCATTCTTGTGTACCCATCAGGTCTATTAAAGTTTGCTATGCTCCTCATCAGAAGGATGCTTGAGAGGGGTGGGTGTTAAATGATCTTCGGTGCCAAGGACTGGAACATCTTTTAAAAAGACTGGGTTGGTGAAAACTTGTCTTATTGTTAGGAAAGTACCGTTATTTATTTTCGACCTTTTACAGTAAGTTGATTAAGAGATGCTCCTGTGCAGAGGGGTGCGAATTTGAACTTATTAAATCCCGGAGGGATTGATGGACATTTATTGTAATGTGCATGAATTATAATCGTTGGCTGTGGAAAATAAATTGACACAAGTGCAGTCGATTTGCTGCAGAAACAAATTCAATCCTAACTAAAAAATCACTGAGGTTGGATTTAGGTAAGTTTTATCCCCGTTTAAAGTACTCACCAGCTAATACAGAGTGTAGGTGAATCCCTCTCGAAGCTCTATTTAGGCACCTTTAGCCCTTACTCAGCTTGCGGCGACGGCAAGTTCACCTTTTATTGTCACGCTTGGCACGTTCTAGTGAAATGTAGCGTCCGAAAGTACAACAACGGCACACACGCACATAAATATTCAATTCGATAAGTGCTTTGTGCCATTTATCAACCGGCAACAACTAAAAAGCAAATAGAGCATTGCCGAATGCTGCGGGGTCGTGGTGGTTCCTGGGTGAGTTAGAAATAGAGCTGCTCCCGTAAAGTACAATAATTCTATTTTATAGTCGTCATCGATTCAATCGCTCCATTAAACCATTTTGTCTACCTCGCTTGTAGAAGTTGATTTTTTATTTCGATTGTTATGGCGGAATTTAGTAGTGTATTTTCTGTGCCAAAATATATTTAGATTTAAATAAAATGCTGAAATTATAAATTTATAGATTAGTCGGAAGAATGTGTTTTTAGTGCTGGTCCTCAAGGCAGTGACGATTAGTAAAACCAAATTAAAAACCGAAATGATTTAGATAAAACATATATGGTTAGCCACCCCAATTTAATTGAGGGTAATATTAAGGCCCCCATACACCAGGGGCGGTTTCAGAGGGCGTAATTGGGTAATTACCCCCCTAAGGATTTTCGTTCGCTTATTTATTTTTATTCTTAATAAAAATTACCAATATTTCAAACAAACAAGTTATGGTGAATCTAGTCGGCGATCTATGAACCATATTACACGCCCTATCGCAAAATTCTGAAAAACGAAGAAACATTGGGATTATGCTCACATTTTGTACCTACATATATTCTAAACGGAGTCACTCAGCTTTTTGATCTTTATACCAAATTAAAGAATACACATTTACCTTTAAGATGAGCCTAGTTTTGTTGCTTTACGATAAAGTTTAAGTAAATTTAAAAAAAAAATTTTTTTTTTCGTAAACACCCTGTATTTTAGTGGATAGTGGGGATAGCCACCCTCTCTAGAACAATTTTTTTCTCCAAGCACATCCAGGAATCACCCCTGAAAATATTAGCCGCGTAGGCCAACAAAGGATTTATTAATCGTCTGATGACCTTTGCAAGTCGCGAATGAGTGCATATGAGTATTTTAAATCTTTAAAACGGCGATATCTCATGAATGGCAATTCGTACGGGAAAATTTATAATATATTTTTTTGTAGATAATCGCTTAATCTACAAACTTTGTGAACACTGTTTTATGATAAGACTTGCGAGATTTGCAAAAAACTGACATTTTGACCTTTTGACCTTGAATAAAAAAATGTCCTCCTGACCGATCGCGTGTCAGTCTCGACATTTTATGTATAATGATGTTTTTAAGGTGTGTACCAATTTTCAGCAACTTACCATTTATGGTAAAATTTCTGCTGGTTTTCGTCTATTTTGACTGGACTAAAGGGACCGATACCCGAGACTCCCGCTAATATGGCGCGCTATGGCTGATTCCACACCAGCATACACTCGACACGACAAGAGTCGACTGCAAAGTGGTTTATGAAGAAGAGGGTGAGAGAGGACGATGGGTAGGGCACACAAATTTGAAGGATATTTTCAGCAGATTTTTGATCGAAGTTGACAGCTCCTGCATCGTTGTTTTTTTCTGAAATTCCCTTTTGCTCGCAAAGAGAATATCTAAAACAACAACAAAGCCAGTATGATTTGTTGCTTGCAAGTTGTTCTCTAGTGTAGAAGCTCATACGATTTTTCACCGAACACCAAAAGAGAATTGACGATTGCAGACAACTTCTGTCTGTCGTCTGTAAGCTCGTGTGGAAACAGCCTATGCAAAGAAAATGAAGTTAACTGCTCAAGCGCCGTAAGAGAGGTGATGATTTTCTTCCTTTGCACGGGTTCTCTTTTCTAATAATACTCGACATACTATTCGCCTCTTTGGTATCGTTAATCGTTACATTGTTTTACACTAGGAGAGCGCGAGTCACATTTATTAGTTCAATATAATTTTTCTTGTCTTACTTGGTTTTAAATGTAAAAGATAAAAAACGAAACTGTTTGCACGTCGCGCGTCGTATATAAATCCTAAATTATTAGTGGTTACTGGCTAATTACCAATTTATTATAATTTAACCAATTATACTTACATAGGGTAAGTTTTTTGATTTTAGGTATATGCATTCTGTTAAACTAATTTATTCTTGATTTTTATTTTTAGTTAATTAAATTAATAAATAAAAATGGATAATCGAAAACGAAGGTTATCTACGTTGGATTCATTTGTTCAAAAAATTAAAAAAACTTGTTAATTATTCTTCAACAAATAAAGATCGATCTATGTCAATAGTCAATTTAAATCATCCATCTACGTCTACATCGGCATTTACAGAATACGGAGGAGAATCTTCAGGATCTTCATTAGGTTGTTCCCAGCACGAGACAAGGGAAACCCAAAAAGAAGAGCATACAATATGTACATCTAGTAACGTTGAAATTTACATTGATATAGGTAAATTTAGTAATGTTAATGTTGATGAAATCGATAAATTTAGAATTTTAAAATGTAAATGGAAACCAAATGATACTTTTGTGTTACCCTATTCTGTACATAAAAAAGGGGGTAAAGATGTTAAATATTACTTGTCTGAAAAACATTTTAGACAATTTAATTGGTAAATGTTTTCTAAACATTTAAACGGAATCTTTTGCAAATATTGCTTCTTTTTTGCAAAATTTGGTGGATTGCACCAACAAGTGCCATTGCAAAATTAGGATCTCAGCCTGTATCCCAATATTCTAAATTATCAGGTAAAGATGGTGTCTTGATAAGTCATGAAAATACTAAGTACCATAAAATTTCAATTGTTTTTGCGGAAAATTTTATAAAATCATTCAATACCCCATCACGAGATATAAGAAATAAATTCAAAATTGAAAGACTTCGACAAATTGAAGAAAATAGAAATAGATTAATACCAATAATCGAAAGTATAATTTTTTTGGGGAAATAAAATATTCCCTTCCGAAGTCATCGTGACGCTGGTTCTCTCTTAAATACAAAATCTATTACAAACGAGGGTAATTTTCGTGAAATTCTACGTTTTCGAATTGCAGCTGGTGACAAACTTTAAAAAATCCTTTGGAAAACAGTCAAGCGAATGCTACCTACTTATGTATATAAGTAACACGACTCAAAATGAGTTATGTTAAGCTTTATGTGGAGAAGAAGTTAAAGATATTATTGTAACACAGGTTAAGAAAGCAATATATTTCAGCATAATGATCGATGAAACCACTGATATTGGACATATTTCACAAATGTCTCATATGAAATCTGATTGCTCGGAAATTAATGAAGATTTTGTGGAATTCATTGATTGTCATAATGAAAATTATAATGATGTTACTCATGAGACTATACTTAGTAGGGATATTTTGGCAAAAACCGTTTTAAAATTTTTGAAAAATCATGATTTAAGTTTTAAAAATTGTATCGGAATTGGAACAGATGGATGTTCCGTTATGATGGGAGAATTGAAGGGTGCTGTATCTATATTGCAGTCAACGTTGTCCAACGCCTTTAGAACGCCATGTTACAACCATGCTTTAAATTTGTCTACTTATATCAAAATGTATGCAAGTACAGGCTGCTCGTAATGCCATTGGTACCATTAAAGAAGTAATTTCATTTTTTAATGCCTCGTCCAAGAGACACCATGTCATAAAGGCTGTGAATAAATCATCCTTAATTAGTCTATGTGATACCAGATGGTCCGAACGACATGGTTCTTTAATAAAATTTAAAACACGCTTTTTAAACATTGTGGAGTTATTGGAATTAATCTCGCAATGGGAAGATATAGAATCTTCTAATAAAGTTGAATTGCTAATGATTTCTATTTATACCCCAATTTTCACAGTTACGCTATGCTCTTTTCTTTGTCCGATATTTTTAGCAATACGGTAACTTTGAGTAGGTTATTACAAACAAAATCAAAACGCTAATAACTTAATAAATAACACTATTGATGTTTTATCAAATAAGAGGAAAAATGCTGTCACATCGTTTAAAACAATTTATAATGATGCAGTAAATATTTTAAACGAATTACAAATTGAAATGACGAAACCCTGAATTACCAAATATCAGAGAAATAGACCAAACGTGGATCAACCTAGTATAGAGGATTACTATCGAATTAATATATATTTACCTCTCCTGGATAATATTATTGCGGATCTGCAATACAGATTTAATAAAGACACGATGAATTTTTTCAATTTTAACACAATAATACCTAGTGTTTTGTTGACAACAACTGACGAAGATTTAGATGTCACTTTAAAATCTGTTGCAACATATTTCAATAAAATTTTACCGGAAAATGCAACATGTGCAATAGCAATTAAGTCTGAATTGGAATTTTGGAAATTACAATGGCAAAAGAAAAATTAACTACAAGAACAATTACCACAAAATGCTTTAGATGCATACAGAGAATGTGACGCCAATATTTATCCAACATTAAAAATAATTTTACAAATATTATGCACCCTGCCGTTAGCGTTGCTTCTGCAGAAAGAAGTTTCTCCGCACTGAAAAGATTGAAATCGTGGCTGCGAGCCACTATGTCTCAAGGAAGACTAACCGGGTTAGCTCTATTACATATTCATAGATATATGGATATTAATATTGACAATATTATTAACAAGTTTGCTGGAAAACAAAGAAAAGTAAATTTCATAATTTAAGAAATATTATAAACCGTTTTTTTATTTTAGTTATAAAAGTCTGTATCGAATTTTACAGAATATTTTATTATGTTTTTCTATGTTCTATATTTGTTTCGGATGTGATATTATTTTTTTTTTATTTAAAATGAATAGAATTTTATTTTATTATTATATAATATTCCTTTTTTATACAAATTATACTTTTTGATGTTTTGTTTTGTATTTATGGAATAAAAAAAAATTTATGTTTTTCCTTTTTTTAAAATTACCCCCCCTAAGCCAGTTGGCTGGAAACGCCCCTGCCATACACTGTCAAATTGGATGCACATCGAAGTGCGGATGTACAACCAAAACTATCGATTGTGAGCTGGTCGGCCGATCAAAACTCGATGCGCGCATAATTTTGATGAAAATCATGGTACAGCATGGATGTACATTCAATTTGACCGTGCATGGGGGCCTTTAGGATACATTTTGTCATGCTCAAAGTTCTCTACGCTTGAGATCTATAGACGAGAATGAGATGTACTAGGTAGTCAGGGCTTTCTGTTTAATGCCTGGTACGCAGCTCAAACGGAAAGAAATTTTCTATATAAAATGTATGTAAAAAAACGTAAATGAAATCAATAGCGAAAAATTTATTTAGTAATTTCGTTTTGTGGTACGCAGTTCCGTGGGAATTTTGCTAGTATGCCTACTGAATCGAAGATGGTATTGATTATTAGTCTCCACCTGTTTCGTTATGATTTATGTGCCCGCACATATAAAATGTGTATTCCCATATTCTGTCAATTGTGGTTTAAGAGGTGGATAAAGTAGACGAACAGGTTGCAGGATGGAGATGAAAAAATCAAAAAAGACTTTTACAAAAACTGAAAAAACTAAGTTGGCCTCATTAATTTAAGACAAAGCCAGAAATATGGGACCTGAGATAATTAATTTAGTGTATGAAAAAATTAAACAGTTTTCAAAATAAAATTAAATTGAAAATGTAATTTATACAGTTTATTTAAATCCTTTCCTTCAACAAACTTGCACGCCAAAATGACACATAACCCCGTCAGCTGTTCTCTTTTTCTCAGCTGTGTATTTCTCCACACCAATCTACATGGAATTTTTCCGTGTAGAAATAAATGTTTAATCTCCAGCGAAAAATTCCGTTTGAGCTGTGTACCAGGCATAAAAGAAAAACTTTCGTTATAATCCACTGAATTTGTGAATAAAAGGGCCCCTAGTGTGAAAGTTTTGGGGTTAACATAAACGCGCTCTCATCATCTCTCATCAACAGTCAGTGGATCGTTAGTAAAAAATACTTTCTGGCTCTGACATAAAAATATTCAACTTTTACAGAACTAGTGTAGGAACTTATACGAAGCACTAAATTCCCCCACAAGTAACCTTCAAATATTGCATATGTCATCATCAATATAACCATCCTTTTTAACCATCATCATCTAAATAAAATATGTTGAAACTAGTCAGCATGTCAGAACTGTAGGTCAGCTTCCATTCAACCAGAAGGTATTTTCCACTTCTCTAACTCAGTCATACAAAACCGCAGACACGAAGGACGACTAGGTTTTAATTTCGTAAAATATTATGTATTTGTAGAATATAAGTATGTATGTCATCATCAGAAGGCGCAGTAAGTCGATGAGCCATCACGTGGGCCGTTGCTTTAGTTTCTTTTGGCTGCTTTATTTTTATTCTTAGGCGCCCATTACACGTTGATGCAAGCGTCAATCAATTCCATCAGTCATGATTGATATACAGAGAATTACATCAGTCATCACCCTAGACGGTAGGTTTTCCGTCAGTTTTCGCAGTGACTGTGGCAGTTATTTATTTATATTTAAACTCCTGCCAAACAGTACATTTCAGTATTTATACTCAGCTCGGGGATATTAAACGGTAGGGTTAAACTGCATTATGCTTATTGCCTCCCTATGTGTGTAGAAAACCTCCATAAGAAGTAGGCCTAATACCCTGTACAGACAGGGCTCTTAGTCTTAATGACCATTCGCTACATACATGTCAATTAGGTGGTTAAGAAATATTTTGTTGAAGAATATAATTCAAAAGTTCTCATATAAGTTTCAAGACTACAAAATTAAGCGAATTGTGCTCGGAGAATATATTTTAGCTCCATTTTCTTAGGATACCTTACGCTCGAATGCTAATTAACAGCGCTATCTGTCCAGGGTATAAACTGAATACAAAATTAAAAATCAAAACTTATATCTTGGGCTTGTTGTGTACTTGGCAAGGAAAACATCTGAGCCTCATGCACCAAGCAATCCTCACCAAAATTTAACTAACAGGTTTTGAGACTTGCTCTGCTTGATGCAGATGAGATAGATCAGTTGAAGCAAGTCCCTGCAACAAAAGAAATTTTTTTACGTGGACACACGGCTATAATTTTTTTTACGTCAACTTGAAATTTTAATTCATAAACTCAGGGCGCAGCCCTATGTAGTCCGAAGAGGAGGGAACCCTCAAATATTTGGTTTCATTATTATGAAAAACACAAACAGAATCGGAGTGTAAATATTTATGCTTATGTGTGCAAGTATGTTTCTGTTTTTTGTTTGAATTCCATACACCATGCCACACCAGCATGGTATCAGGAGTAAAAAGAAACGCGGTTAGTAAAATCAAGCAACGAAGGGTCCTAAGCCCTTACTTATATCACAAGTCAACATTAGGGAGGACGGCAAGAGTGGCTATATTTACTATAAGGACCCTCTCTTACAATCTTTGTGGGTAGCCAATTAAATTTTGAAAGAATGTTTGTACACAAATAAAATTCCCCCGCTTGCCATGAAACCAAATCCTCGGGGATGATTCGTTCGAACCCTTGTATTCGTCTAATTATTTTTAATTGAAGGTAAATGTCTCACGAAGACGGAGATCTATTGTTCCATCCTAGCGGGAAAAATCGTAAGTGTCTTCGATTTATAATTTTCGACAAAAGCCAGTGAATCTTGGGAAATCGTGCTTTTATTTGTAAAGAAAAGCAAAAATGAAAAAAATGTAGTTTTAAAAAATAACTTTTTAAGAGAATAAAATATTTTGTAGGTGTGAGTAGCTACCCAGCGGGAAATGAAGCAATTCAGAAAAGGTACTGAATCGCTTCTTTTGAATCAGAGGAGTGCTTCTCTTAGCCTTGCCTTACATTTCTTTTTTAACTTTGCATGTCCTAGCGGAGAAGCGATTCAATTAAGTTCATTTGTAACGATTCGAAAGCGATTAATAGGAATGCAGAAGGAAGCACAATTGGCTCGGTTCCCTTATGCCAGTTGGGAAAAAGGTTTTTTAGACTTGATTTCCTACTGCTATAGGATAAGTCTTTAAAAATTTTATTTTGCGTTGACGTCCATCCCAGTTCATTGACGAAATGACTCTAAAAAATATTGATTCTCTCTCTGGGACATCTGCTTATGAAGAGAATCCTTTGGCAGTGGCATAAAAGCGATTCTTTTGGGCTTCGCTTGGAAGCACGTCTAATATTTCCCGTTGGGTAGCAATAGTATACATGTGCTATAGAAAGAGGCTTATATTCTTAGATGATTTCTGTGGTGGTGAAATTGAGGTAATAGGGGAATATGGATGCTAGGAACGACGGAGACAGTAAATGGGGTACTATTCTGTGTTGAAGTTTCTAGGACCTAAACAGGTTTCTGCGTGCTAAATGCTACAAGGTGTATGAGTAAGCGAAACGGGTTCTTACGCGTCTTCTAAAAAACGCCTCAGTTGCCATTTGAGCTAACGAATGGTGTTTTTCGCGTGAAAGTCTATGTCCGGTGTAACGCTTTTTACTATGGCGGCTTAATGAGTCAATTGAAGAGTACATAGCACGATCACCAATAAGTTTGAGGGCGCTGTTTTGCACCTAGCTCAGCCAAGGTGGAGCTGTTCAAAACTACCAATTTAATCCTGACTAAATGAAAGATGCCGGAAGGATGTGACTCAATAAAAGATAAAATCTTCAAAATCAAATTATTTATTTTCCTTACAATAAATAGACTCTTTCTCAATATGACTATAATTTACGATAAAACTGAATTCGATTTAATATGATTTAAAGTTTACGTTAATATAGGCCGTTGGAATTAATAAAAAAGGTGATTTCCAAGAAGTTTGATCTCCAAAAGATTTTATTCAGTGTTGTGCGACGTAGACTACGTGATGTAGACTACATCATTGTCTACGCGTCGACTTTCATGTGTAGACAATGGTCCATTGTCTACATCATAGTATACGCGTAGACAATGTCGACAATATAAGCTCATTGGCTAAGCTTTTCCAAATTACTTTTTCAATAAACTTTCAAAAAATCGGGAATATTATAAAAATAAACTCTTATTGTTAAGTTTTTATTATTAATTAAAATATAATTAATAATTAAAATTTATTTTTTCAATGTACATATATGTACAGTTCATCCTACATATTATATGTTATTAATCATACATCAAAAACATTGTCGATGAGATTAATCATTACTATTTATTCATCATCATCTTCATTAAAATCATCTTCAATCCTGAGGGAATAATAGCAGTAATTCTTTCGATCGATCAAAGGATAACCGGTTTCGGATTGGCGAGTGAACGTATGAATAGCTTGAGGAAACCCTTTCTATCTGTGCAAATTATATTCAGCCATATTCCAAAATACTAAAGGCTTTTTTATATCTTTTCATATAGATTTTTAAAAAATGAATTTTTTGTTTCGAAAACTCAATTCTAGTGCAAATAAGTTCCTTAAATAAAAAATAATTTGTTTTGTTCTTGTGAATATTACTCAATTTATCATTGTCGTAAGTAGGATGCAGATAAAAAACCGTCAAAGCATATTTGCTCAATGCCGACTAAGTACAAACCACTTCCAATATTGCTTGACTTCCGTGATAGAACGAGATGCGTTTTACTGAATATGCTAAATGGTACCCTTCTTGGCGGGAATTAGCATAATTGCGTGAAGTATAGGTCGCTCATATTTTTTCTCGTCTTATCACTGCAAATCTCAGCTTTTGAAAGTGTTTTATTTCAAAACGCTTAAAACGTTTTATTTTGACGTCACCCATTTGATTAACATCCTCGAAACATTTAAAACACCACTTCTAAAACCTCAGATTTGCAGTGATACTGATAGTTTTAAATTCGTAGTATTTAAGCAGCTTTATGGTTTTATTTTCATATTAACAAAATACCTGTCAACAAAGGCATAAAAATTTCAGGATAAAGTAAGTTAAATAAATGAAAACAACAAATGAAATAGAAAATGCCAAAAAATGAAGAATAGGTATATTCTAAAATAATTTTGGATATAATTTTGGTTACTTTTTTTACTTCTGTTTATTACTCAAATAACAACAATTGCATTCTTTTGGCCATTTTGAAAAGACAATTTAAATTTTTTTATCAGATCTCGTAGCGAATTTTGGGACCTTTAATTTAAAAAAAGAAAGTTAATTTTTGTTAACCTGAACTCGAGATATATATTTAACTTTTTGTATTTTGGCCAATTGTTGATTAACAAATACATATTTTGAGCTATAATTTGGGCTGTATCACTTTGAAACCTATACTATTCATGTGATAAGTTCAAAAAAAATTTAAGTTTTATAGAAACTTATTTTCAAGCATTATAGTATAACTATTATTAATTGAGTGATTTTTTTTGTTTTTTTTTCATAAAGATGCAAAATGCAATAACTTCCCTGTTTAGTAAAAATAGTACCTCTAAAATGGATCACCCAGGATTTCATTAGAGACACTTCCCACCACTAAACACTTTACCGTGTAAAAATAAGACCCTAGAGCGTTTAGTTCCCCATTAGTGTTTTAACATAACTAAGTGTTTACCTTCCCAAGTGTTTAATTGGCGAATAAGTGTTTTACTGTTAGACACTTGCGCTTAGGTTAGAATTTTTTGGTAAACACCTTACGCGTTTAATTTCTGTTAAATGCTTTAGGTGTTTAAGAATCAAACACTTTAGCGTTTAGATTTTGTGCATTTAACGCTTCTTTTGTTTTAAAAGTAAACATTCAATACTTTATCGTTTAGAAATAAAACACTAGAGCGTTTTATTTCTAAACACCTGCTAAACAGTTGGATTTGCAGTGGAAATTATGACAAAATCCGTTATTTTGTGTGGTTGTGACACACGGTAAAATATATCACATCAAGTCTAAATAAAAACTTCAATTCAAACTTTATTTAAGTTTTTTTTTATGTGGAAGACTAGAGCTCAGGGAAAGCCCTTTGTACTGTCGACAATCTATTTTTCTTCGTATAGGTTATTTTTAACATAGTTAGGTTATTTTTAACATATTTGGAGAAAATTACTACAATCAGTACAGGAATTTTTCAGTTTATCCCGAAGGACAGCGGCTTTATTTATATATGTAGATGAAACAGTACTTAGTTTAAATTGAACATGATTCTTGCGGCCCCAATCAAGAATTAGTGTGATATTCCTCTTGATTGAATTGGACATGGGTTCATGCAGACAAGGTCTGGCACGTGCTTGTCTTACATCATCGAATCCATAGGACTAACAGGCTGGTGCAATATTTGATTAAAAACCTTGGAGGTATCTAGAGCAACCAGGCCAAATTCACCAAATCGAGGAATTCCTTGGTTGAGATGCTCCGTTAGCCATAAGAAGACGTCACCAGGTCTTTTCAATCTAAAGCCATACTGCATGTCGTCCAATATTTGACTGCACTCAAGATATTTTTTAAGATTTCTGTTCATTATTGTCCTCATGAGTTTGGAGAGAATAGAAGTAATTGCTATTGGGCGGTAGTTAGAGGGGTCGCTAGAGTAATCTTTCTCCGGAATAGACTGCATATGTGAGGGCTTCCAAGAGTCAGGATAAACTCCGGAGAAGTATGAAAGTGCGTAGAGTGAGTAGGGCTTTAGCAAAAGGTGAGGCACGTTTTTAAGAACCATGGGGGAATATTATTAGGGCCAGTGGATTTGGTGGAGCCAAGCTCTTGGAGAAAACTATATACTTTACGAATCCTGAAGAAAACTCTTGAGTGAGAGGAACACTCGACGGGCTTGGGGAGGTTGCATGCCAATATCGGGTAATAGTCCAATAAACAGGTCGAAAAAAGGCCTTCGTAATGCGAAAAATACCGCACGCGATTTTTTTTAGTAAATGATTTTATATATTTTTTTAAGCTTAAATTCAAAATGCCGTCAATGTTACTCAACTCACAGTGAAGAGAAACGTGTTTAATTCTATATCTCACAAACTATGCACTTTAAGACAAAAATGTATATAAACTTTTTTGTAGATAAATAAGTGATTTAACTTTCCTGTTTAGAATTTTTTTTGTAAAGTCAATATGTACGGAGTTATAGTGCTGCAAACTTCATATATCACTTTCTTTGCATTATATTTCGGTAATGGTTAATTCTACATAAAAAAATCTTAGACTTATAGAACACACGATTATCTATAGCTTTTGTTATTATCATTTTTTACGCGGGGTTAATATTACACGAGTTATAGCGCTTTAAGTGTCGAAAAACGTAAATTCAAAAGTAGTTTTTTGCCAAAATCCTTTTAATTACGTTTTATTGCAAAACTGATTATAACGTTTTTTGTGCGCAATTTCATTGGCAATATTTTTTGTTTTACCTTTTTTCTGTGGAAAAGAGTTTGTGCCCCAAAGAAATTTCTCAATTATTTGTATGACCATTTATGTGTATTGTATATGAAACGTTCGCCGCTGACTAGCGGCTAAACTATAAGCTCTAGAAAAAAATGTTTAAGGTAAAATTTCTACAGATTTTTAAAACAAACATATTTGTTGGTATAACTTTTCGTCGTAAATGAAAAGTTGACGAGATATTTGTTAAAAATCATTCTTAATAAACGTTTAAGGTGTAATAAATTCATAAATATCAACTTTACAGAAAAAAATTAAAACAAAAAATGTTGGCAATAAAATTGCGCACAAAAAACGTTATAATCAATTTTGCAATAAAACGTGTAATTAAAAAGATATTGGCAAAAAACTACTTTTCAATTTACGTTTTTCGACATTTAAAGCGCCATAACTCGTGCAATATTAGCCCTACGTAAAAAATGGTCATAACAAAAATTATAGATACTCGTGTGTTCTATATTTCTTACGCAGGATTTTTTCATGTAGAATTAACCATTACCGAAATATAATGCAAAGAAAGTGATATATGAAGTTTTAAGCACTATATCTCCGTACATATTGACTTTACCAAAAAATTTCTAAACAAGAAAGTTAAATCACTTATTTATCTACAAAAAAGATTGTATATATTTTTGTCTTAAAGTGCATAGTTTCTGAGATATAGAATTAAACGCGTTTGAAACGTCGAAAGATTAACAAGAGGGTACGGATGACGCCATTTTGAATTTAAGCTTATAAGAATATGTAAAATCATTTGCTAAAAAAATCGCGTGCGGTATTTTTCGCAAACAAAAAGTACCTATATATTGGACTATAAGGAAGAATTTGAGGCGAACAGAGATCCAAGTAGGTTGGCCTTGGAATTGCTTTCACGTTTCATTCCAACGAATTATAGCAAAACTAATAAATTTAAGGTAAGTACTTGTCACATTTGGCGGGGTCTTTTCATTTAAGCAAACAAAAAGGCTTGACTGAATTTTAGGAATATCTTTCTAGATCATATTTTCGTTAATACATTTCGATCGGACCACCTAAACGAAGCCTCTCATTTTGTTCGCGCGATATCGTGCAGGTAAAAAATCAAGTACACGTCATTAAAAAAACAAGACTCGACCATACAATATAAAAATCTTTTCAGATTATATTTTCTTTATACGCTTCCAACGGAACCTCAACCAAGTCGATAACCTTTTTTGTTCGCACGATGCAGAAAAAAATAACCACGTAGGTACACACACTCGAGATCATGTTTAAAATGATAGTGGGATCTTCAAATTTGAAGATATGTTGAAAATTGCGGTTTTAATTTTCGGACCGATTACAATAACTTCCCTATAAACTGGAAAGTTAATAAAATTCAAATAAATTACTTAATTATACTTCAACCAATCCCCTTACTTATTACACCACCAAAAACAGATCGCACTTTTTATGTAATGTTTACATTAAAATTAAAAGGTGTCATTTTGCTGACTGGGCTGAGCTGAATGGAATTTCTAGAGATATTTGGTAAGGAGAGAAGTTTTTATGAAAAATTGATTGGTGTTCTTTGGCTGAAACGGATTGAAATTCGGAAAAGATAATTTTATATTGCAGTAGTATTATATTAAAAGCTATATATAAAATCGAGGCAAATGAACATACTCTATCGCCCTGCGCTGGCTGGTCTGGGGTGCAATAGAAGGCGGTATAACCAGAATCCTATACTGGGCTGTTATAACATTTTCTTTGTTTTGCTAATATTTTTCTCCAAATTTTTATAATTTATTGAGGGCAAAGGATGCAAGAAATTAAAATGAATGTCTTTCAATGTCAAAATGCATTTTACTTAAATCTCCAATTCGTCTGGAAGACGACTACATGATAGAAAAACTAAATTCCCTATGTTGTTGGATTCATATAGTCTGATATTTGTTTAAGCAAAATAAGCCTATTTCTCGATTTCCATGGCACTTAAGGCGATGGCCCAATCACGACTTTATTCGCGTTTACGCGCGTCAACGCTTTGACGCGCGTTGACGGCGACATTTGGTTGTGTGTAATTCAAATCAAGTTATCCCATTCACGACTTTGCGGCGTCAGCGGCGTCAAGCGACGGCAAAAGTCGAGCAACTTTCAACTTTTTGGCGTTGGCAGGCTATGAAATTTAAAAAAATCACATTTCTAACAAGTATATACACAAAAATCCATACATGAATTTAAATTAAAACAATATTTTTGACGTCCTGACGTTATGAATGAACCTTCAACGGACGTTAACGCGCATGAAGCGCCTGCCGCGTATAACGCGCCGTCGGCATTGGGCCATCGCCTTTAGATGCATCGCTTTGCTTGCACGCTTTTTTATTTACAACTTTAAATAGCATAGCGCATGTTGCTTTAACATATGCTTATATAAAAAAAATTAAATTCATGGGGCAGGAGCAACACATCAGAATATCGAAGAAAAGTTATTTATTTCAAACCCAAAACATTTACTAAATTACATAAATTATTGCAAGTAACAAAAAACCATTGTTATATCCCAAAAAAATCGGACAATCAAAAAGCTTAAGATTTACCTTTTAGTAAGCCTATATGTTACACAAATATGTTACGGTCTTCTGAACTCTATACACCCATTCTAAAACTCCAAGCTAAATAATGACGATAAACTCCTTGTGACAAATATCTAAACAAGAAAAAGGTGCATATTATAATTTAAATAAAAAAATAAATTTTTATCTTACATAAAACTAAACTAGCCTACACTCAGTAATTATAGCTTTTCTGATTGACCTTTTTCTTAATGCAGGTTCTACCAAAGTTAGGAGTAATTTAATATTGCGATTGGTTCATTCGAGTAAATTTCTTCATCGTCATTCTCTTTTATAAATAACAAAGTTTATCAAAGAAACCCAAATGACTTCTTCGTTGGTATAGCGATCTAACCTCTTATTCCTTTTCTTCAAAAAAAGTTGCATTAAATAGCAGAATTTTATTGATTCTATTAGAAAATTTAATCTCTCTTCACTGTCTATTCTTTTAAATTTACAAACTCACAAAATCATACACAAATATTTTTACGATAACCACTTCATGCAAAAATGACAGCTTGAATGCTGCACAAAATTCACATAAATTCCTTGGCTACACAGCGCCAAGAGTTCAAAATTTGAGCGCCAGCGCGAGCTACAGGCCCCTACGCCAGCTACACATTGTGTTCATACAATTTTAAAAGCATTAATTGAACTTTTTGTCTGCTACATGCTACAGCGCCCATTCTGTTCCAGCCACACTGCTGGTTGACTAAATATGTAAATAAATCCTTTCAGAAACTAGGTTAAATAGTTTTCCAATTCAAAGGATAATAGTGCGAGAGCCCAGGCCCCCAGACCCACGTCATTTTCTTAAAGCTGATATTTCGTATATACATACTGTGATGCTCACTTAAGAACCAATGCGCACTCGCTAGCCCGGAAAATGGGCCCTTTGTAGATATTAGTTAGTTAGTTAGTAAAGGTCCAAAAAAACCTACCAACCTAAGTGAGATTCTTACGGCTGATTTTTATATATTTTGCACAGAATACTATTTGACAAGTAAACACTTAAGTGTTTAATTAGTAAACGTTTGTAGCGTGTTTTTGGTTAAGAATAATAAAAATTTTGTTGACAGAATTATTAAACAATATTATATTAAAACATAATAATATCATTGCAAAAAGGGAAAAAAAAGAAAAAAATATCCAACCCGAGTGCGGTTTTTCCAAGCGGTTTCCGACTAAGTACAAACCACTTCCAATATTGCTTGACTTCCGTGATAGAATGAGATGCGCTTTACTGAATGTGCTATATGATACCCTTGGCGGGCATTAGCATAATTGCGTGAAATATGGGTCGCTCATATTTTATCTCGTCTTATCACTGTAAATCTCAGCTTTTTAAAGGGTTTTATTTCAAAACGCTTAAAACGTTTTATTTTGACGTCACCCATTAGATTAACATTGTAGCCATTTTTAAACGCTTCAGTGTTTTAAAAGTTTCGTCAATGTTAATCAAATGGGTGACGTCAAAATAAAACGTTTTAAGCGTTTTGAAATAAAACACTTCTAAAACCTCAGATTTGCAGTGATACTGATAATTTTAAATTCGTATAGTTTATTTTCATATTAACAAAATACCTGTCAACCAGTGTTGGGCATTAATCAATTAAATTTTCAATCAATTAATTAATTGACTAAAAAACTAATTGCGATTAATTTAATTGCATTTAAAATTAATTGCAATTGAAATATTAATTGCACCCCACAATTAATTTATTTGGATTAATCCGTGTTAATTGTATATAGCAACTAAATCAATTGCAATTAATTTTAACTGCAATTAAATTAATCGCAATTAATTTTTTAGTCAGTTAATTCAAGACAATTAAAACTAACAATTAATCCTCTTCAATTTTATGTGAACTTGATTTAAGGGTTCCAAATGACGAATTTGTGGTTAAAATTTGAAAATTCAAAATGGGGGACTAACTTTGGCAATTATGTTCCGACTGTACTGAAAATCAGCTTCTGGGGGCTTTAAGGGTTCCAAATGACGAATTTGTGGTTAAAATTTGAAAATTAAAAATGGCGGACTAATTTTTGTAATTGTGTTCCGATTGTACTGAAAATCAGTATCTGGGCGCTTTAAGGGTTCCAAATGACAAATTTTTGGTTAAAATTTGAAAATTCAAAATGGCGGACTAATTTTTGTAATTGTGTTCCGATTGTACTTAAAATCAGTATCTGGGGGCTTTAAGGGTTCCAAATGACGAATTTGTGGTTAAAATTTGAAAATTAAAAATGGCGGACTAATTTTTGTAATTGTGTTCCGATTGTACTGAAAACCAGTATCTGGGCGCTTTAAGGGTTCCAAATGACAAATTTGTGGTTAAAATTTGAAAATTCAAAATGGCGGACTAATTTTTGTAATTGTGTTCCGATTGTACTGAAAATCAGTATCTGGGGGCTTTAAGGGTTCCAAATGACGAATTTGTGGTTAAAATTTGAAAATTCAAAATGGCGGACTAACTTTGGCAATAGTGTTCGACCGTACTGAAAATCAGTTTCTGGGGGCTTTAAGGGTTCCAAATGACGAATTTGTGGTTAAAATTTGAAAATTCAAAATGGCGGACTAATTTTTGTAATTGTGTTCCGATTGTACTGAAAATCAGTATCTGGGGGCTTAAAGGGTTCCAAATGACGAATTTGTGGTTAAAATTTGAAAATTCAAAATGGCGGTTTTGTAAACAATTGTTAGCTACATAGTATAATCTCACGAAAATATGTCAGATCCACACTCTTATTCATGCTGTAATCTTTGTTTTGGGGAGGGGAGGCAGTCCATACAATAAATTAAACATTAAATAATCCAAAAAATATTATTACATTCTGAAAAAAAAATAAAGGATTATGCTAATTCAAGATTTGAAAATGGGCTTTTGACGGTGATGGACATTATACGTTTGGAGTCACGTACGGAGGAGTGTGACTTCAGATGGATATTGCCCATGGTTCTCTTCTGCAATGTCATTGACCCAGGTTTTATTTGTTTACCCAGATGCCAGGCCCTTCCCGTATTGGAGAATCTTTCCCAAAAACCTTGTTGATAAATTCTGACCCGATTGCAGCTTCAGGATACTATGTTAAATGTTCTTCCATTTGGAGCTGAGATGTGAAGATTTTCAGATTTTCCAACTCTTGGACAACCTACATACCTTGGAAGTAGGGAGAAACACCGCTTAATAATATCGAGACCAACAAATTGCCCTTGGCCATACGTTAACAAATTTGATAAATAAGGCTGTTCCGGAACACAATTGGCCAAATTCGTCCCCCATATTGGCGCGCCCATTTTGAATTTATAAGTTTTGTTCAATGTTCAATGTTCAATGTTCAAAGAATGTGGCCAAGCAACCGCAAGTTAACCTGGAATGAAGCGGCCAGGTCCTCCACATTCTTGGCATGCAAACTACCGGGAATGGGGAAAATGGGGACAGACAAGGTGTGTCCACTGCGAGTCTGTACTAGAAAGGTGTATAATAAGGATATAGCTATGAGCTATACTACTTTAATGCTAAATATGAATATTTAAATATTTTCTGTTGTCATTTTCATGCAAAATTCAAATTTTTTTTTTTTTTTTTTTTTTTTTTTTTTTTAAATACATACACATACACATACATATACATACATTTATGCATACATACACACATACATATTACATATATATTCTAATTCGTGCAAAATTCATTTTTCCCCTCTCTGTCCAGTTGGGACATAGTTATAGGCTTGTTGTCGAAATTCCCGACGTGTCCGATTCTGATTCAGTCAATTCATATAGTTCCTCAGCTGCTTTTTTTAATTCTTTTTTACTTGTTGCCAATGTTGTCCACTCCTCCTTGTTTCTGGAGTACTTTCTAAAATCCTGTTCCAGGGAATCTTTCCACGTGTATATGGGTCTTCCTACCTTTTTCTTGCTTCTGTGATACTTTAATGCTGCCTTGAGTAAGTGATTTCCTCTCCTTCGTTGGATGTGGCCCCAGTAGGCTATCCTGTACACCGTTATTTTCTTGGTAATACTTCGGCCGTCTAGAAAATCTTTTACTTTTAACCTTGGTGGTTTTCCTTTTGCTGCTTGCATTATTTGCTTGGCAATCGTTTTTTCATATCTTCTTAGTTTGTTCCTATTCGCCTTGGTTATAGCAGCCACCTTTAGTCCGTATGTCATTGTTGGTACTACTACCGCTCGATACATTTGCTTTGCTAAGCTCCACGGTATTTTATGATCCTCCACGAATCTCGCCACCATTGTTCCAGCTCTTAATCCTTGTCTACATCTCTTGTTAATGGTTTCGTTTCTGCACAGCCCGCTGGTCAGGTACGTCCCCAAGTACTTAATCTCCTTTACAATCTTTACCTCTTTTCCTGCCATCCTTAGAGTTCCCATGCTCCCCCTTTCCGCCCCTGGGTGTCTTATCATTGTTTCTGACTTGCTCCAGTTTATGTTGAGACCTACCGACTCCAAGAGTTCTATAAGTTCCTTTATAACCTCCTCCAATACCTCCATATCATTATCTGCCAAAATGATATCATCCGCATACACCAGGATTAGAGGGAGCCTTATTTCTTCGTCCTGCTTTAATTTTATCCTGGGAAATATGTCCGCTATAGTTTCCAATACCTCATTTAGTACCAAATTGAACATACTTGGGGACATGGGGCATCCTTGTTTTACTCCTCGCTTTTTCCTTAATTCCCTTGTTGTTTGACCAAACCATTTTAAGGATGTTTTTTCCCAGAGGCAGGTTTTTATAATTCTGTTTATCAAATACGCCGGAATTCCTTTTGCCTTTAGAATTTTAGCTGCCACTCCTAGTTCTACTCTATCAAAAGCTTTCTCTAAGTCTAAGCTTATTATAATCAGTTTGTTTCCTGCCCTCCATTCCTCTTCCTGTATGCGCCTTATCACCAGCATGTGATCATCTGTAGATCTATTCTTTAGGAATGCCGCTTGGTAAGTTCCTATCTCTGTTATGAATTGGTCTTTCCTTTTCATCAGTAATTTGGCGTATATTCGGTATCCTACTTGGCAGAGCGTTATTCTCCTATAGTCCTTTGTGCCTTTGGGGTGTGGTTTCTTTGGTATAGGGAACTGGATTGTTTGTAGCCATTCTTCCGGTGGGGCATTGTGTATCCATATCTCTTGGATTATTTTCACCAATTGCTCTATTCCTTCCGCTGGTAAAGCCTTGATAAGTTCTGTGGATATCTGATCTGTTCCAGGCGCTGTTCCTGATCTGGTTCCTTGTATTACTTCCGTAATCTCTTCCATGCTGGGGGGTTCTCCCAGTGGGCAATGATCCTTTTCCTCTATCAGGGCAACATCAATTCCTTCCGACATTTCCAATTCTTTTTCCCATTCCCTAATTGGAATGTAGTGGGTTACCTTATTCCCCTTCTTCTTCTTATTTTCTCTAAAGAATTTGTAGGTTTTGTTTAGCCGAGTTCCAAATTCATATTCCCCCAGATTGTCGAAAAACTCCTTGCATTTTTCCGTTTTCCACCTTTGTGTTTCATTTCTCATTGCCCTCGCGGCGTCCTTCACTCTCTCCCTCCATAATGGGTTTTCCTTGTCCCTATTTCTTCTAAATAGTGCTTGTTTTAACTTAGCTAACGCTCTCCTTCTCCTCGGAGTTAGGGCCGCTTTCTTCTTTAGTGTCTTTTCGGCTGCTTCCTTGATGCACCCTGTTAGTTCTTGCCATTTTATCTCCGCTGTTTGCTTCTCTATGGGGTTGGGATTCTCTTTTTTCCTTACTTGCCTCTGTATTTATTCCTCATAGTCCTTTGCGCCTTTCTTCGTCTTCAATATATCCAGGTTCCATCTCCTGTTGTCATATGTTTCCTGATTCTTTGCTTCTTTGCTTCTGGTATGACCTTTTGGAAAGCAGTCTCTGATTATTTCCATTTCGCCCCATACTATTTTATGGTCCGAGATTGTTCCCTCTATAGATTTTGCTTTCACATGTTTGACTGATAAGCCTCTCTCTCCCTTTAACTTCCGTACCATTATGTGATCCAACTGCGATTTCTTGTTTTTCCCTTCCCATGTTACTTTAGCCGATCTACGACCAAATGTCGATTCTATTACCATATCATGTTGCAAAGCGAAGTTTAACAGAGCAAGCCCTTTCTCGTTTGTGTCTGCATGTTCTAGGTTAGTACCTATTATATTCTTCTTGATTTCCCCGCTTCGGTCTTTGCCTATATGGCCATTGAAATCTCCTATTATTATTAACTCCGTTGTTCTTGTGAACCTGTCAGTTATTCTGCTGATGTCTCCATAGGTTTCTATGCATTTTGGGTTCCTTATGTTTGGCGGGATGTGTACTGATATGATAATTACTGTTCCTAGGCTTTGAGTTTTAGTTGCAGCTGCGCAAACTCTTTCCGATATTGCCATAAACCGTTGGATTCTGATTCCATGATTTTTTTTAATGAGGATTCCTACTCCATTTCTTTTTCCGCATAGTCCGCTGAGATACCATATATAGTTATCTGTTTCACATCGGTTGACACTCATGTGTGTTTCTTGGATCCCCACTATGGATAGGTCAATCTCTTCCAACTTTTTGTCAATTTTGTTTCTTTTGTCCGCTGTATTACACCCGCGTACATTAAAGGTTCCTATTCTGAGAGACGTCCCCTTTTGTGTATTTATTGCCTCTGGTGTAGGCTCTACTTCTGTTCTTCTTAGACGGAAGTTTGACGCATCAGTGTTTGGCTCTGGAACTTCTCCTCTTATTGTTCTTTCGTTACCGCTCATTTTCGATACGATAGCATTGTAGTGGGTTCCGTTGTACCACAGCTTGTACCTGATGTCTCTGCCAATCCCAAATTCGATTTGGCCACGGATTCTGGGTCCTTGTATGTCAATTCCTATCTGATACATCCTTGTCACTGCTTCTAGTGTCTCTTCACCCGCCCAGGTTCCTTCCTGGTTCAAATTCTCCAGGAAATGCTGTATCCTGTGGTTAATATCTTCTGTTGGGCCCCCTGCCTGTTCAATCTCGATTCCTGCTGCTATATTGTCTCGGAAGATGTTTATATTCTCCCGGATATATTTCACGACTGCCGTTCTTAGTTCCCTGGCCAGCCTCCTGCTGGTGGGCGAGTTTGGTTCCACCCCAAATAGATGGAACGTCAGTGCCGCGAACAGACAGTTCCCGTCCCCATCTATCCTAACAATGTTATCTGCGCTCATAATGAATGTTGTAGTATACTGTTTCCTTTCCTTCCTTATCGAACCGTTCCACCATATTCAAGCCCGACTATTTATTGACTCATATAACAATATTAACCAAGGCAATAATAATTTATTAATTTATTAATTAATTATATATTAAATAATAGTAAAAACTAATATATTAATAAATCGAAATATACTATAAAAACGCCGTTTCAACCCAAATTCAAATTCGTTAGCTAATAGTTTGTTATTATTTTTTCCTTGTCCCTACATTTTTCCCCAGGAGTGTATTTACACTCTTTAGTTTTTCTCAGATCTTCAGACCACTAGCAGCAGCTCTCTTTAATTATAATGCGTCTGGCAGAGCTACCGAAGCCACTCCGATCGGAGCACCCGTGCCACTCTCGAGCGGTCCACACTCCTCACAGCGAAATATTACTCCTTAAATTAAATTTTATTTCATTATTTCAAAATTTGCACAAGGAATGTAGTTTTAGGACTGCTAGTATATTCTTTTGATACTGGCACCACGTCCTTTGTCGGTCATCTAGTACTTTTCCCAATAAGCTTTGTGCTAAAAACTGTTTCCCTTCATAAATTTTATTATTACCCCCTTGAAAACCCAAATATTCTCCTGATAAGGCGAATTTTACTCCCCTCAGGAATTGCAAAACGGCAGCACTGCGTCTGATTCCCAAAAGTCACCTCTCCAGGGGAATCTACTAAATCTGCCGAATATTCAAGAGAATTCTCCCTTCATATCGTATTGAGAACCCCGTCACGAACTCATTTGATATGAATATGAATACATGAACCTTCCACTCCCCTCATGAAAGCTGCGTACACTTGAGAACTCCTTTACGCCACTTTTCACTTTTCTCTTCGACTGTTTCCTCTTTCCTCGACACTATTTTAAAAATTAAAATTAAAAATTAAAAATTAAAAATTATACTCCCTTGTTTCCACTTTACGGCTTTCTTCTCTTTCTTCTCTTTTCTTCTCTTCTTCTTCTTCCTTCCGAATTCACAACACAAAAACACACAAACTCAGAAAAACAAAAATATACTCAATTAAATAATCAATATTATTTAATTATTTAATCATTTCAATTTTAATCTTCTTTAGAAAAATTAAAACTTAAGATTTTTACCATTTAATGTTTCCGACACTTTTCAGAGAATACGTCTGTTCGCTACAGATTCCCAAGTCGGACTCGCCCATTTTGAATTTATAAGTTTTGATCATAAATTCGTTATTTGCTATCTTAAAAGACCCCAGATGCCGATTTTCATTGGAATCGGAAGACATTTGGCAAATTAGTCGACCATATTGGCGCGGCCATTTAGAATTCATAAGTCTTGATCATAAATTCGTTATTTGTTACCTTAGAAAACCCCAGATACCGATTTTCATTGGGATCGGAACACAATTGGCAAATTCGTCGGCCATATTGGCGCGGCCATTTTGAATTTATGTCCTGATCATAAATTCGTTATTTGCTATCTTAAAAAACCCCAAATACCGATTTTCATTGGAATCGGAAGACAATTGGCAAATTCGTCGGCCATATTGGCGCGGCCATTTTGAATTTATAAGTTCTGATCATAAATTCGTTATTTGCTATCTTGAAAGACCCCAGATACCGATTTTCATGGAAATCGGAACAAAATTGGCAAATTAGTCGGCCATATTGGCGCGGCCATTTAGAATTCATGTCTTGATCATAAATTCGTTATTTGTTACCTTAGAAAACCCCAGATACCGATTTTCATTGGGATCGGAACACAATTGGCAAATTCGTCGGCCATATTGGCGCGGCCATTTTGAATTTATGTCCTGATCATAAATTCGTTATTTGCTATCTTAAAAAACCCCAAATACCGATTTTCATTGGAATCGGAAGACAATTGGCAAATTCGTCGGCCATATTGGCGCGGCCATTTTGAATTTATAAGTTCTGATCATAAATTCGTTATTTGCTATCTTGAAAGACCCCAGATACCGATTTTCATGGAAATCGGAACACAATTGGCAAATTCGTCGGTCATATTGGCGCGACCACTTTGAATTTATAAGTTCTGATCATAAATTCGTTATTTGTTACTTTAGAAAACCCCAGATACCGATTTTCATTGCGATCGGAGCACAATTGGCAAATTCGTCGGCCATATTGGCGCGGCCATTTTGAATTTATGTCCTGATCATAAATTCGTTATTTGCTATCTTAAAAAACCCCAAATACCGATTTTCATTGGAATCGGAAGACAATTGGCAAATTCGTCAGCCATATTGGCGCGGCCATTTTGAATTTATAAGTTCTGATCATAAATTCGTTATTTGCTATCTTGAAAGACCCCAGATACCGATTTTCATGGAAATCGGAACACAATTGGCAAATTCGTCGGTCATATTGGCGCGACCACTTTGAATTTATAAGTTCTGATCATAAATTCGTTATTTGTTACTTTAGAAAACCCCAGATACCGATTTTCATTGGGATCGGAACACAATTGGCAAATTCGTCGGCCATATTGGCGCGGCCATTTTGAATTTATGTCCTGATCATAAATTCGTTATTTGCTATCTTAAAAAACCCCAAATACCGATTTTCATTGGAATCGGAAGACAATTGGCAAATTCGTCGGCCATATTGGCGCGGCCATTTTGAATTTATAAGTTCTGATCATAAATTCGTTATTTGCTATCTTGAAAGACCCCAGATACCGATTTTCATGGAAATCGGAACACAATTGGCAAATTCGTCGGTCATATTGGCGCGACCACTTTGAATTTATAAGTTCTGATCATAAATTCGTTATTTGTTACTTTAGAAAACCCCAGATACCGATTTTCATTGCGATCGGAGCACAATTGGCAAATTCGTCGGCCATATTGGCGCGGCCATTTTGAATTTATGTCCTGATCATAAATTCGTTATTTGCTATCTTAAAAAACCCCAAATACCGATTTTCATTGGAATCGGAAGACAATTGGCAAATTCGTCAGCCATATTGGCGCGACCATTTTGAATTTATAAGTTCTGATCATAAATTCGTTATTTGCTACCTTAAAAACCTCCAGATACCGATTTTTATGGAAATCGGTACAAAATTGGCAAATTTGGGTGGCCATTTTGAACTTCGGTCATTTTGTGGCGGCCATTTTGAATTTCGAAAATCGGGCTTCGAGGTGCATCATGGGAGACCCACACGGACCTTCGTGCAAAATTTCGAAGCTCTGCGATCACTGGTGCGACACTACGCTTTTCATACAATAATAAGTTTTAATTGTTAGTTTTTAATCAAATCCATTAAAAAGATTAACAATTGATTAATTGTTAATTGTGGAAACTCACGACTAAAAATTAATTAATTGTTAATTGCGAGTTTTCACAATTACAATTAATTAATTGTTAATTGCAATAGATGTGATTAACAATTAATTAATTGTTAATTTTTAATTGTCCAACAATTAAATTTTGCCCAACACTGCTTTCAACAAAGGCGTAAACATTTCAGGATAAACTAAGTTTAATAAATGAAAACAACTAATGAAGTAAAATTGCAAAATTGTAATTTTTTATTATCATTCAAAAGAACTAGAGTTTTAAGAAACAAAAAAGTTATTGCATTTTGCATCTAAGCTTTATGAAAAAACCAAAAAAAAAATCACTCAATTAGCAATACTTACACTATAATGGTTGAAAATAAGTTTCTATATAACTTAAAATTGTTTTGAATTTATCACATGAAATGAATAGGTTTCAAAATAATACAGTCCAAATATAGCTCAAAATATGTATTGTTAATTAACAATTGGCCAAAATACAAAAAGTTAAATATCTCGGGTTCACGTTAACAAAAATAAACTTTCTTTCTTTAAATTAAAGATCCCAAAATTCTCTACGAGATCTGATAAAAAATTTTAAATTGTTTTTTCAAAATGGCCAAAAAAATGCAATAATTGTTGTTATTTGAGTAATAAACAGAAGTAAAAAAAGTAACCAAAATTACATTCAAAACTATTTTAGAATATACCTATTCTTCATTTTTTGGGCCTTTTTTACTTTATTGTTTTCATTTATTTAACTTTGTTTATCCTGAAATTTTTACGCCTTTGTTGACAGGTATTTTTTAATATGAAAATAAAACCATAAAGCTGTTAAATATTACGAATTTAAAATTATCAGTATTACTTCAAATCTGAGGTTTAGAAGTGTTTCATTTCAAACCGCTTAAAACGTTTTATTTTGACGTCACCCATTTGATTAACATTGTCGACACTTTTAAAACCCTTAAATGCAATTACGCTAATGCCCGCCAAGGGTGCAGGAAAAGCGCATCTCGTTCAATTCTCACAGTCTGTAAATCTGTACTGGAACAAAAAGATTCGTGCTATACAATCCAATAGCGCGAACATGTTCCCACAGATAGATAAAATCTTTAGGAGTAAAACACATAACCGGTTGGACAAGTTACGTATCCCCAGGACCACCATGGCTAACCAGGAACTTTTGAGGGCTGCGAACATAGATCGCGAAGAAACCAGCCAAGCAGACGATAATTATTGTATGGAGGACGAGCAGGAGAAGGTGGATCTAGTGGGGCCTACTATCAGGGAATTTATTCGGTGAACATTTGTGTTCGACGGAATTTTGACCTCGAAAATAGGCCCTGCTGAACCCCTTCAGATTAACTAGAGGGATCGAGGTTTGGAAATCTGAGAACCGAAGAATCATCGAGTTCAGTGAAGACTGCCCAGCGAACAATATTCCTGAGGCGCAAGCAAATCCTGTTCTCATTACAAAAAATCGATCTCCTGCTAACATTTCGTCGTCTAATAAGAAGTCGTCTGGGGTAGATAGTATCCCAAACATCGTTCTAAAACATTTACCCCTGGTGGCTATAGACACATATAGCACTCTGTGTAACAATACGTTAAACAACGCCCATTTTCCAGGCCACTGGAAGACGGCAGTGTTGTATCCAATACCCAAGAAGGGTAAAGATAAAAGTAACCCTGCTAATCTTCGGTCAATAAGTCTGCTTCCGAATATCAGTAAGGTGTTTGAATCAGTAATTAATAGATCATTATCCAAAATGGGTTGAGGAAAAGAAAATAATTCCCGATAACCAATTCGGTGTCAGGGCGGGACATGATACTACTCATGCCGCGTCGAAATGGGGTATCAGACATACACTGGAACTTAATGAAAGGCCAGTGCACCGGAGCATGCTTGATCGACTATGAGAAGGCGTTCGATACAGTGTGGATCGAGGGCCTCCTCTACAAATTAGTCAGATACGGGATGACCGGACCTCTGTTATACATGATCTATAATATGATTTCCAAGAAAAAGTTCATCGTTAAAAGTGGGAACTTTACATCAGGAAAGGTATTTGACATTAAAAACGGTTTGCAAGAGGGCGCAGTGAATTCGCCGCTCTTATTTAATATCTTCACTAGTGACCTAATCAGTTTACTCCGCTTCGCATAAGCAAATGCGGATGACCTGATTCTGTACAGGATGGGGCCGAAGATTGGAGTGATCCAGACGCTCCTGCAACGTGACTTCGAAACAATCGAAAGTGATGATTGGAAGTTGAGGATCAATTTTAGCAAATGCGAATCGATCCTTTTCCGGACTCCTCTAATCAGAGCTTCGTACGATTGCAGAGGCACTGGAAAACCTTCCGAATTTCGAACTATGCTGGACAAGCGTTAGAACATAAATCGGAAGTGAAATACCTTGGGCTTTGGCTGGATCAGTACTTGTATTTCAATAGAAATGTAAGTGCTGCTCTCGACAAGGCAAACAAGGCGTTTCACATGACAAAAAGGGTATTTTATAGCAGACACCTAAGCTCACGGGGAAAAGGCGATCTGGTATCAAGCCTGGGTCAGACCGATTTTGACCTATGGTTGTCCAGTATAGTTCAACATATCTCCCTTTTATATGGAAAAGCTTCGGGTTTTCGAAAGACAATGCTTAAGGGCGTGCTTAAGTTTGTATCGGACACCCGAATCTGGCTGGTTTCACGCCAACAATGTTCTTTACGATAAGGCATTTGTTAATAGGATCGACAACTTCATAATCAAGTTGATTCGAAGACATATTCTTAGAGCGACGGAGAGCGACAATCCTCTCAATCGGGGAGCGTTCTACCCGAACGCTGAGTATCACAGAGCTGCAAAACTGTTGTCAACCTTAAAAAACCCCCCATTCCACCCCGGATAGCAGTTGTCGGTTCGATTTATTTTGCCCTCTTTTACAAGAGCTTGTTCGACAATATACCGCTGTCAGATTGCTGTAACGATTTTTTTTTGTTGCTCGCACCGTATTTCTACTGGACTAGTAAGTCAGACCGGTACTTACCTACGGCTGCCCCGTATGGTGGAATATATCACCATCATATATGGAGAAGATGAGGGTGTTCGAAAGACAATGCTTAAGGGCATGCTTAAGCATGTATAGAACACCTGAGTCGAGTTTCAAAAAATTCCATGCCAATGATATCCTATACGGAAAATCAGCAACCATGAGGATAGACAATTTCATAATCAGATTGATCCGAAATCACGTTGTAAGAGCGACAGAGAGCGGCAATCCTCTCATTTTTGGGGCTTATTACCCCAAACCAGACTATTATAACATGACAAGACAGACAGGATATGTACCACCAGAAGCATTCCCGTGGCTAGATTCATTAGGTTTGATACAAAACACGGAGGGAGTACCTTTAATATACCACGTTTATCGTCGGGCGCGGGATAAACGTGTGTTACACGAGCGAACCGATGGGCTGAATGCAGACCTCCTGCGATTCAGCACGCGAGTCGGCCCTTTAGATAGAGAGGAGGCTTTCAGAGCCAGTACAAAGTACTGGTGGCTGAAAGAATCAATAGGATGAAGCCGGCTAATGTGTGTGATAATGTGATGTGTGAATGCAGGCGTTAGCCTAAGTAGGATTAGGATCCCAGTAGGGGAATTAGGCATAGTCATAGGATTACCATTGTAATAAGTTTAGCTATAAGATAGGTAGGTAGTTTTAAGGTTAGGTTTAGCTAGGGGTAGCCTTGAATGGCGCCGCCCGCGAGCTCTCAGGCTATTGTAAAGCCTCAGCTCTCGCGGGCGACAAAGCTCGGGCGAGAGCCACCAGATCCTGGCGCCTGAGTCTCTGGTGACTGTCGTCCGACTAGGTTATTTTCTAGGGTTTAGTCGTAGCTTAGGGTAGGTAGTTTGTAGGTTTTTAACATCTAGGTTAATTTTTATAAAATAGATTAAGTTAGCTAAGTTTTAAGAAAATTTTCTTAGCTTTATGTTCAGAATTAAGTATGTAGTAGATACTATTTAAATAAATAAAGAGGCCGAAAGGCAAACTAAATATAAGTAATTAAGTTAGATAGGGTTTAGCTTAGAGCGCCCGCGGAGGGCCAGTAAGTTAGTTAAGTTAGATAGGGGGAAAAAATAGGCTTAAGCATAGCCTGTAAGCTTTTGTTGTACAATAACGTAGAAATAAATATGCTTATATATAAAAAAAAAAAGTAAGTTAATTTAAGATATAGATTAATTTAGAGTGCCCGCTGAGGGCCAGTAAGTTAGATAGATTAGAATAGGTTAGTATAATTAACTTTTAAGCATTAGTTAAAAATTTATATTAGGATAGTTAGTAAGTGAAATAAATGCTTTTTATAAAAAAAAGCGCATCTCGTTCGTGTAAAAATCCCTGCGAGATGTGAATTTGTTAATTAAATTACATACTAGCAACATATTTAGGCTCGTTTTTAAGTAATTGTGTATTCTTCAATTCAATATAAAGAACAGAAACTTGAGCAGCTCCATTTAAAAGATGTGTACGTTTAAAATCGATATTTTGCATCTGAACCTTCCAAAATTTTTAGCTTTTTCCCTTAAGTGTCGTTATATAGAGTTTACACTGTTTAAAAACATTGGTTGGCTCCTGATTCTGTCCTTAATTGTTACTTCGCTTGTTTTTTCTGTATTTATTTGTATTCCTAGGTATCTAAGGGTTTGTACTCCCTCAAATATATAGTCTTTAATTTTTAAGTTATATGTCCTAGCTGTGTCAGCATCTTTCGCTATTTTTAGGAATTATTTATATTTTGCTCGTAAATTCTTAGTCCAATCTTTTTAGTTTCTTCTTCTAATTTCATAAAGGTATCTTTTAGGTATGTATCTTTATTTTATTTTATTTTATTTTATTTTATTTTATTTTAAGCCAAACAAGGCTAACTTAAATTATATTACATAGTGATTTTTCTTACTATTCAGTCTTATAAATTATGACACTGACGCTTAAAGATATAAATAAGATAAATAATAATTATAAGTAGGAAGGATTCATGCTATTAGTAGGGATCTAAGTTTTTTTTAAAGGATATTTTATCAATTGTAGGGGAAAACATGATTCATGGCTATTGAAGACCATACAGCATCTGTTGACGGGCTCGTTCTTTGCATATTCAGTGCGATGCGGGTACTCCTTAAGTAGCTTCGTATGTCTTGTATGTCGAACATCGTCATTGAATTTGATCATACGTGATAGAAATTGTACTTTAAGGTTATCATTTGTAATGTCCAGGGTGAGGCATGAAATAAGCATTTTTCTTCTCCCCGACAATGACATGAGATCCATAACTTTGAGTCGGTCCTCGTAAGGTGGTAGGCTTCGGAAGTCATGTGGATCGTGGAGATGTCTCAACGCGAAAAGGAGAAATTTCTTTTGAACAGATTCAATCCTGTTTCTGTTAACCTCAAATATGGGGTCCCAGATTGGGCAAGCATATTCCAGGATTGGGCAGACTAAGGAACAAAATAGTGTTTTTGTAACCCATACATTGCCGAACTCTTTAGCCCTTCTCTTTATAAAGCCAAGAAGCTTATTGCCCCCTGCAGTAATATTATCGTAGTGCATATTGAAATTTAGTTTTTTGTCTAGGACAACACCTAAATCCACAATATGATCGACATGATTCAATATCATGTCGTTGAGATAATAGTTCTGCAGCTGAGTGGTTTTCTTTCGAGAGAAGGTAATTGCATAGCATTTGCTGGTGTTGAGATGTAGTTTATTGACTATGCATAACGTGACCATACGTCCCGCTTTCGGCGGGACAGTCCCGCTTTCAGGCAGTCTGTCCCGGTGTCCCCCGCGAGACCGAAATTGTCCCGCTTTTGCAAACAGACCAAACGATAATTTAAAATCTATTTTTCTCGTTCGAAATGCGTTGCACGGCGCCCCGCGCGGGAAGGCAGATTACGAGACAGCGCGTCACCCGCCGAGCGGTGCCGCGCTATCGCGTGCGAGCTGGGGCCGTATTTGGTTTCTCGAGTCGATCTCGATTTCTGTCGATAAGTAAAAATTCACATTTGACAACTCGATATCGACAACCGATTCTCGATTTTCATTTTTTTAAGTGTCGATATCCATTTGACATTTGCAAAGACAGAGAAGAAGAAGAAGTTTTTTCCCACTTTTTTCATTTGGCATTTGTTGGTTTGTTTATTAGTGGTTATTATAATTTATATTGTTCAATAATAATGTACTCGCCTTTTAAAATATTTCACTCAAAGTAATAATTAAAAACTTGAATTTTTTTTTCAATTTTATTCCAAATAACTATAGCGATAACTAAAATTAAATACTGACGTTATATCGTCTAATTAAAAACGTTGAAATAACTAATAATATTTGTTATAAACTGTTAATCGGTGTAAATAAGGATAAAAATAGACGCGAAGTTTGCTGCAATTGAAGTAATTTCGTTTAATTTGATGGTTTTGTATGGCAAAACTTTTCTGTCGATTTAGTCGTGAAGCCAAATGCAAAACTTCGAGGATATCGAGAAGCTTTTTTTGTCGAGTCGATCCATCGACTCGAGAAACCAAATACGGCCCCAGGATAGATAAACCCCTTCCACCCGCGCTTACTTGATGTTAAGTCAACGACTGCGTGTAATGTTTTGTTTTAGTTCAAGTCGAATAGGCTCGTCTAACGCAACGTAGTGATTTGTAACAAAACAATAATGCCTAAACGCAAGTGTTCCTTTAATATTAGTTTGCAACAGAAGTATCCATTTATAAAAAAAAGAAAAGATGATACTGCAGACGTTACGTGTGAAAAGTGTCGTACTGATTTTAGTGTTGGACATGGTGGTGCCAGTGATATAGAAAAACATTTAAAATCAGAAAAACACAGGCTTGCCGATCAAGCCGCTGCTTCAAGCTCGTCAATGCTTAGTTTTTTTAAGAAAACCGATTCGCCGACTTCCAAGGATTTGGATATTGCTGCAGCTGAGGGTACGTGGGCATTTCACACCGTGCAACATAATCACAGTTTTCGCTCAAATGACTGTTCTTCTCCTTTAATTCAAGCATGTTTTGAGCAAAAATTTAGATGTGCACGTACAAAGTCTCAAGCTATTGTGGTAAATGTGCTGTCAACTATGGCAACCGAAGATTTAAAAGAGCATTTACGCAAAGCCAACTGCATAACTTTATTAACGGATGCTTCAAATCATGGCTCAATCAAATTATTCCCAGTTTTGATTCGCTATTTTTTACCATACGAAGGCGTGAAAGTCAAGGTTTTAGAGTTTCGGGAGCAGCCAGGCGAAACATCGGATATTATTGTCGATTATTTGAAGGAAGTATTGTCTTTCAATGACTTGAATAAAAAAATTGTTGCGTTTTGTGGAGATAACACGAACTGCAACTTCGGGGGAAAGAATAGGAAAGGAAGTAATAATGTTTACTCAAAGTTGAACAAATCACTCGGCAGACAGCTTATTGGAATTGGATGTGGAGCCCACATAGTCCACAACGCGATCAAAACTGCCGCTGATTGTCTTCCTGTTGACTTCGAGTGTATCATAGTGAAAATTTACTCATTTTTCTACATCTACAGCGTTCGAGTAGAAGCTTTGAAAGAGTTTTGTAATTCTACCGAGACAGAGTATCACAAACTGCTGGGCTACAGTAAAACAAGGTGGCTTGCGTTAATGCCCGCGCTTGAGAGAGTTATAAAAATGTTTCAGCCTTTGAAAAACTATTTTCTGAGTATCGACAAATGCCCAAATATTTTAAAAACGTTTTTCGAAAATCCCAGCTCAGAATTGTGGTTATATTTTTTGCACGCACAAGCAGCGACCTTTCATGAAGTTGTGTTGAAAATCGAAGCGCAAAATGTGTCGGCTATAGAGTCTGCCAAGGAAATTAATCGTCTCCGAGATAACCTGGCACTAAAAGAGAATACGATTTTCCTTCCCCACATGGTCCGTAACCTGTTGGTAAAATTACAAGAAAGAGAAGCTGCTGTTGACCAGCAGAATGTAAAAACTGCGGCGGCTGAGTTTTATAAAACAAGCAAAGAATACTTGGAGCAGTGGTGTCAATTTAACACAGAACTAGAAGCGTTTGAATGGGCAAATTTAACAAAAGTGCCTACGTGGGAAGAGGTACAGAAAGTGCTGGATTTACTAATCACGCAAGGATTTATTAGCAGCAGCCAAGATACGAAAGTCTTTGACGAGTTTTCACTTATTTTAAACTTTGCGACAGATGAAAAAATCTCTGGCTGGAATGCCGAGAATGTTTCTACTGAAAATCGTTGGGTCGAATTATTCCAGCACTTTCGTACCAATAATCTTAATTTAACAAACTTTTCCACGATTGTTGAGTACGTTATGTGTCTGCCTGGAAGTAACGCACCTGTGGAAAGAGTTTTTTCTCAAATGAACAAAATATGGACAAGTGATAAAACACAGTTGAGTGTCGCAGTAATGAAAGCTATTTTGATTACGAAGATAAATATAAATAAATCATGTACTGAATTCCACACTTATCTAAAAACAAGACCCGATATTTTAAAACAAATTTGTTCAGCCGATAAATATAAAAATACGAACTAGAATTCACGCCACTACTGATTTGCCTTGATTATTTTGATTTATTCTATCTTCTATAATAAAAAACTTGTAAAACACTAAAAACTTTTTTTTTATTACATAATTCCGCAGATGTCCCGCTCTGACAAAAAAAATAAATGGTCACGTTAACTATGCACCAATCCTGCAATACTTTGAGTTTCGACTGGAGAAAGGATACGTCGGTTTGCGACTTAATGGAGCTATATATTTTGAGGTCATCTGCGAAGAAGAGATGAGGAATGTTACCTAATTTTTCAGATAAATCAGAGATGAAGATATTGAAAAGTAGAGGGCCTAGATGGATACCTTGAGGAACGCCGGAAGTTACGTCAATTTCCTTAGATAGAATCCTTGAAATCTGATAACCTGTGATCTTCCGTCAAGCTATGATTTTATCCATTCCAGCGGGAGTCCTGAAATTCCAAATTTTGATAACTTTGAAATTAGGGTATTGTGGTCAACTCGGTCAAAAGCTTTGCTGAAGTCGGTATAAACAGCATCAATTTGATAACCGTTCTCCATCCCACAAAGCACTTCGGAGATTAGAATCATAAGGTTAGAAGTGGTTGAGCGCCCTTTTCAGAAACCGTGTTGTTGTTCGTTAAGTTGAGGATCGATTAAGGGTGCAATCTTGTCGTAGACAAGTTTTTCGAAAAGTTTAGGGATTGATGATAAGATGGCGATGCCTCTGTAGTTGTCTACCGATTGTTTATCACAAGCTTTATAAATTGGTGTGAGGTAGGATTTCTTCCATATTTTAGGAAACTTTCCTAGCGATAATGATTTATTAAAGATAAGATGGAGGGGAAACAAGACCTCTTTTGAGCAGCGCTGCAGGAAAATTGAAGGTAGATTGTCTGGGCCATGACCTTTATTAATGTCGAGATTATTTAAACCGGACATTATATCGTCAACAGACAGGGAGATATTATTTATAAGAAATGAAGTGTCAGTGTGCGTATTAGTTTGAACATTGTGCAATGAAATGGACTTGGGGCAATAAACTTTGCCGAACTTATCAGCAAACATGCTACAAATCTCTTGGGGGCACGAAGAGTGTTTACTACCGTTTGTCATTGTTGTAGGATAGCCTAAGGTCTTTCGTTTTGTATTAACGAAAGCGAAAAACTTCTTGGGGTCATTTATGATGCTATTTCCGATGGAGTTGAGGTATGTTGTATAGGCCGCACGTGACCTAAGACTAAATTCAGAGGCTAACCTAGTGTATGCTAATTTCAGTTCTGCATTTACATTGGGGTTATTTCTAATCATATTATACAATTTATTTCTACGATTGCGAAGCGAACGAATATTCTTATCCAGCCATGGTTCCGATAATTTATCCCTTTTTTTAATTCTGGGTACATATTTGTCAATGATGTTAAAAAGAATAGTATAGAAGCATGATACTATTTCGTCAAGATCAGTACCTGACAGCCTATGCTCCCAGTCAACCAGGGATAATTCGCAGCCAATACTGTTATAGTTTGCATTCTTGAAGTCGTAAATAAGTGAGTTATTGTAGGAAGTACGATGATTAGAGATTGTGGAATTAAGTTCGAGAATCCATGCGGAGTGATGAATTGTATTGGCGAAAAGATTCTCCTCTTCGGAAGCGGGTAGGATCTTCAGCTCTTCGTGTGAGTTAGTGAAAATTAGATCTAACCATTTACCGCCAGAGTTAGGAGTCCTAATAATTTGGTGCAGACCATTGCCATAAAAAGTGTCGATAAACTTTATATCGATGGAGTTTATAACATTAATTGGAAGTAAGTTATTATCTTCCTCGTCAGGGATAAAGGATATATTGGGGCGATTGAAATCCCCTAAAATAAATATATCCTCGTTATCGCAAAGTGATTCATTGGCCTCATCTAATATATGAAGTAACTCATCATATTTAGATTCGTCAGAATTTGGGGGTATATAGAATGTACCGATAGATATGTGTTTCTTGCCCGATTTGACTCTAATGAAAACATGCTCAAAAGACAACGAACGATTAGTTGTGAGTAGTTCGCTATTTAGGGAGTCTTTCACTGCTATAAGAACCCCTCCTCCTCTTGAGAGACCGGTTGAGTTGTAGTCACGATCGCATCTATATATGGTCCAATTGCAGTCTAGGATCTCTTCATTAAGGAATGTTTCATTTAGCCAAGTTTCGGTGATCACGAGTACATTAAAATGACAGGATCGTGTAATGATTGCTACGTCATCCGCGTAGGCTATGACTAGTATTGATTTGTTCAATATTGTCCTTGTATGGCTTATTTTTCTTATAGCTGGGTTAAAAAGGTATGCTGGCAGTGTATCACCTTGTCTGACTCCATCTTTAATGTTAAATTTATTGGTTAGTTTATTTCCCACATGTACCTTTGCGTTTGTGCCCCTTAATGTCTTAGAGCCGGTTTAGATGGTGCGCTCCAGCGCATCTGCCTCACGAACTTTGTGGATAAAGGGAGAAGTGGGACGGTGCCTCTCATCATCCTCACTACTCCCTTCATCTACAAACGTTCGTGAGGCACATGCGCTGGAGCGCACCGTGTAAACCGGCTCATAGGTATTATTTTTCTTAAGTTCATGAAGCCTCCAAAATCTTCCAGTACCCCCAAGGTCTATCTTTTCGTTCCATGAAATGTATGTTGGAATGGAAGTCTATCATTAATGCATATAATTGAATTTTATGCTCGATACCCTGTATGATCTGTTTTACTGTGAATATGTTATCAATTGTAGATCTATTCTTGCTAAATCCATTTCCCCATAGCATTTCTTTCGTTTAGCAAAACTAATAAATTTAAAGTACATGGCTGATTATTTAAACCAAATAAGGCTTGATCGAATGTTATGTGTTTTGATCATCATTAAGTGTTCGTTCGCCAACTCAACGAAGTCGATATCATAAATAACCACGTAAGTCGTTTAAACAATAAACGGCTTGCCCGGATGTTATGAAAATGTTCCTTAATAGTCGAGGAAATAGAGCACTAAAAAGTGCCAAACCTAGGATTTTTTGAACAGTAAGATGGATCTTAATGCGGTTTTTTGTGTTCGATTCGTGAGAGCGTCTACAAACTTTGTGACCGGTAGTGATGAATTCATTTTGAAAAAATGCATTTCCTGCAATAAAAATATGCATTTTAGAAGTGCATCTCAAAGAGACATTGTACCACTCTGTAAATATTGATGGAAATGAGTCGAGTTTTGCTACCCGGGGTTTTTGGGGTCGCTGAACACGAAAATACCGACGGCAGCAGTCTCCGAGGTACCTGGTACGCGGGGGGGACTGAAACACCCCTTTTTAAGGGTTTTTCGCGATAAATTCAATAATAATGAAAAATAATCCAATGAAATACACTTTTTTCAATATTTATTTGCGAAGATGGTTGATTTATACCCTTAAGGGGTTAAAACTACCCCTTCAATTTGAAAAATGAACTTTAAATAAAAGAAATTGCAAAAAAAAATTTTTTACTATTTGCTTGAAATTTGGTTGAATCATCCAAGAATATATTATTATCAACCCTTCAGGGGGTAAAACTACCCCTAGATTAAAGTTGTATTTGAAAAAAGATTAAAATTTTTTTTTCATTTAAATTTTATTTCTATCTACGAAAACAAATTTTTCTTTAATGTATTTTTTATTCTGTTTCGATTTAGGGGTGGTTTGGAGGGGTTAGAATAAATTTCCCAAATTTTTTAATAATATTTCATCAAAAATAAAAATTATATGCAAAAAAATAAATTTAATCTTTTTTCAAATTTAACTTTAATCTAGGGGTAGTTTTACCCCCTCAAGGGTTGATAGTAATATATTCTTGGCTGATAATAACTTTTGAACGAAATTTCCAGCAAATAGTAAAAAAACATTTTTTTTGCTATATTTTTTTTCAAATTGTAGGGGTAGTTTTAACCCCTTAAGAGTTAAAAATAAATTTATTTTTGTCTGAAAATACGCATACAATGGAATTTAAAGCATAAACTTGAAAAGAAAAATGTTTACACATTTTTTTATTTTCAGTCGATTTAGGGGTGGTTTCAACTCTTAAATATTATCCCTTGTCATAAAATTTGGCTTGATTTAGTATAAATCAACCACCTTGGCAAATAAATATTGAAAAAAGTGTATTTCATTGGATTATTTTTCATTATTATTGAATTTATCGCGAAAAACCCTTAAAAAGGGGTGTTTCAGTCCCCCTGGGTACCAGGTACCTCGGAGACGGTTCCCGTCATTATTTTCGTGCTCAACGACCCCAAAAACCCCCGAGTAGCAAAAGTCGACTCATTTCCATCAATATTTACCGAGTGATAGAATGTCTCTTTGAGATGCACTTCTAAAATGCATATTTTTATTGCAGGAAATGCATTTTTTCAAAATGAATTCATCACTACCGGTCACAAAGTTTGTAGACGCTCTCACGAATCGAACACAAAAAACCGCATTAAGATCCATCTTACTGTTCAAAAAATCCTAGGTTCAGTGCTTTATTTCCTCGACTATAATACGCTTTGATCGGCACTTCAAAGACATCGACAACATTTTTGGTTCGCGCGATATCGTGCAGGAAAAAATGACGACGAACGTACATAAACACGCACATACTTCTTCTCCAAATTAAGCTGAAATGCTATTGTGATCGTCAAATTTGAAAATATGTTGAAAATTACGATTTTGATTTTCGGACCCATTACAATAACTTCCCTATAATCCGGGAAGTTAGTAATGACCTGATGTTATCGTGAATACTTTACATAATTTAATTCCTATGTAAGATTTATATTTACAGCACGAAAACCTTAAAAGCTTATGAATAATAGAGAAAGGCAAACCTTTCAAGCATACTCAAGGTGATTTAGGTTTCAATTATATTCATTAAAAAGGCCACCTTTAAAACAGTTTAATTCGATCTGATTCCGCTCCAAATCAAGTTAAGCCATAGCAAGATGATTCGGTATGGGTCACTCAACTGTGACCTCACCTATTGAAGAACTCCCAGTCCATTGGTACAGGACAGCTGGGGCGGGTGTAAGACACAAAGGAAAGGGGAATATTCTTGTGTTCGAACGGAACTTCTATAATTCCACCCTCCCAATTCTGCTTTATCCAACTCGTCGACGTCCCACAACCTTTCAGATTCTCCCATTCGAATGCTTGGACTGTTGACTCAGGAACCAGACAAAGAAAAAAGCTTAGGACAATGATGGCAACATATCGTTTCCTCGCCCGCAGTTCCCCCCTTTCCATTACATAAGGAGTCCTTTTGTGTGACTTGTCACTTGTTTTTTCTTTGATTTTCCATTTTCTTTCGCCTCCATTTCAGTTTTAGGGTCCTTTCATCTACCTATTGTCTATATTTATAGAAAATTGACTTGCAACTTCGAACGCAATAGTCCTGCTCCAACAGCCTCACTATTCATTTTAGCTTTTACTACCAGGGCATGTTCTATTGTTACACCCAAACAATAAGCGATCGATCTTCTTTGATGTACCAACTTGCCTTGCGGGCGAGAGAACTCTGCTCGTAAAAGGGCGGCAAAGTGGATAGGGTAGTAACTTCATATCGTCAGGAATAAAGGGTTTTTTTCTTAGTGTGTTGGATTAGAATTGAAAAAATAAGTAACAAAATGTATAAATTTATTACATTACTTTTGTCCACATGTTAGTTCACGGATAGTTCATTTTATTGTTTTAAATAAATTGTTAAATTGTGGATACGGCAGAATAAAAATGTAACTGCTTCAGAGTTATAACTTAGGACGAAATGTTCATGTGAAACTACATATATTAGCAAATTGTATATGTATACAAGTTAAGGATGCAGTTTCCTGTTATAACGTCACTTAATCTAACACATAAAACTTTTTGATAAGGGTGATATTACCACATGAACAAAATACGGCGAATCAATGTGCCAGCAGGTTGAGCCCACATCGAATTCAATTTTTCTAACTTCATTGCCCGACAATAGAATAGGTTCAGGTAGCAATATGACATTAATCAGGCAAACTGAATATCATTCAAGGTTGCCAATTTTCTGTGTCCTTTTTTGGGGATTTTAAGGGCATTTCAAAATAATTTGCCTACACTAGATATATTAGACTGTTGTGCTACAGATTTTTGAGCTTTCCATAATTCTTTTAAAAGTTGGTTTTTCAATCGAGTCCTGAAGAAAACTCCGTCTATTGAATGAGCGATTCGCTCGAGGGAGGGAGGTTTTTATTCGGATAAAAAAGAGTTTAAGAAGAGCAGAGATGCCAATAAATCGGCATTGGATTTGATTTTTGTTATTACCTTCTCCTTTTACAAGAAAGAAAGGGTTGTGGAAAAGGTATAATTCTTCTTGATGGAAGTTACCAAGGCCCTAAAATTTTTAAATAACTTACTTCTCAACCTATCATTAAATGATGATTTAATTCTCCTTATCCTGGAGTTACAGGAGTTTCTCAATTTAATATATTCACCACGAAGTGACTCACTCGGAGAACGCCTATACGCTCTCACGGCGGCTCCTTCTGCTTTTATTGCGTTCATATACTCCCCATTGATCCATCTATCCCACCAAGGCTTTATAGAATTGGTTGAATGAGGAATGAATAAACGCAGTCCCACTTTGGTGATACGGTGAGCGACCGAGTTGAAGTGGACATTACCGAAACACAGTTCTCAGTCAGTAGCATGAACCTAATATGACGTACCGTACCGTAAGAAAACAGGACGAATTTGACCTTACTTACATCATTTTGAAACATGTTCCAAAATAAAACTGTAAAGTGATAAGTGACAAGTATAAAATGGATTCCGTAAATGCAGATTTAAGCGATTTATTAGACGTATTTAAGTTGCGGGAGAAATATAGAAGAAGTGTTCTACCTAACTACTAATTGCTCCTTTAATCCCTCATGGGACATAGGGCAGAAACAGTTGCCCTCCAACGGACTCTGTTTTGCGCGACAGCTCTCAGCTCTGACCAGAATCTCCCAGTTGTTGCGGCCTCTGATCATACGGTTCTCCTCCACGTTGTTATAGGTCTTCCGACTCGACGGGATCCTTGCGGATTCCAGTCATAGGCCTGTTTGGCTAGATTATCGTGTCCGCGTCGCAAGGAGTGGCCAATCCAATTCCATTTATTCCGCCTGATTTGGTCGTCTATCCTTTCTTGGCCGGCACGGGGCCATAGCTCTTCATTTGAAATTCTATCTTTCCAGTGGATTTTTAGGATACGACGCGACGTAGGCATCTGCTGATGAAAACTTGTAGGCGCCTCGTGATGAATTGGGTGATTTTCCATGTTTCGCAACCGTATAAAAGAACTACCTTAACGTTGGAGTTGAACAGCCGCAATTTGGTGTTAATTGAGATCTCCGTCGATCTCGATATGTGAAACAGGCATGCATATGCGCTTCTTGCTTTATTTATTCTTGTACTGATGCCAGTGGCGGTTCCTCTTTGGAAGCAAAGGTATCACTGCTTCCCTTGACCAAATAGGCAACTTCATAAAAATTAATTTAAATATATTACGATTAATCAGAAACAAAATCTTCATATATTTCTTCCTCTGGAAACACTAAGCAAACAATGTACAGATTTTTTTATATAAAAGTAGCTGGGACCCGGTGCGCCTATGCTGCACCCATAAACCAATAGTAGTAATCGGGTGATATGAATTGTAATATACAGTAGGAGAGTTTGAAAAAGGCAATTTTTTGGTATTTCTGATTCCAAATAACAAAATGTGAAAATCTTAGGAATCTGACATTTTGATCGAGACAATAAAAACTATCCATTGACATGGCATTTTTCGAGATATAAATTTTCATATACAGATGAAGTGTCTCAATGAAATGCTTATTTTCTGTATTTTGGATAGCTGGGACCCGGTGCGCCTCGCTGTACCCAACGTTTAAACATTTAAAATCAATCCAAACCTTCAAAATACAACTCTTCTTAACCATTAACAAAAAACCAACTATTCCTATAAAAGTTGGACTCATTAGATTCAAAATATGTACATTTATTTGCACTATGACCAAAATTGCCTGCGTATTCTGTTAAAACCATGAACGTTAAAAGATTTAAAATTAATGGAAATATATCAGCATCCAGCACTCGCAATTCGAGGGCCATTTTCTATAGCTTTTTTTAATTTAAATCTAGAAGCCTGCAATAACAAAATTTATCGAGAACAATAAAACTAAATTGAAAATAAAACTAAAAAAATACGCTTTTATTTTAAAATGAACTAAAAAGTAAAAAATAATTTTGAATGTAAAGTTTTTATTGCTCCAGCCAGAATATGGAAACAACCTACCCTTCGAAATGTAAAACAGCGTGGGACTAATAAAAGCGTATTTTTTTAGTTTTTTTAAACTATATTTTTTATTTTCTACTTTTTAGTCTATTATATGTCTTCCGCCATTTTGTAGTGATCGCCATATTAGATTTAAATTGACGTCACACAGCTTACTGTACTATACTTGTCATATACTTTCGTTTGATACCCATACCGAAGGCCATGTAAAGAAAAAGGTAAACCGCCATTTTTTGTTGACCTCTATTTTGAATTTGGAATGATGCCACAGAGCTAATAGTATTCTACTTGTCACTTCCTTTCATTTGATACCCATATCGAGTGGGCTGTAAAGAAAAAGGTAGTCCGCCATTTTGTGTTGGCCGCCATTTTGAATTTTGAGTGACGCCATATAGCTAATTGTATTCTACTTGTCACACCCTTTCATTTGATACCCATGTCGGGGGTCTGGGAGCACAATAGCAAAATTTGGCCGCCATCTTGGAACCGCCATCTTGATTATTTCACAAATTGGTCAGATTGCATTGTCACGCGAACTATACATATCTGCAAAATTTTAAGTTGATCGGTTATATGCAAGTGGGTGAAAATCAAGTTGCAAGATTTCTCTACATACATGCATACATACATACATACATACATCCATACATACAGGTAAAGCTAATATAAAGCGTATAAAAATGAAACAAATTTTTTATAGTTGGAAAAAGCAATGCCAAAAACTTTTATTTTCTCTTATATTACGAAATTGTGTTCGTCAAAACATGTGAAATTAATGCAAATATTGAAAATCAAACTATTCGCACTATCTAAGTGTACGTTCACACCAATAAGTGCCACGCTAAGCGCCTAGTGGCTAGCTAGGTAGCAGGATGAATTATCCAAGCGAACGAACGTTCGTCTTAGCACTGCGTTGTTCAAGCTGGTGACATATCCAAGCGTACATGCGTTGCATTCGTTGACAGATAATATAGAAGTGTATGTATTCAAATGCAACCTGACGAAATATTCCGTGAATGTTCCGCATGCCACGCAAATGTCGGGCTACTTTCAACTTTTTCTGCATTGCCGCATTCGACATAGGACACACAAGCATACACAACAAACACATGCGACTAGCTACTCAGATTTTTGGGCTATCTGTGAGAGCCGGGAACGCAACCATGCAATTATGTGTCAGTGGAAAATCTCCGCATATCAGGGAGCCGCTGAATGCAATGCATGTACGCTTGTATATGTCACCAGCTTCAGACTGACCGCGCCTCGCTATGTCTAATCGCCAGGTGGCTATCCAAGAGAACAGGCGTGTTTGTTTTTTCCCAGGATACCTACGATGAAACGACGACCAACTGCAGCATTTTCTAATATCCTATCCAAGCAGGTATCCTCTGGTTTGAATAGTAGTATATCTTAGAATAGCACCTATCTTAGCAAACCATCTATCCCGCCACTATTGGTGTGAGCGTAAACTAAGTGTACGCGCACACCAATGGTGGCCGGATAGGTGGCTCGCTAAGATAGGTGCTATGCTAAGATCTACTACTGTTCACACCAGAGGATACCTGCTTGGCTAGGATATTATAAAATGTTGCAGTTCGTCTTCGTTGCCTGAATGTATCCTAGAAAAAAAGATACACGCCTGTTCGCTTGGATAGCCACCTGGCGACTAGCCACAGCGAAGCGCGGTCGGTATGAACAACGCAGTGCTAATACGAACGTTCGTTCCATTGGATAATACAGTCTGCCACCTAGCTAGCCACTAGGCGCCCATTGTGGCCCTTATTGGTGTGAACGTACACGAAAGAACCAATACTTATTTCTGTAAAATTTGGAGACATTCCCTGCAAACAATTTCTCGGAGGCTCGCTTTCTCGGACAATTCTCGATTCGAAAAATGCTTGCGAAGGGTACGAGAAAAAGATTCAAAACGCAAAATGAAAGCTTTCCTGGTTGATTTGTTTCTCCCAAAGCTTTCATGCTGTAGAAAAATATTGAGAGCCGATTTCCGCTGAATGGGACTTCAAATCTCCAAATTACACTAACAAAATAACGTCATTTCACCGATTTGAAGTCCTATTGAGAGGAAATTTTGAGAGCCTTTGGTTTCTCTTCAACGATTTGTTTGGAAAGTTTGAGTTTTTGACTTGTTTTGCCCGGCGGAGTGATTTTCGGCGCAGAAGCGATTTGCTATCGATACGAGCATGCGATTCGTTATCAGCACGGGAAAGCGATTCGATCTCTTGCTCCGCTTTTATTGCCTTCGAATTCGTTTACGAGTCGTTAACGAGTCCGAGATCGAAGCAAGCTTTCGCTTTTGGCAAATCGTTCTCGAATCGTTTCCGAATCGAAATGTTTGCAGGGTTAGATTCAATATGCTTTCATATTAAGTGTGAACAAAATTACCTATGTATGTATTCTTTTACAAAACTTGCTGGTAAACTATGTTTTTGGTTTTGTTTTCCGGCCCGTAAATACACAAAGATGATGCCTTTCCGACTCGCTGCACCCAACCTTAAGACATTTAATATTAATCCAAATCTTAAAAATTCAACTCTTCAACAAATATTTCGAACGAAAAACCAATTATTCCTATAAAAGTTCGAGAGTTTGGATATTGGTTTGTTTGTCTAATTCTGCGGAGTATGTCTTCAGTCATACCGTTCTTGTATTTTCCCCATAAAACCGGTGGTTCTGTTGGGTTTTGTATCATGTTGTCAATATAATTGCGAACAGTTGACGAATGTTATTCAAATGCTGCATCAGTAAGTGTCAGATCCCAATGATTGTCGTCTTCCAGCAATTGCAACTCGCGACATTCATCTTGAAATGTATTGAATATTTGACTGTCTTTGCTTTCAATACGCGTGCGATAGTTGGATGTGGTTCGCCTTGTCTACGTGGCTTCCATTTTTTACCTGATTTGTTCCATGTATAATAGCGAGGAACGTCGATATATAACAATGTTGTTGCGAATTGTCCGAAAATATCAGGTTTTTGGCACAGTGACAAAAATTCAGGATGTGTAGTTTTTGGTGGCTGGAAAGCTCGTTGGAGAGCATTTTTCGGTGGAAGTATATAAAAAACAATGGATGCTAATATTTTGCAGGTTTCCCAATGTTCACAAATATTTATATTTTGAATATAAATTATATGTTTCTTAACTGGTGTGTTTTTGCGGGCTCCGGCAGTTATAGTATACAGTCCATAGTACATAGTATATAGTACACAGTACACTGTACACACTGTAGATACTGTACACACTGTACACTCAATACACTCAATACACTAATTCATACGTTGTCACTCGTAAAAATCGGAGTGCTTTTTTAAAGCTAACGGTTTTCTATATGTACATGACAATGAAATATTTTTTCGCACCGCCAACTTAAATATAATCAGTGAAAAATCTGGAACCCACCCTACACATTCCCAAATTTTCATTTAAATCTGTTGGGCGGTTTAGGAGCTTAGGGTGTACAAACATTGTGATACGTAGTTTTTATATATTAAGATGTACAATTCAACTTTATCATGCTACTGTACAGAAAGAGCAAAGCCTCGGCCACAATACGAGCGGTAGAGCGGCAGTACTAAAGTTATGCCGCTCACCTCTAATCCGAGACATTAAATTTTTCTGGTGCCGCTCGCCGCTCTTAAGCTACTGACAGAAACAGGCGCAAACGCGGTGCGGACATTGGCTTCGCGGTATGTGGCGACTTTTCACTGACATGATGTTGCGGTGTCGGCGGCGCGCTCCGACTTTGAACACAACCACGAAATCAAAGTGACAAGTGCACGTGATAGGAAAAAAATTGAAAAACCTGAATGATTTACATATAATTTTTCTAGCCTACAGGGTTTGTCTTTTTTAGGTGGTAATTTAATTACCCCAATTTGGAAAAATAAAGGTTTTCATTAAATATAAAATTCAACAAATTTGCTATTCCACCCAACACCAACACACGACTCCAAACATATGCCCACCACCACCAAAAAACGACTCAAAACCAAAGCCTTCTACATTTACAAGCCATGCACAACGAAATCTCACACTCACATTCAAAGAAAATGGGACTTCAATTTATCTGAGAGAATGGACTTCAGTTAGAATGGACTTCAATTTAGCTGTGAGAAAAGCAATTTTTTAACTTAGTTTTTGGAATAAAAAGTGGTAAAATATTGTATTTTATCACTTTTTAGTGCACACGGATTATCAGTGATAAGTTATTTAGTGATCTGAGTCCATAAATTAAAAAAAATTAGTGGTTAAGTGTATTTTAAGAGTGTTAATTGATTAGGTGACGTTTTTGTTTACATTCGCGGTGTTTTTTTCGTGTTCATTTTGGGGAAAAAATGTTGAATTTGTGTAGTAATGGAATTAAAAGTGAATTTAAAGTAGTTAAAAATTATTATAGAAGAGTTATTAAAAACATAAGTGCAATTACTACCACACAAAATGAATAACAATAACTTTTTCACTTTTCCTTCACATTTTTCTGCACTTATGTTTTTAATAACTATTCTATAATAATATTTAATCACTTAAAAAGCACTTTTTATTATATTACTACACAAATTCAACATTTTTTCCCTAAATTAACACGAAAAAACCAACGCGAATGTAAACAAAAACTGTCATCTAATCAATTAACACTCTAAAAATACACTTAACCACTCACTTCTTTTTAATTTTTTTTATTAAATCACTAAAGCACTAATCACTGATAATCCATGTGCACCAAAAAGTGATAATATACATTATTTTACCACTTTTAAGTGCAAAAACAAAGTTAAAAAATTGTTTCGTACGGCTTCGGCAATGTTAATTCCACAATTTTAGCACTTCATACACATACATGCACATACCTGGGGCATGGCTTGTAAATGTAGAAGGCTTTGCTCAAAACACAAACATCTCTTGACACTACGCGGCGGCAACGCGCAAAAAGTAGAAAGTAAAGCAACTTGCGCGGTGTGTGCGTAGCGTGAAACAACATTTCGTTAGTGCGCATTTGAATACACTACTTCTATTCTCTGTCATTGCCCGCACGGCGTTTGCGGCTGTTTCTGTCAGCAGCTTTATCGTGGCCGAGGCTTAACACAACGCACTTAGGGAAGCTGTACATTAGCTTTGACGCCCTACGCATTGCTTCCCTTTTCCTGAACCTTACGAACCGCCACTGACTGACGTCTTCTTCTGCACCGCCGTTTTCGGTAATAGAATTTATCTACCAGTTCCACGTCACGTTTATTTAGCGCTGTCCATACAAGGGTGTTTGCATTTATCCGCATTTCTTTTGTTTTAATCGGATTTAATCTTAAGCCTGCCGAACTACTAGAAGAAGTGTTCAGCAAAATAAAAGGAAAAATTTAACCGAAAATTGCTTGGGGACTGATGCCGCTTACGGATGCCAGCATCTTGTGCCCTTCATACGGGAACGTACATAACATTTGAGAATTTAACGAGCATTCGTCAAGTTTATTAAGTCAGTTTAGGTCGGCGCGATATGAACACTCCTGTTCGTACATTGGGTTACATACGGTTATGTTACCGTACGTCAATTAGGATCAGGCTAGTGGCTTGAAAGAAGCGGATGAGCACCAGCCAGTTGCCTTTCCCATAGGGCCAAAAAGTTCGTTTAGGAATTGTGTTGATTATGGAAGCCCATGGAAATAGGAAATAATCACTAGTAAATAATTTGCTCTGTGCGAGCTCTGAGTCAAAAAGAAAAGACTTCCTTTAATTAGTCAGTGTACGACGTTTCGGATGTCCTTCATCTGGCCTTTATTTAAATCAGGAAAATTCATCGTCAACATACAAAAATATATAAAAAATGGCACAACACTTATGCCCGGTTTCACAGTGTTCACTTAAGCTTTCGCTCAGCCTTGAGCTTTCGCTCAACTTATTTTACTGTTTCACAGTAGTGGTTCAATTGTTGAACTTGATTCAAAATTGATTTGAACTGAGCGACTAAAGGAGATCATCCAGCCGCGATGCATTTTTGGGCTAATTCTGAAAGTGCCGGCCAACAAAAATAAACTAATTATTTTAATAGATTACAACAAAATAAACATTTTTTATTATCACACCAAAGTTCTAAGTCAAGTATCCGAGGTAATATTCAACCTTTAAAGTCTGTGAAAAAAATGTAATGTTGCAGTTTAACCTCCTAACCTCCGATGACCTTGAAATTTTAATATGTTGTTGAGTTCATCACGCTGATAAAGAATATATATACATGTTGGGCGCGGAAAACATATCCTCACAAAGTTTTCGAGCATTAAAAATTATAAAAAAGAGGTGATTTTTATTCTCACGATATTGCAGTGCTTTAAAAATGTATTTATAAAACTGTTTTTTTATACATTTTTAAAGCACTGTAGTGTCGGTAAGTATAAAAATGATCACTTCCCACCCCCTTTGGCCCATTTCAACGCCATTTTTATAATACTACTCTTATAATACTTTATAATACTAAATATAATCTCAGAGAATTGACTTAGAACTTTGGTGTAGTAATAAAAAATGTTTATAATGACTAGCTCTATTGAAATAATAAGTTTATTTTTGTTGACCGGCACTTGCAGAATTAGCCCAATCAGGGTAATCTCCTTTGGGCACTTAAGCCAAAGCTCAGTATATAAGTGAGAGAAATGTCATTAATTTTAGAGAAATCACAGTGAACTTGTGTTTATTTATTTAATTTAATTATGTTGGATTTTTCAATTGTAAAAAGAAGAGAGCATTCTATTACAAAGCATGCCGTAAAGAGTGCGAATAAATGGAGAGATTATTTATTTGCCGCTCTGAATCCTTCATTTTCACAGGAACCTGAAGAAAACTTAACAATGCAGAGCAAATAAGAATTACCACTAGTGCGCCATCCAAGACTGAAAGAGTAACCCCAATTCATGCAATGGCCAATGGTAAAGCTGCTGGAAAAGATGGCACCCCGCCAGAATTGCTGAAAACTACTGCTATTAGCAGACGCGATACATCAAAGCGTGGAACTAGCACGGAACACCTGTACCTTTCCGGACGATTGGACGAAAGGTATCATAGCCAAAAAACCCAAAAAGGGGACCTAACAATATAAGACGACTGGAGAAGCATTTGTCTATTATCTACTGTGGGCAAAATCTTGTCCCACATATTGTTTTCAAAGATAAGAGAGGCAGTAGACCGAACACTTAGAAGACAGCAAGCAGGATTCAGAAAGGGCCGCTCCTGCATATACCATATTAACACCTTGAAACCAGTTTACTGGATGAGCGTTCGACTCGGTTAATAGGAGCTTTATATGGCAGGCACTACAGCAACGAGGATTGCCTGACAAAATAATAGTATTGATAAACGCTCCATATAACAATCCCAAATGCAGAGTTCCCCACAATGTAAAATTATCCGAAACTTTGAGGTGAGCTGATGTCTACTTTCGTCGTACTCGTTCTTATAGTAGGTAATAAGCGGCCATATCCTTTTCAAAAATCCTTACAACTAAAGATTAAAAACTAGAAAAATCACACAAATTATCAACCAAAAGCAAAAATTTCCCCAACTGATTCAACCACAGTGGCCTGCAAAATCCAGTGAACTAAGTTCAGCTAAACTGAGCACAAAAACTAACTGTGAAACAGTTTTGACTTGAGCTTAAGCTCAGAATTACTGCTCAGGTTCATCTGAGCGAAAGCTCAATTCGACACTGTGAAACCATTACAATACAAATAATACAAATAATGAAACAGCACTTATAAAAAATAACAAAAAACACTTGCGACGGGCGAGCCAGTATACCGTGCAAATCAGTAGAAGCTCAGTCACTAGTATGTTTTCATCCCAATTAGCTGCTTGTATGCATGGCTGAGGTTGTCGCACTCAGATCGTCGGTTAACTGCATTCTCCTTAAGGTAGAAACAGAATGGCACGGCGGCCGTGGCGGAGTCCGCCGCTCAGAGAGTTTCCCATACATTTAATTTCTCCCCAGGCGGCGTGGACAAATTAAATGTATGGGAAACTCTCTGAGCGGCGGACTCCGCCACGGTCGCCGTGCCTTTCTGTTTCTACCTTTATTGCTGATATTCAGCCTCTCCAGCAGTAATCTCTTGCTGTAATTTCTCTCAACTTCCAAAATAGTAAAGCTACTGACAGAAAAGCTGCTGACAGAAACAGGCGCAAACGCCGTGCGTGCAATGACAGAGAGAATAGAAGTAGTGTATTCAAATGCGCACTAACGAAATGCTGATTTACGCTACGCATACACCGCGCAAGTTGCTTTACTTTCTACTTTTTGCGCTTTGCCGTCGCGTGTGTCAAGAGATGTTTGTGTTTTGAGTCGTGTTTTGGTGGTGGTGGGCATATGTTTGGAGTCGTGTGTTGGTGTTGGCTGTGATAGCAAATTTGTTGATTTTTATATTTTTTAATGAAAATCTTTATTTTTCCAAATTGGGGTAATTAAATTAGCACCTAAAAAAAAGATAAACCCTGTAGGATAGAAAAATGATATGTAAATCATTCAGGTTTTTCAATTTTTTTTCCAATCACGTCCACTTGTCACTTTGATTTCGTTGTTGTGTCCAAAGTCGGAGCGCGCCGCCGACACCGCAACATCATGTCAGTGAAAAGTCGCCACATACCGCGAAGCCAATGTCCGCACGGCGTTTGCGCCTGATTCTGTCAGTAGCTAAACAGTCGCAAACGCGGTGCGGGCATTGGCTTCGCGGTATGTGGCGACTTTTCACTGACATGATGTTGCGGTGTCGGCGGCGCGCTCCGACTTTGAACACAACAACGAAATCAAAGTGACAAGTGGACGTGATAGGAAAAAAATTGAAAAACCTGAATGATTTACATATAATTTTTCTATCCTACAGGTTTGTCTTTGTTTTAGGTGCTAATTTAATTACCCCAATATGGAAAAATAAAGATTTTCATTAAATATAAGATTCAACAATTTTACTATCACAGCCAACACCAACACACGACTCCAAACATATGTCATCACCACCAAAACACGACTCAAAACACAAACATCTCTTGACACTACGCGGCGGCAACGCGCAAAAAGTAGAAAGTAAAGCAACTTGCGCGGTGTGTGCGTAGCGTAAAACAGCATTTCGTTAGTGCGCATTTCAATACACTACTTCTATTCTCTCTGTTATTGCCCGCGCGGCGTTTGCGCCTGTTTCTGTCAGCAGCTTAACATATTTGAGGTCAGGTTCATGGTCATTTTCTAAGCAATGGAGAGCAAGAGAAGTTTTTTGGGAACCTCCATTGTTGATGTCGGAGCGATGACCCGAGAGACGTTTGCGCAGTTGTTGTTTAGAAGTCCCAACATATACAGCTGGACAGGCCGCCCCTCTACCCCCGAACAAACAATCTTGTAAACTGTGTCCGACTTATCCAAGTTATCCAGTTTCCCTTTGATGTTGGTAAACAGTAACGATTTAAGTGTGTTAACCGATCTAAACGCAATCCTTCTCTCGGTTGCGTATAGGTGCTGCCTTCATGCGATTGGAAAGATGACCAGGAAACTGCCCGCGCAAATTTTACACAAATTTTGCAAAATCACATTCGCACCTCTGGGACCTCACCATTTCATAAGTTCATCTAGAAAATTTCAAGTGATGCAAAAAAGTTTTTAAAAAGACATAAGGACATCTATTGATAAAGGCAATGTCACAGTGGCCATCTACAGAAGTGAATATACCAGTAAGATGAGGGATTTGATGGCAGATAGGAGTAACATATAGGATTCTTCGGGTCAACCCAACACTTAAACTCCAGGGTGAGAATAATAGTTTTGTCAAAGCTTTGTTTGATCAGAATATTATCAATGAATACGAGAAGAAACGCATGACTACATACACAGCTAATAGCCCTCGAATTTATGGACGACCGAAGGTTCATAAAGAGGCCGTGCCGTTAAGACCTATATGTGCATCAACTACTGTGCCGTGCTATGAGCTGTCCAAATACATAGTCAGCATCCTGAATAAATTGACAGAAAACCCCAAATTTAATGTCCGGAACGCCAAACATTTCATCGAGGTGGTCTCTACATTTAACGGAAGATGATGAAGTCGTGGTGTCATTGGATGTCGTTTCTGTTTTCACCAATGTTCCAGTTCGAATGATATTGGAGATCGGAGAAATATTGTTTATGGATATACTTAGGTTCTGCATCATCGAGAACAACTATTTAGAATTTGAAACGAGAATATACCAACAAAAGCAACGTGTTCCTATGGGTAGCCCGGTATCACCAATAGTAGCGGACATAGCAATGGAGGCCTTATTGGAGGACGTTATTGCGAAGCTGACACCAAAACCCAAAATAGTCACCAAGTATGTCGACGACTTATTTGCGATTATAAAAGCTAGTGAGACTGAAAGAGCACTCACCGCATTAAACTCTTTCCACCCGAGAATACAATTTACCGTTGAGGTTGAGAAAAAAGGAGAACTGCCGTACCTGGGCGTCAAAGCAGTCAGGGACAATGGTACAATCATTTTTGATTGGTACAAGAAGCCTACATCTTCGGGCCGGCTCATTAACTTCCACTCAAAACAACCCGAGACGGTAATATTCAACACTGCACAGAACTTCATCAATAGAGTACTTGATAATAGCCACATTAACTTCCATCCAGTGGCGTAGCGTGCCTTAGACGAGCCCTGTATCAAAATTTGTGGGGGGCCCAAATGAAGGGTAAAGATTTTTCACAAAAGGTACAAAAACGCTCGCATTTAATTAAAATAATTTATATTGATTATAAGTTATTACTTACTCCTAGGAACTAAGCTAGCCAAACAATTCAAATCAAATATATACTTTTATTGCCTTTTGTTCAGCGAACTCATTAACTTCCCAGTAGGAAGTTATTGTAATCGGTTCGAAAATCGGATTCGAAATTTTCAATGTATTTACACGTTTCAAGGTCCCAATAGCAATTTAAGGAAAAATTTGAGAAGAAATATCTGTGTATGTGTGCGTGTGTGCGTACGTATGTGGTCATTTTTTCCTGCACGATTTCGCGCGAACCAAAAAAGATATCGACTTCGTTGAGGTGCCGTTCGAAACGTGTTCAAGGAAATATGATCTGAAAAGATTTTCATAAAAATCGGTCGAGCCGTTTTTTTGTTTGCACGACTTAAGTGATTTCTGTACCAGCACGATTTCGCGCGAACCCAAAAATATATCGACTTCGTTAAGGTGCCGTTCGAAGCATATTAAAGGACATATAAATTGAAAATACTTTCATAAAAATCGGTCGAGCCGTTTTTTTGTTTGAACGACTTAAGTGATTTTTGTACCAGCACGATTTCGCGCGAACCAAAAAAGATATTCGACCTCGTTAAGGTGCTGTTCGAAGCGTATTAAAGGAAATATAAATTGAAAAGATGTAATGTGAACCCTGGGTTGGTTGCCCCGAAGAAGCCAACCTCAGATCCACATACAAAAAAAGCAAAAATTTGAACACAAAATTCCCAAAAAAAATCCACCCTAAGCTCCTCCAGGCAGTACCCCGGGACTCAAGAACAGAGCTGGCTCGCCTGGTGGGTCGTGGTGCGGTGAGACCCCGGAAGTACTACCTAAACTACTGCACCACCACTTACCTTTACGTGAACGCGCCCCTCCGAGCTGACGCTGAACACCTAAGTAAACATGTAGAGTACCTGATATGATAATTCAGAGGAGAGATACATCGTCCGCTGCCTTGCTATCCTGCGATCACCTTAGCACCTCATGCTGAAAACCAGGTTGAACCAACGAAACCCAATAATCCCAGTGAAAACGCAACTTTACAATTCTATTATTTAATTTTTATAATTACCTGCAGTCATTACAACACCATGCAGTTATCCAACAAAACCAATACAACTCAAATCACTTAGTATTACAACAATGTAGGTAGTGGGTGACCAAATATATACCATGAGAAACCTCTCTCTCTATATTAAATGCCTGAAACCAAAAAAACTCAAAAGGAACCCGCCCTGGTACCAGTAACGTTTCCCCTCTGCGGCATCTGCAAAATTTCAAACCTTTAACCACCCATTACCGTTTTGATATAACAAGAATCTTAACCCTAATGCAAAATGTAACAACAGTAAATTATGTTAACACAAAATGAATGTAATGTCCAATTAATCTCAAAATGTAACATCAATAACTCATATGAAAACCAAATGAATGCAGTGGAATATGAACCTCCCACGACAAACGTTAATTAATTATTCCAAAATCAAATGAACGTCTCGAATATTGAACTCAAAAATATAAATAGGAAAACTTATGGTAAAATCAACGGAATATATGTAAATATAGTAATTAAATAGTAATAGATATTAATTTAGTAAAATAAATAATAAAAGTCTGGATATATGTATAGTAATATATAGCAATATGATGATCGGGTTAAAGTTGAACCACTAACTCTTAATCGTTTATACAGGCTCACTATGCCAACAGAAATCTAACGAGTCCGTATCGCTCGTCACTTCCCAGCTTGGGTCCGACACCGAATCCAAATTTCAATTATTTCGGTTAAGGTTCCAATTTGACGGAATAACGACTTCTTTTGGTGACAATACCTCCCACGTACACCTCCTACGTGGCCGACGTCCTTCCCGGTGAGAAACTCGTGGAAATCAGGATAAAGGCGGGAGTTCTGGATATTATCCGAACCAAATTTTTGGTATATACTAACCAGTATCCTTCTAATCTTACTCCTCCAAGCACCAAAAACCACAATGGTTTCCTAGCTACTACCATAGAAACACGACTAATACTTCTTCTTAACGTCGTCCAAACGCGAGCCTAGTCACAAATTGCACTCCTTACTAATTACCTGAACCAAATGATGAATACTGCTAGTGAATATCCTGCAATGAATGCATTCAGCACAACAAAGCCTCTTGACTAGTGTCTCCGTTAAGCACTATAATCCAAGCCTGCCATTCCCCGGTTTCTCCACATGATTATGCGGGATCTCGGTACTTCTAGTAAAGAATTTTACCACGGTCTTCCAATTCAGCTCGACCAAGAAGATTCCGCTCTCTCCAAGAACTATTTTCCACTATATATTCTTTGTTGTTTAGAAAAGACTCGTCCACCTCTGCCATCAACAACCATCTTTCTTCTCCAAAAACAAAGGTTTCTCTCTTTTTTTCCAAAATTCTTCGTCTCTGACTTTTTTTCATCAAAAAACTTTTCCTCACTACCTTTTTTTTTCTTTTTTCCCCGGCCTATTTTTCCAATCCCAAAATTACTGTCTTGTTTCCAAAAAAAATTTTCTCATTCAACACAGTATTTTCTAATTTGTGATTGTGCAGTGGTTCTACGGTATTTCTAGCAGGGGGATATAGGGCCGCCGTTACAAAGATTTTCGTAAAAATCGGTCGAGCCTTTTTTTTGTTTGAACGACTTAAGTGATTTTTGTACCAGCACTATTTCGCGAGAACCAAAAAAAATATCGACTTCGTTGAGGTGCCGTTCGAAGCGTGTTCAAAGAAGTATGATCTGAAAAGATTTTCATAAAAATCGGTCGAGCCGTTTTTTTGTTTGCACGACTTAAGTGATTTTTGTACCAGCACGATTTCGCGCGAACCAAACAAGATATTCGACTTCGTTAAGGTGCCGTTCGAAGCGTATTAAAGGACATATAAATAAAAAAGATTTTCATAAAAATCGGTCGAGCCGTTTTTTTGTTTGCACGCCTTAAGTGATTTTTGTACCAGCACGATTTCGCGCGAACCAAAAAAGATACCGACTTCGTTGAGGTGCCGATCGAAGTGTATTAACGAAGATATGATCTGAAAATTTATCATAACATTCGGTCAAGGCGTTTTTTGTGTTTAAATGAAGAGACTTCGGCAAGTGTGCCAAGTAACTTAAATTAATTAGTTTTGATACTGTCTAATATACTCGTTGGAATGAAACCCGTTCCAAATGAGGTTAACTTTTATGGATTCAGCCGAGCAATAGCTTCCCACGAAATTTTCAATCATTTGTCCATTTTCTGCCATACATCTGCCTACACACGCTTCACGAATAGGTGATTTATCGTGACTAAGTGTTAGCGTGTTTTGTAACGTAACGTCCGCATGAGTTGTTAAAGAATTAGCAGAGTGGTCCTTATTTTGGTAGATCGTAACTCCAATAGCTGCAACTTGAGGTCCCTTAAATTTAACAATATACTTGCTAAATAAGTTTTGGAATAACAACATATTCTTCATTTTTCATCCAAGTGTCAGTGTTAAAAGTAATACATTAATTTTGTTTACAACTTCGTCATCCTAATCTTGTAATTACGCACATATCATTTGACAACCTAGCGAAAGTATTGATAAACAAATGTGACAAATGTTAGGTATATTATATATAATATATTGTTTATTTATTATTAAAATATCCATTGATAATATTCCACATTCATGATCTTGTGGACCGAAAGGGTCAAAACCACATCCCAACTAGTATATTAAATCATTCATAGCTGAAGACGATTTCAGTTTTTCTAATTTTTCTGCCTCTATAGACAATAGCGACAAGTCTGATAGCCTTTCCTTTTGAATTTTGTGAGCAAAATTGTTTTTTTCAGCCATCCTTTCGCATGTTTCACAACTATTAGCACAACTCTTCCAGAACATTTTGAAAAACTTTTCTGTAGGTGTTAATGGCTACGAGCTAATAGAATTCTACAACAAAGGTCCTGTTTTCGAAAAAAATATTTATTATTTGTAATAATTTGTAATAATTGCTCCTTTATTTGTTTATGTATTGACATCAAACTGGCGTCATTTTATTAGTATGAAAAAGCTCACAAACTTTATATAAACCTTTTTTTGTACAATGTGTAGTTTTGTTTTAAAATGCGAAAATCTGTTTTTGGCCCTCTTTTGACGCCTATTTTTCCTATTTTTTCATATTTGACCTTGCGGATGGCTCAGTTGGCAAAAAACGAGGTTTTTTCGACAATTTGACGCGCGCCCGCTTAGCTCGGAAAAAAAGGGATTCCTTTTTTGACTATCGTAATTTTAAAAGTGAAAACTTCTTTATGCACGCTGGGCCCTTTTTTTATGATAAGATTTTTTCTCGAAAAATACCACCTAAGGCCGGCTCCACACGTTGGCACAAAGGCTAGCCCCAATGCAACTTGTCCAACGTGTGGATCGAGAAATTAGCATTGGCATGAGCATTGGGGATTGGCCGTCGCGTGTCGGGATCTCTCCCAACGTTCGCTGGTACCCACGTTGGGACCAACGTGTGGAGCCGGTGTAAGAGTTTAAGTGGGATTGTGGATAACATTTTACGAATTCTTGCTTACACATGTTCGGGGCCCTGTAGCCTGGGGGTCCCGTATCATTGATACGGCGGAAGCTACGCCCCTGCTTCCATCGTAAAAATGCAGGCATTATCAGAGACATCCTGTACTCCAACGAAGCGGAGGATATAAATTCATTTCATTTCGGCTTTCGTTTCAGCTGGTCAGCACTGGAAAGTACTGATCAGCTGATTGTCAGGTTTCAAAGTCACATTTCCTTTTTCTTTTGTAGATTTTTAATAAACAGAAAAACCATTTTAGCATCCGGCATATTATTTTATAATTTTTATTTAATTTTCTTATAATATTTACATTTAAATTAAAAACTTTGCAGCGACTTTTTCATTGAGCATAAAAATTATCAGAAATGTCAAAAACCGATTCGGTCCGATTGCTATATAATCGCTATCATATTGGAATTCGTTTCGGTTCCATTTCGTGTTCGTTTCGCTTCGGCTACATGTTCAGGCCTTAAGTCGGACACAGTTTACAAGATTGTTTGTTCAGGGGATAGAGGGACGGCCTGCCGATAATTGAAGTATGGAGATATACTATTGTACATTCCCAAATGAATTCGCTGTCCAAGAGTAGTTCATCAAATTCTACCGAATTTTATATAAGTCAGGGTCATAAGGTTAAATACTATTCCATGATATTCAGCAATCCCCCGGGTATTTCCCACAAAGTTCAAACAAGCCAAGCATTATGATACGTGAAAATTGAGAATAGCAAAGTACGAATAGTGAAAACTTTTATAGATTTCCTTGAAACAAAAAACAAATCAGCCGAAAGTATTAGTTAGGTGATACCTACTAAGTATACCTCGCTGATATTTTTTAGTCCAAATTTGAAGAAAAGTTGCCTAAAATTGTTATAATGGCCTTACTTATGGCAGTTGTAGGAGAAAATTCACGAAATTAAATTTTAAGGTCTACAATGTTCACGTTCAGATTGACAAATCTGGCGATCCAGCAAGGGGTAGAAATTAAACTTTAACAGTATTGAAGAATTTGCGTTGCAAAGCCATGCAGACTAAAATTTTGGTTTACGAAAGACGTTTTGTTTTGAATCATTTTGAAATAGTGACAGAATATCGCCAACTTCTTTGCTTAATTGTGTAAATAGGGGGCGGAAAATTTTGGGTAGCGGAAATCCATGCTACCCCACCAGCTTAGACATTGAGAAACAAACTATGAGCTAACATCCTTCATAAGCAACGTCATAAGAAGAATATTTGGCTCTCTAAAGATTAACCAAAACGAATGGCGCAATAGGAAAAACAAAGCTAGTTAGTAAGTAAGTTAGTACAGTAGATTCCGCCTAATTACCTTACCGTTTAATTGCATTTTATGCTTAAATACCCCAAAATTCAATTAAAAAATTATTCCTGTGTTAAATTATACCAGAAATTTCCTTTAATTGCGTACGGATAATTGCTTTTCTTGGATTATTACCCCTTTTTTCATGTCTCTTTTATGCAAAATATATAAGAAAAAATTCGGTTAATTTCCTATAAAATATGGGCCAAAAAATTACATTTTAAACATCAATTTCCAAGTTTCTGAAAAAACAGATTTGCTTTTAAATTACAAAAACTGTTGTATGGCCAGTTGGAAAAAGAGAAGAGTTTCGTGCTATAGTTGAGACTTTTTAGCTTCAGCTTTTGGCCTAAGAGCAGGAGAAGCTCACAGCGTAGCTACACGCGCATTATCTCCGTATAAGGTCTTCTAGTACAAAAGGATAGAAGTAGTACATGCGGAAAGCACAAAATATGAGTTATTATTATTATTATTATCTATTTATTGGGGAAGTATTCAGGAACTACGTCTTTTAGAGTGCAGAACAAAAAGAGAAATAAAAAAAGCAAAAATTTAAATCTTAATAAATAACTTAAACTAGCCTTAAATAAATAATACTACAAACTAGTGAAAAATTAAAAGTGTACACAAAGAAGGAGCGACAACCAATAAGGGACAAATTACAGGTATAAGGAATTTAATTGATCTCAGGGACTGTAAAGGAGCTAGGAAGTCGGAGAGGTAGCCAGGAGTGTCATGATGTCAAGAAGACGAAAAATGTCAGGACCTAATAAAGAGTTTTGCTTATCAGACACATGATCCGACCGTCTCAAGTGAAAAATATACCGCAAATAATGCTAATTGGCGGCAGGATGAGTCAAAAGATATGGAAACAAGAGAAAAGGAATATTATCAAGGACGATATTTGGAATATTGTCCAGGGACCGATTGGGACGTTTAAGGATGAGTGCTTTGGACTTATTAACTTCCCAGTAGGAAGTTATTGTAATCGGTCCGAAAATCGGATTTGAAATTTTCAATGTATTTACACGTTTCAAGGTCCCAATAGCATTTTAAGCAAAAATTTGAGAAGAAATATGTGTGTGTGTGTGTGTGTGCGTACGTATGTGGTCATTTTTTCCTGCACGATTTCGCGCGAACCGAAAAAGATATCGACTTCGTTGAGGTGCCGTTCGAAGCGTGTTCAAGGAAATATGATCTGAAAAGATTTTCATAAAAATTGGTCGAGCCGTTTTTTTGTTTGAACGACTTAAGTGATTTTTGTACCAGGACGATTTCGCGCGAACCAAAAAAGATATCGACTTCGTTAAGGTGCCGTTCGAAGCGTATTAAAGGACATATGAATTGAAAAGATTTTCATAAAAATCGGTCGAGCCGTTTTTTTGTTTGAACGACTTAAGTGATTTTTGTACCGGCACGATTTCGCGAGAACCAAAAAAGATTTCGACTTCGTTAAGGTGCCGTTCGAAGCCTGTTAAAGGACATATGATATGAAAAGATTTTCATAAAAATCGGTCGAACCGTTTTTTTGTTTGAACGACGTAAGTGATTTTTGTACCAGCACGATTTCGCGCGAACCAAAAAAGATACCGCCTTCGTTAAGATGCCGTTCAAAGCGTGTTAAAGGAAGTATGATCTGAAAAGATTTTCATAAAAATCGTTCGAGTCGTTTTTTTGTTTGAACGAATACTGGGAAGTTAATCTTGTGGACCGAAAGGGTCAAAAGCCACATCCCAACTAGTTAGGATTTAATTTGAGGGAATTGAAAGAACTCCACTCATTTATTTGGGAGAAGATATCATTAAGTTTAGAGATGCAAGATCTGATTTTACTAGGAGGACAAGAGGTATACAATTGAAGATCATCAGCACACAGATGAAATGAACAGCGTTGAATAACGGAGGAAACATCATTGACATACAAAGAGAAAATGAGAGGAGCGAGAATTGAACTTTGTGGGACCCCTACAAGTACTGGTAAGAAAGAAGATACAACTCCGTTATGCCGAACACACTGTAGCCTATTAAACAGAAGAGAGGAGAAAAATCTGATAGCAGAAGAAGAAAAATTATAGAATATCCTAAGTTTGGAAAGCAAACGCGAGTGAATTACTGAGTCAAACGCTTTGGAGAAATCCAGAAGAACTAGAGCAAAGAGCCAATTTTAGCATTAACATTGCTTATAACTCCAAAAATAAAAGCCGTAGGATAAATTTGCCTGGACATTATTCATAGGAAATTGTCCAAGCTTTCCAATTTTGCAAAAAAAAAATCAGTTAACTACGTATTTTTTGGAGAAAAAGGTGGTTTTAGTTGAAATTTAGTGAAAAAAACCAAAGTTTTGACTTTGACGACTCATTGCTCTGGAAGTTGATTGGGTAGAACCTTAATAGTTGTAGATAGGTGGGAGTATTCTGCGTACACTGATACCTTATTCATGAAAATAGCTCATAGGGTTACAAAAATACAGGGTGATATGTAAAACTCTACCAAAAAAACTTCAAAACGCCCTAGCTGCTAAACCGTTACGATTTGACCCCCCCCCCCCCTCCCAAACGATTTTTTGTTCGTCTATCCAAAACCTATCAACAGCCGGCCGCTTTGTAAACTTAACGGTATACACCCTGTATATTATGAATTAAATAATTCTTTCTATTTAAAAAAATTTAAAGTTATACGAGTTGCTATTTCCTTCCGTTTCCTGCTTAAATATACATGAATAGGTACGTTCGTGCCTACATATTCCGGATAAATCCCTGAATGAGGTATTTATCGAAATTTTCTTTATTACCTCGACGAGGTATTTAAACGAAATTCGTATAATTGCATATACGGGTTAATTACCCCAAATTTTCTTGCATAGTGGGTGAAGTAATTATCCGAAATCTACTGTAGTTACAAAGCTGGATGGCTGCATGTATAACTCAAACAAATATTGGGCCCTATTCTGTAATTTTTCATAAAATAATATTTTATGTTATTTTATGATGATAAAATTTCTTCTTCATAAAATAAAAATAAAATATTTTAAAAATTAGTATTCTGTCATACTTTCTAAAAATTATTTTATGAAGTCTTTTATGAACAGATAACATAAAATATTTAGTACAATCCGCTATGGGTTCTATTACGTTTTGAACAGCTGAGCGGTTGAAAATGAAAACAAATAAAATTATGAATGAAAACAAACAAAATCAAAGCGCAAATTAAAGTATCTGACAAAATACAATTTTCGTAATGCGTTGGGCATATTAATTTTTAATTTAACTCAAAACTCAATGAAAACTATTTTCTCGCAAATGTCAATTCCCGTCTGTTATTTTCATAAAATGGGTTAAAATACTTGTAAAATGTGCTGCTTAGATTATTTTATGTTATGAAGCGCAACAGGAAATATTTTATGTTACAATCGATAAAATAAAATAAAATTTGTCGGACAGAATAGGATTTTAGAGAATCCTGTTATTTTATGGCATAACATAACATAAAATGATAAAATTTTACTGACAGAATAGGCCCCATTAATTCACTGATTTTATGGATTATAATATAATTCTTTTCAAATCGTTTTGATCTTACTCCAAAGATTTTTCCCATCCCTTCCTAGCTTGGGATTTCGCAATTCGTTTCTAAATAGAACAACTCGACTGTGGAATAATCTCTCGCAGTCAGTATTTCCGCGCTCCTATAACACCCAAGACTTCAAACGCAGGGTTCATCGCCACCTTCTTCAAAAGACCCCGCAACCTCATAACCCTTCACCCCCCAAGTAAAAATGAAACTCGCCCGCAGCTAACATGCAGCTGGTACGCACTAGCCCGCACGGCGCTCACAGCTAGCATGCACGCTTGAGTAAAAAAAAGACTCGCCAGCAGTTGATGAGTAAAAATTAAACTCGACCGCATCCAGCATGCAGCTCGCACGCACTAGTCCGCACGGCGCCGCAACTAGCATGCACGTCTGAGTAAAAAAAAGACTCGCCCGCAGCTAGCATGCAGCTAGCACCACCGAACAGTGTCAAAGGGTATTTTTCTAAGCTCATTCATTAAAAAAAATGGAAATAATTAAGTTAAACTTAAATAAAGAAAAATAAACTTAAAAGTAAAACTAACTAAGTAGAAAGAAGAAGAAATAAAAAGCAAAACAAGAAAAGAAAAAAATAGAAAAATTAGTATAGTAAATATGTGAAGTGGTTACCATGGAGATCCCATGACTGATACTTTATTCCTGTCAATATAAACAATGAAACATATCATAATATTTTTCCATACCTACAAGAATAACCTATAATTTAATTATTGTTTTAGGTTTGTTTTAATTATCAATTATTGTTTAACTACTGATAAACTGTTTACGGCATTGAGAAAATTAGACGATTTGTTCGGTAAAGTGAAAGAGGTTTCTGCAGATTCAAAAGTAAATAAGAAACCAGAGAAATCCGAGGAAAAAAGCGAGATTCAAAATAAGAGAATCGGTGATACGTTAAGGGAACCATGCTTTATGTGTGAGGCCTTGGGATGGTCAAATCGCTTTCATCCTGTGAATTTCTGCCGAAATAAAACTTTATATGAAACCAAGAAACAAATAAATACACATGAAAAGAAGAAGTTTCAGAAATGGAAATTAAAATAAACAAGGAATCTTTACTAGAAAGCCCGGGGAAATTATATCCACTGATGAAGATAAATGTACTTATAAATGATAAAATGAAAATAAAAGCACTGTATGACAGTGGTTCTTATGTCACTTTAATTAACCAGAGAGTTTTGGAACTTTTAAAATCAAAATTAGAAAAAAATTATGAAACATTCAAAACAATCAGTGGGTTTAATTTTTGTTATGCCCGGGCAAATATCAAATTCAAAATTGGAATTTTGACTGAAGAATTAAAAGCTTATGTAATGAGGAAGTATGAATTCGCTTATGACTTACTGCTAGGTCTAGATGCAATAAAGAAGTTCAAACTTATTCAAGATGATTCTCTAAATATTTTACAAAGAACTGATAATGGTAAGATTATATTACTTAGAAGATATAGAAAGGAAAAATTTCGTATAAGTACAAGATTTTAAGATGAATAAAGAAAAACTAATATCGAATGATCGGAATAGTAAGGTTAATATGAAAGAATTTGAAGCACACCTTAACCACATTCAAGATGAAAACAAAAAAGTACAGATTGCGGAATTAATGAAGAAATATAACTATTTATGTGCTAAAAATAAATTCGATGCGGGTAGAGTAAAATCAAGAGAGGTTGAAATCAAATTGATTATGTTACTTCACGAGCATAGAAATGTTCTATCCCGGATGAGAAAGAAATTAAAACACAAATGAAGAAGCTTTTAGAGGCAGATTTAATACAAGAATCCGACTCTCCATACGCATCTCCTGTAACTTTGGCTTATAAAAAAGAAGATGGTCGGAAAACCAGACTTTGTATTGATTTTAGAAATTTCAATAAAATAATTATTCCTGAATCTTATCCATTTCCTACTATAAATGATGCAATATATAGTCTCGGACTGCAAGTATTTTACTGTAGTTGATATTAATTCGGCTTTCTGGTGTTTACCAATAAAAGAGCAACATAGAGAGAAGACATCGTTAATCACAAAATTTGGCAAATTTATGTTTAAGGTTCTTCCATTTGGACTTAAAAATGCTCCAGCGATTTTTCAGCGGACTTTATCCAGCACCATTAGAAGACATAATCTTGATGAGGTCTGCATAAATTATATTGATGATATTTTACTGTTTTCTAAGACATGGGAAGAGCATTTAATTCATATAAAAAAACTTTTACAAGCAATCGATGGCTTTAAAATTAAATTAGAAAACTGTACTTTTGCTGCTAGCTCAGTGAAATATGGGCCATTTCATACAAGAGAATAAGGTATCACCAGCGCAAGAAAATCTAATTGCAATTAAGAATCTCCAAAGACCATCAGATAACTCGGGTGTTCGCAGTATACTAGGCTCTATAAACTTCTATTTAAAATATATTGAGAACAGTGCTGAGAAGTTTGATCCACTACATAAATGCTTTTGTTTTTTTTTTGTTTGTTTTTTTTGTTTTTTTTTCAAGCAGTCGCCATTTCGTGAAAAAAAAATTTTCAAACTTTTCCGTAGTTCCAGACATTGCGACATTATTCTAGATTAATAATCTATTTTTTTTTCAGACTGCTAGGAGGGTTGAGATCGTGGGTATGGTCACGTGCCAATTTTTTGAGAACCCCCACTTCATCAGCTGCTAATTTTTTGATTTTTTAACTTTTTTTAATTTTTGTTTTTTTTTCTGTATTCTTGTAATGTTAATAAATAACTAATAAAAAAATGGATAGTAAAAATATTGATTGCCTTTTTGTTTTGACACTTCAAAAATTACCTGAAATTCATGCCTCTACACCAGAATACCCCCTTAAGTTCTGCTAAGAATACTGAAACACATCAGAAAATTATATTCAAAAAAATAAGAGGGAGATCTAGAATTTTTGTTTCTATTGAATTTGGTGCAAACTTAAACAAGAAGGTTCATGATTTTTATGGTCACATTGGCACTGCCCACATGAAAGCGAAAATAAGACAATTCTATTATTTTAAAAATTTGGATCAGTTAATAGAAGACTTTTGTAGAAGTTGTTCAATATGGAGAGAAAATAAAGTCCGCAGAGATAGACCAATAGGACTGATGTCAAAACTTGGTCCTGCAACTGAACCGTATGAGGTAATGTCGAGAGATTCGGTGGGTGGTTTTGGAAGAAATAGATCACCTAAGAAGTTCATGCACATATTAATCGATCATTTTACTAGATATGCTTGGATTTCAACTTCAACTGGTCAATGTGCTAAAGATTTTATAAAACTTCTCGATCCAATTGCAAAACACAATAAAATAAAAATAATTTTAGCTTATCAATATACTAGCTTAAAGTCAGGAGAGCTGAAAGGATATTTAGATAAATTGAATATAAAATTGGTATTCACAACTATAGATTGTCCGCAATCAAATGGACTACACGAGAGATTGAACCAGACCATTGTGAATAGAATAAGATGCAAAATTAATAGTAGCTATAACAAACGCGCTTGGCCAAGCGTAGCTCAAGAATGCGTCCAGGACTATAACGGAACAATTCACAGTTCTAACAAGTTTGAGCCAGAATATCTACTCTACGGGAAAGCGTCATCTATTTCTCCAGTATTGATTCATAATCAAAATGATCTCCAAGAAAACATAAAAATTGCTTATCTTAACTCAATGAAAAATTTTAATAAGAACAAAGAAAGAGTGGATAAAAACAAAAAGCATTATGAATTCAACATTGGAGATAAGGGGTACGTCGAAAACGGTAATAAATTAAATAGAAAAAAGTTGGATAAAGTAAGAGTAGGTCCGTTTAAAATTTTAAGCAGAGTATCACCATCAATGTATGAAGTGAACTGCGGGAAAAGAAAGAAAATTTCTAATTATTTCCATAGCAGTAAACTGCCACTTTATCCCAGTGAAAAAGTGACTTCAGGGGAAAGATGTAAAGTGGTTACCATGGAGATCCCATGGTTGTTACTTTATTCCTGTCAATATAAACAATGAAACATATCATAATATTTTTCCATACCTACAAGAATAACCTGTAATTTAATTATTCTTTTAGGTTTGTTTTAATTATCAATTATTGTTTATTTAGTTAATTCTTTTGGTTAATTAAATTCTTTTAGGATAATAAATCTGTTAAACAACAACAGCTTCCAATTCATTTATTACAAATATAAAAAAAATAAAAGTAAAAAGTTGTATTACGATGCTCTAATCAGCCCTATTGGAAATGAATTCAAAAAGACGCTTCCTAAAAATGCCCATTGAATCGATGCGTTGTAAATCAACAGGTAGAGAGTTCCAAAACTGTGCTACGAAAACAAAGAAAGAACGCTGGCCAATTAACGTACGAAAACGCGGAATTATTAAATTATTATTTCTGAGGGATTATTTATAAAAAAATATATAGCTTAAAAAAACTAAAAAATACGCTTTTATTTTAAAATGAACTAAAAAGAAAAAAATAATTTTGAAGCTTTTATTGCTCCAGCCAGTGTAGGGAACAACCTACCTTTCGAAATCAGGCAAATAACTAAATTAATGAAGTTATTGGTAAAAATTATAAATATAACTTACTTAAATGTAAAAAATCGTGGGCCTCTTTACCTACATATATTATTATTTTATTAACACTGGAGCTTTTCGTTAGCGGCCAACGCTTTTTTTACATTTAAGTAAGTTATATTTATAATTTTTACCAATAACTTCATTAATTTAGTTATTTGCCTGATTTCGAAAGGTAGGTTGTTCCCTACACTGGCTGGAGCAATAAAAGCTTCAAAATTATTTTTTTCTTTTTAGTTCATTTTAAAATAAAAGCGTATTTTTTAGTTTTTTTAAGCTATATATTTTTATTTTTTACTTTTTAGTCTACCATTTATCTTCCACCATTTTGTTGTGGCCGCCATATTACTTTTGCCGGTCCGATAACTTAGCAAGCACAGCTCAGTTTAAGACAAGAAAGCAATGATAAAGAAGGAAATACGGAATAGAAAAAAGCAATAAACTCAAAATCATCGAATTTGCATTTCTGGCTTTTTACTGTAGATATGTGCAATATTTTTCATATCATTTTAAAATAAAAACGAATTTTTTAGTTTTGCTAAATTGTACATTTTTGTTTTTTTACTTTTTGGTCTTCTTCCGTTTTTTGGTAGTCGCCATATTAGGTTTAAAATGACGTCACACGGCTTAATGTATTCTACTCGTCATACTCTTTCATTTGATACCCATATCGAGGGTGTTGTAAAGAAAAAGGTAGTCCGCCATTTTGTGTGGGCCGCCATTTTGAATTTGGAATAACGCCACACAGCTTATAGTGTTCCACTTGTCATATCCTTTCATTTGATACCCATTTTAAGTATGTTAGAAAGAAAAAGTTAATCCGCCATTTTGTAATGGCCGCCATTTTGAATTTGGGATGACGCCATAAGGCTAATTGTATTCTATTTGTCATACCCTTTCATTTGATACCCATGTCGGGGGTCCGGGAGCACAATAGCAAAATTCGGCCGCCATCTTGGAACCGCCATCTTGATTATTTCACAAAATGGTCAGATTGCATTGTCACGCCAGCTTTACATATGGGCAAAATTTGAAGTTGATCGGTTATATGGAAGTGGGTCAAAATCAAGTTGCAAGATTTGTCTACATACATACATACACACATACATACATACATACATACATACATACAGGTGAAGCTAATATAAAGCGTATAAAAACAACGAGAACCGTTCTACTGAGTATGCTATTCGCAACCTTTATCGTCGCCCCTTTTCTTCGTCCTCTACAATTTTTTAAAGCAATACAGGCGATTTCGCGCATCCCTGTGGCAGGAGCGTGCATCCCTGTGACGAGAGCGTGGATCCCTGTGGCGGAGCGTGCATTCCTGTGGCAGGCGGGTTTTATTTTTACTCGGGAACAAAACTAGCATGCACAAGCAGCATTGGAAGTGGTTAGTGTTAAGCTGGGGGACTGCTTGGTAAAACAACAGTTGCGTTTGGAATGGGTTATGCCGATGCGGATGCATTTATAAATGCTCATGCCTGAATTTTTAGATTTTCGTGCTTGTGACGGGAGCGTGCATACCTGTGGCGGGAGTGTGCATCCCTGTGGCGGGAGCGTGGATACCTGTGGCGGAAGCGTGCGTACTTTTGTGGCGTGCCTATTTGTTCGCTATACACGCTAGCTGCGGGCGCGTGCGTGCTACTAAGAAAATTAACCAAATAAATTAATTTTACTCGGGCGATTACCCGAGCAAGCTTACTGGAAGACATTGCATCAAGACATAACGGGCTGGTAGTACCGGTAGTACAAAGGGTGATTCTTGAGCTTAGCACTGCCACTTTAAAAAAAAGAGTCAATAGAACAACTTGTTTATAGACTGGTCCAATGTGCTAGAAAACGAAGAATGCAGCTACAGCAACTAATTTGAATATAAAAATTCTCATCGGAATTCCATCAGGCGCGGATTTAAGGCGGGGGTCACGGGGGTCATGACCCCGCCAAAAGCGCTCGCTGTTTAAAAAACAAAATTGATCCAACTAAAAAAACAAAAACAAAAAATAACCAAAGGTCCAAAACCGACCCAACTTTTTTGCAAATTAAAGCAACGACCTTAAAGAATGACTTTCAAGGTCAACAGATATATATTTTGATTTGTAAACTCTGAAGTTAGCTGCACTCACAAGAAAGGGCGCGTCTTCATCAAAAACACATTAGGGCACGTTTTCTGCCCTACTCCGCTCAAATTAGGAACAATTAAAGAAATTTTTCCCACAGCTATGAGACCGGTGCCAAGTGAAGGATATGCGTTGTCTAAGCATGATTTTCACAACCCCCAGTTCGAAAAAAGGGTTGTTTTTGAGAAATATGTGAATTTTATAGTTTTTTCGCCTTTTCTCTATTTTAAAGAGAAACCATGCATTTTGGTCAAAATATCAAAAGAGCAAAGTTATAAGGCATAAAATTTCCTGCAAATTTAGCCTTCACTGTTTTTTCGAATTCGGCATTGTTTCGCCGGTAGAGCTCGTTTTGCGCCTTTTTTCAGACTCTGTTGATAATCAAAGCGTCCAAAGAAAAGCCGTTGAAAAACTGCAACTACTACTTTGATCTCATTTAATTTTTCATATAAATGCATAATTTTGGCTCAAAATCTAAAAATGGCGCAAAACGGCCTCCATCGGCGAAAATATGCGGAGTTGGGGAAAATTGTAAAAGTAAAATTTGTAGGTAATTTTATGCTCTCCAACTTTGATATTTTCACCGAAATGCATAGGTTCTCCACAAAATAGAGAAAAAGGCGAAAAAACTCTAAAATTCACATATTTCTCAAAAACAACCTTTTTTTCGAACTGCGGGTTGTGAATCCTTCAATTGGCATCGGTCTCATAGTTGTGGGAAAAATTTCCTAAAAACAGCGATTTTTTGACTAATTTGAGCGGACTACGTTTGTTTTTAATCCACGAGAAAATTCGGTTAGTTTTGTTCGTTTTGTTAATTTTGTTTTTGTCCCTAAAAAAGCCTGTTTAGACGCTTCGCTCCCAGGAACGTTCCTCACGAACTTTGTGGATGAAGGGAGAGGTGGGGTGGTACCTCTCATCAACCCCACTACAGTGCCGCGGCCAGACAATTTTGGGGGATTTGGGGAGAGTCCAAAAAAAAATTTCGCTCGCTTCGCTCGCGCATTTTTCTTCATACAAACCCGTCCCCACGACAGAATAATGGCCCATATGCTGATTTCCGTGGCCCATACTCATTTGTGTGGCCCATTCTCAATGAAGTAAAAATGCAAATAATGAATTCAAATGATTTTTATTGCAAAAATTTATTTCCCTCGCTTCGCTAGGGGGGCCCCAAAATCACGGAGCCCTGTGCAGCTGCACATATGCCAGCCGCCGCATTGCCCCACTACCTCTTTCATCCACAAAGTTCGTGAGGAATGCTCCTGGGAGCGAACCGTCACAATAGGCCCTTAGGAGTACAAATTTTTTCTAGCCACTTTTAATTCCGTGACCCCCCAAAATAAAATTCTAGATCCGCGCCTGAATTTCATGCTTTCCATGGAATGTGCTTTTTTATATATATAAAAGCGATGACTTCAAAATGTACACGACTCATTGAGAAAATGCTGCAAAGTTTGACAAAGATTATCAAAAACAAGAAACTTCGTAACCTTATCGGCTTATCAAAAACTTATCAAAAAATGAGTTTTGTCGAAAAGAAAAAAGTAAATTCTTGCACAATATTTGGAAGTTTTTTCCGGCAATTTTGAATCGCATGTTCCCGTCAACGACGGAGCCAACTTGAGTTTGATTACATCTGGAGGAACAAGTGGGCCTCGACGATTATTGACATATCTAATTCTATTGGTTTATAATGACAATTTAGTTGCGTACTGATTTATTGATTGCGCTTAGATAAGAGTTAGATAAAAACCATAAACGAAAAAAAGAACAAAGTGTAAAGTGTTTTTTCAACGTTATCAGTTAAGAAGGAGATAGTTTACAATTTGAGTGCTAAGTGGTTTTAGGAGGTATAGAACTACCTTAACTGAATTTCGAGATAAGAAATTTTCGATGCTTCGCTATGCTATATCGATTAGATAAGAGAAAAGATCGCACGAATTTGCCAGCCATTAAAAAATATTATTCTGATTCTAAAAAACTTGATCTATGGGTTATTTTTAAAACGATTTTCCCGAAATATACTATAGTGTTGTTTTGAATGGTTATGTTTTAAAGATAGAAGGATGTAATAATATCTCAAAATTATGTTTTGATGTATTTCATAGTTAAGACTACAACCAAATACACTGTTATTATAAATAATTAAAACCACTTTCTGCTTCCTAGTTGTCTTAAACTTTAAAAAAATTATTAGGCAAGAATTGCACGTAGAACTCGATGGAAATTTTCGGTACAGGGAGCAAACTGGGGTGCTGGGTGAGTAACAATAATAAACTTGAATGATATCTTTTGTGAGTATTGAAAGAGCTCTGCCCCTACACCTTGTTTTAATGATATACCTATGTATATTATTTTTATTAAATTTAAAAAAGAAGTTAATGTGACCATCAATTTAATTAATTAGTAGCAGCAGTAAAATATTTAACAATTTTGTAAAATAATTAAATTTAAAATAAAATGCGAGAAAGGCAAGACAAGGCAGGAACGGTTTCTTTAAAATTAAGCTCCACAGCAGAATCTTAGCATTGGTAAAAATGTGCAAAAATTCCGAAAAATAGTTTATGGAAATTAATAAAAATTGGTCAAACTCGGAGAAAAATTCAATGAGCAATGAGTGTGAGAAATTAAAAATACGCGAAAAATATGCACAAACAAAAAAGCATCACATTTAACTCTGATTTCTTGTAATGATTTGTTTTTACAATCCCTCTTCTGCCAAATAATTAAAGAAATTGTGAAAGCACTTGAGTATTATCACAATCACTTAAGATCTTGATTGGAACAACGAATGCCTTCAGAGCTCCCTATGGCACCAAACCGAAGATAATGGGAGAAAATTAGAATCATATTTGAACAATATTTACAAGATCAACAAGCCTCCGGCTACGATTGTTGGTAACTCCATAAAAAAGGGCAAACTGGTTGCTTGCACTGCCCTAAAGTGCCACATCCCATTGGGATTACACGTCCTTAATGGCACGTGTCGATTGAGTTGATACTAAAATAGCAGTCGGTCACCGCACTTGCACGCTCAGCACACCGCCTCTCAAAAAATAGACGAGGGTAGCGTATCCTTTCATACAGAATATCCCTTCATCCCTGGATAATTGCTCGTTGATTCACTTTTAACTCAGTTCTTAATTCGTGATAACTCTGGCCGCTGATGTAATAATGCAGACTTACAATGCGCGGAGGTGGATATAGTCAGGATAATTTTAGGGCAGAGTGCAGACAGGGTGCGGCTTCCTTTTAATGGGAATTATGAAACTTTATCCATTTTAAGGATGACGTGTGCCGCGAACGTTTTTCTTCCTCTTTTTACAGTTTAGTGGATGATGGCGTACGCACGCAAAGGTGTGGACGTTTCGCAATATTTTGAATATGAGAAAAGATTTAAATGGAAGCATTTTCTAAGAAATTCAATTAGATTACAAATGTTATTACTATAAGCACACAAAAAGGGGAGAAAGCCCTGCGAACTTCGGGTTGCTAGATAAAATACTTGGATTAGGAAGAAGCACCTTGTTCTTGCTCGTATGTGAAATTATACGCGAACTGAAATATAAGAAAATATTTAAAGGATAGCAAAAATTGCAAATCTTGGTCAAATTAAAAAAAGGGTACAAAACACTCCGAAATTATAAAAATGGTGTGGTAGCTTATAGATATACCCAGTTTATTATTAAAATGGCCAATTGGTTCTATTTCAGGCTTAACACCGGCTCCACACGTTGGTTCCAACGCGGGTACCAGCGAACGTTGGCGCAGATTCTGACACGCGAGGCCATCCCCAATGCTCACGCCAATGCAGAATTCTCGATCCACACATTGGATAAGTAGCTTTGGGCCCAACCTTGGTGCCAATGTGTGGAGCCGGTTTTTACTTTCGGGCTACGAGTCGTCGTGATTTCTATCGACCTTAACAGTAAATATAAAACATTTTAAAATATAATACAAGACATTTAAAATAGAATAAAAAAGTAAGTGTGTTTACTTATGTACTCGCATTAGAAGTTATACTTCTTTGGCGTGATTTAAGACTAAAATTTTAAGTTAGTCAAAATTTATGTCGATGATTTGTTTCGATGACTTAAAGTGCAAGGATTTGCTAACATCAATAAAACTGAATCGATTTCAAAATTTATATAACACCCTATTACCGACATGCAGAATAATATTCACCTGGCTCTACTTTAATAAAATTGGAATTTAGGTTGATGAGAATGGCACACGATAAGCAAAAATATGTCATCTCGAATCTATTAACTCCAAACCGTAATCCATTTTAAATATTTTTAAGCGTCCAGTCCGAGTGACAAAATTATCATGGATAACTATAATGATAATGCTGGATATTGTTACTCGTACATCACCTGTGCGACGAAGGAACGTGGTCGAAGGGCCGCACATAAGCCAGGCTTTTTATACGAAAACTAAATATATTATATTAGAGCTTTTTTTTTTTATGTGATAGTCTAAGCTCAGGTGTCACCCTTTGTACTACCAGTCCGTCATGTCATGTCGTACACGTCATGGTGCAATGTCTAGTAGTAAGCTTAGCTCGAAGGATAGAGAGAAAGATAGGATAGATTAGGGGGAGTCGGGAGGGTGTTGGAGGAGATGGTGGTGGACCTTGCGTTTGAACTCTTGGGTGTTGTATGAGTTCGGGAATGCTGACTGTGGAAGGTTGTTCCACAGTCGAGTTGTTCTTGTTATAAACGAATTTCTAAACCGGAGTGTGCGCGAAGATGAGGGCTGTAAACTGTGAGAGTGAGCCGAGCGGGCAAGTCTTGTATTGCGGGGGAAATATTGCCGTGGAGGCATAAGGTTACTTATTTCAGTGGAGCAGTCGTTGTGGTAAAAACGGTAAAATTTTGCAAGGGCCGCTACATTCCTACGATGGCTTAGTGAGTCAATTGAAGAGCAAATAGCGCTATCACCAATAAGTTTGAGAGCGCGGTTTTGCACCTTGTCCAGCCAAGCTAAGGTGGTTCTAGGGGCCCCGGCCCAGATATATGAGTTGTATTCGAGGCGGGGACGAATGTAGGACTTGTAGATTGTAGCCCTGGCCGACGGCTGGAGAAGGAATTTGCACCTTTTGAGGAATCCCAGGCATTGTGATGCTTGTTTAGCAATTTGGAATATGTGATTATTCCAGCGCAGATCTTCGGCTAATGTTATGCCTAGGATATTTAGAGACGGTTCTGCCGTTAAGTTCTTCGTGCCCACTGAAATAGAAGGAGGGTCGGAGCGAGTTTTATTGGATATGAGACAGTACTTTGTTTTGGATGCATTAAATTCAACACGGTTCTTGCGGCCCCAATCAAGAATTAGTTTGATGTCCCTGTTGATTGAATTACACATGATTTCACGGTGATGCAGACAAGGTCTGGCGCGTGCCTGTCTTACATTATCGAAGCCATAGGAGTATCGTAGAGTACCGTCGTCAGCAAAGCTGTGAAGTGAGTTGGTGGGGATTGAGAGCAGGTCATTGATAAAAATTAAGAAGAGAGCTGGTGATAGAATTGAGCCCTGGGGAACACCTGCGGAGATGGTGTGGGGGTTGGATTCGACGCCATCCAATACTACCTTGATTGAACGGCCAGAAAGAAAGCTCTTAATTCAGTTCTTTAGAACAAGGTCAATACCAATAGTTTGGAGTTTGGTCAATAGGGCATGATGCCATACTCTATCGAAAGCCTTGGAGATATCCAAAGCAACCAGGCCAGATTCACCAAATCGGTGTATACTTTGGTTGAGATGTTCGGTTAGGCAAACAAGGAGGTCGCCAGTAGATCTTTTCGATCTAAAGCCGTACTGCTTGTCGTCCAATATTTGGTTGCATTCCAGATATTCCACAAGGTTTCTGTTTATTATTGTCTCCATGACTTTGGAGAGAATAGAAGTGATTGCTATTGGGCGGTAGTTAGCGGGGTCACTGGCGTCTCCTTTTTTGGGTATAGGCTGAACATGGGCGAGTTTCCAAGAGTCAGGATAGACCCCGGAGAAGTATGAAAATGCGAAAAGTTTGCGCAGAGGTTTAGCCAAAGGTGAGGCACATTTTTTAAGAACCATAGGGGGAATATTGTCAGGGCCAGTGGATTTGTTGGAGTCAAGCTCCTTGAGACACCTATACACTTCACGCGTCCTGAAGAAAATTTTGTCCATTGAGTGAGCGGAACACTCGACGGTGGGGGGTTGCATGTCAGCATCGGGTAAAGAAGAATTAGCGGCGAACAGAGATGCAAGTAGGTCGGCCTTGGGTTTGCTTTCTGTTATCACCTGCTTATTGTGAATGAATGGAGGTGTTGTATGTGAAGTGAAATTCTTTCTGATGGAGGTTACCAAGGACCAGAAGTTTTTGCTGCCAGCAGTGGAGTTAATGAGTTTCCCTCTCAGTCTGTCATCGAATAATTCTTTGACTTTCCTGATGGTGGATTTACAGGAATTTCTCAACCTGATGTACTCGCGTCGAGATGTTTCGCTCGGCGAATGTCTGTACTCTCTGTAGGCGGTTTCTTTGGTTTGAATTGCGTTCATACACTCCCGATTAAACCATCCATGCGGTCTAGGCTTTATGGATTTGGAGGAATGGGGGATGAATAAACGCATTCCGGCCAGTATAATTTTGGAAATACAGAGGGCGGCAAAATTGACATCGCGGTTCTGGAAACACAGATCCCATTCAGCAGCTTGGAAAAAACGAATCAGCCCCCACCAGTTGGCTTTCCCATAATGCCAAACAGTTCTCCTAGGAGCTGCCGTGGTTGGGGTAGAGGATGGATATGGGAAGTAAGCGCTGACTAGACAGTGATCCGAGTTGCCAAGAGGTGAATCGACCTCGACGGAGTATCTTGTTGGGTGGGAGGTAAGAAAGAGATCAAGGAGGTGGCGCCCTTGACCGGCAGTGTCAGGAACACGCGTAGGACCATTGACCATTTGGTGAAGGTTATATGTATCAGCAAAGAGCTCAGCATCCCTGCCAGAAACACTGGTGCCATTGGAGTAATTCAGCCAGTTTGCATTGTGAACGTTGAAATCACCCGCAACAATGATTTCGCACTCCGGGTGGAAGGATAAAAACTCGGAGATACGTTCGGAGATAGCGTCGAATGCTAAAGAGAAAGCTTCATTACTGATATTAGGACTTCTATATAAAAAACAGAAGAAAATGACGTGTTTCGAAAGTAAAATTTTAATACCGAGGTGGTTAAAATCAGAAGATGTACTGCTGTACACCTTCTGGAAGGCTACGTCATTCCTAATATAGATGGCAACTCCCCTATGGGGGGAGAGATTGTGCACTAAAGTGTACCCAGAAACCTGGAATCGATCTAAATCGTCATTAGGTAATATTTGGGTTTCACTTAATGCGAAGATTGGGGGAGAATATACAAAAAGATGGCACACCACAGAATAGAAATTCGTTTGCAGCCCACGGATGTTAGTGAAGTCGATACAAAAGTTTTTGTATCGAGGCTTCGTGTGCGCAGTGCCATTGTCATGACCATCAGGGCTAACGGGATGCGCCTTGCTGGAGTGTTATGCCTCCTAAAGCAAGGAGAATCCCGTCAGCTGACCGATAGTGGTTCTGACGCCGGCGGTGCCGAGATCGGAATGTGGGAAGAGGGAAAGAACTCACTTACTTGATCAGTCCGTCGGTTCAATCACTGTCGGTACGGGAGTTGATGACACCACTTGTTAAACACGACACAAAACAAAAAAAAGTATTTTATTTTTATTTTTCCACTTATATAGATCTATGGGATATTTGATTTATTGCTGGTTGACTCGGTGCGTGTTTAAGTGGCTAACAGCAGCACACCCCGCACCTCCGCACACCGTGCTAGCTTAGCCCAGTACCCGCCCAGTACCCAGCTATTAAGAACTTATAACTGTATAGCCTAAGCTTTTTAAACCCCACCCGACTAGCATTTAAAAAGGAGATTGCCTCAAGGGCATTCCGAAAAAATAATTCCCCGTATGTTCCTCATCAGGACTCCATGCGGCAAATGAGGGGCATGCCGACAGGGGTATTTCCTCTTGAGCACCACAATGAGGGACATTTCCTCATGAACACCACACAAAAAACAATCAGCGATGAGGTATGCCTTATCAATTTCTCATAGGGGGCCCTTTGAGGCAAACCTCAATACAAATGAAATGGGCAATCCCAACATCTGCTTTACGTGTTGGAAAGGTTTTTAAACAGCTTTAAAGAAATACCCTTAAACTTAAACCCTAATACCCTTAAACTTATTCAAAGCCAGTTTTTATTATTGCATTGGTTCTCAGGGAATTATGTTAGTGCCCGTGAAGGGTGTCTTTTAGCATACTTTAGGGTTCTGGTTCGATTACAGAAGTCAAGCAGCATTGGATGTGATTAGTACTCAGTTGGGGGCCGTATTCATAAATCGCGTTTAAAAATATAAAGCTTTCAACACCGGCGCAGCTATTACTCACATATCCACGCCGAAATTCTCAAAACCCACTCGCGATCGGGTGGCAATGATTTTTCCTCAAGCAGGCCAAATGGGACATTCCTTAACCGGGCGCGGATGAGGAAAGGCTTTAAATGCACTTTGTGGGCCTTACAGGGTAATCCTCACGGGCTCCACATGACGCAATGGGTCTAGCCTCATAGGGGCCCTATCTTTACCCTTTACCTCGAAATGATAGACAGGCATAATCCCATAACCAAAGAATTTAAAACCACATAACTCAATAGGCAGCGGGTAAATAACTTGACCGATTGACTTACGTTAACTGTTCACGGGCTCCCCACCCATAATGGTTGTGCTCCGCCGCCCTTGCCTGTGCTTCGACAGGGAAATCTGCTATTGCTATTAATAGAACTACTGCACATGCTGCCTTATAATTATCTTTGTCAACATTAGCACATGTAGCACATCAATATAGAGCACTGTTTAAATATGGCAAAGTGTTAATCATTGACGAAATAAATATGATTGGGCGCTGAATTACTTACTTAGTCGACTCACGATTACTTTTGATTGGAGATCTACGCCAGTTGCTACCAGGTCGAGTTACTCCAATTTACAAGCAGTAGAAGCAGATAATTGTTATTGGCCAAAATTGGAGCGGTCAAAACTCGAAGGTTGTAAACTAATTTTATTGGAATTTAACAACTGAAGTGGCAGAAATAAAATGTCCACATGAGATCAGATTATTTAATACAAACGAGGCTGTCACAATAACATAGCCGAAATTTAAGTGTTGCGCAAGATAAAACTATTTCGGAATAACCCAAGTTTTGCACGCCTGCCTTATAATATGCAAAATGTTCCTAATTGATAATCCAGGCTTGGCTTATGAAACTGTATTTGTGCCGAATGCTTTTTATATGATTACAAAAAACATCGATGTATTAAATTGCTTAGCAAATGGCGCTGTTGCTAAACTAGGAGAACTAAGGGTTATGTGGATTAATTTTCCAAACTCACTAAAGATTGGCCAAAAAATAAAAAAAAAAGTCCCTAGACATGTAATTGCTATTCAAATTAGGAAAACTCCTGTACCGATAGGGAGAAGATCAGCAACTTTTCCACTTAAGAACAACAAAATGATAAATGTTAAGCGATCGCATCAACCTTTACTTTGCGCTTGTGCAATACGAATCATAATCAAAGGAAAGGATTGAAATCAATTATACAAAACTTGAATGTTTTACTTTTAAACCAAACGTGGTTACTCAATGAAGGGTCAGTCAGTATACTAAAGTTCCATTGTATAATTCAATGTAAGCGATCTAACGTTCGGGCTGGAGGCTCGTTCACGGCACTAGTTGTGAGCAAACGCAAGAACAAGACAAGACTAATAAAGTCTTGTTCTTGTCTTGTTCTTGCTCAGTCTTGTTCTTGGTCTTGCAAACATAGCTAAGTCTTGGTCTTAGCCTTGGTCTTGCACGCTTTTTTATATTTAAGTAAGTTATATTTATAATTTTTAAACCTCATTAATTTTATTCTGAGCTTGATTTCTAAAGGTAGGCTGTTCCCATATACTAGCTGAAGCAAGAAAGACTTTACATTCAAAATTACTTTTTACTTTTTAGTTTATTTTAAAATAAAAGCGTATTTTTTAGAATTTTTAAACTATTTATTTTTATTTTCTAATATTTAGTCTATTATATGTCTATTGTGTGGCGACCGCCCTATTAGATTTAAAATGACGTCACATAGGCTACTGTATTCTACTCGCCATAGCCTTTCATTTGATACCCATAGCGAGGGGTTGTAAAGAAAAAGGTAATCCGCCATTTTGTGTTGGCCGCCATTTTGAATATGGAATAGAGTCACACAGCTAATTGTATTCTACTTGTCATACCCTTTCATTTGATACCCATGTCGCGGGGTCGGGGAACAGAATTGCAAAATTCCCCCCCCCCCCCTTGGAACCGCCATCTTGATTTTTTTTTATAAAAAAGCAGATTGCATTGCCACGCGAACTATGCATATGTGCAAAATTTGTAGTTGATAAGTATATTTTCTAATTTGTAGAATATTATATGTTTTCCGCCATTTTGTGTGACCGCCATTTTGAATTTGGAATGACGCCACACAGCTAATTGTATTTTCCCGGTCATACCCTTTCACTTGATATCCATCTCGGGGGGTCGTAGAACCCAATTGCAAAAATCGGCTGCCATCTTGGAACCGTCATCTTGATTTTTTTACAAAATGGTTAGATTGCATTGTCATCCAAACTAAACGTGTATGCAAAATTTCAGCCCAATCGAAAACCGGGAAGTGGATCAAATTTAACTTCCAAGATTTTTTTACATAGTTACAAGTGAAGCTAATTATAAAGCGTATAAAAAGGAAATATAAAATACGCACATATATTTATATAATTACTTGAAATTCCTAATCAATTTTATATTTTTTGTTTCTAAAAGAATGCATTCGCATTAGACTCTTGCTAAAATCTTGCTCTTGGTCTTATTCTTGCACAGTTAGTCTTGTTCTTGTTCTTGCGAGCATAACTAAGTCTTGTTCTTGTTCTTGGTCTTGCTAAATGTTCAAGAACAAGACAAGACTGCAAGAAAAATACCATTTTTGCTCATCACTACACGACACTACTAACATTATTACGCCGAGTATCGATATAACTGTGAAATAGCCTGAATTTACAAGTTTTAATAGTAGTTACATTACTCCAAAACAAAAATCTAATTCTTGAAGCATTCATTATGGCCATAAGGCTTACAAGTACCAGTAGTATTAGCAGGCAGATTAAAGCTGATCCTGCTGGCGACGCATTGCTGAAAAGGCCTTCTCGCGGGAGACTATTAGGTGATTTTAGTTAGGATAGTAGTAGAGCAACAGCGCTCCTGGGCCACTGACGTCATCGGTTGGTGTCTTGGATGTGGATGTGGGTCTTGGGTGTTAGTTCGATTTGTCTTGGATGAGCTTTCGTGCTTTCTGAGCTTTTGAACTTGCTGTGCCACGGCTGAACTTGCCTGTGCTTTTGAACTACTGAACTTTTGAACTGGATTAGCTTTTGAACTTCAATGTGCCTGCGGAATTAAATTGAACTTGCATGTGCCTCGGATGAACTTTAGCGCTGGATTAGCTTTTGAACTTGCATGTACCCTGGATGAGGTCTTGGGTGATAGATTGAACTTATATGTGTCCCGGATGAGGCTTGGCAAATTAAATTGAACTTGCATGAGCCCTGGATGAGGTCTTGGGTGGCAGATTGAACTTACATGTGTCTCGGATGAACTTTAGCGGCGGATTAGCTTTTGAACTTCAATGTGCCTGCGGAATTCGATTGAACTTGCATGTGCCTCGGATGAGCTTGGGGAATTAGGTTGAGCTTCGCTGAGTGTCGTGGATGAGATTATGCGCGTGATTGAATCTTCAGTTTTGAACATCGCTGTGCTTTGAGCGGGGCCTTGCTATTCAGGACATTACCCTCGAGTTTTGGTTTGCATCCCTGCTAGGCTTGCGCAAGGGCCCGAGAGACTTAAATCCATATCCCAGCTTCAAGCATCCCAGAGACTCAAGATATTCAAACCCCATTTCAATTTTTTTTTAACCAGCTCTCCTAAGAAATAAAATATCCTTGTTTCACCTAAAATCACGCCACTCAAAACATGTGCAAGTGATATACTTATAAGGGGCAAGCGTGAAAGGAAATTACCATTCTGATCTCGACATAAATTTTCATGCCCAGCCGCCAAAACCCAAATCCAAGCATCATATTGCCTTTGCCTCATAAATTTTTCAACCAAATTGACCTCACACATATCCTTCATGCTCATATGTCATGAAAGCACATAAATTTACTCAAGCACGGGTCACTCTCTTTTCACGAATGCTATTTTTACCGATCGCGCGCCAAGGAGCCTTAAGCAAAATACACATCAAGGGTTGAGATCCCTAGCAGATCTTTAATGTAAACAAATATATATATATGCCGGGAGTTGGATGTTTCCAATTAAGAGTCCTCGGGGTGCTGCGGCTCATCGGCAAAAAAAAATCACTAGAGTTGCTTTATTAGCAGAAATTTGGGACTTTAAATTGCAATTGACATGGCGGCTGCACAAATATGGCATATTATCGCGGGTTTTAAAAATTTACGGCATCTATTGTTTAGGTTTGAAATTTAGAAAAAAAAATTTCTCGTTTTAAGAGTTGAAGTGGAGAATTTTGCTATCTTTGAGAAAGTCGAGTTTCAATGAAATTGGGAAAAAATTTGAAAAGGGAAATTACGCAGCAAATGCAGCTGAGCGCATTTTTTGTTTATGAGGACCTTTCCTGCTGGACCACCGCGAGTGGGTGTAAACAATTTACGCAGCAAATGCAGCTGAGCGCATTTTTTTTGTTTTTGCTTATGAGGACCTTTCTTGTTAGACCACCGTGAGTGGGTATAAACAATTTTGGAGGAAGCTGTTTCAGGGATATAGGGATTTTTTTTGCTTTAAGATAAAAATTAAATAAAAAACATTTTTAAAACATGTTAAAACTTGACTTTATTTTCAAATCTAGTATTACATATTTTCTCTCGATGATACTGGTTCAATATGGGCTCCAGGATTTTACTTGTAATGATGATTCTCTGCTGAAATCGGCATCTATCTATTGCATGTATACGCCTCAGTCCAATGCGGCTGGCTCTATAAGCAAAATCCCATACATGCATGTAGTGTACTTCTGGTGTTAGTATAAATCGAACCCTTTTTTGCATTCTTTACAGTTGCTTACTAAGCGTTGAACTTTCTGTTTGTACCACTCTGCAAAACAACATCCACACGTATTTGGCTAGCTTCAAAATCCAATTTGTATTCTAAGCATAATGGCAGCTAGACAGCTATACAGTTACACAGCTATACCGCTACACAGCTATACCGCTACACAGCATTACAGCTACACAGCTATTCAGCTACACAGCTATACAGCTACACAGCTATTCAGCTACACAGCTAATCAGCTACACAGCTATACTGCTACACAGCTATACCGCTACACAGCTATACAGCTACACAGATATATTCTTTGGTTTTTAAAGTTCTATTTTATTAAAAAGAAAGAAGTAAAATAATAATTTACCTAAATCTAAAACATTTTTTAAATTCCGTAAATTTCTTTAATTTTTTATTTTAATAATTTATGTATATATTTACGTGTATGTACCTTTCCCGTTTTTGTATTTTTATATTATTTCGTCTTGTTTTTGTAATAACTCGAACATGGAAAAGCTAAAACTCGAAAACCGGTTTTTTAAAAAGTCGTTTTTTGTGTAAAACCTAGGCCTATATAACTCTCTAACTATGTAGGTTAGTATTGCGGTAATCGTCAGTGCGGCAACATGGATGTGAAACTGTTAGAGGATATTAAAAAAACACGTGATGCAATACGAAAGAAGTATAAAGCTCTCAAGGCTCATAGAATTGCATCAGAGGCCCAGTTGGAGGAAACCTTTAAGCCAATAACCAGCAAACTAAAAGGGTTCATACCCTCAGTAAAACGTGAGCCAAAGGAAGAAGAAAACATTAAACCAGAGAAAAGGCTGAAAAATAACGAAACATTCTCACCACGCAAATATTTAAAGATGGAGGCTAATAGTACCCCTCTTGGGAATTATTCTGATGCCGGCGGCGGTGAGGATGATGAGAAGCTGGATCCAACTAGTACCACTCTTAGCTATTATTCTGATGATGATGATGATGATGCAACACCTATAAAAGAGTCAAAAATAGAATCGCCAGGCCGGATACTAAACAAATATACACAACTTCTTGAAAATGATAGCACGAAAATTGATAAAGCGTATGGGGCTTACTATCACAACGATGTGTTGAATATTGGTAACTCAATCTTAAAAGTTGATAAAGAACACTTTCTTATAGGCGGCAAGCATTATAAGATAACTAAGGGCTTAGCTGAGCTACTTTTTATGAAAAAGCCCCAAGGCTACTCAATAGACGACATGGCCAATTATCGAGCAATTGTTAATGACACATGCACCTATAGGCGTGATTTTAAGGAAAACCAGCAAATAAAAGGAGCAAATAGCTTCAAATATAGAAACATTATAAAAAAGTTGATTCGCACTCCTCATTCTGCAAAGGGAATGGTGCAAATTCCCAATGCAACCGGAAATAAAATAGATGAAGATAATGATCGTGCTCTAATGCATGTTGAAGCAAATATCTATAAACCTATGGAGAGTGAAGATACCGATGTTTCTAACAGCTATATGTCCTGGAAAAGTTCAATTCTAGGAGCTGATGTGAGTTCGGATTCCCAAAACTCTAATAATTGCGAGGGTTCCAATAGCCGCGATGAGGCTGAAAATGATCCTAATATCCTAGTGGACGAATTGAGATTTCTAATAAACATGAATATTGGGAAAAGAGTTATTGAAATTCTAAATCGATTGAGAAGTCTTAATATTATTAAATAAACAAACAAAATCAACCAGCCCAGCTCAGCTCAGTGAACATACCTGATGGAAAGTATTAATAAATATATGGAAGAGGAAGATGCCTGAATCCAACAACATCAACAGCATAATGTGTTAGCTTGTATAATACACCAAGGCCGATGTGCTCTGAAAAATGTATTTGTAATACGAGATTTTTTAAATAAAACAGATTTTTAAACGTTATAAATATTCTTTTATTTCTTATAATACTATATATTTACAATATGGACATTTATTTATATTAATTCTCATTTAACAAAAATACAATTATAGGTTGGGTTGAAAATACCGATTTTACACTTCTTACATTTCCTCGTCTAGTGGTATTGAAAAATGCCCCCACGGCAATGTATCGGCTCCATTTTCAGTTATATAGCGCTTGTCATCATGAGGGCTTAACGCAATTTTGGCCTGGTTTATTGTATACACCTTGTGGCTAAATGATCTTATACTTATTTGTTCCGCTATTAGGGTTTTCGAGTTTTCTAAGCACTCTATGTAGTCGCTAAATTGTAAATTGCGTGCTACAACATTTTTCTTTACACCTTTTCCTTTTTTCACGTCATCAGCACCCTGTATTTGAAGGCTGTACATTTTCGCTCTTAAGCCAACAAATGCTGTCATTATTTTTCCGTTTAGCTCATCCTTCATCAAACCTGGTACTTTTTTATTTGCCTGAGGTATGCCATATTGATTATTTGCAGAATAATTGCTGGTGTCAAATTTTCCGATGTGTGCCCTCATGATTTCATATATGTTCACAGTTTGAATTTCATATATTAAGGAGTCTGTGTCCATATACATTACTTTACATTTATCGCCCAATTCTTTCAGCATGAAGTCATAGTGGAAGTTGTATAGTGCAATTTTCGATATCTCCAGTATTGCCATTCCAGCATATAATGGTTTATTAAATTTGACTTCAAGTCTCCTTAATTCAATAGCGACTAAATTTTCATCAAAAATTGTCCTGCTATGGAAGTTGGGTGCAGCAATGTAGCTTTTCGCGCCATATCGTCCTTCCCACTTCGAGCATAGTTTGATATTAGAATATTTTCTAACATTCTCCATGGTTTTACCGAAAATGGCATTATTCATTTTTTTATATTGATCTTTATCATAGTTGCTGGTTGCATGCTTTCTTTTCTCGGTATTTAAGTCTATATATGGTTTTAACCAAGGCGACTGATCAAACTGCAGGATTCGGTGAATTTTCTTGAGGATGAGCCCATGTGATATACATTGTTTAAGGTTGCGGTAGTGTATAACGTATTTCTCTTTTGATAATAATGTTGTTAGCAGCTTCTCCTGCTTCGATCCTGGGGGTGATTGATGTGTTGGGCAAAATGGAAAGTCCTTATGTGCGTTATGGAGCTCTGCGGGGTAATCCAGATCGACTTCTAATATGTAGCCTGTGGGGGAGTTATCTGGAATAATCATAAAATCAATATTTTCAACCCACTTAAAATTACCAGTGGGAAGGCATTGCGACATTGCCCACCCATATAAATTATTTACATCATAATACATTAAATACTTAGTCTCTATTTCAGGCTTATAATTAGGCATATATTTATTATCCGCTTTACTAAATCTACAGCAGCACTGGCTAATTCCACCTCGAATACCCTTTTCCACAAATAGGAGCATATCCACATCTGCTATCAGCTCCAGGTTAACTTGCGTATACTTCAGCATTGCATCCCATGTGTATCCTGGCAGCGTAAAGTAATGTGCGGGGTCCAGCAGGAAAGGTCCTCATAAACAAAAAATGCGCTCAGCTGCATATGCTGCGTAATTTCCCTTTTCAAATTTTTTCCCAATTTCATTGAAACTCGATTTTCTCAAAGATAGCAAAATTCTCCACTTTAACTCTTAAAACGAGAAATTTTTTTTTCTAAATTTCAAACCTAAACAATAGATGCCGTAAATTTTTAAAACCCGCGATAATATGCCATATGTGTGCAGCCGCAATTCAAGTCCCAAATTTCTGCTGATAAAGCAATGCTAGTGAATTTTTTTTTTGCCGATGAGTCGCAGCACCCGGCATATATATTTGTTTACATTAAAGATCTGCTAGGGATCTCAACCCTTGATGTGTATTTTGCTTAAGGCTCCTTGGCGCGCGATCGGGAAAAATAGCATTCGTGAAAAGAGAGTGACCCGTGCTTGAGTAAATTTATGTGCTTTCATGACATATGAGCATGAAGGATATGTGTGAGGTCAATTTGGTTGAAAAATTTATGAGGCAAAAGCAATATGATGCTTGGATTTGGGTTTTGGCGGCTGGGCATGAAAATTTATGTCGAGATCAGAATGGTAATTTCCTTTCACGCTTGCCCCTTATAAGTATATCACTTGCACATGTTTTGAGTGGCGTGATTTTAGGTGAAACAAGGATATTTTATTTCTTAGGAGAGTTGGTTAAAAAAAATTGAAATGGGGTTTGAATATCTTGAGTCTCTGGGATGCTTGAAGCTGGGATATGGATTTAAGTCTCTCGGGCCCTTGCGCAAGCCTAGCAGGGATGCAAACCAAAACTCGAGGGTAATGTCCTGAATAGCAAGGCCCCGCTCAAAGCACAGCGATGTTCAAAACTGAAGATTCAATCACCCGCATAATCTCATCCACGACACTCAGCGAAGCTCAACCTAATTCCCCAAGCTCATCCGAGGCACATGCAAGTTCAATCGAATTCCGCAGGCACATTGAAGTTCAAAAGCTAATCCGCCGCTAAAGTTCATCCGAGACACATGTAAGTTCAATCTGCCACCCAAGACCTCATCCAGGGCTCATGCAAGTCCAATTTAATTTTCCAAGCCTCATCCGCGACACATGTAAGTTCAATCTATCACCCAAGACCTCATCCAGGGTACGTGCAAGTTCAAAAGCTAATCCAGCGCTAAAGTTCATCCGAGGCACATGCAAGTTCAATTTAATTCCGCAGGCACATTGAAGTTCAAAAGCTAATCCGCCGCTAAAGTTCATCCGAGGCGCATGCAAGTTCAGCCAAGGCACAGGCAAGTTCAGCCGTGGCACAGCAAGTTCAAAAGCTCAGAAAGCACGAAAGCTCATCCAAGACAAATCGAACTAACACCCAAGACCCACATCCACATCCAAGACACCAACCAATGACGTCAGTGGCCCAGGAGCGCTGTTGCTCTACTACTTAGGATTAGAATCCGGTATAACCGACAGGCTGGAGCGTGTCGGCATCAGGATTCTTCCACCTACCAGCGCACGTAAAAAATAAAAAAATCCAATAAATTAGTATAATTTCTAATGCACGTACATAAGTACACACACACACTTTTTTTTCGATAGAACCAAGTTTATTAAGTGCAGTCACTATTCATGTCGGTAATAGGGGTTTCCGAAAAAATAACAGTACCTAAATAGTTGGTATTACGTATTCAAACTAATTTCTGATCGCGTAATTAAATTCAAATGCATTATCAAAACAGTATATAATTATCGCTTGTTATTGTACAGTTGCCATATAGCATTATTATCTTGGCCAGTTTCACACGAGCCGACAACCAACCAAGAAAAATCTTCTAAAAAGTCGCCTCGTGTAAAACTATCTCTTAGAAACTTGCGCATAGCTGATGAATAGGACACGGATCGGATTTCCCTCCATAGCCTCGCGACAGAACCCCTCAACAATCATCGTCGTGCACAGTAAATCGTCTACGAATCCTCCTAAGCCCACAAAAAACCCAAACCTTCGCTTAGCAGATGAATCGGACATGAAATTTTTTTCCGTCCATAGACTCAGGATAAAAACCCCCTCACCTTTCGACATCGTGAACAGACATCTGCTACGAATTTTCATATGTCCATAATAATCCCAATCGGCGCATAGCTAAAGAATGGGAGTTGAAATGCTTGCCCTTCATACCCCTTCGCCTATATCCTCCGTTGCGTTGCGTTGCGCATTCTTCGTATTCCTGGCATTCCTAAAAATTCTTTCTCATAATATTTTTAAAACGCACCTAAAGAAGTATAACTTCAAAAATAATTGTGATATAATTACATATGTATGCATCTAAATAACAATACGAAGAAAATATGAAAAAACTGTACATGTCGAAACCTGATATTTTTGCTATTTTGAACATTGTGCTTATGCGAAAAAAAGTCGTCTTATCTTCCGCCAAAGTCACGGATCCAAATTTTTATGAGAATCTACGGGATTCAATTTGATTTTTTCACAAAATAACTAAAAGTTATTTTAACTGTTATTATATTTTCGAATTTTTGTACAATGTTAGTTCAAAATAGCAAAAATTTCAGTTTCGTGACTATTGCATTAGCCTGACCACATATAGTGCCATTTTAAACAATTCTTAAAAGTTCCTACACTAATAACAAGAAGTATAAATTAAGTTAAGGATATATTTTTACAAATATGGAAGAAACCATTTCAACCGTTACAATAATGGCGTAAAAACGAAAAATTTTACTCATTTGAATGAAGCTCAAATTTTCAGGAATGATAGTTCGCACTATTCTAATAACGAAAATAAAACAGCCATATCGCTAAAGGCGATGGCCCAATCACGACTTTATTCGCGTTTACGCGCGTCAACGCTTTGACGCGCGTTGACGTCGACATTTGGTTGTGTGTAATTCAAATCGAGTTATCCCATTCACGACTTTGCGGCGTCAGCAGCGTCAAGCGACGGCAAAAGTCGAGCAACTTTCAACTTTTTGGCGTTGGCAGGCTATGAAATTTAAAAAAATCACATTTCTAACAAGTATATACACAAAAATCCATACATGAATTTAAATTAAAACAATATTTTTGACGTCCTGACGCTATGAATGAACCTTCAACGGACGTTAACGCGCATGAAGCGCCTGCCGCGTATAACGCACCGTCGGCATTGGGCCATCGCCTTAAGGCGGTGGAAAGTAGGCGCTATATCGAATCAAAGTTTACAGTTTTGGTGAGATTGTACATTAGTCCAATTAAAACGCGCGTTTGGGTGTCGAAATATAACATCCCGTTTTAAAGCTCTTCCCCTATATGTTTTTTGGGTCGCTGATTACGAAAATCGAGGTCCCGCAGCCCTAAAATATAGGCGTCACCCTTACAAATGCAAAAACATTCCTTTTTAGGGGTTTTTCATGATAATTTCAATAATAATCAAAAATTATCCAATTAAATTCACTTTTTTCAATATTTATTTGCGAAGGTGGTTGATTTATACCAAAAGTGGCCAAATTTTAGTATAAGGGATAGTCCTTAAGGGAGAGCCACCCCTAAATCGACTGAAAATAAAAAAATCTTCTATATATATAAAAGTGAAAGTTTGTCGGTCTGTCTATATGTCTATCTGTCTGTAAATGTTTAATAGACTCCGAAACCGCTCATCCGATTGGCCTGAATTTTTGTATATAGGGGTTTTCGGGTACGGCGGGTGTTCCAACGTGGTATATTTATCTCGAACGCTTCGGGTGGCTGTAGTGTACCGATATCGGTAAAATTCGAACTTTTGTATGGGAGGTACTCTTCGAATAAAGAGCTCAGATCCATATTATTTTGGGTTTTTTTCCGAAAAAAAACGTTTCGCAAAGTTTCAGATCGATTTACGGGCAGTTTATAAAAATGAATGTGTGTATGGATGTATGTATGTTCGCTATAGGCTCCTATACCGTGCAACCAATCTTAATGAAATTTTAACCATGTGCTATTTACAATAAAACTTAGAACATAGGCTATTTTATTACTTTCTAAAGCCACTCCTAGATGGCGCTGTCATGGGGAGCTTGTAGTAACTGAAAACGTTCTCACTGACATCTGTGTGTCACACTTGAACACTGAACAAAAACACTTTAATAAACTTTACAAAATTAATCAAGTAAGCTAAGAAAGTTTATGTCTTTATATTTAGAAATTAAATATTCAGTTGTCAAGATTTTTCGTTCATGTGATATCGTGGTAGATAAAAATAAATGTAGTGCCTTATTTTAAATGATAATAAATAGTTATATGTTTTAATGCGTTCGCTGGTGATTATTATTAATAGTTAATAAAGCTCTATGAGGTTACGGAGTGCCCAATAGAAAATGGTGTTCCCGAGTTTTGAATGATATTATTGAAGAGGAAGCGATTGAAGAAGACGTTGCAGAATTGAAGTGGAGCAAGTTCAAAAGCGAAGAAAGAAAAATCAAGACAAGAAAGAAGCCAGCAATCAACGGCGGCAAGACGAAGAGAAATAGTAGTCGAGCGAAGGCGAACTAAGTGAAGAAGCATTCCTTGTTGGAAGGAATGAACTGAGGTAGTTAGTTCATAAGTAATAAATGAGTTTTTTCGTGTTTTAATATTTATTTAAATGATATTATAAATTATTTTATTCAATTATTATATTTGACATTTATATTATGGTTGTATATTCGATATTATACTCACAACATTAACACGTCAAATTACACAAATAACGTTGTCCCAGTTACATATTTTGCAAGTTCTATTTGAGTTTAATGGTTTCAACTCGTTACGCGTTAATAATATAAGAGTTCGTACACGAAAGGCAGATTTCATACCACAGAATTGAACCGCGACAATTGAAATATACACCGCAGTATTATAGATGGTTAATTCTTTGTTCCAAATTAATTTGAAGTTTGGGAGCTTGGTAAGGCCAAACTAAGATACATATATTGGCGTTTTAATCTTCGAGAGCACGTCGTTCAGTCTGGGTGTCATAGATACCGAAAACAACAGTAACAGGAACGCTGAACGGATAGAAGAGGGAAGAAGAGGGTCAACAGTCACAACCGATGTCAACGAATATTCCTGTACATATGGAGGAAAACCAACAGGTCAACGTGGTGACTACAGTGAGACTTCCACAGCCTTTTTGGAAAGAAGCTCCGAATAGATGGTTCGCAGTGGCAGAAGCTGCATTCGCTCTTCACCGTATCACTTCTGATACATCTAAGTTTAGGTTTATATTGGTAAACCTGGACAGCGAGGCGTTGGGGGTAGTAGGTGACCTTATTGACACACCGCCAGCAACAGAAAAGTACGAAGCAGTGAAGAGGAGAATCATATCAATGTTTGGTGAATCGGCTGAGACTCAACTCCGGCGGCTCCTCAGAGGACAGCCAATAGGGAACGAGAAACCATCGCGGTATTGTTAGCGAATGAGGAACCTTGCAGGAGGACAAGGCAATGATACTGTTATTCGATCATTGTTCCTTGAGCAGTTGCCAGAGCATATGAGAGGAATTTTGACGGTCAACGAGACGGAGGATTTGAACGTTCTTGCGACACAAGCGGATCGCATAGCCGAGGTTGTACGACCCCAAGTCAACGCCATGACGGAGGTGATTAGGAACGAATGGATAACCTCAACAGAAACCCTGAACGTGGGCAACACATGCGAAGGAACAAGTATGGAAAGAGCGGAAATAAATGAATTGCGGAAGGCGGTTGAAGTTTTGACGCAGGAGATGCGGAATGTCCGATCGAGGTCGAAATCCGGAAGCAGGTCAAATCAAACAAGGCAGTCGGTCGAAGACTCTACGAACGCCATGGAAGAGTGGTGAGACGAATGGAAGTTTATGCTATTACCACAACAGGTTCGGCACCGAAGCGTACAAATGCCGCAAGCCGTGCAAACCGATGAGAACCGAGGCGTCCGTCGGCATTCCAACAACTTCAAAACGCCTCTCAATCATGGACAAGAAGACGGGTACGACATTTTTAGTAGACACGGGTGCAGATGTTTTTGTGCTACAGAAGCATTACAAAAGCAAATATCAAGCGAACCCGGAATTCCAATTATACGCAGCGAACCGTTCGAAGATTTCAACGTATGGGGAATTAAGGATGACGCTCGATTTCGGACTAAGGCGACCATTTCCATGGAATCTTATCGTTGCCGAAGTTACACAGCCAATTCTAGGTAACGATTTTATACATGAATACCATCTACTATCTGACCTCAGGAGCAGGAGGCTTATCGATGGAACCACGAATCTCAGTGTACTAGCTACCATTACAAGGAGTACCACGACGTCAATCACGACTGTAGAAGGTGATGATGATTTTCAAAAGATATTGAAGGCAAATGTTGAAGTCACGTGTTATTATGATGTCACCCATTTGATTAACATTGTAGTCACTTTTTACACACTTTAGAGCGTGTAAAAAGTACTACAATGTAAATCAAATGGGTGACGTCACAATAAACACTTAAAGCGTGTTAAAATAACACACTTAAAAATTTTGAGATTTGCAGTGTAGGAAGGAAATAAATGAGTGGATAACCGAAGGCATAATCAGTCCCTCTTGCAAACCCTTATGCAAATCCAATGCTGATGAGGAAGAAGAAAGATGGGACGTGGAGATTATGCGGCGACTACTGTCGATTAAACAAGACAACGATACCGGACAAATACCCTGTACCAACTATTCACGATTTTGCCCATCGATTACATGGATGCACGCAGTTTTCGACAATGGATATGGAGCGTGAATATTTCCAAATTCCGATGGCACCCGAGGATCGAGAGAAGACAGCTTTGATCACCCCTTTTGGGATGTATGAATTTAAGGTGATGCCTTTCGGTTTGACAAACACCGCACAGACATTCCAACGATTTATGGACACAGCGTTGAGAGGGCTTGAATTTTGTTTTTGTTACAGTTACATAGATAATGTAATAATAGCATCGCGATCAAGGGAGGAACACTTGAAACATGTAACAAAAGTGATCGAACGGTTGAAGGAATATGGACTCACGATCAAGTTGAGTAAATGCTACTGGGGCAAAGAGAAGGTTGAATACTTTGGTTATGAAGTAACCAAAGAAGGGATAAGACCACTAGAACACCGACTTCGAGCGATACGGGAATTCCCAAAGCCGCAGGCAATAAATGAACTAAGGAGATTCTTAGGTATGCTAAATTTTTATAGGAGATGCATAAGAGACGCAGCAAAAACGCAAGCCCCATTGCACGCCATAACCGCAGCAGCGAAGAAAAGGGACAAAAGACCGGTGGTACTGAACACCGAAATGGAGGACGCTTTCGAGAAATGCAAATCACAACTAGCGATTTCCACGCTCATAGCACATGCAGCGGAAGGCACTCCGATACGTTTGACCACAGACGCTTCTGACACAGCGATTGGCGCGGCACTTGAACAGGAGATCGAAAATAAGTTACAACCACTCAGATTTTTTTCGAGGAAGTTAACCGATGCTCAGAGAAAGTACAGTGCATACGATAGAGAACTATTAGCAATCTTTGAAGCTGTGAAATTTTTCAGACTTATGATCGAAGGCAGATGTACTACGATTTTTACAGATCATAAGCCGTTAACATATGCATTCAATCAGAAAGCAGCCAAAGCATCACCGAGACAGCAGAGGCATTTGGACCTAATTAGCCAGTATACGACGAACATAAAACATGTCACAGGAATCCACAAAGACGTTGCCGACGCACTATCGAGGATGAACAGCATTGATTTACCAGTCCTCATAGCAACAGGTGATATTGCAGAAGCGCAGGCAAGTGATGAAAAGTTGAAGGACTTAGTACTGAACCCTGGATCACTCAAACTCAAGCAACTAAGACTATCAGGCACGGAAACAAAAGTTTATTGCGACGTTTCAACAAACGAAATAAGACCGTACATTCCAAAACAACTGAGGAAGGTAATTTTCGACATGGTGCATAACACCGCACATGCCAGCGGAAAAGCCAGGAGGAAAGCTATCGCGAAGAAATACGTCTGGGCAATGTTGAACACGGATGTCAATGATTGGGCACGATCATGTGTACCGTGTCAACGATCAAAAATAAGTAGGCATACGAAGAGATTGCCGAAACATATACAGGTACCTGATGAACGATTCTATCACGTGCATATAGACATCGTAGGCCAAATTCCCGAATCACAGGGATACAAATATTGCCTCACGATGATCGACCGTTTCATAAGATGGCCTGAAGCTATTCCGATAAAATATATAACTGCCACCACAGTGGTCGACGCATTTTTCACAACTTGGATAGCAAGATTCGGCGCACCAGCGATCATAACATCAGACAGGGGATCGCAATTTAATTCGCAGATTTTTGAAGCTTTCGCCAGGACGAGTAGTGATATCAAAAGAACGACAGCGTATCATCCGCAAGCCAATGGACTCATCGAGCGATGGCATAGAGCGTTGAAAGCAGCAATAAAATGTCATGAGACCGATGACTGGGTCCAAGTTCTACCGGTAGTCTTACTAGGACTAAGGAATTGCTTGAAAGAGGATCTCGGAGCGTCGAGCGCAGAGCTGGTATATGGCACGACTTTAAAATTACCAGGTGAATATTTCATGCAAGACGATTTTGAACCAGATCACACAATTTTTAAAGAGAATTTGAGGGAGTACATGCGAGAACTCAGACCACGACAAACAGCACACCACAACAAGCCGACGATTTTTGTATACAAGGACCTTGGAACATGTACGCGCGTGTTCATAAGGGTTGATGGAGTTAGAAGACCACTTGACCAACCATACAGTGGACCGTATGCTGTTATTAAAGGAGATAGTGACGCATACTACACAGTAGACGTGAAGGGGACACATGACACTATATCAGTAGAGAGATTGAAACCAGCGTTCATGCAAATGATCCCGAACGAAGAAAATGTTACAATACACCCAGAACCAAGAACGTATGTCGGACCAGCAGAGAAAAGGAAACAAGTCCGTTTCGCAATACCTGATGAGTAATAAAGGTATTGCTGGAAGGGGAGTAATGTAGCAAATGAAAACGTTCTCACTGACATCTGTGTGTCACACTTGAACACTGAACAAAAACACTTCAATAAACTTTACAAAATTAATCAAGTAGGCTAAGAAAGTTTATGTTTTTATATTTAGAAATTAAATATTCAGTTGTCAAGGTTTTTCGTTCATGTGATATCGTGGTAGATAAAAGTAAATGTATTGCCTTATTTTAAATGATAATAAATAGTTATATGTTTTAATGTGTTCGCTGGTGATTATTATTAATAGTTAATAAAGGTCTGCATGAATGCATTCATTTTTCCTTCTAAACGTTGTACACTATGAAATTTTTCAAAGTTTATCTCACTCATTTAAGCAAGTGCACAGTGGAACAAAGACAATACAAACAATAACCAAAACCTGTGCAATATTCATTTGCGTCGTATCAAAACCTGTACGTTTTTTCTAAAGCTCTCTCTCATTCAAAGCTTTCAAAACAAATACAATGATTAAAGGGTAAAACATGTAAGTACAATGAGTGCACTGAATGGGGGTTTCCACACTAGTATTTTTGCTGCAGTATTCAAACCGAGTTTTTAGGAAAGGGGTAAGAGAATCAAAGAGAATTCTCTACAAAAAGTGATGAGCGTGGAGATAAATGTGCAGCACATTTTAAACCTATTTCTCGGCTTCAACTCACTAACACAAGTAGAGAACCACTGTTGGGGGGTCAAGCACTCAATGCGAAATGATCAGAAAAGCACACGCACACACTCAAGTACTTAATCGGAATATGAATGCTTGTTGTTGTTAATCCGGTTTGCATACTGCCGAAAGAATACAAGTGTGGAAAGGCACAATGTATGCTTCACGAAGGCGCAGACATGAAAAGCTTTTTTAGGGAAAGAATTTCCCTCATTCACATTTTCTTACCGCCCAAGAAAAGATTTTTGAGTCTGCATCAAGAAACATATCCAATATATTTACTATATTTACTTTTATGCGCAATTTCATTCTGCATTAATGGAAGTAAATGAGGTAAGTTAATTTTTCCTTTATAATTTCTGGATGTGCCTATTTTTCCTACATATTTAATTATATAAACAGGGGTCAACAAAGAATTCATTTTTGACAGCATCATCTAATGCCACCATCGCTGGATTATTAAATAATTCATCTATTAAAAGTAAAATTTTAAGCGGAGAATAAATTTAAAATAAACAATAAACGAGGCAGAAGTAAGGTATGGGATGTATTTGGTACAATTGAAAAGAATCTGGAGAGGAATTGGAAAACACGGTTGCGTGTAGGACTTGTAATAATGTTTATAAATTTAATCAAAAAAGTACGTCAAATCTAGTGAAGCTGTCATCTCTAAAACTAAAAATAATGCTACTTTTCCAAAAATAGAAGTAGATATTGAAACAAAGATAAATGCAGTCCGTGTTGTTACACAATGGACAGTACAAAATTGCCGATCGTTTAAAATAGTTGAGGACTCTGGATTAAAGGAACTGGCAGTGTACTTTTACTATTTGTACTATGACTAGAACTGGTTATGTTATTTCTAGGTATAAATATAAACTCAAAAGTTCGTAATCTGTTAAACGATTTTAATTGCGAGCTCGATGATAACGTCTGTATAGTAACAGACAGAGGTTCAAACATGGTTGCGGCATTTCGTTCATGCAATCATATTTTTTGTATAAACCATTTGCTTCACAATACAGTGGAAAAATCCATAAAAGAAATTGTGCGGTGTCTGCAGTAAGCTTGTTAAATATTTTAAAAAGTCGGGTATAAATTCATCATTACAAACTGCTTTGAAAAGTTTTGCACCTGCACTATGGAACTCAATATATTACTTACTTCTTTCCATTGAGAAAATTTGGAGTGATATAACTAATATTTTACAAGAAAAAATGAACTGCATAGAATTAATAATATTAATTTAAGCTACATAAGCGTAGTTGTTAAACTACTACAGTTTTTTGAAGAAACCTCGAAAAAATTGGAAGCTGAAAATTATGCAACATCGCAATTTACGTACGTGCATATTCATCATTTAAAGAAAGTTTGTGTAGCTAACACAGAAATTATTAAGCATTTTAAAGAAAAGTTAAATACTAATTTGCAATCAATTGTTTTAGAAAATATGACCATCTATCACATAATTGCACTATTTCTATTCCCTCCAGCAAATAAGCTAATTCAGTTTACGGAAACTGAAAAAAATCTAGTCAAAGAATAATGTAAGACTATAATGAAAGGTTATTTGGAGGAAATAAGTCAACAAGAAGACCAGAGTATATCTAGATCAAGAGTTTCAGCGTATAATGCAGAACTTTTTGGAGACTTTGTGCAACAAACAGAAATTATAAGTTCTGAAGAAATAATCCATAACGAAATATCTGTACACCAATACCTCGCTTTGCGTCGTTTCGTTTTGCGTTTTTTCGAAGCTGCGTCGCTGCTGAATTAGTACTAATCTTCACTGTGCGTCGTTAGATTTTCGAAGTTGCGTTGTTTTGGGTTCGAGTCTTTAACTTTTTTTTTGAAATTTTTTGAATTTTTTTGAAATTTTCCTTTTTTTTTCTAAAAGATGGCACGACTTTCGTTTCTAATTGCGCCCTGCCATCAAAACTCGGGGACTCCCCTTCTAACTGAAAATTCAATACGGGGATTTTGCTAATTTTAGAGTTCAGTTTCAATTAGTGTGTTGTGCTCTTTGTAACGTTTCAATTATAGTGTGTTGTGCAATTTTTTAAAAGAGAATATATGTAATAAATTTTTGTAAATTTTTACGGGTTGTTTTTGGTTACAAAAAAGGTAAATATTTTTCCAATTTATTTATTGACAGAGTTATATTATTTTTTTTACTTATGTACATACATGTAATTTTTTTAGCCAAATGAGTGGAAAGGGCGTTGCTGGTAGAATTACCAAAAATAAAAAAAAACTATTAGCTTAGAGACAAAATTAGATATTCTGCGACGATTTGATAAGGGAGAGAAGGCTGTGGACATAGCAAAGGCTGTTGGTCTGGCTGCAACAACTGTCAGAACTATTAGAGATCGAGATGGGGATAAAATAAGAGAGGCTGCAAAATCTGCAACATCATTAGATGCTAAAACGATGACTCGTACAAGGAGTGCTTTAATGATCAAAATGGAGTCTTTGCTTTCAATTTGGATTGAAAATCAAGTTGCGCAGAGAATACCATTAAGTAAAATGGCAATTCAGGCGAAAGCAAAAAGCTTATTTGATGACTTAAAAAGTAAAGCAGTATCAAACGATAATGCTAGTGGTAGTAATACAGACAGGAATGAAACATTTGAAGCTAGTCAGGGCTGGTTTGAAAGATTCAAGGTTCGAGCAAATCTGCACAGCATTGCTCTTAAAGGCGAAGCAGCTAGCGCTGATATAACTGCTGCAGAACGCTACCCGACAGAGCTAAAAGCATTAATTCATGAAGGTGGCTATGATCCGAAACAAGTCTTTAATGTTGACGAGACTGGGCTATTTTGGAAACGTCTACCTACCAGAACTTTCATATCTAAAACAGAAAAATCTGCGCCAGGATTTAAAGCTAGCAAGGATAGACTGACTCTTCTTCTTGGTGGTAATGCAAATGGTGATTTCAAATTTAAACCATTTCTCATTTATCAATCAGAAAATCCAAGAGCTATGAAAGGTTATTCAAAGAATCTGCTTCCTGTCCACTGGCGAGCCAACAAAAAAGCATGGATGACAGCATCATTATTTCAAAACTGGGTTTCAACTTGTGCTATTCCGGAAATTAAAGCTTATTGCAACAAGGAAAACTTGAACTTCAAGGCTTTGGTCCTAGTAGACAATGCTCCTGGCCACCCAGTTTATGTTGATGAGTTGTCAGAAAACGTGAAATTTGTATTTTTGCCGCCTAATACGACATCAGTTATTCAGCCGATGGATCAGGGAGTAATATCGACTTTTAAAAGTTATTACCTTCGACGAACATTTAAACTTCTTTCAAGTGAGACTGATGGACAAGATAAACCTACCATGCTACAGTTTTGGAAAAAGTTCAACATTATGAAAGCCATAGAAATTATTTCCGATTCATGGGAGGAGGTTAAACCATCTTGCATGAATGGTGTTTGGCGCAAAATATGGCCTGAATGTGTTCACAGAATATGCGCTGCAGAAGTTGATGGTACACCAGCTGTTCGTCATGAAATTTCTAATTTAGCTAGAGAGTCTAATTTTGAAGGTATGGAGGAGACTGACTTAAATGAATTGCTAACCTCGCACAACCAAGAATTGTCTAATGAAGATCTATTGCAACTGGAATTGCAATTTGCTAATGAAGAAGATGACAGTGACCGTTCAATAGAAATCTCCGAAAAACAAAATTTAACTTCCAAACAAATTTCCAAAGCGATGTGTTTGATTGACGAAGCTATGGAGATTTTTTTAAATCACGATCCTGACAGCGAAAGGAGTTTTAAAGTGTCCGAGGCGGTAGCTACAAATATCAATTGCTACAAGGAAATTTATTTTACGTTGAAAAAAAAAGCTGTTCAGCAAACATTGGACCAATTTTTTGTGAAAGAAAGCCAACTTACGACAACAGCCACTATGGACTCATCAGACAGTGATTAATTTTTATTTTTTTTTATAAATTAACTGAATATTTTATTTTGTTTTAATTGAATTTGTTTTTCTTTTTCGTTTTTTGTATGTATGTAATAAAATTTTATATTATTTTTGATTTTTAAATGTTTACTTTGTTCAATTTTCTTTTTAAAAAGTTGTAACGGTCGGTTATTTACCGAAAGTTTCCCCCTTTTGATGGTCCCAATTTCAGGCTTCATGAATAAAATTACTTCACAAAAAAATTTGGGGAAAACTTTTTTAAATTCAAGTAGTCGAAGAAAAATAGTTTTGGTTCTGGAAAAAAAAATGAAGTTTTTGTTTTTGGGAGAGAGTTAACGAATGTTGCGGTTGTGGGAACATGTGTAGTTTTTCCCATTGACAATTAAAAACGAAATAAGCTGAAAAACTAGAAAGCTGAAGTCGGCAAGTTTTACGAGTATCCGCAGTTAACACAGGAACACCTAGTAACAAAAAACTGGGAAATAAGAAAATATCGCCAATGTCCATGATGGGAGGTCAAATTAGGCAGGACCCTTGAAACATCCAGTTAGGACTCAGATTGCGAAACTCCTCCAGCAGCCACCATATAGGAAGGAAGTTAGCACTGCTTTATCCGAAGCCTTACCATTGTTATTAGAAGAGCTTCCGTTCGATAAGGCTACTATTACAAGCAATCCATTAAATAGGGTAGTATCTTCAATTTCTATTTTTTTGTGAAAATTTTCCTGCAGCATTGAAAGCTTTCAACAGGAATTTGCAGGGCTAATCAGTGATTTTACCGAAAATCGCTAATAAAAGTGAACATTTCTTAGCAGCTATTATAACCGAGGCTACCGAGATTGACTTTGACATGCTAGCTGTATAATTTGGAGGAAATCAAGAACAACTTGATATTAACATATTGTGCTAATATGTAGTGCTACTTGATGCTATTGTGCTAATATTTAGTGTTACTTACTTTTAAAGGCAAACCTTTTTACCAATAAAGGGTCACCATAATAGCTCGTGTTATCCAGCTAATACGTCTACTCCAGCAACTCGAAAAAAACGTATGCGGTGAACGGAACCTATTTGGGTACGCTCCTTTGAGGTTATAAAATCTGGTGCAGGAAATATACGAACTGAATCTAATGTGAAGACGAGGGCGAACTTAATAGCAGAACTAGAAGAACGAAAACTAACAGTAAACTTGACGGACCCCTGAAGTTGTTGTAAGCTTTATACAGTTTATCCGTTGGGGAAAAGTTAAGTAATTTCGTTTTTTGTTGGTTTGATCTGATACCATAGTTTTGGGTATCCACATAATTTATATTTCACATTTTTATTGTATTAATATTCCCTCCAATTATTTACTTACACATTAATTATTTAACAAAACAAAGAAAAAAGAAACTATTAAATTATTCCTTTATACTGGTACTACTTACATTTCTTTACATTTTTTCGTATATTATATATTACACACTAATAGTAATAATAATATTGCCGTAAATTGCTTTATATCATTTAAGTATTATTTTATGCATTTGTTTGTTGTAAGAAGAACAGGAATCCTCGACTGGTACCAGAACGACGATTTGTTTTTTTCCTTTCCGTTATTGTATGGAAGTTGTTATTTTGTGGTAATAGTTGGTTGCATCCACATTACCTATATTGTAAGGGTACTTTTTTTTTTGATTTACAATTATCTAATAGTTAATTCAAACTTACCTTCATTTTGTTGTTAATCAATTATATTGTATTGGGTTGTAATTATTATATAATATACTTGTTGTCAATTTCTTTAACTCCACGAATATTACTAGGCATGACAGCCTAAGGGGGTAATTTATCCAGGATGGTTGGGTTGTGTTTTCTCTCCAGGGTTCTCTCGAATTCGCGTTGAGCATTTACAGGTCCACCAGGTCGTTGGGAACTTCCAGCGATGAATACCTTTGGCTAACTTAGGACAAGAACGGTATGAAGAAATCTCCCTTTTGACTAATAGGTAAGTGGTGAATCATATATGTAGTGCCCCGGTCACACACCCCACGACCCCTTCCGGCGAGCTAGCGTATACCGTGTGACCGGCTTAGCATCCCCTAGAAATATTTCGGAACTAGGGAGGATGGTTGTCTTTCAAAATTTCTTTATGTTTACCCAAGCACGATGGTAGTAGCCTTGCTGTCCCCAGCAAGGAGCTCCATTGTGTCGGTACATAAATGGCGCCCAACGCATGCTTACATGCCAACGCTTTTGGCAAACAAGTTTCGATATTAAATTCTGTTAACTTATTAAAATTATCTTTGTCTATGGTTCACCACCAATGCCTCGTGCTTACAGATTCATCTCAATTGTCTAAATTCAGTGTGAATTTTGAGTTGCTTTCACTTTTAGATTATCGTGCATCATGTTATCTTCTTCGCTTTAGACATCTTTGAACTAGGCTTACCGGCACCGCTGGCTAACAAGCGTATGACCGCTTGGCCATGGGTGAAGGCTGAGTCTGGAGTTCTTTTGTCCTGTTTTTTTGCTCGTCGTCCTGAGTATCAGGCGTCATACCGCCTGCCAGTGCTTCGTTCAGTGGACAGGATCCTTGTTACTTTTTGCTGATGGACGTTTGAGTTGTAACTCGGGCTTAACCGTCTGAGGTAACAGGCGTGCTATCGCCTGCCCACTGCGCCCCGTGGACATCTTTAATCCATTCAGTCCCCTAAAATTCTTTTTTCTTTTCTTTCACTTTAGACCTGTGGTCGAAATATGGTAAGGGATGGGATCACTTCAGGTGAACCTCTATGAGGCCGCACAGGCTTAACCGTCTGGCTAATCACCTGCGCCCTGTGGACTTTTGTTGAGGGACATCCGGCTCCTTCCTTGTGCTTTTATTGGTTTTTTCTCTCCAGTCTGTCCCCACTGCTGATTGATTTTCCGTAGTGTAGCTCAGTTGTGGTTGGACAGCGGAATCAAATTAAAATTTTTATTATTTGCGAAGAAGATTTCCGTTTCTTTTTATGTTGAGGTAGACCCTTCATGTCGTTCAAGTAGATGAAGACGTGTGGTGCTTCCGGCGTCGTCGATGACACTCGGTGTTGACTGTGTCTCATAGCTACCACCGACTGACACCGATGACATCGGCCACCGAGAATACTGGGGAGAGAGATTTTTTTTCCAACCATCCTGGAAAATTAACACACATTTAAAAAACATTTTAACACAACCAAAACTATTTGGAACCTTGATTTTTTTCAGCTATTGTACGGTTTTGATTATTGCGAGTATCACAACTATTGTTAGTCGGCTCACGGAAGTTTTTGATTAGGATATCTACAGTTACCGTAGTAGTACCGACTTTATCATCAGTTTTATTCAGTTGTTTCTTTTGTTGGTTAGTCCCGATCTGGTGGCGTATACTTTTAACGGGTATTGGTTATATCTCGGCTAGTATACCAATTAACTTGTGTCTCCTTTTAAATATTGTGTATATGGTTGAGAAATACTGCTTAGGGTATCAGTTGTTGTTGCAATTTTTTTTGCGCTAGGGTAGTGCACATATCTTGCATGGGTATTGTTTATATAGCGGTTAGCATCCAGAAGAAATCCCCATTCATAGTTATTTTTGGATTTCTGGGTAATACGTTGGCTAAATGGAACTTCGAAGCGGAAAGAATACCGCCCCCGCTTCTGATGGAAGCGATATTCCGGGCCGTTCTCAAACCATCTCGGAAGAAATTTCCCCTCCCGAGGCAACTACCCCGGAGCTCGTGGAGCAATTACAACAACTTCGACAGGAACTCGAGGCGCTCCGGGCCCAACAACGAGCTGCTGAGTGTCCGGTGGCAACAGCTACGGATCATTACTTCTCCCCAGTCGAACCAGTGCGTAACGAAGGTAGGATAGACTTGTCGTCCGGCACCTATCATCGCAAGTCCGCGGTTACGTCCTGGAACATCAAATTCTCCGGCGATGATAATATGTTGTCGGCGGAGGAATTTTTGTTCCGGGTGGAGCTGAGGGCTCACGATGAGGGGATCAGGCGATCGGAAGTCTGCCGTAACCTCTCGGCATTGTTGTCTGGCCGTGCTGCGGATTGGTACTGGTCCCAATTTAGACGACAGTTCCCGGACCCAGATTGGGAAACCGTCAAAGCTCAGTTCATCCGATATTTCCGAAGCCGGGAGTCGGATGAAGAAATTATCCAACAAATGATGGAGTGTAAACAGCAGCACCTCTCTTTTGATGACTTTACCGCTCAACTTTTATCCCTGCACAACCGGATGGCTGTTCCCATGTCGGAAACCCAGTTGATAGGGATGGTGGTGCGCAACCTGAATGTACCCTTAGGTTCGGCCGTGATAGGGCACAGCTTTACCAGCATGCCACAACTGCGTGAGACTTGTATCCGAGTTGAACGCTGGCAGAAGCAAAAACGCTTAGAACGTAGGCCCGAACGACAAGTTCACGAAGTTGAATATTCAACGATGTACCAGCCTAACCTTGTCACACCGGACGTATCCTCGCAAGGAGTAGAGGAGATGACCGCGCCGCGTCAGTTCCCGACGAACCCACGACCTTTCCGTTGTTGGAATTGCCAGCAACAGGGTCATCCTTTTATGGACTGCCCATCTGAGACTCGTGGCCTGTTTTGCTACAAGTGTGGCAAGCCAGGAGTCGTGACACCTGTATGTCCCACCTGCCAGGGAAACCGGAGCCGGGGTGCGAGACCGTACGGGAGTCCGCGCCCGAGCTAAGCTCGCCCGTCATTTCCCCGACCATTTCAAACCCCCTTACTACGTCTACCATCAGCGACTTCACGTCAACTGATGCTCTTCCGTCTTTTCCCTCCGAGGAGGTCAGACTTTCATTTATTTCCCGTTGGAAGAGATATATCTCCACTCGTGCCCGCATCTTTTCGGAGCCACCTTTTGTGGACTCCCTGCATTCCCGACATACCCCTCCACAAATTAGGGTACGAGCTAAGGAGAAGCGACATCTTTCGCAGAAACTTGTTTCTGCTTTCATCTCTGACTTGTCAGATCCTCGTCCTTTTACTAAGGTCACCTTACTTAATGAGGAGGTGAATGGTTTATTGGACAGTGGCGCTAGTATCAGCTGTCTGGGAAGAGATGCTGAATCCTTTCTAGCCAAACATCCCGAAGTGACAGTCTACACTTTGCACACTGCGTTGCAAACTGCTGACGGGGCTTCACAAAGAATTTGCGGTTACATCCGGGTTCCGGTCTCCTGTGGAGGACGGACCCTTGATATGACCATCTATGTGGTGCCCAGTCTCAGCCAGAGACTGTATCTAGGGATCGATTTCTGGAAACTATTCAGCATCGCTCCCCATTTAGTCTGCGAGTTAAACGCTCCCACTGCATCTGCTAACATGCACGACTTAACGTCCTTGCAAAGCGAGCAGTTGGAGCGGGTCAAGGCCAGGTTTCCCTCTTTCGATGTCTTAGGACTGGGAAAGACCCACCTGGAAGAACACACGATCGACACTGGTGACTCAGTTCCCATTAAGCAGAGGCATTATCCTGTCTCACCCGCTATTCAACATTTGATGTATGGCGAGTTGGACAGAATGTTGGCTCTGGGGGTGATTGAGCCATCGAACAGTCCCTGGAATTCTCCAGTGGTGTTAGTTCGCAAACCAGGTAAGGTCCGCCTGTGTCTTGACTCTCGCAAGGTCAACAGTGTCACTGTCAAAGACGCCTATCCCCTTCCACACATCGATGGTCTTCTTGGTCGTCTTCAAGACACCAAGTTCATCACGAGTTTGGACCTTAAGGATGCTTTCTGGCAAATTCCCTTAGAGGTGAAGTCGCGAGAGCGGACAGCTTTCACTGTCCCCGGTCGTCCCCTGTACCAGTTTACAGTTATGCCTTTCGGCTTGTGTAATGCCCCACAGCGCATGTGTCGCTTGATGGACAAAAGCATTCCTGGACATTTACGTGAGAACGTCTTTGTTTATCTGGACGACCTGCTCATAGTTTCCCCTGACTTTGACTCCCACTTAAAGCTGTTGGACGAAGTCGCCAGCTGTCTCCGTCGTGCGGGGTTAACACTCAATCTGGCTAAGAGCAAATTTTGCGTGACTGAAGTCAAGTATCTCGGCTTCATAATTGGTGATGGGACACTGAAAACGGATCCTACCAAGGTGACGGCCATTACGGAATTCCCGACTCCGAAGTCTCATAAGCAGACTAGGAGGTTTTTGGGTATGACCGGATGGTATCAGCGTTTCATCCCCAATTATGCTAGCGTGGCTTCTTCAATCACGGATTGTTTGAAGACAAAAACTTTTAGTTGGAATGATGAGGCCCAGCAGGCGTTCGAGACTTTGAAAAAGCTGATGACGGAAGCTCCTCTTCTAGTCACTCCAGATTTTTCTAAACCTTTTTATATTCAGTGCGATGCCAGCAGGACTGGTGTAGGTAGTGTGCTCTTTCAGAAGGACATGGATGGAGGAGAACATCCGATTGCTTATATGTCCAAGAAATTGAACGGAGCACAGCGAAACTACACCATTACTGAGCTCGAGTGCTACGCAGCCGTTCTGAGTATAAAAAAGTGTAGAGCTTATGTGGAGGGACAGGCTTTCACAGTCATTACCGACCATGCAAGTCTGAAGTGGCTCATGGGCCAGAAGGAGCTCAACGGACGTTTAGCCCGGTGGAGTCTTAAGCTTCAGGGGTTCGATTTTACGATCGAACACCGTAAAGGCACACACAATGTGGTTCCCGATGCCTTGTCACGCATGGATTGCGTTGACGATCTGTCCCTGTGCTTCGACGTGGACTTAAATGCCACGTCCTTCAAATCCCCTGATTATCTTCGTCTGGTTGAACGAATCAGGCAAGCCTCACCGCAGTTACCAGACCTGCGAGTTGAAGATGGGTACGTATTCCAGCGTACCTCCCCACGTACTGGAGACTCCGTTGCTGACGACCTAACATGGAAGTTGTGGGTCCCAACGGAACTGACCACGCCTCTCATCGAGTCGGCTCACTTGCCTCCCCAAACATCGCATGGTGGAGTAGGGAAGACTCTAACCCGTCTGAGAGTTAAATACTTTTGGCCGGGTATGTCCAAACAGGTGCGGGAATTCATCGCCCACTGTGAGGTCTGCAAGACCACCAAAGCCCCCAGTTCTGTACTTCGACCACCTATGGGCAACCCCATGGATGCGTCGAAACCGTTCCAATTTTTGTACGTAGACTTCTTAGGTCCTTACACCCGGTCGAAGAAAGGCCACACGGCAGTGTTCGTCGTATTGGATGCCTTCACCAAGTTTGCCTTCCTGCACCCCGTGTCCGCTGAGACTACGGCGGTGGCCGTCAAGTTCCTCGAGCAAACTATTTTTCACACCTTTGGAGTTCCTGAAACCATCTTCTCCGACAACGGTCGGCAATTCACCTCCAAAGAGTTTGCTAAATTGTTAACCGATTATGGCGTGCGACATGTGCGCACAGCCGTATATTCGCCTCACCCTAACGCTTCCGAGCGGGTGAATCGATCGGTATTAGCCGCCATCAGAGCGTATTTAAAGGAGGATCATCGTGAGTGGGATAGACATCTCTCGTCCATCGAATGTGCTCTTCGTAGCGCCCACCACGAGGCAATAGGCATGTCACCGTATCAGGCCCTTTTTGGTAGCCATATGATCCTGCACGGATCAGCTTATCCAGTCCTGAAGAAACTGAACGTTTTCCAGGAAGGTGACATCGCTTTCTTGCCCTTGACGGACAAATTGCAGATACTGCGTGAACGAGTAGCGCTAAATTTAGCCGCTGCGCATACCAGGCATACTACTCGATACAACTTACGTTGTCGAGTGAGCAGTTTTCGACCTGGGGATGAGGTATACCGAAGAACCTTCTGGGCGAGTAACCGGGCTGGTCGCTTCAGTGCTAAATTGGCACCGAGGTTCGTGAAAGCCCGGATACGGACAAAAATTGGAACTAGCTTGTACGAGCTGGAAGATTTGGCTGGTACAAGCATAGGCGTTTATCACGCCAAAGACCTACGACCCTGATTGTCTTCGAAGCAAGCGCTCCTCGGAGTAGCCCTAAGAAGGCATCTCGCCGGCTTCACCGGTTATTAATAGGGTGCCTTAATCCGCTTAGGTAGCTTCCCTAGCGGATGGTACACCTCCTTGCTTTCGGTCAGTCTGGAGAATTACTCTCGGCGAATGGTTGTCCTGGCGATCCACCGGGGAATGTCAACGGCAATGTGGTATTGCTGGAGACTGATCCGATGGATCGAAAGGAGACTTTTTCGACGTGGTGACCTGGATGATGGTAGAGACTCGGAGGGGGACAATGTGGTATTGCCTTCCGCCGGATATTTACAACTCCAGGCATACCCTCCGTTAGACTCGTCAGACTGACCATCTCACAAAATATTCATTTTTGACAGCACAACTAAATTCTCACCGATTTTTATGGATAACGCTTTAGATATTGGATGCCCGGCTAGCTCTACAGCTGTGGCATGAGACTCTGAATATCAGGGCGTGATACGAGCCACACATTGGCGCCAAACACTAAATCTTACGACTGAAAAACCTTCCGTTTTTTTCGGCTCCTCACTGCCTCGCAAGTCGGCCTTGTGGACCCGAGGGTATGTAACGGTCGGTTATTTACCGAAAGTTTCCCCCTTTTGATGGTCCCAATTTCAGGCTTCATGAATAAAATTACTTCACAAAAAAATTTGGGGAAAACTTTTTTAAATTCAAGTAGTCGAAGAAAAATAGTTTTGGTTCTGGAAAAAAAAATGAAGTTTTTGTTTTTGGGAGAGAGTTAACGAATGTTGCGGTTGTGGGAACATGTGTAGTTTTTCCCATTGACAATTAAAAACGAAATAAGCTGAAAAACTAGAAAGCTGAAGTCGGCAAGTTTTACGAGTATCCGCAGTTAACACAGGAACACCTAGTAACAAAAAACTGGGAAATAAGAAAATATCGCCAATGTCCATGATGGGAGGTCAAATTAGGCAGGACCCTTGAAACATCCAGTTAGGACTCAGATTGCGAAACTCCTCCAGCAGCCACCATATAGGAAGGAAGTTAGCACTGCTTTATCCGAAGCCTTACCATTGTTATTAGAAGAGCTTCCGTTCGATAAGGCTACTATTACAAGCAATCCATTAAATAGGGTAGTATCTTCAATTTCTATTTTTTTGTGAAAATTTTCCTGCAGCATTGAAAGCTTTCAACAGGAATTTGCAGGGCTAATCAGTGATTTTACCGAAAATCGCTAATAAAAGTGAACATTTCTTAGCAGCTATTATAACCGAGGCTACCGAGATTGACTTTGACATGCTAGCTGTATAATTTGGAGGAAATCAAGAACAACTTGATATTAACATATTGTGCTAATATGTAGTGCTACTTGATGCTATTGTGCTAATATTTAGTGTTACTTACTTTTAAAGGCAAACCTTTTTACCAATAAAGGGTCACCATAATAGCTCGTGTTATCCAGCTAATACGTCTACTCCAGCAACTCGAAAAAAACGTATGCGGTGAACGGAACCTATTTGGGTACGCTCCTTTGAGGTTATAAAATCTGGTGCAGGAAATATACGAACTGAATCTAATGTGAAGACGAGGGCGAACTTAATAGCAGAACTAGAAGAACGAAAACTAACAGTAAACTTGACGGACCCCTGAAGTTGTTGTAAGCTTTATACAGTTTATCCGTTGGGGAAAAGTTAAGTAATTTCGTTTTTTGTTGGTTTGATCTGATACCATAGTTTTGGGTATCCACATAATTTATATTTCACATTTTTATTGTATTAATATTCCCTCCAATTATTTACTTACACATTAATTATTTAACAAAACAAAGAAAAAAGAAACTATTAAATTATTCCTTTATACTGGTACTACTTACATTTCTTTACATTTTTTCGTATATTATATATTACACACTAATAGTAATAATAATATTGCCGTAAATTGCTTTATATCATTTAAGTATTATTTTATGCATTTGTTTGTTGTAAGAAGAACAGGAATCCTCGACTGGTACCAGAACGACGATTTGTTTTTTTCCTTTCCGTTATTGTATGGAAGTTGTTATTTTGTGGTAATAGTTGGTTGCATCCACATTACCTATATTGTAAGGGTACTTTTTTTTTTGATTTACAATTATCTAATAGTTAATTCAAACTTACCTTCATTTTGTTGTTAATCAATTATATTGTATTGGGTTGTAATTATTATATAATATACTTGTTGTCAATTTCTTTAACTCCACGAATATTACTAGGCATGACAGCCTAAGGGGGTAATTTATCCAGGATGGTTGGGTTGTGTTTTCTCTCCAGGGTTCTCTCGAATTCGCGTTGAGCATTTACAGGTCCACCAGGTCGTTGGGAACTTCCAGCGATGAATACCTTTGGCTAACTTAGGACAAGAACGGTATGAAGAAATCTCCCTTTTGACTAATAGGTAAGTGGTGAATCATATATGTAGTGCCCCGGTCACACACCCCACGACCCCTTCCGGCGAACTAGCGTATACCGTGTGACCGGCTTAGCATCCCCTAGAAATATTTCGGAACTAGGGAGGATGGTTGTCTTTCAAAATTTCTTTATGTTTACCCAAGCACGATGGTAGTAGCCTTGCTGTCCCCAGCAAGGAGCTCCATTGTGTCGGTACAAAGTAGTATTTTCGTAACCCTGGAACATATCTTCGATCTTTACATGGTTTGCTATAGAAAATCATAATTCACTTTGCGTCGTTTCAATTTGCGTCGTGTTTTTTTGGAACGTAACCACGACGCAAAGCGAGGTATTGGTGTATATGAAAATAGAAATATTGATCTTCATAATGATTTCAATGCAGTACACTGGTGGTACTTGCACAGAAAAGAATTTCCTCTAATGTACAAAATGAGCTGCCAAATATTAGCTATACCAGCAAGTAGTGCCGCTTCTGAAAGAACTTTTTCTGCAGCTAGAAATTTAATCACAGAAAAGAGGACTTCCATCGGTTTTAATTCTAATAATGTAAATAAAATAATGTTTTTGCATTCGAACATAGACAAAAATAATATCTCAACTGAATTACACAGAGAATCTGTACTTGTCATTGATTAATTTATGTATGTGTGTTTTTAAGCGAACTGAATAAATTTTCTTTTCAATTAACAATGCATTCTTAATTTATGAATAATTATATTCATTCACAAATAATAATCAATATACAATTATATAAATATTATTATACAGAAGATAACACTATAGCAACCAATAAATAAATATAACCATTTTTCTTCACATATCTAAAAAAATGTATTCCCAAATATGTAATTAAGTTAAACTAACCTATACTCTTTTTTTCCGTATCAAAAAACATTGTTTCGATAGTTTTGTTCAACACGTCTCATATTTATTTATTTTTTCAAATTAATTAGTATGAACTCACGGTACTCAGTGTTTGATACACTTATTTTAGTGTACACTTATTTTGTGTATACTTCTCTTTTGAGTACACAGCAGTTATATATTTTGTTTCAATACGTTTTAAACTCTCTTCTAGCAGAATTACCTCTCCATATCATTCATTCGATTCAAAAGCTTTATTGGAAAGAGAGTGAGTATTTGGATTGCAAGTGAATGTTTTGAAAAAGCTTTTGAATGAGGTTAAGGAGTGCCCCAAGCTTCGTTGTAAATCATCGCAGAGCTTTGAATTTTTGCATGAAGGTCCGGCATCCGGTCAAAGCCCGATTTTCGAAATTCAAAATGGCCGCCGAAATATGACCGAAATTCAAAATTGCCTCAGAAATATGGTTGAATTTGCCAATTTTATTTCGATTCCAATGAAAGTGGGTATCTAGGAGTTTTTAAGGTCGCAAATAACGAATTTGTGATCAAAACTTATAAATTCAAAATGGCCGACGAATTTGCACATTTTGTTCCGATTCCAATGAAAATCTGTATCTGAGGTTTTTTAAGGTAGCAAATAACGACTTTATGATCAAAATTTAAATTCAAAATGGTCGCACCAATATGGCCGACGAGTTTACGAATTGTATTCTGATTCCAATTAAAATCGGTATATGGGAGTTTTTAAGGTAGTAAATAAAGAATTTATGATCAAAACTTATTCAAAATTGTGGGGCCAATATGGCGGAAGAATTTTGCCAACTAAGTGTCATTTCCCGGTTAGCTGTATGTAGATTGTTCAAGAGTTGGAAAATGGGAAAATCTTGACATTCTAGCTACAAATGGAAAAACATTGAATATAGTGTATCCTGAAGCTCTCTAAGCAATCGGTTCAGAATTGATCAACAAGGTTTTTTTTTGGAAAGATGGTAAGGAGAAACGGAAATGTGGGATGATTTATGTGTAATGGATAAGAAGGAAAGAAACCCATCACCTCTGAATTTTTAGGTATAAGTCTAGGATTCTGCAATACGGAAAGAGGCTGGCATCTGGGTAAACAAATAAAACAGGAGTCAGTGACATTGCAGATGAGAACCCAGGGGCCAAGCAATTGCAAGACATGTAATTTGTGGCGTATAATGTGCATCACCGTCAAAAGACCATTTCTAATTATAAAATTAGTAGATATAATCCTTTCATTTTTATTTTCTTTCAGGATGTAATAATATTTGTTGATTATTGAGTGTTTAATTTAACTAAAAGTCCATACGAATACCTGCCTCCCCCAAAAAAAGATTATAGCATGGATAACACTGTGGATATGATATATTTTCTTGAGATTATACTCTATGTCTAATAGTTGCTGGCAAAAGCCTTATTTTTAAATAGTCTTTCACTAATATTTATTTTTGGTGGGTGGTTATCTTTTTAAGGATATTCGTGTGTGTTTATTTTACCAGAAAGAACCATAACTTTATTTCGGGCCACGCCGACAAAAACTATTGTCTACCCCAGAGCTTTACAATAATAGGTAATTTTGGTCACACTGCAAATAAATGCATTTTGAATCCAATGTCTCGAACTTTTATAGGAATAGTTGGTTTTTCGCTAATGGTTAAGAGGAGTTGAATTTTGAACGTTTGGATTGATTTTAAATGTTTTAACGTTGGGTGCAGCTAGGCCGGGTCCCAGCTATTCAAAACACAGAAAATAAGCGGTTCATTGAGACACGGTTCACCCCACCACACCCGTTTAGCCATACCGGTCATTTCTTCCTTGGGAGGACCTAAACTAACATTTTGCAAATTTCCAGCTGCATTCAAATGGGTATGTTGTCGAGGCCACTAGCTCTTAGACTATTACCTTATTTCTGTATACCGTGTGAGTTATGGTTCCCGAGCACGGTATACAGCACCGTAAACAGAAACAAGGTAATCTAAAACTGAGACTGACAGCTTCGAATATCGTACAAAAAGGTCTCCGAGTGACGTCAGGACTAATGCAGAAACAACAACAACAACTTCGATTTTATATTGGAAGAGGTCGCCGAGTGACGTTGCCGTCTTACGATATAGGTTTGTACACTGTACAGTGGGTATACAGAAATAAGGTAAAGTAAAAGAGACTGACAGCTTCAAATACCGTAGAGGCGTAGGCGTTAGCACTAATGCAGAAACAAAAACTTCGATTTTATATGGGAAGCAGTCACCAAGTACCAAGTTCGATTCATTAGCAAAGAGTGAATTTGGTTTTTTTGTGGGCATAGGAAGATTCGTAGCCGATTTAGTGTGATGGGATATCCGATCGGGGTCCTATTAGTCCAATGAATAGGTTACTTTTTCTTTTCAAAAAATACCGCACGCGATTTTTTTTACCAAATGATTTTATATATTTTTATAAGCTTAAGTTCAAAATGGCGTCATCCCCACCCGCTTGCTAAACTTACAGTGAAGGGAAACGCGTTTAGTTCTATATCTCAGAAACTATGCATTTTACGACAAAAATGTATATAATCTATTTTGTAGATAAATAAGTGATTTAGCTTTTTTGCTCAGAATTTTTTTTGTAAAGTCAATATATACAGAGAAATAGTGCTTCAAATTTCATATATCACTTTCTTTGCACTATATTTCGTTCATGGTTAATTCTACATGAAAAAATCCTTCGTAAGACTTATAGAACACACGATTATCTATAATTTTTGTTATGATCAGTTTTTACGTAGGGCTAATATTGCACAAGTTATGGCGCTGTAAGTGTCGAAAAATGTAAATTCAAAATCCTTTTAATTACACGTTTTATTGCAAAACCGATTATAACTTTTTTTGTGCGCAATTTTATTGCCACATTTTTGGTTTTAACTTTTTTCTGTAAAGTTGATATTTATGGATTTATTACACCTTAAACGCTTATAAAGAATGGTTTTTTACATATATCTCGTTAACTATTCATTTACGACGAAAATTTATAGCAACAAATTTGTTTGTTGTAAAATTCTGTAGAAATTTTACTAATAAGCATTAATACTTTAGCCGCTATTCAGCGCCGAACCTTTCGTATAACGCATAAATGTTCATACAAATAATTGAGAAATTTCTTTGGCGCACAAAACTCTTTTCCACAGCCCTCTCGGTGGGGATGTTAGGTGTCACGCTTGCGAAGAAATTTTCAGTTTCTCTAACTCTAACTATCTCTAACTTTAGTGGAGGAAATTGAGAAAATGTGACGAACGATTCAAACATCCTCGAAGACAGCCAAGTTTTAGATAGGTGGGAGGATTCTGCGTACACTGATATCTTAGTCACGAAAATAGCTCATAGGGTTACAAAAATACAGGGTGATATGTAAACCGTAATTTTACTGGACTAAATGTGAAGTTGATACAAAAAATGCTGCAAAAAAACCGCCTTTGAAATTCGTTGGAAGACCTATTGGATAATTTTCAGAGAAGATAAATGATGTTGAAAAACCATGTTTGAACGAGGTGCTCATTCATTTAAAATTTACTTTTTTTTGGTCAAGAAAGTGTAAATTTTCGTTAAAAATGCTCATATAAATTATATGTTTCTTAACTGGTGTGTTAACTTAAGTCATGTATTATATCCTCTGCCGTCTCTTTTTATTCGACATAAACTTCTTTTGCTGCCAAACACTCCCTTCCCTCATATACAAGTAATTGTACAGACTGTGCTGCTATTGATGTACTTCTCTGGACTGACGTTTTCGTTTCACTCATTCCAGGACCAGGTTAAAAAGTATTGGGGTCAGTCCATCCCATCGTACTTCGAACTCTTCCGTTTCTTTATTTTGGATCCTTACTTTCGCCAATGAGCTATTCGCTGCGAATTAGATCAGCCACACCAGTCAACTTAACTCCACTCAGCTCAACGCCACTCAACTCAACTCAACTCATAATGTATCTGTAGTATATAGTACACAGTACACAATCCAATCCACAATTCACGACATAACAAGACATGAAAACTAGTGTCCGACCGAACAAGCCGAAGGTTTGCCGAAGCTGAAGATTGTATATCCAGGCACCCCACCGGCCATAACCTTTTATATTACAAGCCATGAACAAGGAAAATATTGAGAGCGAATTTCCGCTCAATCGGACTACAACTCGGTGAAGTCACGTTATGTTGTTAGTGTAATTTGGAGAATTTGGGAGAATTTGGTAGTCCGATTCTCTCAATTGAGATTCTTGTTCATGGCTTGTAAATATAGAAGGTTATGCACCGGCTGAAAACGAAACGAATTGGAAGTGTGTGCGTGCAATTGAAACGTAATTGTGTTGTTCTACTCGCTACTAGACAGATATCCAGATGGTTCTTACCAGAGAACAGAGATATAAGTTTACATGTACGAGTTAAGGATTTACCTGCGAGTGTGTGCGCAGTTTTGTATTTATTTGAGTCGCAGTATGTCCCGTCCATACGACACTGACACAAACATGTTTAGGCCTGTAACTTGTTTTTTATGGCTTTTTTATGACCACAAAAAGCACAGGCGTGCTTTTTTTCAGAGTCATAAAAAAGAAAGTGGGTTCATCCCAAATGTTCCGAAACGTTTATAGTAACGGTTCAATGGATCTATGTATATATTGTACTACCCTAATGTAATTGGTTGTTGCTAGGAATATGCAATCAGTACTTTATTCTTTACTCATATGAGTAATTGGCTTTCGATTTTATTCATATCAGTACTCGATACTTTTGACGGAGTAGGTACTTTTACTCATATGATTACCTATAGGGTAGAATCGAGTACCGAAAACAATTTGCATTCAAGTCATAATTCAAGCTAATTGAAAGTTTATCTCAGTCGTGAATATAAACGCTTTACACATACATTATATGTATTTTTCTGCCTCAATTAAGGAGAGTTTAGGGCCGTTTACATCCCAAACGCTAAGTGAAAACGCAAATTCGGACTTTTATTTTATCACATAGAAGTTCGTATGCTCCCCCTCTATTCACCAACTTGGAATCCACGTTCGTGTAACAGAGATAAAAGCATACAAATTTCTGTGCGATAAAACAGCTCCAATTTTCGCTTTCCACTATGCATTTGGGATGTAAACGGGCCTTTATAGATTTGAATTTATATCCTATGTAACTAACTAATTGCTCCTTTAATCCCTCATGGGACATAGGGCGGAAACAGTTGCCCTCCAGCGGACTCTGTTTTGCGCGACAGCTCTCAGCTCTGACCAGGATCTCCCGGTTGTTGCGGCCTCTGCTAACAGGGTTCTCCTCCACGTTGTTCTAGGTCTTCCGACTCGACGGGTTCCTTGCGGATTCCAGTCGAGGGACTGTTTGGCTAGATTCTCGTTTTCGCGGCGCAAGGTGTGGCCAATCCAATTCCATTTCCTTCGCCTGATTTGGTCGTCTATCCTTTCTTGGCCGGCACGGGGCCATAGCTCTTCATTTGAAATTCTATCTTGCCAGCAGATTTTTAGGATACGACGTAGGCATCTGTTGATGAAAACTTGTAGGCGCCCTGTGATGAATTGGGTGACTTTCCATGTTTCGCAACCGTACAAAAGAACTGCCTTAACGTTGGAGTTGAACAGCCGCAATTTGGTGTTAATTGAGATCTCCGTCGATCTCCATATGTGAAACAGGCATGCATATGCGCTTCTTGCTTTATTTATTCTGGAACTGACGTCTTCTTCTGTACCGCCGTTTTCGGTAATAATACTACCGAGGTAACAGAATTTATCTACCAGTTCCACGTCGCGGTTATTTAGCGCTGTTCGTTCAAGGGTGTTTGCATTTATCCGCATTTCTTTGGTTTTAGTCGGATTTAACCTTAAGCCTGCCGAGCTACTTTCTGTTGCCAAATTGTTTACCATGTTTTGAGGTCCTGGTGTCTGTGGGCCAGCAAACAGATATCATCCGCGTAGTCGAGGTCCTTAAGGCGGTCTAAAAATTCCCATTGTATGCCACCTGTTCTAGTATCTAGAGCGCTGAGAAGGATGTCGTTTATTACTATAAGAAATAGTAATGGTGAAAGTAGGCATCCTTGCCGTACTCCTGAGCTCACTTCAAAGCTGTCAGATAGTTTTCCATTGCGAAGAACTCTGCATTCGGAATTGTTGTATAGAGCTTTTATCAATTATATTATTTTATCCGGCAGTCCACGTTGCCGTAGAGCTCGCCATATAAAGCTCCTATTAACCGAGTCGAACGCTTTCTCATAGTCGACGAAAGCAAGGTAAAGGGGTGATCGGAATTCAGTAGACTGCTCCACTATGATTCTCAAGGTGTTAATGTGGTCTAGGCAGGAGCGGCCTTTTCTGAATCCAGCCTGCTGTCTTATAAGCGTTCGATCTATTGCCTCTCTTATCCTTGATAGTAATATGTGGGACAAGATTTTTCCCACAGTAGATAATAGACAGATGCCTCTCCAGTTGTCACATATTGTTAGGTCCCCCTTCTTTGGTATTTTGACTATGATACCTTCCGTCCAATCCTCCGGAAAGGTACAGGTGTTCCATGCTATTTCCAGGATTGGCTGTAGCGCATCTGCTATGAGGCTTTAGTCGGCTTTCAACAACTCTGACGGGATGCCATCTTTTCCAGCTGCTTTACCATTGACCATTGCATGAATTGCGGTTACTATTTCAGTCTTGGATCGGGCACGAGTGTTGATTCTTATTGGCTGTGCATTGTTGTTGTTGTTTCCCTGAGGTTCCTGTGTAAATTAATCATTCAGGGCGGCGAAGAAGTAATCTCTCCATCTTTGGAGTTGCTCCTCGTCGCTGCACAGCAGCCTTCCATCCGCACTCTTTACGGCATGCTTTTTAGTAGAGTGCTTTCCCGAGAGCTGTTTAGTGATTTGGTACAGCACCTTACTGTTGCCTGTGTTTGCCGCGTTTTCCGCTTTCTCTGCGAGCTCATTTATCTGCCGCTTTTTATCACGCCGGACACTTCTCTTTACCTCCCGGTGTAATTCTCAGTATTCCCGTTCAAGTTGTTGGCGTTTTTCGCTTGTAGAGTTCACGTTATTTTTGAGGGCCCTTCTGCGTTCAATTTTTTGCCAGGTTGTGTCCGAGATCCAGTGTTGCTGGTTTCTTTGGACATAACCAATGCTTGTTTCCGCTGCTGTTATTGTAGCGCCCTTTGTTGTGCTCCACAGCTCTTCAATATTTATGTCGTCAGAAACGGTTTGCTGGTTTAAGATTTCTTGCAGTTTGCCAGCAAATTCTCGCTTTTTGGTGCTCTCACGCAGAAGGTCTACGTTAAAGCGTCTACGGTTTATGGCATCGCGTTGGACGTTTCTGATTGCGGCGATTTTTAGGCGGACAGTTGCTACTACCAAATGGTGGTCACTACCAGTGTCTGCTTCCTTAAAGCTCCTGACATCCTCCAGAATAGTTCGCCATCTGCGACTGACGGCCAAGTGGTCTATCTGATTTCTCGTTCTACCATCGGGCGATACCCAGGTCTCCTTGTGTATCTTCTTGTGACAAAAGTAAGTTACACCTACCATGAGTTGATGGGAACTACAAAAGTCAACGAAAAGTTCACCATTGTGATTGGTATCTTGGCTTAGGCCTATGTAAGCTACAAAAGTATTTTTAATCTACCCCAGCCGGAAATCGAGTAAGGCATACGATAAGGCAGAACGTTGAAAGTTGTCAGCAATGGATTAAGTTTTCAGGGATGGAAAATTTGCCGACCAACTTTGTCGAAAAGTACCAAATTGCATATAACTTCAAAAGTAAAGGGCGTAGCATAAAAATTGTTTGGACATAGAAAATACTCCAAGCTTTCTATAGGTTAACAATATATTTTTTGGAGAAAAAGGTAGATTTAGTTGAAGTTTTAGTAAAAAAAAAACCAAAATTTCACTTTGACGACTCATAACTCTGGTATAGTGGAACCCTCACTTTTAGATAGGTGGGAGTATTATGCGTTCACTGATACTTTATTCATGAAAATATGTTATAGGGTTACAAAAATACAGGGTAATATGTAAAATTCTAACAAAGAAATTTCAAAACGCCCGAGCGGCTAAACCGTAACGAAAATAGTGAAAAATCAAGTCAAACAACAAAAATGCTAAACAAGACTGTTTCATAATGCCCCGGTTACATGAATGACAAAAAATGACACGACGGAAATAATGACAAATAATGACATGTGTGGAGCTTTGTCATAAAATGTCATTAATTTATGGCAAGTGGTCATAAATAATGAGAAGAGTTGAAATTTGAATTGTCGCGGATTTCCACAGCTGAGCCTACAGTTTTCGTTATATATTTCTTATATACATATATACATAAATGCCGACTGTGTTTTGAATTTCAATCCTTTTTAAGGCGGCTTCTTTTGGCTCCAGCATTCGCAACTCTTTTATTACTTCTGTGGTGCTAAGGCAGAACCCGATATGTGAAAAAAAATTTCTTTTATATTGCCAACAGTCGAAACATTATAAATGAAAATGTTCCCCAAAGCCAATATTGTAGATTGTTTCACTAAAATAATTTAGTTTCAAAACTAAAGAGTCCAATATGTCCATATGCTTACAATACGGCGATGGCACAATCCAATATTACTTGACCCAATGTCGACAATTACCTATTCCGTGTTCTTTTAATGAACTTGGTTTTGAGAGATTTTGAGTTCCCATACAAAATCGAAAACACAGGTTTTATCTGGGTCTTCTGGTTCTTCGATTTTGTATGGGAACTCAAAAGCTCCTCAAAAGCTCTCAAAACCCAGTTCATTAAAAGAACACGGGGTTTGACATATTGGGCTCTGCCTTAGCACCACAGACTTTATGGTCCTGTTTGTTTCGAAAAGAATTGGTGCCTAGTGTCTTGAGCATTTGCAGATGCTTAATTACTGTATGTAGTCCATTCAAAACGGGCGTTACTGCCGGGGCCCAATGAATCCGTCAACGTGATTTTCCATATAAATTGTTGTTGTTTTTGCTGGTGCCGGAGACTTGGATTTAATTTTAATTTTGCCGGTCTACCCCTCCACGAACAAAAGCTCTCTCTTTTTTTCGCTCATTTTTTGATGAATTAAACAAAAAAGCTTTTATATTTATGTTGCTACTAGCAACCCGTCCACAATTTTCTTGAGCAGAAAGTGCGGAAAAATGTATTTGATGAAGAAGAAAATTTTAAAGAAGTACTTTTTTTTCATTAAAATCAAAACTCAAACTCAAAACAGTTTTATTCCACGTCAATTATTTTTTTCTTTTTACAAAGTTTTACATGTGTATTGACTAATACTAGACCTTTGGGCCTTCTGTACATTTTATGTTTGTTTACTTAGCAAGGTACCTAAGTATAATTTCATTAAAATCAAAACAAACACAAAATAAGTAAACAGTCAATGCAATCACTACAGAAAATGACATTTCACAACGAAAAGCTACGCTGACGGTGCCGGTTTCATTGGGTGAGCTCTCACCGACAGTGGTAGGGGAAAATCACGTTGACGGAATCATTGGGCCCCGGCAGTTAGGGCGTCGAAATTTATCACCGTTATGAAAATTGTATATGTTTATTGGGTTGCTGATCACGAATATCGGGGTTCCGCGCTCCTAAAATATGGGCGTCACCCTTAAAAATGCAAAAAAAAACCCTTTTTAAGGTTTTTGACGATAATTTCAATAACAATCAAAAATAATCCAATGAAATAACTTTTTTCAATATTTATTTGCGAGGGTGGTTAATTTATACCAAATCAAGCCAAATTTTGTATTAGGGGATAATCCTAATGGTTTAAAACCACCCCTAAATCGACTGATATTAAAAAAATTTGTAAAAAATTGTTTTTCCGACTTTATGCTTCGAATTCGATTGAATGCGTATTGTCAGGTACAAAGAAATTGTTTTCAACCCTTAAGGAGTTAAAACTACCTCTACAATTTTAAAACTCAACTATAAACAAAAAAAAATTGGAAAAAATTTGTAAAATTTTTTATAAATTTTTTTATTTTCTGTCGATTTTGGATTATCATAAAATTTGGCTTGATTTGATTGTAAATCAACCGCTCTCGCAAATAAATATTGAAAAAAGAGTATTTCATTGGATTACTTTTGATTATTATTGAATTTATTGCGAAAAACTAGAACACAACAGGACTTGAATTATGACAATTGGTCATAAAAGAATGAGCAAGTTCATTCTTTTATGACGACTTGTCATTAATGGTCATTATTTTCATTTATTATTGATTGAATGCGTGCACTATGTTGCCCCGGTATTAATGCAGCTGCGGGTATTTTCTCTTACTAATGATTACTGGAGCACAGGCGCGTACGCAGGGGGTGGGGTTACTGCGGGTTAAACCCCCCCCCCCCCATGATTCCAATAATAATAGGAAAAATTATAATTAATAAATATATCAACTTATTAAACAATTAAAAAAATATTCCGAATAACGATGTATAATATATGGTGGATTCTTTTCAAACGGGATAGCAAAAAAATAAATATCTCTCAAACTTTGGGAATATGTTCGTGAACTCGATGTGATATACCAAAAATTTTTTTAGTGCAATTGGGTGCGCCGTTTCGGAGTTACAACTATTATTGAAAAAAACGCGATTTTTCAAAAATCACGTATTTCTCATTTATTTATAGCTCTCGACAAACTCTGAGTTTCGGGATGGCCATATAGATTTTTGTAGGAAATTTTCCGTCTTTTCAGATGAAATTACGCAAAAAACAATTGGACGCATCTTTGGCCATTTTTTTGGCCTTTTTTGGCCAAAATTTGAAAAAAAGGAATTTTTAAATTTTTTTTTCATGTCACCAATCGATTTTCTGACTCAAAAACTACGCGCCACCAAGTTTTCAGAGTAGTTCCCTTCTTTTCGGTAAAAAAAATTGTAAAAATGGCCTAAATCAAAGTCTAAAGTCTTGCGCACACCACGAGACCATGATTTTTGGAGAAAAACAAAACATTTTGTGATATTCGAAAAATGGTCAAAAATTATTATTTATGTTTCTTCACAATTTTCAATAAAAAAATTGCGATAAAAATATACCTATAGGTAATTATTTTTATAGTGAAATAACATAAAATATAATATAAGTACATAGTCCTATTACATGAGAAAAAAAATTTTTTACCCAATATGTGTACAAAATATGTTTTGTGAAACCCCTGCGTACGCTACTGCTGGAGCAAAGAAAAATCGCAACTACCCGTAAGGACACTAGCTGCATTTTTTAACGGTTAAATTTAAGTTGATGTAAGTTGTTCTGCCGTGTGGGTGGTATTGGAAGAATTCAGAATTATCCAGGAAAATTCATGCAACACAAAAGTATGATTTTAAAAATTAGAAGTTATATTTTAAATTTTAGAATTACTATAATTTTCATATTATTTTAAAAATATATAATCCGCTGAAGACTCAGTTTTTTTCACAACCCCAATCACTATATTCAACGAAACTCCATTCGTACTCCTTTTGTACAGAAAATAGTTGGTCACCTTATCATAAGGCGTTGTCGTCCTCATATTTCTTTGGCTGCTTTTACAAGAGCAACAACAACGCAGGAATTGTCAAAATGTTTGTTCAACACTGTATATCTGAGCCTTTAAAAGTGTTTTATTTCAAAACGCTTAAAACGTTTTATTTTGACGTCACCCAGTTGATTAACATTGCCGACACTTTTAAAACACTTCAAAGCGTTTAAAAAATGTCTACAATGTTAATCAAATGGGTGACGTCAAAATAAAACGTTTTAAGCGTTTTGAAATAAAACATTTTTAAAAGCTGAGATTTGCAGTGAAAAGTTCGCTGAGAGTGTCCATTAAAATTGTGCGCCCTCCCCATCATCCTCTCGCACCCTCTTCGTTCGTTTTGTCTGTCAGGTGTCCGCCCGTGTAAAAGGGCACTTTGTAAAAAACGAAAACAATTTATATTAGTGTTGGTTACATATTTCTTTTATTTTTATTTTACGCCAAATTTTTTGGACCAAATTTCAAAAACAGTTAAGAGAAAAACAGCTGTTTGCTGCTTTTCGATTTTAGCCAAAAAAACAGCTGTTTTACTGTTCCTGTTAAACAGTTTTGAAAACCCCTACTTTCAATCTACCTACAAGAATGGATACACATGAATAACGACAATGTTCTTTTAATGTAATCCCTGTGAAATTCTTCATACTATAGTGTCTCAAGCCAGATGTAGATTTAATACTCGTATTAATTTGGGAAATAAAAAAGACCCTTTTTTAATAACGTGGATATTTGAACTTACAAGGTCGGTCTACCTTATTATTAACTAGTTAAAATTTTCTACGTTAAGCCGGCGCCAGATATAGCGTCAAAGATTTGAACACTTGCTTGATTGCTATGTATGGCACGCACGGGACTTTGAATATGTGTTCAAAGTTTGAACAAAGATTTGGACTTTGCCATGCGGATCGGCAAAGTCTTCAAAGAAGTGTTCAAATTTTTGAAGCTATATCTGGCGCACCGGCTTAAAACTCTTAATAAGTATTGTATTGCCCACAAAGAACTATTTAATCAACAACTGTTACTGACAAATTCAGTTGTTAGAGGTTCGTTCGACTAAAATAATAGTAGGGGAGCCCACGATGCTAAATGGGGATTTACTCGAGCGGCGTTGGGACCTATTGGATTTTGAAGATTAGATGGTAGAAAAAAAAGGTTATATGATGTATACTAGGATGGCCCTTATTTTCAACTTTTTCGTTTTTTTTTGCAAGTCGCCCCCTCAAAATATTCATATGGATGAAGAACGGGGAAATGTGAAGTTCGAGACAAATCCGAAGATATTTAGAGGTCCCTCACGGCGGCCGCGGCGGTCAAAGTTAGGAAAAATGTCACTTTTTGCATTTTTCCCTTTTACCCACCCCTGAAATATATTACCCAACCCAAATATCAATAAATTTTTTATAGGCCTTTTCAACAAGCAAAATTTAAAAAAAAAACTGTTGACAAAGAAGGAAGTTATGGCCATTTATACCTATTATAGAATATTTATACCTATTATAGTAAAACATCGTTGTACTCAACAGAACCAGTCATGAGTTAATAACATAATAATGCGTACATTCCGATTAATTTCACCACACTGACGAGAACATGGGATTGGGACTTGCTAACAGTGATGGCGTAATGGCTGACGGAAAGTAGTGTGGGGACGACGGTGCGAGATAGTGAAAGATAGATAGAGAAAGAGTGAAAAAGTGAGAGGCGCGGAGTGGGGAATACATGCTTCACTGGAGCTGCACGCGCTAGACTTTATTGAGAATTTCTGTTACATCGGCTTGTGAAAATCGGCAGATTATATTTTTCCGGTTATCCTTGAATTATTTCATTCAAATAAAAAAAATTCGACCGCGCTCGAGAATGCCGGTCACAATTTTTTTTGCAAGTTTGTGACCCTCCCACTACCTTACGTCACGCTCAAATCTTCAGATTATTATTGAATTGTACACTTTTCAGCATGTAATTAACCCACCATACCTTAATCTGACGCGTTCGAGTATTTCCAACTATCAATTTTTTATACTATTCTGATCGGCTGCCCTATGCGCGGCGCTATATAGAAGGCTTAGATATGGTAGAGGTATTCAACAGGGTGCAAGGTATCCCCCATATGTTAATCTGCCGCGCTCGAGTTAATCCCAAAATCCCCGCTTGGGCTCCCCTACTATAAGTATAAAAAACATGCTACGAATAGCACTACGGCCATATAAATTATTCATTTCGTACCTGCTTGTTATCATCATATATTTCCATTTAATAGAGGAAAAATTACAAAATTTATGAATTTATTTTTAAAATGTGAAAGTAAAGGCTTTTATATTTCCTTAAACATCGCTTATTTAAAACTGTAATACGAAGAATCCTTTCTGCAAAAGTCTCTGCGAACGAAGTAGGATGATTTATAGCTGATCTGTGTTTTGCCAGGCCATTTATCACTTGGGTGTGTTTTCTACTGAATAATTTAGGATTAAAGGCTTTATATTGTTTTCCGGGTATAAATATCTTAAAAACTTCCTTTTATGCTCTTGAAAACAGGAGGCTTTTAGCGCAAAAAAGGTCCTTCGGAGATAAATATCTTGAGTTCAAAACAAATGGCAGATAGATAATAAATTGCTTTAAATTTCAAGTATATGTAGGGAATGTTTTTGTTCGAATTCTTAAACCTCAGTACCATTACCCTTTTAAGTTAACTTTCAATCTTCTTTTCATTAAACAAAACTCAATACAAGGACTTCCCTTCAGAAGTGAACATCAGCTTTACATAAAAGTATCACACGCTGTCGGAAAGAAGTAATTTAATAAACTTCGCCGCGAGATATTGTCTTATCCATCTCTAAGTAGGCCGTGATGGATGTATTTCGTCGAAAGGAAGTTTATCTTCCACGAACTTTTTATATTTTACGTTGGCAAAAGAAGCGATAATGCATAAAACCACCCAAGCCCAAAGAGAATACTTCAACATTGTTTTATATACACAAGCTAGCCCGAGGTTATCCTGTGTGCGGGGCTATCTTTCTAGCGAGCATATGCTCATGTTATCTGTACCGGCGACGGATACTAAGTTGTGTACTCCAGCAACAATTGGATGAGTCTATTCTGCTCTGCTGCCAAGGCTCTTGGCAAGATATGCAATCTTACTGAGTGGAATATTACATGAAAGCCATTAAAGCTGGCAAACAAATCCAGGGAAACGGCTTCCGAGGATATTCATAATTGATAACACGATCCGAAATTAAAATACCAGGATTCTCCCTTTCAGAAGTGTAAACAGCCGCCGCTCGTCTGTCCATCCTTTCGATAAATAATTTCCTTCCTGCGGTTATTGTTGGTGGTGCCTTGTTACTGCGTTCGAATCCTGGTCGCATGCACCATATGTTGCACTGGGGTGTCAGGTTGCACATGAATTGCCACAACCAAACCCTAACCGATGAGTTCTTCGAGAACAGAATTTCGCACGTGCCGAACACACTACACACTTCCGCTACTTATTAGGGGTTAGTGGTGTAAAGGGGAAATGTCGAGTGGTTAAATCACTTATGAAGTCGCACCGAGTCAAGTGGAAAGTTGAATTTGAGAAGTCGTTTTGTTTCTTTTACGATTTGTTTTTAGTTCTTTGCTTCTTAAGTGGAAAATCGCATTAATATTGTTTTAAGTGGTCATTACTGATGGTAATATTTTTTCATGTGTTCTCAAGTATACATATTTAATTAGATTACCGTCAATTATAATTATAAGAAGATAATAGCTAATTTTCTTTTTCCGCCTGGACTACTTTTCAACAGTTGAATACGGCAAGCAGACATATAGACCAATCAATCCACATAAATCCATCTAATAATTGCCAACACGAAACAAAAAATATGGTGATATAGAGTAAAAAATTCTAAAAAATAGCGTTTTTGTATTTTGAATTTAGAATGACGAACCTAACCTAAACAATTTCGGAATATGTAAAAAAACGCTTTTTAGCGAGTAAAAAACCAAATTATAAAGTTGTAGCACTTCCAATTACCTGTCGATTGATGTACATTGCGTTACAGGTGAGGGCACAAAACATAGAGAAATTGGAAAAAATCGTTAAAAATCACGGTGTTTATACGCTTTATATTAGCTTGACCTGTATGTTGTATGCTGTATGTTGTATGTTTCATGTAAACAAATCTTGCAACTTGTTTTTGACCCACTTTCATGTAACGGATCAACTTGAAATTTTGCACATATGTATAGTTCACGTGACAATGCATTCTGACCATAACAAACAAATCTGTAAACAAATCAAGATGGCGGTTTTTTGCAATTGTGCTCCCTGACCCCCGACATGGGTATCAAATGAAAGGGTATGAATGGGCTGTACCTTGCCTATTCGGGATGGTCAGTGGATGGCTACAACGTGATATTTCAGAAAAAAAGTCACCTTCAATCAATTTCAATATTTTTTTCAAAATAATTACAAATATAATTTCCTATTTCCAAATAACTTTCACGTAAAAATATCAATTTTAATTTAAAAGAAAAACAATCCAAATTCATAAAATATATCTTCTTCTTCTTTTCCCTAAAAGTAATTCTTTGGTAATGTGGTTTCAATCCAATCTCAAAGTTTAATTCCCGTGTAATTGAATCCAATTTTTGCAGACTTTCCTTTGTACCTTGTTTTGGATGTAATTCAAAATGATTAAGTAACTTGTATTTAATTCCGGAAGGAAATCCAGAAATTCTGAGTCCTTCAACCTTCAGATTTTGTTTAGGATATGTGGAAAGGCGTCAAGACCGACCTTCGGTATGGGATAGGGGAGTATAATATTTATCAGAAAAATCCTGAGTCAAAGAACCTGCAGGATTTTAGAAAAGGCGTCAAATAACCGACCTTTCGGGTGGAGATCACTAGCCTCAGCTTGGTTCTTCTAGCTCATAACACTTAGAAGATCAAATTGTGATCTGAATTTTCTGCGCAACGCGCTGCGATATTTATTTGCTGTATCACAATAGATCAGTAGAAACTGGTGGGGAAGTTAGAATCCGTGCTTGCTATTGTGAATAGAGTTTGTCTGTGTATTAGTGTTAACGATCGGCTGTCAATCGTGTCAGCTGAATTTAGAGGTAAGATTTAAGTTTTTGTATTTTGGTTTTAGTTTATATTTTAATTTATATTTTATATGTTTTTTAGGATGGAGGGGCTGGCTGGAATTGATATGGAAAAGTTTGGTGTTGTCAGATAAGTATAATTTTATATGGAATTTATTTACTTTGTGATTTGGTTTGTTTATGTTTTTCAGGAGCTTGTTGCAGCTTGAGATGTTCAGATTTTTGGATGGATTTTTAGTAGTTATCCTTGAACGCGTAGGTATTTCATAGAAAGGTAGTTTTTAAGTTTTAATGAATTTTCTATTTTAGATTTTCAGTGTCGCGACTGAACAGGTATGACAAGTAGAATACAATTAGCTATGTGGCGTCATTCAAAATCCAAATGGCGGCCAACACAAAATGGCGGATTACCTTTTTCTGTACAACCCACTCCGTATGGGTATCAAATGAAAGGGTGTGACAATTAGGACTCTTTACCTATATTCTTAGCGCTCACGCTTTTTTACATTTCGAAAGGTAGGTAGTTTCCATATACTGGCAGAAAGGTAGGTAGTTTCCATATACTTTACATTCAAAATTATTTATTTTAAAATAAAAGCGTATTTTTTAGTTTTTTTAATTTAATTTGTTAATAACTTATTTTAACACAACTTAGATATTTGTTATTTCGTAAAAATATTGGTTCTTGGCAGCTGAAAAAGCAGTTTTATTTTTGATGCGAAATATTGAACACTTTTTTTGAAATTTCAATTTTAATAAAAAAAACAGATTCGGAAAGTTTTTTCAATCCAGCGTCTGTTTTTTCAAAGATCCGCTTCTTTAAAATGAAATGAATTGGCGGTTCTGAGCCGAGTCGATTCTTAGGGCATTCATACACGAGGGACTATGGTGCTGGGACAACGAGCTTTTTTTGGCCAAGGAAAGCGTGGGGAGACTCTCCGCACCTTAGAAGGTTCGAAAGAAATTCTTTTTGAGATGAATATTTTGAACGGGGTCTAGGAGTCGGATCATTTGAAAAATGCAGATCGGCTGAGTCGACTCTCGTAAAAGATGCAATGTGCCCATCTTTTCTAAAAAGCCGGTTCGTATGCGAATGATATTGCTGCGGTAATTTGCAAACTGTCGAGAAGAAAGTTTTACATCATTTTATGACAGTGGAGGAAAGTTGGATACACTAATATATCCCGGAAACCAAAAAGCAACGTTGAAGGCATAACCGCCTCTATAAATGAGAATTTGCCTCCAAAATAAAGCGACAATAGTACAAAACTCCAAGAAATGTCAAAAAATGTTTTCTTCTACCACGATAGCGTAAAAACTCGTTCATAAATAGGATATCTTGAATGTGGAACAATCTTTCATGGACAGTATTTTCAAACTCCTACAAAATCTGGGAGTTCAAACTCGAAGTTAATTGCGAGCTCATGCAGTACCCAGCAGACTCTTTTAAACGCATCTATCTTCTCCTTCCTTCCCAATCTGATATACGGACTAGAAGCAGTTTTCAGGTTTTAACTTTTTCAGTGAGAAAAAGTTTCTTCAAAGTTTATTCTTGCTCTGTTCGTTTCACTTTTCTTTCTGAAACTGTACCTAAAAACACGTGTATATCAAAGATTGCAGATTTCGGCAAACAGCCCAAAAAATTCGGATTATCGCAGGTGTCATCGAGCCTCTTAGTCACTCCAGGGGCGGGGGAGGGCGTGGAGATGGAAAGAAAAGTGCACACGCACTTGGGTGGGGAAATCCACACCCAAAATATTTCATGTACAGTACACCAATAACTCAGAATGTTGGAGGGTCGTCTCGATCGCTGCCGTAAAGGAACGCGGTCGAAGAGCCGCACACAAGCAAGCGTTTTCATGGGAAAAGTAAACATAATTATATTAGAGCTATTAAGAACTTATAGCTGTATAAGCTTTTAAACCCCACCCTACCAGAATTTAAAAAGGGGATTGCTTCTTGCAGCAAGTGGGCCCAATGTGGCAAATGAGGAGCATGCCAAAATATGGCTTTCATTAAGCTTCCTCATGAGCACCACACAAAAAAATCAGCGATGCTGAACTGAGGTATGCTTTATCACTTTCTCATAACAGCCGATACGATACTCGCGTTTAAAAATATAAAGCTTTTGACACTGGCGCAATTGCTACTCACTTTTCCACGTCGAAATTCTCACACCCTGCTGGTTGACCGAATAACTTTTTACATTTTAACGGTTACCTATTCACGTGTTCCGCACCCACAATTGGTGGTGTAGTATGTCTTGACGAGATGAGATAAAAACTCTATAATAAGGGGGCGCGAAGCGAGTACTTCTACCAGGGGGCAATAACATTGAATTTTTTGCGATTTCATTTAGTCATAAGTTTTAACCCTTATAAAAACCATCCCTTGCAACAAAAATTTTGATTTTGATTACACAATTTACTTTTATTACAAATGTTATTAATCGAAAATCCTCTTCACTCTCGTCTTCCTTTTCCTCTTTGTCCTCATTCCTTTCTCACCTCATCCTCGTCCTCCTCCTGGCCCATAATTGGAGCACTATTTTTACAGTTATTTCTAGTCCAGTCAAAATAGACCAAAAAAAGCTCAAGACTGAAGATAAGTCGAAAGTTGCTGAAAATTGGAACACACCTTAAAAACATTATTATAAATAAAATGTCGAGACTGACACGAGTTCGGCCGCCGGGAAATATTTTATTCAAGGTCAAAGGGTCAAAATATCAGTTTTTTGCAAATATCTCTTAAACCGTAAGTCTTATCATAAAATAGTGTTTCCAAAGTTTGTAGATTATGCGGTTATCTACAAAAAAAAGATATGATACATTTTCCCGTATGAATTGCCATTCATGAGATATCGCCGCTTTAAAGATTTAAAATACTCATATGCACGCATTCGCGACTTGTATAAGGTCATCAGACGCTCAATAAATCTTTTGTTGGACTACTTGGCTAATATTTTCAGGGGTGATTCCTGGATGTATTTGGAGAAAAAAATTGCTCTAGAGAGGGGGCTATTCCCACTATCCACTAAAAGACATTGTGTTTACGAAAAAAATTAATGTTTTGAAAATTTACTTAAACCTCAATTACTCCTAGACTAATTATAGTAAAGCAACAAAATTAGGCTCATATTTTAAGTAAATGTGTATTCTTTTATTTGATATCAAAATCAAAAAGTTGACTGACTCCCTTTTGAATGTATGTATATTTTATGATAAGACTTACAGTTTAAGAGATATTTGCAAAAAACTGATATTTTACCCTTTGACATTGAATTAAAAGATTTCCCGGCTGCGGATCGCGTGTCAGTCTCGACATTTTATTTATAATGATGTTTTTAAGGTGTGAACCAATTTTCAGCAACTTTCGACTTATCTTCATTCAAAAATCTATTTTGCTGCAGGTTATACATGTCGAATTGCAGAAAAGTCCTACTCTTCGGCAGCCGCACGCTGAGCCGCACCCTTTCTTACAGCTACAAAAAATCATTTTCAACAGCTCTTCAGGTGCAGGTTGATTCGGAGTTTTGATTGGATTTAAGACTCCTTCAATATTAACCAAACCTGCCATAACTGGGTTTGCAAGTTAACTCTCTTTATGTGCTCATTTAAAGCACCAATTGTTGCAACGAGGGAGGACAAGTTTACTTCCTTTTTTTTGTGGTGGCCTTTATAAAAGATTCATATCCCATTTTTTCGATATATGCAGGTAAGTCTTCCACCTTTTTCAATTTATTAAATAGAGATAGAGTGTTCTTCGGAAGTCCGTACAACATCACAATACAGTACTGACCAAGCAAGATCATTGTGTGTGACGTGTGTAAATAGGTGTAAGTATGTCTGTGCCTAAAATGTAGTTATAATGTGTATTCATCAATGCTCCAATATACGTGTTCTCATATTTACAAAATATGTGATTGGTTTTTTACCCATAACTCGCTTAGTTTTTAAGCTATCAAGTCCTTCCAAATAGCATTTTGTAGGTTTTTCCAAGAGCTATAAGCTCATATAAATTAATTTCTGTCACTCCTTATGTTTGAAAGGGTTTGAGCTGAAAGGGCTTGAACAAGTTATCTACTATTTACGAACATATGCAAACTGTAAACGACCATATCTTACTAAATTTTTATCCAAAAAAAAACAACCAAATTTTTAGAAAAGCAAAACCTACGATTATGTACTCTAAAAAATTTTGCGTATCATTAATAGTTTTTGAGTTATTTTGAAGAAAAGGCGATATTTTGCAAAATTACAAAAATGCTCCCTTCACTTCAAGATCAAATTTTTTCAAAACTAAGCAATATAAAACGGTCAAACTTCTAGAGCATATTACAAGTACATTAATAAAGTGAATTGTGAAGTGGAACCGATTATTTTCAATAGGGGTGGTAATTAGGAGGTGATTTTCACATTTTTTGTCGCAGAAAAAATAGGGACCAACTTTATTTTCGTCATAACTCGCTTAGTTTTAATGCTAGGGACTTTTATAAAAAAAACAAAAATAAAGGTTTTTTCAAGCACTTTATATCAGTAGGTTATATGAGTTTTCCCCGAAAAGTGCATTGTTTTTAGCTTATTTCACGTTGAAACTTCCAATTTAGGCGTTTGACAAATAAGAACCAACCTTCAATAAGCTATTACATACTATGTTTGTATTGGGTCTACAGACACCATAAACCCACCTTTTTTTTGTTTTTTTATAAGCTACAATTTTAATACGAAAATACTTACTTTTTGAGATATTCGCGAAAAACAGTCTGAAAACGTGGTTTTTTTGGTTGAAAAATTGACCTTTTCACTCGCGAATAACTCGAAAAGTATTGACTTTCAGAAAAAACTGTATAGAACAAAAGTTGCTTTGAATTAACAAATCTATCTATTCCCGGACTTATTTTCAATGAAAAATCGACATCCACTCCAACCCTAGAATAAAAGCAACCCCCAGCACAAAGACAACTTTGAAGTAGAGGGTAAGTAGAACCTACATAAATCCAAATTTTTGTGCAAATCGGTGCTGTTTCACAGAATTATGAGGGAAAACGGTCATTGACTGGACTGGACTGGATATCTCAAAAATAGAAGTGAGGTAAATATAAAGCCTGAGTGCAGGGCCGTCGAGAGAAAATCCGGGCCCGGGGACAACCAATTATTTAAAGATATACTCTTAAGCTTTAGTTTAACTCATGCAAAGCTTTAGTTTTTGTTGTTGCATTGGTTCTCAAGGAATTATGTTGGTGACCGTGAAGAGTGTCATTTAGCATACTCAATAGCCCGGTTCTAGTTCGATTACAGAGATCAAGCAGCATTGCATGGGACTCAGTTCAGTTGGGGGGCCATATTTAAAAAATCATACTAGCGTTTAAAAATATAAAGCTTCGACACCGGCGCAGTTATTAGTTACATATCCACGCCGAAATTCTCAAAATCCACTCGGGATCGGGTAGCAAGTTTTCATCAACAGATGCCTACAAGCTTTCATCAACAGATGCCTACGTCGTATCCTAAAAATCCGCTGGCAAGATGGAATTTCAAATGAAGAACTAGGGCGCCGTGCTGGCCAAGAAAGGATAGACGACCAAATCAGGCGAAGGAAATGGAATTGGGTTGACCACACCTTGCGACGCGAAAACGAGAATCCAGCCAATCAGGCCCTTGACTGGAACCCGCAAGGATCCCGTCGAGGCGGAAGACCTAGAACAACGTGGAGGAAAACCCTATTAGAAGAGGCCGCAACAACTGGGAGATCCTGGTCAGAGCTGAGAGCTGTCGGGCAGAACAGAGTCCACTGGAGGGCAACTGTTTCCGCCCTATGTCCCATGAGGGATTAAAGGAGCAATTAGTAGTTAGTAGTTAGACGAGGCGCGATTGAGGAAAGCCGTTAGATACCCTGTGTGGACCTTATAGGGTAACCCACACGGGGTCCACGTGAGGCAGTGGGTCTAGCTTCATAGGGGCCCTATCTGTACCTGTTACCTCAAAATGCTAGACGGGCACAACCCCATAAAAAAGAATTTAAAACCACATAACTCAATACACAGCTGGTAAACAAATTCAGTTATTATTTGATATTTTACGATTTTTAGGAAAATGTTTTCAAATTGGTAAGAGTTTTAGGAGAAAAAAATTCAAAAAAAATTTTATTGGTGAATAAGACTTACGGGCCCCTTTAGGAAGGCAGGGCCCGGGATGATTCCTCCCGTCTCCCCCCTCTCTCGACAGCCCTGCCTGAGTGTTTAGTAAATACTTTACTTTTGATATTTATATTTGACATAAAAAGTTATGACGATTATGATCAATTTTATCAGATCAGTCACACTCGCAAATGGTTTGTCTAACATTATGCTGATTTTGTGTGCAGAGTCAAATAAGCATTGCACAGCATTATTGACAGCGCCCTTTATCTGTGAAACAAAAGAAAACTGCTGCTAAGGTGCTGGAGAAAGTGCGCCCAATCATTCGGTCATCGTCTGCCCAGACATTCCGTCGGGCGTTTCATAAAAACTTCACAGTCTTTACAGAAGCCGACCTGGAAAGCACGACGGGCAAAAGTCTGTCTCGTGTGGCCCACCATAATAGAAGACCCCTTTAATTAAAATATATCGCCATAATAAACCAGTACGGCGAGTCATAAACCGCATATTAAGTGAATTTTGAGAATAAAATGGTATTAATAGCAAGCAGATCAATTTGAAATTCAATCATGTGGTTGTTTCAAGAGAGGGTAATGTCTGAATATGAACCCAGAAAATATAAGAGGCAAGATTATCGCAGCGATGTTCAGATGCTGTTCTCCATTTAAATACGGCTACACGAATGATGACTAACTTATTATTAAATAAAAACTTGTCTTACAAATTTGCTAAGACGATTGCAGAAAAATTATAACTAGCAAAAGGATCATCCTACGGGTAATCACTCAATTCACCCCGCTCACGTACTTACTCATACTCACTCCGCATGGCATCATGTGTCCTGTGTAACCAACGCATGAACCGCCCACTTGCTATTTGCGGTCTGAGGAAAAAGAAAGACGTTACGTGGTTAATAGATTAGAGCAGTTTTTGTATTCGAAAATTGTGTTGTGGTCAGATCTTTGGGTCGCGATTAAGGAAATTAAAATTATTGTCACAGTTGATTCGAGTGAATGACTTCTCACATCCATATAAAACAGTACTTTCAGAGGCACCTACCATACTTAGATCCACACAATATCAATATCGCCTAACATACTTAGATCCACACAATATCAATATCTCCACCTAACTTGTTTTTATGTAGCTTTTTATCATTCGCTACGATAGCATCTAATGTATACTGGACTCGACGAAGTGATCGACGTGCGCTAGAATCGAATTGAAGTGGACACAATTTTACAATTATCAAAATATTAATATTACCTCATTCTAATTCTCATTCAAATAGAACAAAGAAAATAACAAAAAAAACTAGATGTAGAAATATTTTTAATTATATCCGATATACTACTAAAATAGAGGCAACAGCACTATTAATATAATTTAATAACCTAAGAACTATTTTGAGTAATGAAAGTGATTTTGTTCAAGGACAAAATACATAAATCGAAATCATCACACATGATACGAACAGTATATATAAGTACAGTGTAAGAAAGGTTCTGGAGCAGGTCTGGGGACTCTGCTCCACTTTAAATTCAGAAGATAGCAGCTCTAACACCAACTTCCCACATTATAAACTTGAATCATATCAATCAGCGAGATGCTTTGGAATGGTACAGGAGAAATAAAAAACACCTCTGCATAGGTATGTGGTTGGTTATTTGTTCGTGAAGGGTAATTAGCAATAAAATAAAAAAAACCCTAATGTATAGATTTCAGTATCAGAACGATAGACTGAAATCTAAGTTTTGCCACATTTGGTACACCCGGACCAGGGACTCTGAAAGGAAGTTTTTATAGTATCTTAAATGATACTTTGAACGAGTTCAGAATAAAGATGTTGAGTTATGAACGTTTTTAATATCTAGATAAGACTAGATAACACTGGATTCGCGAACGCTATGTATAAGCATGGTGTCGGAAGTTGCAACTAGAATAACTAATTATTTATAGAACTCTTACAACTGTAATTGCCAAAATATGCAGTTCGATGCTAAAAGAATTTCGGGTCAGCAAGCCTAATTCAAGCCCTTTTGTACTTGCAGTGAAAAATAGAGATATCTTCAAAAAAAAATTTGGCTTGGCGACGATTCACCTGCGGGATGCCTTATTAGGGCTAGAAATTCAAAACTTTTAATTCAAGCATTTTAACTTAGATCACAATGTTTACGGCACGACATCTAATTATAAATGAGAAATAGTGCGAAATATTAACTACAGGCTGCAGCACTTTATTATATTGCACAATAAATATCAAATTCATTTTGATACGCTCAATATATTGTACAATCTTTCAATATTGCCCACAGACCGTCAATAATGTTGCGCAAATCAAAATATTGCACAATATTATTGATAGTCTAAAGGCCCCATAAAGGAACACATAGTTTTAGATCATCCGCAAGATCAATTCGGTACAATTTTTGGAGTTTTATGGCGTTAACTATAACTTCCGCTTCAAGCATTATATCCAATTTGCCTAAGAATGAAAAATTGGCTGTTACTGCTTCATATGAACATTTGAGCCTCCTCAACTCGTCAAGCAATTGGTGGTATATTGTGAAAAGGTATTAACCCTGAAATGGTCACGTCCTTGTGTCAAATTGGGTTTCTCGAGTCCACAAAACAAGCTTGTCGAAGTTTTGTATTTGGCACTACGACCAATTCGACATATAAGTGTTACCATATAAAACCATCAAATTCTGTGATATTACTCCAAATGCAGCAAACCACGTATAATTAAAATAGAAACTGTCACAATTTTATTGTATGCATAAATTGAGCGAATGTCAAACGTCTTTATCGGCACGTAAAGAGATGATAACGTTTAGACTGGGAGCTGGGCGGAATTGAGTGTGCAAAATGTGAGGACCGCATTCTGTCAACAGATTTCAGTTGAGACGAGCTCAAAGATGAATAATCCGGATGTTGCCGGTCAATTTTTGGGTCCAATTTTTTTTACCCCTCCTTTTTTTATTGGGACCTCTACGGCTTCCATGGCCCGCTTTTTGACGATGGATTTTGATGAAGCACCACAAAATAAGACGAAAATATATAATAAATTTTTTCGATATCACGCTTGGTTTTCGAGAGATTGGCACTTGAAGTTGACTTTTTGAGGTATTTCCCCAAGGTTTCTAGTTATGTCACAGCTAGGATTTCCGTGCCACCGATATTTTAATTATGGATTTCGATAAAACAACCCTAAATAAGACGAAAATGTAAAATACTTTTTTTCGATATCTCGCTTCGTTTTTGAGAAATCGATACTTGAAGTTTTAGGTATTTTCAAAAACATTCTACAGCATTAATCGTTTCCAAAAAATACTAATATGTATAGACTGGGAGCTGGAGCGAATTGAGTCCGCAAAATGTGAGGACCGCCTTTTATCAATTGTTTTGACCTCAGAAAGGTTTACAGATTATGGTTCTTGATGTTGCCAGGAAGCTCATTGGTCCATTTTGTTTTTATACCCCCTCCCCTTAGATATCCAAAATTCGATAAAGCAAATGCTTTAGAGCAATTTTAATGATTGTTTTAGTGTCAATATGCAGGTTTTTGTCATGAATAAAGGTAATAATAGGTGCATAAATGAAATAATACCAAAAAATAATTAATAAAAAAGTCAAAAATAATAATTTTTTTTAACGAAAGATAACTTTAACATAAATGTACGAACAAATACAAGTAAAAATATAAATGGTAACTTGTACCCACGACAAATGACGAAGCAACATTTGCCAGAGTTTTTAATTCAGCCCTGTAAATGTGCATCAGATTGTCGAACAATGGCTTGCAGCTGCAAAAGATCACAATTAAATTGTATTGTGTTGTGCAAATGCACTAACAACGACTGTAAAAATAAACACGGATGATTATTTGTATTTGTTCGTACATTTATGTTAAAGTTATCTTTCGTTAAAAAAAAAATATTATTTTTGACTTTTTTATTAATTATTTTTTGGTATTATTTCATTTATGCACCTATTATTACCTTTATTCATGACAAAAACCTGCATATTGACACTAAAACAATCATTAAAATTGCTCTAAAGCATTTGCTTTATCGAATTTTGGATATCTAAGGGGAGGGGGTATAAAAACAAAATGGACCAATGAGCTTCCTGGAAACATCAAGAACCATAATCTGTAAACCTTTCTGAGGTCAAAACAATTGATAAAAGGCGGTCCTCACATTTTGCGGACTCAATTCGCTCCAGCTCCCAGTCTATACATATTAGTATTTTTTGGAAACGATTAATGCTGTAGAATGTTTTTGAAAATACCTAAAACTTCAAGTATCGATTTCTCAAAAACGAAGCGAGATATCGAAAAAAAGTATTTTACATTTTCGTCTTATTTAGGGTTGTTTTATCGAAATCCATAATTAAAATATCGGTGGCACGGAAATCCTAGCTGTGACATAACTATAAACCTTGGGGAAATACCTCAAAAAGTCAACTTCAAGTGCCAATCTCTCGAAAACCAAGCGTGATATCGAAAAAATTTATTATATATTTTCGTCTTATTTTGTGGTGCTTCATCAAAATCCATCGTCAAAAAGCGGGCCATGGAAGCCGTAGAGGTCCCAATAAAAAAAGGGGGGGTAAAAAAAATTGGACCCAAAAATTGACCGGCAACATCCGGATTATTCATCTTTAAGCTCGTCTCAACTGAAATCTGTTGACGGAATGCGGTGCTCACATTTTGCACACTCAATTCCGCCCAGCGCCTGCACTAGTTGTCGATATTGTGTTGCCAAATGTGGATTTACCTATCGGCAGAAATCAAAATCGACTAGAGAAACCAAATATGGCCCCTTGTAGCAATATTTCTTTCTCCCTCACGACACGTTTCTTCCGCTAAATAATTCCTTTGTGATTTTCTTCTGGGGATTTTTTCTTACTAGTCTCTTCAAAAGCATTAAAAGTTTCCCGAAAGAAGTGGACTCTTAGAGCATGGAAACTACCCCTACGTCTGTGTCAACACCTAGCATTTTTTAACATAAACATTGTTTTTTTGAAAAAACGTAAGGTTCCCGCTCAAATTGTGTTTTTTTTTGAAAAAACGTAAGGTTTTTAAGTTATTCGTGTAAAACTGCTCTAAAACGTGCACTTTTTAGATGAAAAATCAACAATTTCAATCGCCAATAACTCGGAAAATATGAATTTAGAGGAAAACATTCACATACCATTTTTTGTTTTCAATCCATCCCTCTATCGCTTTCTGCAGTTATTTTGAGTGTGTAAATTTCCACCCCCAAGAAGCGGTGGCATTCCCCCCCAGGGAAAAAGCACAATATAACTTTTGTTCCTTGAGCTTCTACTTACTTTCTGTCCAAATTGCACGTCAATTGGTGCTGTCCGAAAGAATTCGGAGCCATAAACCGCTATCCACTGCTATAATAGAGAATACGGTTTCGACAGTTTCGTTAAAACATATGACAATATTGTAATAGAGAATAAGGCCCCTGATCAGAGGGTCCCCAAAACTAGATTGAAACCCAAAAAGTTAAAACCCCCACATCCCTGCATTCTAAACGTCAAGAAGGCAGAACTTTAGATTTTAAAAAGTATTAAAAGTTTTTTTGGAATTACACTCTCCTTAAAGAGGCCCGACTCGAGTAAAAATAAAACTAACCCGCAGCTAGCCTGCATCAGGTACGCACTAGCATGCACGGAGCCACAGCTAGCACGGCACATTTTACTAAGGCGCACCTAGCATGCAGCTGGTACGCACGCAGAGTGTCAACCCGAGTAAAGCCTGCATCAGGTACACACTAGCACACACGGCGCCACAGCTAGCACGCATAGCGAACCAATACGCACGCCACATTTTTACTAGGGTTTTCTTCGTCCTCTACAATTTTTTTAAATCAATACAGGCGATTTCGTGCATCCCTGTGGCGTCCCTATTTGTTCGCTATGCGCCCTAGAAGCGGTCACTTGTGTGCTAGTAAGAAAATTAACCAACTAAATCATATTTTAGCCCAGGCCCCAGCAGGGGCGCACAGAGCTTTCCGAGGACCCGGGACAAAATATAATATTGGAGGCGCCCTTTGGAGATTATCGCTTGAACCCCGTTCTATTTTCCTAACATATTAGAACCATTATCGTATCCCTGTCCTCTGCATAGTGTCAAGTCAATATCACATTCTTTCAAGGTGTCGTTTACGACTTCAGAGATTTCAGCTGCTTTTTTTGTCACAATGAACAAGCTTGATGAAACTTGCTTTGACATCCCATTTTGTATCAAGATGCACAACGTAACGGAAAATAAACACCAGTTGTCCTTTGTCCGATAAATCGGGTGTACCAGCCACTGGAATGCTGTAATACCGTACTTTCCTTACATAATTGGCCGCGTTTATTAGTCCAGTAAAATGGTGCAAAAAATGGCCATCTGAACATTTTCTGAAAACAGCAATTTTTTTTATAATGTGTAGGGGGTTGGTTGGGAGTATAAAACCGAGTTTTCGGGATCCGGAGGCGTGACGTTCGGCCGCCATCATGTTTTGAGTGGTGAAAAATGGTTTTCCTTATTTCTCGGAAACCGTAAGTCCTACAGAATTTTTGTAAAAATATTTTTTTAGATAATCAAATTATCTACAACTTTCTTAAATAATGTGTTGCCGTAATATTAATAATAAAAAAGATATGGACGAAAAATGACAAAAATTTTGGGGTGATGAGCTTTAAATCGCTATAACTTTTTTATTATTGATTCTACATAAAAAATGCCTTGGAGCTTTTTTGTAGAGAAGTTTTTTTAACTTTTATTTTTGGAGTTTTACGCAATTTTAATGCTAAAATTGGCTCTCTTTCGTACTTTTTCACCTAAGCTTTGCCAAAAAGTACCAAATAAGCACCAAATAAGGCCAATTTTAACATCAACCTTGCTAATAACTTCAAAAGTAAAGGCCGTAGCATAAAATTTTTACATTATTGATAGGAAATTGTCCTAGCTTTCCAATTGTGCAAAAAAAATATTAGTTAACTAGGTATTTGTTGGAGAAAAAGGTGGTTTTAGTGGAAATTTTAGTTAAAAAAACTAAATTTTGACTTTGATGACTCATTGCTCTGGAAGTTGATAAGGTAGAACCTTACAGTTTTAGATAGGTGGGAGTATTCTGCGTACACTGATACCTTACTCATGAAAATAGCTCATAGGGTTACAAAAATACAGGGTGATATGTAAACCTCTACCAAAAAAACTACAGAACGCCCTAGCTGCTAAACCGTTACGATTTACGCCCCCTCCCATAGGATTTTTTTTTCGTCTATCCAAAACCTATCCACAGCCGGCCGCTTTGTAAACTTAACAGTATACACCCTGTATAGATGGAAGCATATGCAGAACTTTTTTTATAACTTCTCCGTTTGCATTGCTCTAAAATCTAAAAAACCAGCCCTAATTCGATAGATGACCACATCAAATTATTCGCAAATTCTCTACAAAAAAGCTCTGAGGCTTTTTTATGTAAAATCAATAATAAAAAAGTTATAGCGCTTTAAAGCTCATCACCCCCAAAATTTTTGTCATTTTTCGTCCATATCATTTTTATTATTAATATTACGGCAAAACATTATTTACGAAAGTTGTAGATAATTTGATTATCTAAAAAAAATATTTTTACAAAAATTCTGTAGGACTTATGGTTTCCTAAAAATAAGGAAAACCATTTTTCACCACTCAAAACAAGATGGCGGCCGAACGTCACGCCTCCTGATCCCGAAAACTCGGTTTTATACTCCCAACCAACCCCCTACGCATTACAAAAAAAAAATTGCTGTTTTCAGAAAATGTTCAGCGAATGTACCATTTCACTGGACTATGTGTGCAGGGACCTAACCGGTCCAAACCCCAAAAAAGGTCCAAAAAAGCCCCGCATAAACGAGCACGGGACCGAAAATGCGGGCTTTTTTGGACTTTTTTTGGCATTTTGAACCGGACATAAATGCGGTCATTGAGAATAGAATTAAGTACATTGTTTCAACAGAAATTCGTTTTGTGAGCAATTAGAACTCATGTAAAACTTCATTTCAGAAAATAGTCTTCCCACCGTTGGGGGACCCCTCGACCACGGATCCCGGGGCTAATTGCCCCATTTGCCCTCCCCTTTGTGCGCCCCTGGGCCCCAGGCGATATCTGTTGTTAATAGTTAGTTCGGAGATCTACAAAAATCTCTCTGAGAACGAAAATCAAGGCAATTATTTAATGCATGCGTTAAATTAGCTTTCCTATATGGCTTCGAAACATGGATCACAATAAATGTAGTTATGCCTTTATGACACTCGCTTTTTTTCGGCTGATAAATCTGCCAGAAAAACCAATTGAGCGAAAAACATAGAAATATTTTGCGAGAAAAGGATAGCATTGGTTTTTATATTTTTTTGAAATAAGTTTAGACAGTCGTTTCTCAATTGTGTTCTGTTAGCAGTAATAAAATCAAAGTAGCAGTAGAAAAATCAAGAACTGTCAAGAAATCTTGAATTTTTTCTTCATATTTTCCAGCTGAACTGCTAGAATGCATATGACAATGCCATTTTTCTATTCCAATTTTATCAAATTTGTTGACCACTCACTCCAGTTTAAATTTCCTATGCTAACACCTCCTCTCACTCTAATTAGCTGATTTATCAGCCGAAAAAAAACGAGTGTCATAAGGGCATTAAACAGAAATTGCAGAGTTTTATAAACAAGCGCTTGCGTTAGTATATTGGTGTAGGAAAAAGTTAGACCATACATTCTCTAGAAACTGCAATGAACTATTGAATAAATGGATGAATGGTATGATCTATTGAATGGAATCCACCAGGTGTCAAGTGTACCAGATCATCTTGGAGGGATTTGAAATACGGGAAATGTTTTACTAAATCAAAAATCTAAGTAGAAATGAAAACAATTGGAAAAATAATTTTACTAAGGATATAAAGTATTTTTTTTCACATGTGCCCCGAAAGAGCCTCTTTTCATGCATGTTCTCTTGACCGAAAATGGCGTTTTCCAGACCTCTCCGAGAAAGCGGGCGGTAAAGTATCGAGGCGGGCGGTAAAATATTTACCTCCCGCTTCGAGTTACTATGTACTGCCTGCTCCTCATAGTTTTTTAACTTATGAAAAAAACCCAGAGCCTCTCAGATTGCCAGGCACTCTGTCACTAGGCAACCGAGCCATGCATACCAACAAATATAAATAGCGGTATAACCGCGACACTCTACTGCGTGTACTTTGTTATTCAAAGTTTTTAACCAATAAATAAATATGGCTCGGGGCACTTGTAAAAAAAAATACGGTACATATCTCCGGCAGTCGGAGGCTTTACGGACTCCGCACTCGTCCGTAAAAGCCTCCGTTCGGCCCTTGAGATGTAATCTACTATTATATATACAACCTTGAGTGGAAAAAAATCGAACTGTACACTTCTCTGATATTCCTCCATGTGTTTTCTTCAAAAAATTATAAAAGTTATGTTTGCATGTCTAATGTAAACTAGTTAACATTCACCTCTTGACTCTTTTATAATGTATAGATTTCGTTGGATAACAAAATATAAACATTATACCCGTGACAGACTAGTAGTATCGAAACCATGGTTAACAAGGAAACTATCAGTCTGTACTCAAAAACCACGTTTGTACTAGGCACAACCCTGGTATTATCATGGTTTCCAAATCTACATCTACTGCATGGTATACTACGTTTGGAAGTAACTTCAGCGCCAATTTCCAGCTGCGGAAATTAAAGGAAACATATTTCCAGTTGTTTGACAGCAAATTGGTTGTCAATGGTAAAAACAATCTAGTTTGCGTTTTATTTGCCTTCACGTTATTCTATCCCGCCAAAAACTTTTAACTTTGATAGCTATGAATACTATCAAAGCTGCCTGTCACTATACTTAGTACAAGGAAACTATGGTTACTGAAACCATGGTTCATATACTATCTGTCTGTCACGGGTTTTAATAATTTAATTTTGGTTTTGGTGACATTTGACCTTTAGTCTCAATATTTAAAAAGAAGACAGTAGAATATTCAAGTTTGTCGAGTAATCTGACTTAGCTAAAGTGAGCTTACGCACATCACCCAACAATACTTTCAATTACGTTTGAATATATTGGCTTTATTTTTACTTTAACTGCAACAAATTTATAAAATAATACTCTTTCAATTAGAAAGCATAACTCAACACCCACCCCGTAACCACGTTCTTGAACAAAATACATATACATAAATAGCCAGAAAATTTAGTAATTAAGAGCTCTTTATGTATAATAACATTAGAGTAGTTTCCTTTGAAAATAGGTAATTAATAAAACAATTATTCAATGTATAGACTTTGGAATGTTTTCAAATACAGAAAACATTCAACACTAATTAAAAAATGTATTTACTGTACTGTACTGTAAATTATAAACTTAGAATGTGCATTGTGAACACATGCATGTGCAACTAAACTAATTAAATATGAGTTCAAGATAAATGCACATTATTATTGATATGACTTACCTTCCAGAGCCTTATTTCTTGCAATTAAAGCCAGGAGCATATCAGGATTTGGCTCATCTACGGAAGTTCTTTGCTGAAGATTTACTGGGGATTGCTGAGAAGAATGAACAGGATGCTGATGATGCAGCTGAGGTGCATGCGGTTGCTGAAGCTGCTGCTGTTGTGGTTGCTGCTGCTGATGGATGTGATTATCCATGCCCGCAATACTGTTTGCTATCAACGATGACGGTAACTGGTGCTGAAGTGGTGGCGGAGGCAACGAGTGCATCATAGTCGATGAAAGAGGCATATGAGCTATGGACATACCTGCACCGACACCTGCACCGCCAACACCACAAACTATGCTACCACTACCTGCTGACGTAACACAAACAGACATTTATCTCACTCTTGGGAACTTTGCATACATTTGATTTCAATATTTGAACCTACAATTGTTTTAAACGAGGCACTTCTCCCATTTTTCTGCACAATTTTTAAAGAAATTTTCACAACGAACTAATTTACATCAACTTTAAAGTTTCTTATGATTTTAAAATTATCAATAAAATTGTAACAACTCGAACGAAAACATTTAAAGTTTGAATATTTAATTTAGAATTCTCGACAGCATTTGCTTCCGCCGATTTTAATTCTAAATCAATGCTTTTGCTCTATTCGGCGCGTTGGGCAAAAATGAAGGAGTGTTATCTCTAAATGATACCAATATTAAGAAGAAATAAAAATAAAAACGACACCAAGAAAAAAACTCTATTGAAACACAAGTAGCTTATCACCTTGGCAGTGTTTGTTTGTTTTCTATATCAGGCCAGAAGTAGAGACGGTGACCGCCCTACGAGGAAAGAGCTCCATCTTCTAGCCGTACGGTACCTGGGTTTTACAAATTTTAGTTTTCTTTTATTTTTGCGGTAAGAGGCGTTCTATCTGTTATGGCAAAAGTGAAGACACTTGATAAAATTGTGGGAAATTTTTGATAAATACGAATTTTTATCATTAAATTGAGATCATAGATATATTTATTACCCCCCAAAAAGCCTTTTAGAAATATTTGAGTTAACATTAATTTAGAAAATTGAGAATTGTATGTTTGAGTATTTACGGGAAACAATGAATATAGGTAAGTCTGGAGAAAATCATAAAATGATTATTCAAGAAAAAACCTTTGGTGTGTGTTATTACTAGCTTTTGCTAGGCTGGGAACCAATCTCTGAACGTATTGCAACATTAAGATTAAAAACAGCATTAAACCATTAACGTTTATCGCAGTAAATTCTCCGATAAACGAACCAAAGATTGAATAAAAAGAAAAGTCTTATATGCAGCTCGCAATGGCTGTAAATTAAGCTTCAGGTTTGAATATTTTAGTCGTGCTTAGTGACTTTAATGCAAAACGCGGTAGCAACAACCAGGATTGTGAAAGAAGTTCAAGACTTTTTCAGGTCACAAGAACTAGATTTGGCAGGCCCAGATTTCTCAACTGGATATGCAGAATGAGCTTTTCAATTCTCCAGCTCCACACACCAGCCATGCATGACGCGAGAAAAGCTAAAGGGTGTCATCAAGAGACAACATTGGCCTATAGGTTCAGGAAGCCAGACGATTGGTAATTTCCCCCATATACTTCAATGCACAATAGCTTCAATAACTGGGCAGTTCTACAAAAACTGGAATAAAATCGAATTATTTTTATTCGTTTTTTTAATGTATTTCAAAATTGAAAATTGGATATAACTAAGATTAATGTTGTATTCTAGGTTTTAATGACCGGAAGGGTCCCGGCGCACAAAAGTGATGATATAATAAAAAAAAATACTATTATAAAGATCTTAATTTGCTCCGTTTATTTATGCTATTTTTTTAATTTGATCCCAATTGGAAGACGAAAAAAAAATTGTTAAAAATGTGATATATAGATTCGCCCATATTTACTACAAAAAAGCTTTTATGATAATGCTGAATACACCAGTAATTTGCTCCGGGGTTAATTCAATTTGCTCCGTTCAGAAAATTGCAAATTTCCAAATAATTCATATTAATCTTAAAATTTTTAGGTTTCTCGTATTAGTCCACTCAATCTACGGATTCACAATGTTAATTTCCAGACAATTGAAGACAGGAAACAAAAAATATGAGCGTGTAGAACAATTCATTTTAAGAAAGATAGCGTTGCTTTTTCTGGAATTTCATTGGCGAACCAAACCTAAAAAATTCGCGAAAGTCAGAAAACCTCTGTTTTGCGAATAACAAAAAACTTGAGTTCGGATCGAAAAAAATCAAATTATAAAGTTGTAGGTATTCAAATTATCTTTCGATTGATATATATTAAGTTATAGGTTAGGGCACAAAACATAGAGAAAAATGGAAAAACTGTTAAAAATCACGTTTTTTTAATTTGTTAATAACTTTTGTTTAGCGCAACTTAGATATTTGTTATTTGGCAAAAATATAGCTTCTTGCTAGCTGAAAAAACAGTTTTATTTTTGTTGCGAAATATTGAACAGTTTCCTTGAAATTTCACTTTTTGTAAAAAAAGGCGTTCTTCTAAAAACGCTCCTCTTGGTCAGTGGATTATTCTAGAGTACCGTTCCAGAGCTTAAAATTTTCTTCAAAACTTGTATTATTACGTACCAGTAACAGAAGGTTTCTTTAAAGGTTTTCCAGTGCTTAAAATGACTCCCAAAAACATATTTGATTTTTTCGATCCGAACTCAAGTTTTTTTGTTATTCGCAAAAGAGCGGTTTTTTGATTTTCGCGAATTTTTTAGGTTAGGTTCGCCAATGAAATTCCGGAAAAAGCAACGCTATCTTTCTTAAAATGAATTGTTCTACACGCTCATATTTTTTGTTTCCCGCCTTCAATTGTCTGGAAATTAACATTGTGAATCCGTAGATTGATTGGACTAATACGAGAAACCTAAAAATTTTAAGATTTAATATGAATTATTTGGAAATTTGCAATTTTCTGAACGGAGCAAATTGAATTAACCCCGGAGCAAATTACTGGTGTATTCAGCATTGTCATAAAAGCTTTTTTGTACTAAATATGCGCGAATCTATATATCACATTTTTAACAATTTTTTTCGTCTTCCAATTGGGATCAAATTAAAAAAATAGCATAAATAAACGGAGCAAATTAAGATCTTTATAATCGTATTTTTTTTTTATTATATCATCACTTTTGTGCGCCGGGACCCTTCCGGTTTTTAATGGGTCAGTCAAAATATTTGAATTTTTATAAGTTATAGCACTTTTAAGTTTTTGGATGACAGTGAAGTGAGAATATTTTACTTAAAAGAGATTTTTCGGTAAATATTATAATAAGTATCGCATTTAAGTGATATATCTATTAAAATTTCTGAGAATAGAAAGCTAAATATGTACTACAAGAATGCCTACCACGGAAGTGAGGTTAGTATAGAAAAAGTACTCGAGCAAATGTTAAGTTTTATTAATTTTAAACATTATTTCTTTCCTAGTCTGATTCCCCAATTACATCGTCACCTTTTGCAAGTTGTTTCGCCCAATATTTTACAAAACCTATTCAGAAATGCTCACATTCAGTCTATGTCGACAGGGAAGTGATAATTTAAATGATTTTGTCTCCAATCCATAAGAATGCTGTATTTTATCATAAATATATTATGCACCAATAATCAGTGTAATTGAAGCACACACGTAAAATTAATTAAAATTTAATAATAACTAATAGCTGAAAAGTAATTACGTGACAGGGAAGTGAGAATTTGACTGACCCGAACTCCAAAATCTCCACTTAACTCACTCCCACGACTAATCGCTCACCGACTGAAACAAAAGAGCCGTTACTATGCTGACTTCACCTTTTTCTTTCAATCACCAAAGCGGCAAAGTCGCTTGCTGCTCAATTTATAGGTGATTTTAACGGATTTTTAGATGACAAGGAAGTGATAAAAATGCGTGCCGCCTCTTATTTCAACTAATAATTTGAAGAAAATTTTGGCGAAAAAATCGAACTATATAAACTTTACAGCCTTTTTGGCAAACAAAAACTTATGATTGAGGTTTTTCGCTTAAAGTTCTTTAAGTAAACTGCTTGTTAAACGCCATCATTTGGGCTTAACTTTGGATTACTGCAAAATCGCCCCACAGGGAAGTGATAATTTTGACTAATTTTGACTGCGAGGCGACCCCACTAAAATTCCTGTTTTTGTAGAACTGCCCACCTACATTGAAAGTAAACTCCTCCAAACAGCACAGCTGCAACTTGAATAAAATATTATATTTTACAAATTTGCTAAATACACCAAAGCAACCTTTCGGTAGCCAAATTCCATGCATAAATTTACCATTAATATTCCGAAGCAACCTGAAATCAGGTGAACTAATGAAGTCTGCTTTTGAGACGAGCAGTAATGTGTTGCATAACATGATTAAAAATCTCCGCCAGAATATCCCAAGCCCGCAAAAAGTAGGAGGATTTAGGGCAACGGTTAATATACCATTCCTCAGTAAAATCTGTTATAGTGGCTAGAGGTATAAATAGCCCTGAGCGGATATAAATTTTTCTGGATTGGTCCTCCTGGTAGGGTGCTGAGTAAGAGGTTGACAATCTCTCTTCGGAAAAAACTCTTGTTAATCTAATGGCGGAAATAGCATCTGCACAAGAAACATTCAGATACTAGCCTTCGCAGACGACATAGCCATAATTGGACGTAAAGGAAACCTTTACAAGAATTGTGGAAAGCTCAGCAAAGTTCAAGCTAACAGTAAAGGGGAGTTTACATCCCGAACACAAAGTGGAAAAACAAAGTGGCTACGGTGTGCGAAGCAAAATGAAATAGTTGTTGAGAGTGACGTCTGCATTGAACATTGAAACGCAATCTCTCACACTCCTTGCTTCGCACACCGTGGAATTTTACGCTGTTGTCTGTTGCTGGAGCTCGACCAAAAGTTGCCATGCTCTAGCTAGCTACATTTAAGAAACATGGCTACATTTCTTTGCTATACAAAATTTAGCTGACTAGAGGAGGGAAAAGCTGGCTAGCGCAACTGTTGATTTGGGGCACGATTTTATACAGTGTCTGGGCATCTGTAGTGATACTACTATATACAAATTAAAACTCCCGAAGGCAAATTTTTCCCACAAAATGTTGCGCAAAGTGAGTGCGCAGGAAAAAGTGTGCAACAAAAGTGCGAGTGACGTGAGTTTTTACCCCAGGCCAAAAAGTGCCCAACGTGCCTAAAGAAGTTTTCACTTCACAAATAAATAGTTTAAAAAAACTAAAAAATAAGCTTATTTTAAAATGAACCATAAAGTAAAAAATAATTTTGAATGTAAAGTTTTTATTGCTGCAGCCACTTACTTAAATGTAAAAAAGCGTGGGGCGCTCTTTACCTACATATATTCTTATTTTATTAATACTGGAACTTTTCGTTAGCACCCCACGCGAACTCATTTCTCTGGAAGTTGGTAAGATGGAACCGTGATTTTGACAGTTTTAGATAGGTGGGAGTATTCACTGATATCTTATTCATTAAAATGGCTCAAAGCGTTACAAAAATAAAGTGTGATATGTAAACCTCTACCAAAAAAACTTCAAAACGCCCTAGCTGCTGAACCGTTACGATTTCCCCGCCCCCTTTCAACGATGTTTTGTTCGTCTATCCAAAACCTATCCACAGCTGGCCGCTTTGTAAACTTAGCGGTATACACCCTGTACAGATTTATTTGGACGCACTTATGAATGTTAGGGGCCATCTAGGGTTCGAACGATATTCTCGATACTGAGCGGGTATCGATACTGTCGTCTTGAAAACCAATACTGAGCACTCGATACCAAGATCATGGTATCGTCAAGTACTACTCATTAAAAGTATCGAGTACTTTGTCAACCCACATACAGTGGGCACACGCAAGAAGTTTTAAACTGATGAATTTCTTTTTTCTGTTAAATCAATATTATTAAATGAATTTAAATTATTTTTTTTTAAATTTATTATTTATAATTTAAATAATGAAATTTTAATCAATAAAATTTGGTAAGATAGTTTAGTCTTGTAATATCTTCCTCAGCTGTAAAATTTCTTGGGTGTGCCAATAATTTTGACAGCCACTGTATGTACTACTGATGAACCGCAAAAATCGGAATATTCTTCAATCTTCAGAGATGTCGCTACATACAAGTTACGTTTATTTCTGAATGTAGCTTTAACCAGTAGCTGTTTTTAAAGGAGCATTTACATCGCAAACCCATTGTGGGAACCCAAAATGGAGCTCCTCTATCACACAGAAGTTTGTATGGTGTTTTACCAAACATATGAACATGCTCAATATCTTTGGCTTAAAATGAAACGGGCCTTAGTCATGCCTTTGTTCATATGTGTCTGTGCTGTTTTTTTGTCGACGGAGTCTTCATACCGTTGCGTTATATTATTTACGTAAATTTTTGTCAACAACGTCTTCATATCCTCGAGCTTTTGTTCTAAATAAATTTTTTGTTTAAATATATGTATTTTAAAAAGTACTCGATACTGAGTAGTATCGATACTTCCAGCCCGATACTTTCTAGGTATCGATACCACGGTTTGATTCTGTTATTAGTACTTGGTATCGATACTAGAAGCCGATAGTTCGAACCCTAGGGCCATCCCATGAATTTCATGATTTTGTGACCCCTCCTCCATCCTTGTCACAGGTGGTCACATTTGTAACACTCCCCCTCCCTAGTGTGACGTCACATATTTTAAAACAGCAGTTCCGAAATAAGTGTTACTTCCATTTAAAATATCTTCTATATAAATATAATTGGAGTGTCTGTCTGTGATTTTAAAATAATTGTCATTTTCTAAGCTCATATGGTTATTTACATGATATTAAAACAAAATCAATTATTTTTAAAAAATTGTCTGTTTGTCCGGGCTAATCTCAGAAACGGCTAATCCGATTGCGATGGGACTTTCACGGGAGATCCAGTAGTTTCTTGGGCACATTTTAGGCTACTTTTTCACTCGGATCCGACTATCGTTTCAGACGGAAAACTTGATCCGATAGTCGGAGGAAAGGGAGTGGCAACTTCTTTTATCATTGCAATTGTAATGATCAAAGCTCGAAAACGGCTAATCCGATTTTAGGACTTTCACGGCATGATTCATACTTTTTCACTCTGACCCAACTATCGGATCAGACCGAAAACATGCCTGGATAATCGAAGGAGCGCGAATGAAATGTTGTCACTGCGAGGTTCTTTCAATCTGCGGAAATACTGTGGATCATTATGGTTTTCCATCTCCAAAAATAATCGATAGGTCTGATGATAATTTAAATAGAGAATATATCGAACACAATGAACAATAGGGAAAAAAATGTTGAGGTCGTCATAGGGCAAGTTCTGCACAGGGTGCCAAATGCCCCGGGGACGGGGACGTCAAAATCTCCGGGCACGAGACATATTCTGAATATAATTGCCTAGGTGTCTGTTGTGCACGTAGTACAACATTTTTCCGATATGTGGCGCTCAACATCGAATGGTTGTAACATATTTTTTATAGGTAACTCTAATTTTGTTTTTGCTAGTTGTTTAATAAATTGGGCTTTTGCTAGTTGTTTAATAAAATCAACATCAAATCAAACATTTGAAAAAATTAACATAAAAGAAACCGATTAATTATAATAATGAAAGATACAAACTTAATCATCTTGAGTCCATGAACTTTGAATTATTTTTAACTGGCATACACTTCGTTCTCGTTTGGGTTGTTAACATATTAGATTTTGAAATGTGACGTCACGAAATTTAGGACCCCTCCCACCCCTTGTCACACAATGTCCCACTTCGTCGACCCCTCCCTCCCCCTTAACGTGTGACGTATTTATGTATGGCCCCTATGTTTTCTCGACCGATGAGAGCGAAGAGGAGAGTTTAATGGAAAATATTACAATTAGGAAAATATACGTTTTAAGAGATCGTGCAAATCATTTTGAATTATGGGATGATACCGTCTTTTTCCATTTTAACTGCAAAAATTACATCTACTTATATTTTTCCTTCATAAATGAGACACAGAACTAGACATTGTATAATGATAATTTGAAAACGATTTTTTCTAGCAAAATATTTTTTATTTGTTGACGTTTCGGGATTTTCATCCCCTCATCAGAACTAAAATATATACAACAAAATGTGTACAATATTGGACCTATTGGGCCTATGATTAAGAATATCTTACCCCTACATATATGTATATTAAAAGTGCATACACTGGCGAGCAACTGGTTAGGTACACCTTAAAAATTCATCGTTGCTCAAAAACGAGGAGTTCTATCGTAATAATTTTTAAAGGCGCATTTGTTAATATTTTTTTTGACTTTTTGCTTAATTTTATTTATAATCTCTTCAATGACATCAGAAAGGAGGAAAAGTATTTATCACGCCACCATAGTAGAAAAGGATCAATTACGGTCTGGGGAGCCATTTCCTATAAAGGACCAATCGATCTCAGAATATTAAGAGGAAGACAAGATTCGGAAAAGTACGTACAGCTGTTACAGAGATCCGCTGCCGATATTGATGAAGTAATGGACGATACCGATTGGATTTTTCAACAAGATTTGGCAGCTATTCATACAGCACGTCGAGTCAAGCGTTGGTTTGAGACTGAAAACATTGCTGTTCTGGACTAGCCATAACTTTCACCCGACTTAAACATCATCGAGAACCTCTGGGAATGGTTAACTAGGAAAATTTACGAAAATGGTAGGCAATATGAGATCACAGCTTTGTTGGAAGAAGCCGTAAACAAATATTGGACGGAAGTTCGAGCCAATATTATACAAACTTTGTACGAATCAATAGAGAACAGATTATTTGAAGTAATAAGAAAAGATGGTAAAACTACCCATTATTAATTAATAAAAACCATTATACCAATAAACTTTATCCATTTATAGTGTTGTATTTCACTGTTATACCTGTTTCTTTTCCGTGTACCTAACCAGTTGCTCCACTTAAAAATGACCAATTTCACATAAATGCCCCCAGCTAAAAAACTAAAAGAACAACGAATAAAGGAATTACTGCAAATTAACGGGATTCCTAAAAGTCATAAAATCTTTAAAAATTATTTCGATAGAACTCGTTTTTGAGCAACGATAAATTTTTAAGGTGTACTTCACTTAATTTTTTACAAATATTTTTTCTTAATTGTTTAATTAAAAACAAAATAATTAAAAAATTAAAAAACACGACGCCGAATTAAAAAATGAACTAAAAAGTCAAAAACAAGTTTTAAATACTAATGTAAGACAGAAAGAAGGTAGAAGATATTTTATTTATTTTGTTAAGTATCACACAACTATCGTATTATGTCTAATCTGTATTTTTTCAGTCGGGGTACAGTTTTAATTATACTTATTCTCGTAACATTTTGTACCCCGACTGCAAAAATACAGATTATACATATACGATAGTTGTGTGATACTTAACAAAATAATTAAAATATCTTCTACCTTGTTTCTGTCTTACATTAGTACTTAAAACTTGTTTTTGACTTTTTAATTAATTTTTTAATTCGGCGTCGTGTTTTTTAATTTTTTAATTATTTTGTTTTTTATTTTATGATATTTTAGTGATTATAATTCGTAAACCAATGTAGTTTTTATTAAGTGATTTTATTTTACTTCTTATTATTATAGCACTTACAACTATTGAGATACAGTTTTAATGCAAAAGTAAAGTTATCGAAGTTTGATTTATTCTATCTAAATTTAGACACGCTGATAGATTAGGCAGAAATCGTCTCAATGAGACCTTTCATTTGATACCCATATTGACCCGATCAGAAGAAAAAAAATAAATCGGTATGACGTAAATTGGATCTTACGGCCGCCATATTGTTTTTTTTAAAATTAACCGAGCCTATGTTACTCGGGCTCACTAAATGATTCTAATGGTACCCCAGCCATCTAAATCCATTCAGGTGTTTAGAAGTTATAGTGGAACAAAGAAACATACAAACATACATACATGAATCCTGAAAACATTACACTCCTTTTTGGGGCAGTCGTGTTACATAGCGTTTGTATAGGGAATTTTAATTTCGCCTCAACAGCATACTAGGCTTAACTATTAAGTGTTCATTCATGGTGATGGGGTAATAAAAGACGTTTCGAGTAATTTAATTTTATTTAAGCTTAAAATTCGCGATTATTTAACACATATCTATTAAGTGTTATATATATTTGAAATCTTCTCAATATTACCTTTCGTTTGATACCCATATTGACCCAATCAGAAAAAAAAATTAAATTGGGCGTGATATAAATTGCGTCTGACGGCCGCCATATTGTTTTTTTAAAAATTAACCTAGCCTATGTTACTCAGACTCATTAAACGATTCTACCGGTACCCTAGTCATCTAAATCCGTTCAGGCGTTTAGAAGTTATGGTGGTAGAAAGCAACGTACATACACACAACAAACCTAAACACATTACACTCCTTTTTTTGGGGCAGTCGTGTAAAAAGGCAACACTATAGTCTTAGGAAATAACATTTTTTAGATTATGAATGCATAGTGACCACGTTTGGTCAAGAACTAGCCATTGTAACAGGTGAGAAATAGTGACATCTGCTTTCTAGTAGTTATTAAGGTCCATAATGTGCAGAATCAAATTAAATCAGTTTTTTAGTTTTTAACAATAAAATAAGTTTATTGTACGTCGTATGGAACTTTTTTGTATCATCTTTTTATTAATAGGTTTTTTTTGACAATTGAATCCAATCCCGCAAAAGCGGGATCCCGCAAATGCGGGACTAGACATCCGCGGGATCTGCGGGATTTGAGTAGTAGAATGACCTGTTAAAAGAACCGGGACTAAGAGAAATACTAACAATATTGCAAAGTATTAACAATTTATGTGCTGTGCGTGTATATGAACGTGATCAATGTCAAGTTACACTACGCAACGACAGGGGATTCTCCACGTGAATTGAGCGTACGGGGATTACCTTTGGCTAATTGCATTGTTTGTAGGGTTGCCAACTCGACGAGACGGAATTGCCGGCCCCGTGCCCGTCGTGGTGACTTTGAATGGATTTAAAGCCATCGTATTTTACAGTAAAAAATGTACTGCACACAATACACTCGGCTTCGCTTTGGTCTCTTCCAAGTACAAGCCAACTTGAAAATTTTGGATCAATTAACCACGTTTTATTGAAAACGCAGTTTCTAGATCGTGGTTTTTTTCAGAGGCGGTGACTTTTCATTGCCCGATATAGTTTTTGATCGCACTCTTGACGTATTAAACACTAAAATGCCTGCTTCTAAATATAATTTATTCACCCGCAAAATCTGACAGCGTTGAATCAACACAAAACTGACTGCCATTTGATAGTGATGCTTATAGTTACATATCTATAGATAGTCGGTACAAAAGTTACTAGGTCCGTGCGCATGATAACGCGCTGTATTCAAATTGCGTTTGAGTATAACATGATAAAAATGTTCGAATTTCTTAATAGTTGTAAAGATTTTCTAACTTTACAAGTATTAACAACAATTATAAATATTAAAACATTTTTGATGGGAGAAATTGAAATTGCCGGCTTTTTTCGAATTTTTGAAATATCTGGCCGGCCGCCCGCTCGAGAGTGATATTGCCGGCCGAGCCGGCTGAAAACCGGCCACTTGGCAACCCTAATTGTTTGTCAAACAAACTACTGAGTCAGTCAAACAAAGCATTCCGGCCAATTCTGAACTACGCTGGAATTGATTAGGTTGGAATTTTCTTCATCGGTAGCATAAACTCTGTTGGGGCCATATTTGGTTTCGAGTCGATATCGATTTCTGTCGATAAATAAAAATTGGCATTTGGCAAGACGATATCGACAACCTTATCGTGTCTATATGTGTGGATCAAGTCGTTTGACGTTTATTAAGGCCCGAATTCATCGACCTGGATATATTCTCGGTTATTTCTTATCCCGTACAATTCTACGGATATTTTTTGCTATTCACGGAAAGCAAATATACTAATTTAAATTTTTTACAGAATTGCAAATTCATTCATATTGATTCAATATTTAAGCCGTTTTCTTTGAAAGTGGTGTAAGTCCACTTTATATGATATGGAGATATTTACGGGTTTGCGTTTGAATGGATTGAAAAATATTGGTATATGTTAATACGCTCATTTTATGTTTTTTAAATATTAAATTGATTTAATTTTATAATGTGATTGTTTTTAAAGTATTAATTAAAAGAAATTTATACTTTTGATGATCTCAAATGGACTTACACCACCTTTAAAGTAAACAAAATATGAAAATCATACATTGATGAAATATTAAATATGGGATTTCAATTGAATCAAAGCAATTTTTCTTATGAATTTTTTATTAAATATGTTAAAAAACATAGTAAAATGGTTTTATTCCAATATTTCTTCAGGTAATGCCATTATATTATATTAATTACTTTATATTAATATGTTCCATTTTCTATTTTTTCATTATGAGAAAGTAGCGAAGATCTCCAATATATATAATAGGTAATAGATCCATTATATCGTTGAATTTTTGGGATGCGATGGATGGATATAAAGGTGGTAGTAATATACATATTTTAAAATTTTCGTGGTCTACCAAGTGTGGGGGATAAATCTAATGTTTTAAACTCCCCATTTTCATTAAATGAAGTTTTATACAGCATTGTATATGGTTTGTTTCTTAAAAACCTTATCCAACATATCTTCAGCCAAGTTACCTCTTCATCATAACTATTTTTTCCGTCTTTTTAGAACTAACTACTAAACTAGTAGTTTCGTCGAAACAAAATCATATCGTATATCATGTAAAATAAACTTTTTACGTTTTCGGCATTGTTGTGTGATGGTACAATAATCTGTAGGAATAAACAGTAATTTTTTTCTTATGGTCGTCTCGATACCTCCAAAATTGGCATATTTTGAAAGTTAAGAATGCCCAGAAATTTATGTCTTTGCGGAAAGTGGCCTTATACCACTTTCAAAGTAATTATATTTGTAATTTCATTAACCACCTAAATTTATATTGACAAAATGATGAAAATTTTGAAGGATTTTTTTGGGAACTGTTTATAAATAAAAATTTCATAGCAGATAGCATTGAATGTTATGTTGTTAACTAACTTTTTGTCAAAAATGGACTTACACCACTTTCAACGGAAAACTTTCAAAGAAAGTGGTTTGCTGAACTTGGAATATTATCAGACAATTTGATGTTTTGTATGGCCGCACTTATCTGTCGGTTCGGTCTATAAAACTTAGAGAAAATCCACAAGCTTTTCATGTCGAGTCGATTCATCGACTCGAGAAACCAAATACGGCCCCGGTAACGGAGAGTAATTTCGAAATTACAATTTATGCTACTATGTAAGAAAATTCCAGCGGAATCAATTCCAGCATAGTTCAGAATTGGCCTGAATATTTTGTTTGACTGACTAAAGTATTCTTTGTTTGACATACAACACACTCTTATTTCTTATAATACTTCATAAATTCATGAACATAACTACTTGAACAAAATCTATGATTTTTTTTGCAGTCCCGCAAATCCCGCGCATCCGCGGGATTGATGACCTCGATCCCGCGGCCTTGCGGGATTGAGATTTTGATGCGGGATTGGATTCCCTAATCATCTCCGATAGCAATCTTTTAATGAACATATAAAAAATATTAACCAAAGCGATGAAAAACATAATGTTATTACTGATCATCGTAAATTAGATCATGAATTTGATTGGAACAATATAAAAGTTTTGGACACGGAGGCACATTATTACACAGAACCACAGACGATCCCATCAGGATCACACAATGGATTAGATTTTAATTTGTTATTAAATGTATTGTGAGCTCATCTGTGCTTATGATCATCCGTGTATGTGAGTGTGTGGAAAAGTTAAGTAAATTCCACGAATAAGACTAGATCAACAAATTTATTAATTAAATAATACAATCTATGTATACAAAATCTCGTAACGCGTACTGGAAAAAGATTACCAGACAAACGAATTCTGGCATGGACAAACGATTTCTGCCCATGGACAAACGAATTCTGGTGATGAAAATATATGTTTTCGTATTTTTTTTAAATTTATAACTACTACTCCGAAGTGTAGCAATAGATTATGTAGTCGGTGTTAGAAAATTTTCTGTGCGGAGTCGATTCGCCGAAATCCACGCTGTGTCGAAAAAATTTCGACTAAGTAATTTAGTTGCAATTGTTATTTCTCCGAGGGGTGGATTAATTTGGTTTTTTTTCTGTATTTCGTGTCGTATTGATGTCGGTTGTTCGGAATAAAATTGAACTTCCAATGGTTACAGAAAGACATAAATACGAATTTCGAAATGGCCCTTTTTATGCCCAATTTGATTTTCCCGAATAATTGATTAATTAATAAAATTTTATCGGCGCGTGGACAAATGCAACTATTTCGTGGACAAATATGGACAAACGATGGACAAACGAACGCGCAAAGAAAAAGTGCGAAATTCGCAATCGGGGTTGCCAACTTCACAAAATTGAAAAATTTCAATTATTTATTATAATTAATGGGTGGGTGGACAAATAAAAATAACTGCTGGACAAACTTGGACAGACGATGGACAAACGATCTATGCGGTTAAACAATTTTTTTTTGCAAAGTTGGGGTGCTGGTTGAAAAAGTTTGCAAAAAAATTTTTCTGCTTGTAACTTGTTAACGGTGCCTGGACAAAAAAAAACTTTTCCGTAGACAAACGATGGGCAAACGTATGAACGTTTTTTTTTCAAAATTAGCATTTCGTGGTGCCAACTTCACAGACCTCTAAACTTGCACTTTCTACGTTTTTTCTCTCCGCAGGCACATTGGCTGCGCTACACCTATGTTCCGCTGATAAAATCGTTCCCTTCTTAACCTGTGAATGATCAAAAGAACCAAAGCCATCAAGATTTACCTCTAAAGTATCTGTCATTTTATTCCATGTTATTCCCAACACATTTGTAGTTTCATCAAAACCTTCTCCTGGATGTTGATGGGTATACTCCCACCCTCTCTCGACATAATTTCAATTGGCACTGTTCGAAACACATTAAAATTGCCATCATTTTATGCCAAATTATCGTAGGGTAAAAACTTTGCTATAAATTGTAGGTTTTTTATGTACTTTCCTGTGAACATACGCATTACTTCGTTACTTTTTTGGCGTTTGCCAACTATGAAAAAAAGGCAATAAATTTAAAAATGAATTTTTTTATTTTTTTTTCAAATTCCTGAAATGGGCATTTTAAATAAAGTAACGAAGTATTGCGTATGCTCACAAGAAAGTATATACATAAAAAAACCTACAATATAAAAAAAAATTTACCCTACGATGATTTGGCATAAAATGACGGCAATTTTAATGTTTTTCGTAAAGTGCCAATTGCATTTACGGTTTAAACGCCTTCTAGAATGAATTATGGTTAGGAATTGAACTGTATTGTGTTTTAGTCAATTGTATTTTAATTGAATCTAGTAGTCGAGTTGATAGGTTCTTTTGTTATTGCTAATTAAAATCTTAATAAATGTTTCTTTATTTTAAATTCTCTAACATGGGTTATGGGCTCAAACACGGTGTAGCAGAAATTCAATAGAGAATTTTATTAATTGGTGAAGAAACCACGTTAGTCTCGAATAATAGAACACTGCATTGAAGACACGCGTTAGTCGCAGAAAAGACATTTTGGTGCCAGAAGGTTATGCAGATATGAGGAGCAAAATGAATTCCATGCTTCAAATTAATAAACTGAATGGTCATAATTATCCCACGTCGTCTATTCAGATGAAAAGTATTTTAATCTTCAATGAGTATTGGGATTATGTCAATGGAACGATTTTATTGTAAGACGGTGCGGATCCGGAATTAAAATCCAAGTGGATATAAAGCGACCAAAAGGCGCTACCAACGATAATACTGAGCCTGCAATCATCTGAATCAATCCACGTTAAAAATTGCGCGACATCAAAAGACGCATGGGACAAATTATGTGCATTATACAAACCACGCGGTCCAGCCAGAAAGGTTATGCTATACAAACAGTTATTGAACCTAAAAATGAAAACGGGGCAAAGGCTATCTGATCAAATGAGTTAGTTTTTCGAAATTGTAGAGCAACAAGGGGAAATTAAAGTTCAATTGCCAGACGAGCTCTCAACTATAACATTATTAAGCAGTCTCCCGAAAAAATTCCAAAACTTCATTACAGTCTAGAGATGCCTTACCATCAATAGATGAACTTAAATCGAAATTATTCGAAGAAGAACAAAGACGCTGTAACAAAGACAATTTTGATAGTGAAAATAGGGAACGCGCATTCGTTGTGGAAAAGGAACCCAGAAAATCTGAAGTTGCTGTTAAAACACAGGAAAATAAAGCTCGTTGGAAATGCTACAATTGTGGGATAAAAGGCTGATTGTAAGAAAAAGGGGAAGCGGAATAAATATATGGCATCCACCGCTAAGGTTTGTCTATCCAAACATGAAGATTTGTTCAATCCAGGGGATTGGTGCCTAGAATGATCGTGATTCATTCGCAGAATTACAGAATGTGAAAATACAGTTGGTTTTTCTTACGTTGAAGGAATTCGTGTAGTTAACCTAAAAACATGTATGGGAAATATTTTGCTTAAAAACGTTTTGTACGTGCCAGTGCCATAGTTAAGATGAAATTTCTTATCCGTAAATAAAATTGTTAATCACGGGTATAGAGTACAATTTCACCCTAAAATAGCCTCAGTGAAAGATCAACATGGGAAGGAAGTTATACAAATCCCAAGACGTGGAAATTTGTATATTTATAGCTTATATCCAGAGACAGTGTTAATGACTAAACATAACATAATGGACAATAACAAAATCCTGAGATGGCATCAGCGATTCGGCCATTTGAATTTTACCAGTCTGAAGTTGTTGAGTGAACAAAATATGGTAAAAGGATTAGACGATTTGAAGTATCCAACTGGAAACCAAATTAAGGATGTGCACTGCAAAACATGTGTACTGGGTAAAATTAAAGTAAAGTCATTTACTAACAATAACTCTATTTTTAGTAAAGATGTACTGGATCTGGTTCACATGGACATTTGCGGTCCAATGAAGACAATGTCAAAAGGCGGGAAGAAATAAGAAGAAATAAGTCTTCGATGTCTTAGAGACCAAGTCTTCGATGCATTTAAGGTTTTTAGGAGTTATGTTGAAAATTACACAGAAAAGAAAATAAAGGCCTTGCGCAGCGACAATGGAAAAGAATATACGAGCGAAATGTTCACGGATTATTTGAATGAAAATGGCATCAAGAGACAGCTTACGGTACCACACACCACAGCAAAATGTTGTGGCTGAGCGAACAAATATAACTCTTGCTGGGATGGCTCGATGCATGTTAATTGACTCAAAATTACCTGAGAATATGTGAGGGAGTGTATATAAAGCTATGTTTACACTTAGATACATGTATCGCGATTTGTGTTGCGATTTGTACAGAATTACTATCAAGATTTGTATGACTAAATTTTTACAAATCACAGGCGTTTACACTACCAGGTACATTTGATTCGTAAATTTGCATTTTCATTGTAAAGAAAAATAAAATAAATAAAATAAAACTAAACAAAATTAAAGAAGACGGAAGTGGTGGATACGTTAATTGCGTGGATTGCGCGAAAGTTTTAAAAATTATCTAAGGATGGACCGAAAAGAATTTGAGCAGTTATTGGAGTTAGTGGGACCAATAATAGTGAGAAAGGACACTAAATTAAGTAATTGAATATCACCAGCGGTTATAAACTTTCCTTTTTGAATTATTTTCTGGCCCTGAAATATCGCGACTTGTCAAATCAAGAGCGAAATACCGATATACAAAATGTATGATCATTTGTATGAGTACACAGTCAATGTATGAGCACTTGTATGAGCTTCTGTTTATTTGACTTGTATCGCATACAAATCCTGATACATGTTTATAAGTGTAAACATAGCTTAAGAAATAGAGCCCCTACGAAGTTAATTTTCAAAATGACCCCATATGGAGTATGGTGTGGGAGAAAACCAACAGTCAGCTACCTACGATCTTTTGGATGCAAAGCTATCGTTTTAGATAAGTTAATCAAGCGGTCGAAATTTGGACATAAAGGAAGGAAAGTAATTTGTGTAGGATACTCCCAGAGTTCGAAAGCGTACAGGCTTTATAACCCGGAAACAAAAACCGTGATTGTTGGGCGAGATGTACAATTTTTTGAAAATCCAATAGAAAACGAAGAGAAAAAACGGTTTCCTACGAGATCATTCAAAATGATCAAGATACATTAAGAATGCACGTAATTAATCATTCAGAAAATATTGTTACCGATACTGATGTAGAAATCAGGAGCGAAGGCGAAAGTGAAGACGATTGCCAGTCAGTGGAATCTTCCCCGTCACCAACAGTTGAAGTAAGACTTCCTGGGCGACCATGAATACTGAGAACCGGTACACGAGGGAGACCATAGAAAGTATATAGGGTACGCAATACCATAAATCTTGTTGAAGAGGAAAGAGAAAGGAGAGGAAGCGCTGTCAAGTAAAAATGCTAATGACTGGAAGCTGGCCATGGAAAATGAATATAAATCTTTGATTGCAAATAAGACATGGACATTAGTTGAAAAACCTTCAGACAAACCAATCATTGGTTGCAGAAGGGTATTCACCATTAAAAGAAAAATGATGGATCCACTGAACGATATAAGGCCAGATTGGTGGCACAGTGATGTTACCAAAGGTATAATGTGGACTATTTTTCGACATATGCACCAGTCATTGAATGTCTCATCATTAAGATTAATCCTACCTATCGCCGTTGAATACAAGCTCTTGGCTCATCACTTAGACATTACTACTGCATATCTCCACCGTGATTTAGATGATGAAGTCTACATGAGACAGCCAAAAGGTTTTGTAGATTTATCATACCCCGATAAAGTATGAAAATAAATAGGGCGATATATGGACTTAAGCAAGCAAGACGGGCATGGAACAAAAAATTAAATGAAGTTTTGTTAAAAACAGGATTCAAAAAATGTGTGAACGATAATTGCATATATACGACAAACAATGGATCGGAAATGAATTTTTTAGCCGTTTATGTGGATGACCTAATTCTGATGGGTTCAAATGTAGAAACTATGAAAAAAATAAAAATGGAAAAGGCAAAATATCTAAAAATGGTCTACAAAGCAGAAAACAAATATTTTTTGGGAATACATATAGACAGACAAGAGGACCTATTAAAATACATCAAACGGGATATATAAAGGAATTATTGCGCGAATACAAAATGGAGGATTGCCGTCCAAGTAGCGTACCTTTGGATCCAGGTATAAAATTGGAAAATGCCATGATACTAAGTGTGAAAACCAGATGGATCCTAAAACTTACCAATCATCGATAGGGTCATTAATGTATTTAACGGTTTTGGCCAGACCGGACATTTCTTTTTCAGTTAACAAATTATATCAAATGAGTAATCACCCACATAAGGAGCATTTCGCATATGCAAAGCAAATACTGAGGTATCTAAAGAAGACTGCCGACTATATGTTACCACTCAATAGGGGAGGAAGCACGCTGACAGGCTATGTTGACGCAGATTGGCGCAGCGATATAACTGATCGCAAACCATATAGTGAATGTATCTTCTTTATAGGTGGAAACCCAATCAGCTGGATGTGTAGAAAATAAACTTCTGTACTTAGTAGCACAGAGGCGAAGTATATTTCATTATCTCAGGCATCCGCTGAAGCAGTCTACTTGCGAAATTTGTTGAAAGAAGTGGGTATATGTGACCAGATGCTGGTATCAATCGTCATCTACAACGATAACATAGGAGCTCAATACATTGCCAGGAATGAAGCTCAAAGTGGTCGTACTAAACACACACATAAAATATCATCACGTAAAGGAGTTAATTGAAAACGGTTATATTACCATCAAATATGTACCGACTAATCAGATGATCAGACATATCAACTAAGAATTTGATGAAAATTAAACATGAAGTTTACACTAAAAAATTATTTGAAATTTAATATAAAATGAAAAAAATATAATTTGCATATATTGTTAAATGTCCATTGCATTGAGGGGAAGTGTGTTAGTATTTATACCAATGCAATGCACTGTATCTAATAACACTTAGCATTTACGGTTTAAATGCCTTCTAGGATGAATTATAATTAGGCATTGAGCTGCATTGTGTTTTAGTCAATTGTACTATGATTGAGGGGAATTCTAAAACGTCAAAAGACGCTCATTTGACGATAGTCATAAATTCTAAAACATCACTGACGACAAAGCATACAAGTTGTAAGTTGCGAAAGTCAAATGTTTGACCGACAAATATTTTCTGTGATGACTTGACTGCAAAACATTGACGTTTTAGAATTCGCCCGGAGTAGTCGAGTTGATAGATTCTTTCATTATTGTTAATTGAAATCTTAATAAATGTTTCTTTTTTTTAAATTCTCTAACACAATCAACTAATTTATAGCATCAAAATACACATTTTCTACAATTTTTATGAAAATCCTGCATACGAACTAGTGGATGTTAATTAAAACAAAATACTTGGAACAAAATTATTATTCGGCTTTATTCATACAATTGTATGACCTGAAAAAACTAAATTAGACTAACATTTATTTTAGAAAATATTCTGTCATAAAAGAAAAAATTTGCAAGGCTATCGTGTTCAAATAAACTCCGAGCAATACCGATTCCTCCTCATTCGAATCATTCATGTAAGCCACATTTTTCTCGCAACATTTTGTGTCGTGTTGCTGATGGCTTTTTAAGTAGATCTGCCAACATTTTCTCCGAACAACGATATTGACATGACACAATTCGATGCACCACGTAGTCTTTGACAAAGTGATATCGCGTATCCACATGCTTAGTACGATTCGAAAATTTCTCTTCTTCGATGAGTTTTAAGCAACTTTGATTGTCTTCATAAACTGTTGTTGGCGTTTTGATAGTTTGTTGCAAGTCACTTAGTAGTCGTCGTAGCCAAAAACCTCTTGACATGCTTCAGATAGTGCTATGAATTCTGCTTCAGTTGACGATAGTGCAACGCAACTTTGCTTTCGACATGCCCAACTCACAATGCCACCATTTACGATGAAAACGTAGCCGGTGTTTGATTTTCTGTCACTTTTATTTTCAGCCCGATTGGCATCGGCATATCCGTAAAGTATATCGCCTTTGTGATCACTGTTGCTTAGTGCCAATTTCAAATTCGCTGTGCCTTTTAAATATCTCAACACACGCTTCAATTCGTTCCAATCTTCTTGACGTGGCTGTTGTACCTTTTGCGCTAAAATTGAGACGCTTGCCGAAATATCTGGTCTTGTGTTTACTGAAATGTACAGCAAACACCCGATGAATTTTTGGTATTGAGTATTAGACAATAAATGATTGTCATCTTCATCATTGAATGTTTTGTCATAATTAACATTCATCGGCACATTTGATTCCTTTTGGATGTATTTCGATTGGCATAGGTGCTAATTGCCCTTTTCGTCTTTAATTACCTCCATCTCGAGATAATACTTGATTTCGCCTAACTCCTGCAATTCGAACTTCGACGCGATGTTTTGTTTTATGTCGATTATTGTGTCAATCGATTTTGCCGCAACAAGCATGTCATCCACATAAATGAGAAGAAATGACCATTCGCCTTTCTTATTTCGTGAATACAGACATTGATCAGCTTTGCTTCGCTGAAAACCCGCGATAATCAATACTGCATGAATCGCATCGTTCCACGATTTTGCTGCTTGCTTAAGACCGTATAAACTTTTCTTCAAAAAGCAAACAAATCCACTTTTGTCTTTTTCTTCAAATCGCGGCGGCTGTTTCATGTAGATCGTTTCTTTCAATTTACCATTTAAGAACGCTGTTTTGGCATCAATATGTTGAACGATAAATTTTTCTTGAGATGCAATCGATAGCAATGTTCTGAATGTTGTTTGTCTAGCGACAGGTGCAAAAACTTGATCATAGTCGGTTCCATATTTTTGCGAAAAACCCTGTGCAACTAGACGCGCCTTGAACCGTTTCACTTTTTCATCTGCATTTGTTTTTATTTTATAAACCCATTTGCAACCAATGGCCTTTGCCTTTCGATCCTTTGGTAATTCGCACAATTGCCATGTTTCGTTTTTCTTTAACGAGTTGTTGCTTATTTTCGCACGATAGAGCTTCTGACAAACTTTTCGGTTCGGTTACTTTATTGCACACTATATTTATTTCTTCAATCAATCGTCGTGGTGGTACACCTTTATTTACACGCTGTGAAACTCTTCGTGGTGGTGTTCCGTCACTTTCAGCACCGCTTCCTGAATCATCTCCTTGATTTTCTTCTTCATTTAATCTTTCAGCATTTGATTGAAATTAAGTTTCTGATCCCGTATCGTCGTCGTTATTGCGCGCTCTTTCGTTGTTGTACGATGATTCGCCAAATTCGCTCGATTCACCTTTTGCATCATTGTCCCTTTGCTTTTCGGAAGATCAATGCTGATTGAATCCACAAAATTTTCTGTAAAACGCACATCTCGACTGATAACCAATTTGTTTTTGATCGGGTCAAAGCATCTGTATCCTTTCGAATTTTCATCATACCCAACGAAAATCATTCTTCCTGCTGTACCATCCAATTTTCAACGTTTTTCTGCTGGTATGTGAACAAAACATTTAGTACCGAAAATTGCAAAATGTTTGATACCTGGTTTTCGCTGATTCCATGCTTCAAACGGTGTCGTTTGGATCGCTCTGCCTGGAAGTCGATTCTGTATGTAGTTTTCTGAATTAACCGCTTCAGCCCAAAATTTGTATGGTAATTTTGCGTCCAATAACATACAACGCGCCATTTCGACCAACGTACGATTTTTTCTTTCTGCAACTCCATTTTGCTGCGGTGTGTATGGTGTTGTATACTGGATTTGAATTCCTTCATTTTTCAGAAAATCAACAACTTTACTTCCGATATATTCTCCTCCTCGATCCGAACGTATGACTTTTGGTTTTGTGCAAAATTTATTTCTCACTATTGCTACATACTCCTTTAGTTTGATTTCGACTTCTGATTTATTTTTCAGCAGATAATAACCGTATATCGTGAAAAATCATCAATAAATGTGAGTATGTGTCGCTTGCCGCTCGGTGATACCGTTTGCATACATATGTCCGTACGAATGAGAGAAGTAGTTTGTTCACATATGTCCGTACGAATGAGATCGAGTACTTTTGCCGATTTATACAACGATTGTTTGGGGAATGGTAAACGTGTCATTTTACCTTGAAGACACACTTTACATTTGACTTTAATTCCACAATCGATAATTTTCATTCGGTCAACAAAACCTTTTGAACATATTTCCTTAATAGCTTCTGAATCGCGATAACCAAAAATACGATGCCAGTGATGAATGCAATTTACTTTGTGTTCGCATACTGCGTATGCTTTGTTTGGTTGACGTAACTTAAATAAATTCGATTGTAAGTCAGCCACTGCAACTTGTTTTTTATTGAATTTTATTTCACATGTTTTCTGCTTTGGGTTAAAGTTCACTGCATACCCTTTTTTAAGCAATTGTTTTACTGATAGTAAGTTTCCTTCGATGCCCGGCACGTATAATACATCTTTTACTGTTGCTGTTGTTTTTACTCCATTTGCGTTCATCATTTCAATACGACATGTACCTTTTCCTTCGACATCAACACGAAACGAAAAACTTTTGTTGCTTGAGATACGTTTCGTAGCACCTGAATCGAGAATCCAGCCGTCGTGTTTGCCATGCGATGAAATTATAAACAAAAAATTTTCATCTTCGACTTTGTTTGCCTTATCAGTGGTTGATGTATTTGCTTTATTTGGATGCTTCGCTTGCCATGATTTATATTTTCTGCAATCGTTTTTAACGTGACCAACCTTCTTGCAAAAGAAACAGGTGATATTTTTCTTTTCTGTTGTTTTTAACGCGGAATCGTTATTTCCGCCATTTTCTGCTTCTTTACGACGATGATATTCGCCAATTAATTTTGATTGAACCAATGACAACGTTAAATCTGTTTCAGGTCGTGCTTCAAGTGTGACAACCAATGTATCGTAGCTACGTGGTAGACTACTCATTATAACACCAACATGCCAGCTAGTTGATAATTGCGTTTCACCCAAATCGGTTAATTTTTGAAACAAATTTGTGAGATTATTTATATGTTCTTCCATATCACCATCGCCATTCATCTTTGTTTCACAAATGCGACGAATAACACTGATTTTGTTGGTTATTGTCGCCTTTTCGTGATAATCTTTTAACGCATTCCATGCTTCTTTAGCCGTAGTCTTATTTCTGATGTGGACCAATTGACTATCTTCAACCAAGGGCGGATCCAGAAAAGTTTTTTAGGGGGGCGATCTGAGTAACAAAAAATTTTAAGGATATTTATTATTTGTAATGTTTATATGTCAATGAACTTGTGAATATTTATTTAAGTACACTGTTTGAATGCTTCTACTTCGGGATATGTCTAAGAAATAAAATGAAATCTGAGTGAAATGAAAAAGAGGTTGAGGCTGTAAATGCACATTTATCTATAATGTTTAGAAAAACCATTTTTATGCATGTTCGTGAATTACTTAAATTGCTCCATCGCCTTAAGGTACTATTAAGGTACGATTCCGAACAAGGCGGCAGACTGCAAACCGCAGGCGACACTACTGGTTTGTATGAAAAAATCGTAATTTTATCGTAATTTAATCATAGCAAACCGGATTTTATCATACAAACTAGTAGCAGCGAGCAATAATAATAAGAGTGATGAGCTAGAACAAATTTTTAAAAATGTTTCAGGGACCTTGAGATCAGCTGATAAAAATTCAATGGGAGCGAAAAAGTCAAAATATCAAAGACGTAATATCTATGATAAACAGAGGCAGAATTACTTTCACACTACACGCAATGTGTGTGAAAGAAAGAGAAAAAATGTGCGGGAAGTGACTGGAATGTGCATTGGAAATATTTTGACAGTTCTCGGATGAATATTTACGTTTTTATTTGCATTAAAGTCGCGTTTTTAATTCGGAAATCGAATATTTACGTTTTTATTTGCAAATAGTGTTGCAGTTCGATTATCAAATCTGAATTCGTACAGTGAAAAGTGACCATGGCGAAAGAATTTAATTAATACATTTTTTTTCTGTTATCTAAACTTCTCATATAGGAGATGTGAACCGTGTATTTTATGTGTTAATTAATTCAACCGTAGCAAATAGTGTTTTAGTTGGTTTAAGGCTTGCGACATACGATTAGGTTTTTCCCGGACGGTTTTTTCGTGCCAAAATGAAACTTAAGCAATTAGGTTCAAACCGGAGTCAAACAAAGCCGGAGACGGTTAGCCGTACCGGGGAAACCTAATCGTATGTCGCTAGCCTAACTCAATCTACAAGGATTATCGTGATTTCGTCGTCGTCATCAAATTTTAAATATTCACAAAACGAATGCGGGATTATAAAAATTTGGCTCCTGAGATAGATACAAAAGAGCTGCAATTGTCAAATGTTTTAAAATGCCAATTTAGTAAAATTGACTGTCATTTCTGTACCTCAGAACCAGACCAACGTAAGTCCAAATATTATATTTACTTTTATAAATCGTCTTAATAAAGACGTTTTAAAATTCTCGATTTTCCTCGCAATTAACTTCTAATTCATTCAACTTTTTTTGCGGTTAAGACAAAATTAACCCAACAGGGAAAAAATTGCAAGATTCCCGCCTTTTTTAACGAACAATACATAGTGAAAATCCATTTCTAATATTGTGTACCAACATGAAATTTTACGCATACATACAGAAAAAGCAAACTCAATTTACACGTGCTCTGTTCCAGTGTTTCTTCCATTTGAATGTAAACATTCCAATCGAGAAATCAAGCAACATCTTCTGTTTCTTTCATACTCTTGTGTTTTTTGCATAAAATATATATCCATCTCGCGTTTGTTTATATTTTTTTGGACTTTTTGCTTAATGTTATTGCTAATCTGTTCTTTCATATCTTTAGCTCTTTTACTTGTCCTTGAAGCCCACCTCATCACTCTTGTTATTATTGCTCGCTGCTAGTAGTGTCGCCTGCGGTTTGCAGTCTGCCGCCTTGTTCGGAATCGTACCTTTAGTGAGTTAAACAAATTTTTTTTCGATTTTTTTTTGTTTTCATAAAAGGGTCTATAAATGTGCCGAGAATATGTATTTAAAATTTCAGGTCAAAATTCACAATAGAAAAAAAGTTATACCGATTTTTGTATAGTCATGTTTTGACTGCGCTGCGTAAATTTCTTGTAATTCTATTTTATTTTATGATTATACTGTAGCAATATCCCTATCCCTCTCTTTTTTCGTTATTGAAGTTTAGTATACATTTCGTTGTCGTCTGTGAAGCGCGTTTTATTTTAAAGTAAACCTTTTTTTTTTATTAAAATGCCTTCAAATAGGAAAGGAAGTGGAACTAAAAAAACTCCTTACACAAAAAAACCTATATTTCACGGTAATCAATATACAGCTACAAGTTTTTGTAGTACTTCAGCTGAAAAATTATCAAAGTCCGGTGACTTTGACGTTTCAGAAGATCCGTCTTCGTCGTATTGCATTATTGCATTTACACATTTTTTTTTAACTCTATCAACTCTTGTTAAGTGTAAAAAGTGTGATGGTGACATTTCTTTTTCTAAAAGTAATAGTAGAGGACTTGGTTTCAAGACGATGGTTCAATGTAAATGTGGAACGGAGAAAATAAATTCCTGTAAACTAATTAATAATGCTTATGAAATCAATCGTAGAATTGTGTTTGTAATGAGAATAATTGGTATTGGCTCAAATGCTTTACAAGTTTTTTGTTCTTTGATGGATTTATGCCCTATGTTTTATTCGAGTCTTTATTACAATTGTCTAAAAAAAGCAAAAATTGCAGCAAAATCGGTCGCTGATATAGTTATAAAAAAAGCGGGAGAAGAAGAAAAACAAAAAACAAAAGAAAACGGTTTTCCGGAGGATCAGTTGACAGTGTCGGGTGATGGGACATGGTCGAAGAGGGGATTTTCTTCCTTGATTGGTATATGCTCAGTTATTGGGAAATTCTCGAAAAAAATTTTGGACGTATTTGTTTCTTCCAAGGTATGCAAACTTTGTGAAATTAAAAAAAAAAGAACTTAGTTCTCCAGATTTTCAAATATGGTTTGAAAGTGTTCATCAATCAGATTGTAACATCAATTATGAAGGCAGCAGTGGTGGGATGGAGGTGCAAGGAATTAAAGAGATTTTTCGGAATTCTATACCCTTGCACAATGCCAAGTACGCGTTTTACATAGGAGACGGGGATTCGAAAACATTTACGAACTTGAATGACGCTAAATCATATGGTGATTTTGTCATTAAAAAACTGGAATACGTGTTGCACGTCGGGAAGCGTATGTTTAGACACTTGAAGGACGTTAAGAAAACTCTAACAGAAGTAAAAAAATATAAGAGAAAGGAGGAAAAAAAAATAATAAAAGATGTGGAGACTGCAACAAAAAAAAACTTAATAAATCCGCAACTCCAGCTGTAAAAACCACCGATCTCACAGGCGTTGTAATAAAAAAAATGGCATTGTTTTATCGTCTAGCGATTCAGAGATATCCGGAATCTTTGGGGAAAATGAAAAATGAAATATGGTCCACATATTATCACATGATTTCGACTAATGATATGCCACAGCATGATAAATGCAATATCGAGTGGTGCAAATATTTACAATCTCAAAGGGATAAGACAAATTTCAAACATAAACCAGCTCTTAGCCAGCATATTCAAGAATATATCAAACCAGTTTATGAACAATTAACTGAAGACAACTTGTTACGACGTTGCTTAGGAGGAAATACGCAAAATAATAATGAGTCTTATAATAACACGATATGGAGTATTATCCCTAAGCATAATTTTACTGGCAAAGAAGTTGCTGATTTTGCAACCCATGTAACTTTGTGCATTTTTAACGAAGGTCGAAAAACGGTCTTAAAAATAATGGAAGTTATGGGCATTTCTGTTGGCACCTCAGCTCGATCATTTATGATTTACAAAGACCAACAGCGGATAAAGATTGCAAATAAGCAACATTCTGATGCGACTAAAGAAAAAGCAAGATAAGGAACTACAGGAGAAAGATTTTGAGATTGCTTATGGATTACTATACGGTCCCGGATTGGCTGATTAGTTATTAGTAAGTTTATAAATATTTTATAAAATAAAACTAAAATTTCATATTAAAAAAACTTTAAACGCGTTTTTCTCAAATTACTTTTTTCAAATTTGCGCAAATTCTAGCTCAAAAACTTCTTAGTTGATTTTGATAAAACTTGGCTCATTTTGTTTATTATTATGCCTATTGTGCATCCCACCACAGACCTGGTGAATTTTTTTTTTTCGTTTAGAGACATAAAAGCGCGGGAAAATGAGGCTATTTTTAAAACTTTTTTTTCAAATAAACGCAATTTTTCGAAAAAAACGCTTTACTTTCGGTTTTGGTGGTGGGATGCACAACTAAATAAGTCTACATTAAAATGCCAATTGATTTTTTTTTTCGGTTGCACTGGAGAGGCTCTATCATTTGCGCAGATTTGTGCCCTTTTTTTTACGTCAACTTCAACGCCCTCTATACGAGAGAAAAAAAAATATAATTAAAAAATACATTTTTTTAATAAAATATAGATCCTTAGTTATCATATGTAAAAAAAAGTAGTTCTAAAAATCAATTTTTCACTTAAAAAACAAATATTTAAAAAGGGCCTCTTTTTTTAACTTCACTCGCTAATAGTACCTTAAAAGAAAACAATTCGCAGAAAACTTTCGCCAGGCTCTTGTACAGTTTTAAAGACTCTGCTTGCGCGCATTAGCCGAATTTTCCGACCACGAGATTCGCAGAAAGCTGCATCTCAAGCAAAAAGTTTTTTATGCATGCTTCGCGGAAACTTTGAGCATCTCAAGCAGAAAGTTTTTTATGCATGCCACGCCAACTTCATTCAATTGACTAAAGTGAACCGATTCGCACCGGCTGTATCCTACACAACGCGGAGGAATTGTTGATACTACATTAATTGACTTTTTGAGTGAGCAGTGAGCTGTACAATAAAGGTAGAAACAGAATGGCACGGCGACCGTGGCTTAGTCCGCCGCTCAGAGAGTTTCCCATACATTTAATTTCTCCCCAGGCGGCGCGGACAAATTAAATGTATGGGAAACTCTCTGAGCGGCGGACTCCGCCACGGTCGCCGTGCCATTCTGTTTCTACCTTAAGTATTTTAGTATTACATTTTGAATTTAGCTAAGAGTGTATTGTAATTTGAATCATGAGTGAAAACAGGAAAAATATCAAGGAAGAAAAGTCGCGAAAGAAGCGAATAAAAATAACAGATTATTTTATTAATAATCAATCTTCGAAAAATAGCAATGATTTAGGTAGCTATTTTGATATTTTTTAACAATTGGCTTAATGTTCAAATCAAATTATTATGCTCAGCGCAGAGAAGTCGTTTCTCGACGAATTGATCTAATTTTTTAATCTAAAAAACGGTTCGAACGATTTTTTTAATATGTATTTAGTGGTAATGCTATTGGTATAACGAAAATGTGTTGAAAACTTTTTGAAAACGATCCAATGGCTTGGCGGGGAAATTAATTTATATTATCATAAACGATTTATTTAAAAAATCTCATGTGATGCATAGCCTTGCGAAGTCATTTCTCGTCGAATTGTCCTACCTTTTGTCCTTTTCAGCCTTTTTCGTGTGCACAATAATTAAAAAACGGTCCGATCGAATTTTGATATATAGTCTGATTTGGACTGCGCTCCGCATCTAAAACAGTATTTGCTACTAGTTACTAGTAAACTTTTAATTACGAATTCTCTACTTTTTAATTTCAAAATTATAGTAAAGGGTTTTAAACTAATGAGATAATACTATATTTTATAAATAGACGTTTTGGAACAGTTCAATTGCGATTGAAACCTCAAACATTCACATGGAAAACATTAATGATTTGAGTAATTCCCTGCAAGAAATAGTTGATCCGAGTTACGTCTTAGAAAATATGAATGATGGTAATTTTTGGATCACATTATATTATATGATATTATCTATGAATAAAAATAATGATTTGATTAATTTCTTTTAGTTGAAAAAAATATACCAGAATTACACAACGAAAACCAATCCTCGTTTTCATTTGATATTGGACATTACGTAGGAGCTTCTGTCAATGATTTTATAAAAAAAATATTTTAATGAATCCTTGGTCACCTCCTCAAAATTATACTTTTCCATACTCTACTCATCATAAAAAAGGGAGAGAAGAGAAAAGATATGCTGGCCAACAACATTTAAACCAATTTGAATGGCTCCTTTTTTCTGATGCACAAAAAGAAAAGAAGTATTGCTCTTTATTTATGAGGGACAAACTAGGCGGCTATCATAAAAACACACGAATTGAATAAGTACCATAAAGATTGTGTTGATGCTGCAAGAGAATTTTTTAAAACTAGGAATAACCCTGAATTATCAGTCATTAATAAAATCAGTACTGATAGGCTTAAGCAAGCGCAGGAAAATCGACAGCGCTTAAGACCCATAGGAGAGACTATTATTTTTTTAGGCAAACAAAACATTTCTTTTCGAGGCCATAGAGATGATGGACTTATATTACAGGGAAGTAACATGAATGAGAATGAGGGAAATTTTCGAGAATTATTGAGATTACGCGTTAATAGTGGAGATCAAAATCTTAAAATGCATTTAGAAAATGCATCTGCTCGTGCAACTTACACGAGCAAAACAACGCAAAATGAGCTTATCCATTGTTGCGCAGAAGAAATTTTGTCTACAATAATCAGCCGAGTAAATGATGCTAAGTATTACAGTTTAATGTTTGATGAGACTACCGATATTGCAAATTATTCTCAACTCAGTCTTGTTTTGAGATATTTGTGGAAAGGTTCCATTCATGAAGATTTCATCGGATTCTTAGATGTGCAGAGTGAGATAAGCGTCATTAGCGAAAATGCAGATGCTACGGAATTAAGAGCAACTGGATTAAATTTGGGCCGGATTGTATTAAAAAAGTTAAAAGATATGGGTATTAACTTCGACAATTGTGTTGGTATAACCACAGATGGTTGTTCAGTTATGACATCAGATTCATGTGGAGCTGTTAAAACAATCAAATCTGAAATGAAAAATGCTACTTACTGTCCTTGTTACAACCATAAATTAAATTTGTCAATTAGCAAATCTTCATCTGTGCAGGCGGTCAGAAATGCGGTAGGACTCATGAAGGAAGTTATTGCTTTTTTCAATGCATCTGCTAAACGCTCGCATTTATTAAAAAATATAATGGGACATAAACTTTGTGGTCTTTGCGAAACGAGATGGGTCGAACGACACGATGGAGTGATTCAATTTCAAGAATCTATTGAAAAGATTATTGAGGCACTTGACTGCATATCTGATTGGAAAGATATTCAAACAGCTACAAAAGCTAAATCTTTAAAATTATCTTTATGTAACAGCGAATTTATTATATCCGTCGTTTGTCTATCCAATGTATTACTTTGTACGCTTCAACTGAGTCGTTTTTTTCCAGAGAATACAAATTGATATAAAATCTGCTAATGATATTTTACAATTTACTTTGAAAATTTTATCTCGGAGACGTGAAAAATCCGAAGAAATTTTCGTCAATATTTTTGATGAAGTGAAATGCATTGCAGAAAAGTTAGAAATAGAAATAAAAATTCCTCGCTTAGTCAATAAACAAAAGCATCGGGTTAACTACTCATGCACTTCTGAAGTAGATTATTATCGTAAATCTATTTACATACCATTACTTGAAAATGTAATTGAAGATTTAAAATCTCGTTTTCCAGAAGAAACATTAAGATTATTTGATTTATACATTTTGTTTCCCAACGAAAATTATGACAAATCTGCAATGGAAGAAGCTCTGAATCGTCTGTCAGGCAAATACGCCATTTATTTTAATAAATCTGAAGAAACTCTCAAGAAGATGCTACTATCAGAACTGGAGTTTTGGATATTATATTGCGAAAAAAACAAACTTAGCTCATGCGATGCTTTACAATTATTAGGTAGTTGTGATGATCAAATATTACCTTTACCTATCATCATAAACCTGTTGAAAATATTTGTAACGTTGCCGATTAGTTCGTGTAGTGCGGAAAGAAGCTTTTCTTCTTTAAGAAGAATAAAAGATTGGTTGAGGTCAACAATGACAGAAGATAGATTAAGTGGTTTAGCACTAATGAATATTCATTGGAATATACAAATTAATACAGATAGTGTTATTGATAGATACGCCAATACTAGAAAACATAGGATCGATTTTGTTCTATAAATTTATTTTATAAGTTTGATTATTAAATTTATAATAAATAAAAGTAAAAATTCTAGTTATTAATTTCATTTAAAATTCAAATATAAAGTTGAAAATTTTACGACTAGGTATATTTCTCATAAAAAAAATTTAATTTTTTTTTATTTTAGGGGGGGGGCGATTGCCCCAATCGCCCCCCCCCCCGTGGATCCGCCCCTGTCTTCAACCGATAAACCAATCCATGCAAGAGCTTGATCGTCACGCAATTGCAAGGTTTGTATTGCCACCGCATTATCTGGTGTCAATTGGGGCACATCTTCACTTAAAAGACTCCATAATTTTGCTTTGATGAGGAGTAGCTTCATCCTATATTTTCACACAAACAGGCGCGTTCGCAAGGGAGGGGGGGGTTACTGCGGGTTAAACCCCCCCACCCCATGATTCCAATAATAATAGGAAAAATTATAATTAATAAATATATCAATTTATTAAACAATTAAAAAAATATTCCGAATACCGGTATAGCAAAAAAATAAACATCTCTCAAACTTTGGGAATATGTTCGCGAACTCGATGTGATATACCAAAATTTTTTTTAGCGCAATTGGGTGCGCCGTTTCGGAGTTACAACTAATTCAATATTGAAAAAAACGCGATTTTTCAAAAATCACGTATTTCTAATTTATTTATAGCTCTCGACAAACTCTGACTTTTGGGATGGCCATATAGATTTTTGTAGGAAATTTTCCGTCCTTTCAGATTTTTGGCCAATTTTATGGCCTTTTTTGGCCAAAATTTGAAAAAAAAACGGAATTTTTAAATTTTTTTTCATGTCATGTCAATCGATTTCCTGACTCAAAAATTACGCGCCAGCAAGTTTTCAGAGTGGTTCCTTCTTTTCGGTAAAAAATGGTAAGAACGCTCTAAATCAAAGTCTAAAGCCTTGCGCACACCACGACACCATGATTTTTGGAGAAAAACAAGACATTTTGTGATATTCGAAAAATGGTCAAAAATTATTATTTATGTTTCCTCACAATTTTCAATAAAAAAATTGCGATAAAAATATGCCTATAGGTAATTATTTTTATAGTGAAATAACATAAAATATAATATAAATACATAGTCCTATTACATGAGAAAATTTTTTTACCCAATATATGTACAAAATATGTTTTGTGACACCCCCCAATGTTTTCATCCTGCGTACGCTACTGCACACAAAATAGTTGTCATTGTTCAGTCTTGTAATTAATACTTTCTCTGCCATATCGTTCGCTTGATATATTTTATGTATCTTGCTCTAAATTGCAATGTCCAAATAATTTAAATTTTATTCCTTATTTTGTTTTAATCTCTGAATATCACTATTCGGCACTGGGCCCATAACCTGTTGTGCGTACGAACTAGTGGATGTTAATTAAAACAAAATACTTGGAACAAAATTATTACTCGGCTTTATTCATACAATTGTATGACCTGAAAAAACTAAATTAGACTAACATTTATTTTAGAAAATATTCTGTCATAAAAGAAAAAATTTGCAAGGCTATCGTGTTCAAATAAACTCCGAGAATACAGTTATTTGTTTATATGCTCCAATGCTATTTTTATTTCAACAAATCCGACTATTTTCCCGTTATTTATTTAATTTTTAGTAAAAAAACAATATTTCATATATTTTGGTTTTTTGAGTTTACGATTCATTTTTAAAGTATTTATACCGAAATTAGTTCGATAGTCTATACATTTACGAGTATTTTTAAATTTTTTTTTTAATTTTCTACTACCAGCAGAACTGGAGAAATTAAAAAAATAGTGTAGCAACCTGGGATGGCACGTAAAAAACTCAGCCATGTAGTCTACATTTCATTTACGTAAATTACATGACGTAAATTACATGAAAAAATTGGAGTTCTCTACATGGATTTTGTAAAAAATGTAAAAGACAAAAGTCAAAGGCAAAGTAAAATAAATGCCCACGAGTTTCTTTGGTGTTTCCACCGAAAGTTTGTTTCGGATGTTATTCTGACTGAATGTATTACCGTATTGGAAAAAAGCCGCTCGAGCTGCGCTGTTGATGCCGGAATTTTCAAAAACTTTATCGCAAATTTAGACAGCTCCTCGTGACCTTGTTGAGCAGCATAGTGGGCTTGATTGGTCACTTGTCGCTGCGATTGTTCAATCCGACGGCCAGAATTGCCATATGAAGTGACATATTTCATTTTTGAAATTCAAATGGCAATCGAATGACAGTTCGCAATGGATACACAACTCCAAACAAGTAGTTTTTTAGTTCAACATTCATTTTCGAAAATCATAAATTGTCATATTCTCATTCACTTTCGCACACTTCCCACTTTCAACAATCAGACTCTGTCAAATTCGCATTCACTTTCAAGCCGGAGGATTCAACAATAAGGCCCAATGTATGGATGGCAATCAATATGGTACGGAGGGGGACAGATAGCATGTTACATGAACCGCTAGCATGCAAAACGCTCTTACGGTCATTTTTACTTCTATATTCTTTGCTTTACACAGTTCGTCTGTGCACTAACAATGTAAATTGACCAACGTGATCAATACCATAAATACACTGTTTAGCACAGTCGTGCTATGTATTTTTTGGAGGTTTGGGAGTTTTTTACAAAAACATAGTTATTTACATGGAAATTACGTAATTTACAGTTTTTTACGTAAATTACGTCCAAAACTCGAAAATCATGTAAATTTGCCATCCCAGGTAGCAACGCACTCGAGATGAAAACAGAAATAAATAAATATACTATAATACCTACGATAATTATGAAAACTCTTATAAATGTTTTTATAGTAATTTATTATACTTTTTGCCCACAAAATTCAGTGCGCTCGTGATACAATGGAACATATGTTTTACTCATACCTTTAAATGAAGTCAAATCAGGTGGGAAAATCCAATCGCAAATATCAATTACAGACTTATTCTGATTGTGAGCGTATAGTCCAGGAGCGATAGTCTTTCTTCAAAATACATTTACCCTTTGGCTTTTTAACGCTATAATTAAGAGAAAAATCGTAGGAATTATGTAAATATGTTTTGGCTAATTTCGGTCGAACCTGGACAAAAAGGCTGGAAACTCAGTTACATTATTATGGAAACGCGAAAAGCTCTTCTTATTTTTTGATGAATTGTAGATAGGCCTCAATTTAAGCGCTGAAACAAGTTTCTACGATAATTACAGTTTCTGCTCCTGAAAAATTGCCATATTTCACGGTTTTTAATTTTTTTTTACAAAAAAGTTGTGGATCGATTTCAATTGTCCAAAACTCATTTTTAAGTGCAATACGAAGTTATGTTTTCCACAAAAAGAAAATTCGCATCCAAAACGTGAAAAAGCTAGTTTTCGCTACTATTATTGATTTTTTCTCACCTGTTCTCCTGGAGCGAATTTTTCTAAAACATATTCGTATAACTTCTACTATTTTTCTCTTAATTATAGCATTAAAAACTCGAACGGTAAATTAATTTTAACATATGAATACTTTCCCGATGGACTAAACATCGTTCATTCGTTCCTGAAGATAAAGTAGAAATTGAAATAGAAAATCCGTGGGCAAAACAAATGATTACGATACTTTTGCGTCCTATTTCGTATGGAACCGAATTTATCCGGCAGCATCCTCAAATATGCTTTAATATATCATGGAACATGAAATATTAGGTCAAATAAATCAACAAGAAAATGCAAGCTTGGTAAAAATTTTTCAGGCTCTGAAAAACTCAGAAAAATCAAATTACGAAAAAATTAAATTAAATTAGTTTTTAGTTATCTCAGTTTTAGTTAAATTTTACTTAGCTTTCTTACATTCTCTTAAATTCAAATCCTAAGCTTTAAGAAATTGTATAGAACGAGCAAAGCTGGCAATTATCTTTATGACCATAAATCGTACCATTAGCTTACTCAATAGGCCGGTTCTCGTTCGATTGCGGAAGATAAGTAGCATTGGACGTGGTTAGTTCTTAGTCCGGGGACAACTTGGAAAACGACACTCGGGCTTGGAAAGACGAAAAAGCAATTGCAAAAGGCGAACAAAAATAAAAGCTTATCGAACCCGGAGCTTCTTCACATGTCACTTGCAAATCCGCAGGCCGCTGCCATGAATTCTACTTTAAAAAGCTTTTTTCTACTGCGTTGTTTCAACACACCCCTGCAAACATTTCGATTCGGAAACGATTCGAGAACGATTTGCCAAAAGCGAAAGCTTGCTTCGATCTCGGACTCGTTAACGACTCGTAAACGAATTCGAAGGCAATAAAAGCGGAGCAAGAGATCGAATCGCTTTCCCGTGCTGATAACGAATCGCATGCTCGTATCGATAGCAAATCGCTTCTGCGCCGAAAATCACTCCGCCGGGCAAAACAAGTCAAAAACTCAAACTTTCCAAACAAATCGTTGAAGAGAAACCAAAGGCTCTCAAAATTTCCTCTCAATAGGACTTCAAATCGGTGAAATGACGTTATTTTGTTAGTGTAATTTGGAGATTTGAAGTCCCATTCAGCGGAAATCGGCTCTCAATATTTTTCTACAGCATGAAAGCTTTGGGAGAAACAAATCAACCAGGAAAGCTTTCATTTTGCGTTTTGAATCTTTTTCTCGTACCCTTCGCAAGCATTTTTCGAATCGAGAATTGTCCGAGAAAGCGAGCCTCCGAGAAATTGTTTGCAGGGACCTTAGGTGTGTTGTTTAAGACACTTTACGGAAACAAACACGATTAAAAATGACTACAAGAAAACGTGCTGTTTCAACATACTTCCCTGCAAACATTTCGATTCGGAAACGATTCGAGAACGATTTGCCAAAAGCGAAAGCTTGCTTCGATCTCGGACTCGTTAACGACTCGTAAACGAATTCGAAGGCAATAAAAGCGGAGCAAGAGATCGAATCGCTTTCCCGTGCTGATAACGAATCGCATGCTCGTATCGATAGCAAATCGCTTCTGCGCCGAAAATCACTCCGCCGGGAAAAACAAGTCAAAAACTCAAACTTTCCAAACAAATCGTTGAAGAGAAACCAAAGGCTCTCAAAATTTCCTCTCAATAGGACTTCAAATCGGTGAAATGACGTTATTTTGTTAGTGTAATTTGGAGATTTGAAGTCCCATTCAGCGGAAATCGGCTCTCAATATTTTTCTACAGCATGAAAGCTTTGGGAGAAACAAATCAACCAGGAAAGCTTTCATTTTGCGTTTTGAATCTTTTTCTCGTACCCTTCGCAAGCATTTTTCGAATCGAGAATTGTCCGAGAAAGCGAGCCTCCGAGAAATTGTTTGCAGGGTTTACATTTGCAGTGTTGCTTCATAAAAGACTCTAGCTCTATTGTATCATTGACACTGCTGACACAATTATTATTATATCTGTTTAGTAAGATATTTATTATTTTAATAGAATAAGATTTCTTTTTATTTTCGTATTTTATCCGGGGGGACTTGGCGGGATCTCGGCAGGGCTCTGGCGTTTGCGGCTGGCGCTCCTTGCTCCTGCCCCGCCCTTGTGAGATTTGAACCGGTTATGACACCCAGTCTAATGACCTTGAAGACGGCCACTTCCGTCTGTTCTTGGCGAGTATTGCATGGTTGTTGTTGTTGTTATAACCTGAACTTATGAAACCGAGTGAATGAAATAATTTGTTATTTGCTGACTACTACGGCGGTAGCTATTGATATGGATCTTACACTCTGTATTAGTCATTGCCTATAAAAATCGCAAACATGGTCGGTCGGGAATCGAACTCGCGCCAACGAATCGCGAAATGAAAAACCAATGCCTTAGCCAACTTGACCAAGACGGCAGTTGGATGAAGTTGGGTTATTTGTGTATCCAGTTGTGGAATTCTATTTTTATATCTTGCGAGGTTTACCCGTGCGACCCGACGAAAATAATGTGCACATGATCGTGATGGCAGTTGCAAGAGCCTGCGAAATGAGAAAGAAAGAAAAAACAAAACAAAAACAAAAAAACTGCAGCAGCAGCCCGTGTGGATCTTGAACAAGAAAACTAGGTAAATTCAGACACTGTGGACGATGAAAGCAAAAATTGATCTTGAGCACTACATATGAAAGGAAATAAGAGACAAAGAGCAAGGCAAGGCCAATGATTTATGATGGCCACGATTTTACAAACAATATTATCCAAGCGCTAAGGCTGCTTGCCTTACACTTTGCTGTTGTGGAAACGGTTCTGATCGATCAGAATCTTTGCAAAAAAACTCAAGCGAAGACTTGAAGCGCAGAATGTATGTTTTATACGAGCCATGGCTTTCAATGGAGGTGTAAAAGTTTTCAATATAAAATAAGTACATAGTTTGTTTACTGACTTGAATGAAAAGCTTTTGCAAAAAGTTATGCACTTTAGCAAAATTTTCTGCAAGTAAAAAACCTGCTAGCACAATCAATATGCTTAGTTGCTGTTTTTGTTTTTATTTACACCAGGTTTCGCGGCCTTTTTGCAGTTGCGACCAGGATCACTGATAAAATCAATTTGCTTGGCTGCTTCCTCTGAGAGTATTTTTTATTTGTGTTTTCTTATACCAGATTTCGTGGGCTCTTTGCAACTGCAGTAATTGTGCTTTTAGCTTTTCTTCAAGTCGGTGTTCCTGTTACTTTGCTTTTAGATTCACTTGATACTACCACTGATGAACAAGCCACCTAGTTGTACACATAAAAAGCGAAAAATAACGTCAGTGTTATTGCATAGATGCAACAAATTAGAAATCTGAAAAAACTAATCTTACGATAAAATAAAAATTTACGAGGCGAATTAATTGAGGCTATCAGTGCAAAAGTGGTGTAACCCCAGACGATGTAAACCACCGGTGTAGTCAGCTTACACCCTTTTTTCTCTATTACTTCGCTATATTTTTTCTGTCCACCAGTTACGTTATGTACAGTTATGTTTTTGGAAGGCAAAAAGTAGCTTACTTGACTATTGTATTGAAAGTTCATTATGTAAGGAATGTATATTACAACCGCAACCAGATTATATTGTGGGTTACACCACTTTTGCGCTGATAGCCTCAATTTTTAACAGTTTTTAAAACAATCTTAAAATTATTATTTTCGAATTATTATTAAATGAAATTTATTTTCATATAAAATACAAAATTCATTCTTTCAACCATTTGGCAGCTGCGAAAAAAATATAATTTTGTGTGTGTGAATAAAAAAATCCAATAATAGTTTAATCTTTACGGCCGATACACACCTTAGTTTGTTTTTATTTTATTAAAAATACAAAACAATTTTAGTTTTAAATACTAATGTATTCTAAAGAACTAGCACAAAAGTTATACATTTTTATAATAAAATTATGCTATTGTTATTGTTGTTTTTTATGTTTTGTGAACAATTTTTAATGCTTCTGCATTTTTGTAGCTAATTTTCTCAACAACTATTTTTGGACATTTCTTTTCTACAGATATTTTTTAAAAGCCATCATGAGACAATTATATCTAATTATATTGATGAAGTTTTTTATTTCATTAACTGAGAGTAAAGACAGACAAAAATTGCTGGGCAGAATCAGTTGTTTGCTGCCTAATCAGTTTTTGTTGTAAAATTCTTGTTGCGATTATGAGCTGTGTCTTTCTTTAAGTCTGTGTTCCTGTTACTTACTTTGCTTTTACAGCCACTTTGTTTTCATTCTAACTTTGTTTTTAAAAACTTTCACTGTCATCAAATATTTATTTAAATAAACTATTGTCGTTCTTGGTGCACCAGTGTTGCCGCGCCAATAATGGTAAATATGATCCTAAACTCTGAAGAAAACGACCACATACCATACTATAGAAAGAAATGATGGATATAAATTATTAACAACAGTTAATAACATTATTTGAATAGCATTATGATACAACAAACAAAAACTTTAAAAACAAAACGTATGTACAAAGCGGATCTAAAAGTAAAGTAACAGGAACACAGAATTGAAGAAAAGCCAAAAGCACTTATTTGTACATAAATAAAGGTTTTAAATAAAACAATTTATATATATTTTTTATTTATTTATTTCTTTCAAAATTAATCGAATCAAAAATAAAATTAGTAATACAATGCATAGGTATTTCGTAAAAAAAGACGCGAATAATTCAAATGTACATAGGTAGTCCTACTTGGAATAAAAAAATCTTCGTATGTTAGGGTTAAAACATTTTTTTTCCTTGCATTTTTTCGCATACTTGTTGTAGCCCAGCTAGCACAAATTAGTAGCAGTGGAGTTAATGTAACAAGTAAAAGAGTCGCAAGATAAGATATGTAAAGCAATTGTAGCTCCATTGCGACTGAAAAAGCATATTTTTAACGTTTATTTTGCAACAACTTGGGTCGCAATGAGGCGACAAATATGTTGTAGGTATGTTTTAAATGAGTTGTTGCCACAAACTGAAGTTGCACGCAACAATATGAAAAATGATTGTAACATCCGAAAAAGTTACTGTTCTTTTAGTCGAACAAATTTAATATGTGTTTGTAACAAAATATAAATCGCAATTTAAGTGTGTTGCAAAAGTCAGAGACATAATGAAATGAAATAGAAAGACAAGACATTACTTTAAAATTGAAAAATTGCATGATTTGTACACCAAAATTTTAGAACGAATATCATTTTATCGATGAATGTGGGTGACTTACCTCTGAAAAATTTACGCGCCACCCAAAAAATTAAAATTTGGTAAACAATTGGCAGTTTAGAAAATTTTCAAATTCTTAATATTAGTATGGAAATCTGAAAACTGTAGCTAAATACATTTTTTTTTGGTTCCTAGTGTCATATTACACTGAAAATTATTGCAGAAAATATAAATTAATATATAAAATTGCATTTGATTTTTTCCAAATAAAACTGCATGGTGTAGGAAAAACATAGAACAATGGAAAATATGGCGAGCATAAAGCTTTTTGACAGATTTTATCCAAAGTTCTTGTAAATGAGTAAAAACTTCCCTGCAGCGTTCTTGTAACTAAATGAATTTTATAAGTTCGATTCGATTTTTTCTTACGACATTGCAACACATTAATAACCTCACTGCATCGTTTTGAACATTTAATTGTTGTGACTTTATAGTAACTTGATAAAAACATATAGCAACTTAGTCACATTAAGGTTGCTAACTTGTTACTCTATTTATGACAGTTACAATATAATAACGTTTTTAATAATGTTAATTTAACTTAAATATGTTATCTTTTTCTGTAAGTTTTATGGAACATTTTTACAACAGCTGCAATTGTAGTGTATGTTGACGTGACAAGTCCAAAGAAAATTTGACTGATGAATTAATTAAATTTGAATTGACAGGAAGACAAAGCAACCTACATATGGCAGTTCCTACCTAGTACTACAAAAATTATAATGAAGGTTTATCAAAAGCTCGCCTACTAAAACATTAGAGCGAGCTTGAGGAAAGTAAACAGAATAAAAGGCGAATTTCGGCACAGAAAAATCATTCTTTATCCAGACGTGGGACTCCCACTGAAAGTAAGGAATCCAACAAAATAGGGTCGTTTAGACATAGTTTGGGATCTACCACACTATATCACAGGATTAGTCAGACATTTTTTAAATACAAATATTCAAGATAACCAACAGCTTATTACAAGACTGTAAAAAGCATCAAAGGATATTACTTGTTTTGTTCATATTAATAAATTATAATATTTTCTGTTCATCATATTGTCTCATTTCTTTACAATTCAGCAACTGAAATATCATTAATATTCATACCAATTCTACCCTATAAACACAAATAGTGATTATCTGTAAAAAGAGAAGTCACACGCAAAAACAGTGTAACTGAATCGGATGATTTGTTGCAAAATGCTAATTCGAAACAATAATTTAGCCTATATGTGACTAAATTTGTTTAAAAAAACTGGATTACAACCCAAGTACAACATATTTTTGTTACAAATTGAAATCTGTGCTAGCTGTGAGTATTCCTTTAGACAATCGGTAGCGTTGTTGTTATGGAACATGACAATGTTGAAAAATTTCAATATCTCAAATAATTTGTATATTCCGTTTGCTTCAGTTGCTCAAGTTAAACTTGTTCTCTAAATACTAACACTTTATGTTCAGAATTTTATACCTCTAATCTCAGGTCTGCATGATTGGTTACAAAAATTAATTAATTAAATTAATTATTTTCTTGTCATTTAAATCTACGCACAGGGAACTGGACACTGGTGCAGAAATCCCATACAAGTTATACTTACTTATGATCTACTTTAAGTGCTATTGTTAATCATACTAATAAATTAATATTGATTAAGATTGTAGTAACCATACCAATAAAGGTGTTTTTAAAAAAAAAAATTAAATCTACGTCACTCGAGGAAAACTGATTTAAAAAAGTTTTCAGACCTCGCCCCCTACATCGGGAATATAGAAACACGCAGCAATAATGCCCACAAGTTGATGAATATTGTCCTTGCAATCGTTTTTTATTATTTAAAAAAGTGATCGAATTATCAAATAAAATTTTTTTAAAGTAAAGATTGGCTGGGTAACGAGTCAAAGTACTCCGCAGGTCCTTGTTTTGGAAAATAAAATGCTACCCAATGATTCCCGGCCTTATGTGCAGGATCCGTAATAGCTATTACGCATGCAGGTTTTTTATTTTTAGCGGTAAATGGTTGCATGGAAAGACTCCTCTAAAAAAACTCTTTTGTTATGCGATTATTCGGTAATGCATTTGCTAGCTCAATCGTGTTCATGGGGTCGCATTGGTTTGAATTTCCCTCATCATCATATCCATCTTGAATATTTAATTGATGGTGTTTGTAGCGATATTGAGGAAAGTTTTCAGTGTAATTATTCGTATCTTCAGCCAACTTGTCTCGTTTTGTTGAGACTTCGTTAATTGATTCTAAATCCGAACTTTGCAAATTTTCATCATCTTCTCCTTCTTCAGAAGTATACAATTTTGATTCATCATCTTCGTTTTTACAAGGGTATTGGCGAATTTCACCATAGTTTTCACTATATTTATTTACATCTTCAACCAACTTTGCTCGTTTTGTAATTGGCTCTGAATCTGAGCTCTGGTCTGTTCCAAGAATTGAATTTTTGTTATTATATGGTTCCGCTTGACTCTCTTCATATTTATCCATCTGCACTTGCTTAGAGAAAATACTACTAGATCTGTTCTCGCTGTTAGCATGTTCGGAAACTGTTTTCGGTGTTTGAATTTGTAAATGTTGCCGACCTCTTCTTAATTTCAACATTTTATATTTAATGATTTCTGTGGGGCTATGTCTATTATCATCCTCATACTCCATAGCATTATAGATATCTTCATATTCTCTGTTTCTGAGTGTGTGCGTTGATCGTTTTTTATGTCTAACAAGACTCTCTCGACGAGTGAATGTCCTGTTACATTCCAAGCACTCAACATAGTGATTGTAAGTTACTGCATTATATCGAGCGAGGTAAGTATTTATGTTCTGATGTCGGTGCGCCAGTGTTGGTGTGACGCCAGAGCTGGTGCATCGGCGTTGGTGCGCCGGTGTTGGCGCAGCGGTGTTGGTGTGACGCCACCTACCAACATCAACGCCGGTGCACCAGCGGGGTAGTTTATTTCTTTGGTGTGCCACACATGCTTGCTATTCTAATGGCACCGTAATGACTGAGTTTTTTGGACTAAGATCAAAGATGTACGCGAATAGTATAATGGATATATATTAATTTAAGATTAATTAAAATACACAGCTAAGTTAGCAAGAAGAGTTACAAGAAAAATATTGTAAATAGTATTATAAGAAAATAAAAATTATATATATTGTGTTATAAACACTGTTTTATTTGAAAATCCCTAACACAATTTTCCGAACACATCGGTCATAGTGTATATATGCACATTTAAATTTTTAATAGCAGATAAATGTTTAAAAAAAAAATAAAAGCAGTTTTACACCTGTACCGGCACGGTGGAGCTCCTTGCTGGTGACAACAAGGCTACTACCATCATGCTTGGGTAGACATAAAAATTTGAAACCGACATCCTCCCTAGCTTTCCGAAATTTTATAGGGGACGCTAAGCCGGTCACACGGTACACGCTAGCTCGCTGGAAGGGGTCGTGGAGTGTGTGACCGGAACGCTACATAGTGGTTCACCACTTACCTATTTGTTTAGGTGCAAGCTCTTCATGTGTTCTTCGTTGTTAGGTCCATCCCCACAGAGATCCAGGGTTGGTACCATGGAATCATGGGACCTGTAACCACGTGGAATCCCCCACGGGAGACCCTAGAGAGAAAAGAAATCTCCCTCCACAACCATCCTAGAAACTCAACGGAAAAACCTAGTACTGCATATTAAGTGAAAACATACACACTGTAATAATTAAAATTCAACATGCTTATATTATTTAACCACAAAAAACCAATAGTATACAATCAATAAAATGCCGTAGCAACAACAATGATCAAATAACAAATGTGAAATGATAGGTGAGACGGTGTATGTTGGGTGTGGGTGGCACTCACTGGATCTCAGCAAATCAAACGGAAAAGGATCTACGTCGCTTTGGCCAAAGAGAAGTGGACTAACATTTCCTGGGTAAGGTAAAAAGGACAAACAACCCAATTGGGCACGATGCCGGTACCATCTGGGCAATCTTTCAACACAGAAACAAATAATACCCACTAAAAAGGCTCAAACCAAAAGAGTGCTTGTTTACAACCACAGTATATATAGTGTACTATACCTAAAAAAGTAGTATATTTATGTCACTTAAAATGAATAAAACATAGTATATAAGAAGAGTGTGTGGTTAATCACGGTGTGACAACTTGTGAATATGTCCTAACAATTGTTGACTATAGTATGAGAAGGGGTTATTGTAATAAAACTACTCGTGAACACATATAGTAAAAGGATTAAAATAAGGTGTACTTATGATAGAACAGTTGCTAAATATGTTGAAAAAAAATGAGTAACTATAATATATAATAATTCGGTGGATATATTAGATAACCAAAAAAAATTGTAAATATAGGTAAGTCATTATTTTTAAAAGGAATTGCAAATATACTCAACCTAATTAATATAGTTAGTAGTAAAACACCAAACCAAATAATGTAATAACTAGAAAAAAACCGTGTAAGATTTCTCCGTGGTCCACAGATAATAAGATCACCACTTTCTTAGCCCAGGCGATTGCTCTTGAATCTTCAGCATTATCACCATATAACTTCGAAGGTTTTATTAAAACAGCAATGGCGGTGACTAGATATGCACCCAATAAGGCTAGCCCGTGTAAACTCCACAATGCCCAAAGGTGGCTGACGATATAAGTATCAATGCCGATGAACACCTCGAAAAAAGAAGCTCGTAGGATAAACGAGGGATGAATGCATCCAAACCTTGTTGTTCCACGGGCAATAATGGTCCGAGTTGACGTACGGATACGAGACGGGGATGTCTTCGGAAATAGGCTCTTCGGTCGCCACGTTACAAACTCGTGCACCAAAACTTCGATTACAGATGATTACAACTCAAAAAGTCCAGGTTAGATTTTTTGTAAAAAAACGGTGGGAAAGGGTCCTTTGGTTTTCAATCTTTATACTATTTCCTTTTCGAAACAAAAGAGGTTTGTTGTGCCACGTTTATCTCCTCCTCGGGCAGGGCGATTATCTCAAAACTTCACACAAGTCGAACTGATTTTAAGCATTAAAATCGATTCGTTTTCACATTATGCACCATTCATCTATATATATAAAAGTGAAAGTATGTCTGTCTGTAAATGTTCAATAGACTCCGAAACCGCTCATCCGATTGGCCTGAATTTTTGTATATAGGGGTTTTCGGGTACGGCGGGTGTTCCTACGCGGTCTATTTTGCTATATCTCGAACACTTCGGGTGGCTGTAGTGTACCGATATCCGTAAAATTCGAACTTTTGTATGGGAGGTACTCTTCGAATTACTGCTAAAGAGCTCAGATCTATATTATTTGGGTTTTTCCGAAAAAAATACGATTCCCAAAGTTTCAGATCGATCGGTCCAAATTTAAAATGGCGGCCAACGCAAAATGGTGGATTACCTTTTTCTTTGCAAGCCATACGGTATGGGTATTAAATGAAAGGGTATGACAAGTAGAATATTATTAGCTCTGTGTGGAGTCATTCCAAATTCAAAATTCGCCTACTTGATTCGAAAAAACTTTGAATTACGAACTCCAGAAATGACTTGACTAATAATTTCTGAAATTTCCGCGAGAGGGGGGAATAATTAACAAGGAGAATTTTTCATTAATTAACCGACCGTTACACACCATATATATTTCAAAATACAGTTTTTAAGTTATACCGGCGACACACTACAGGAATTTATGATCATATCCTAACTTATTAAGATAACTTTCAAGTGTGTATGATCATAAATTGTGCTCGTGAACTTCATTTTAATTTCATAAATGAAGTTCTACAAAGCTCATATTTAAATATGAAGTTGGAAATATTGGAAGTAAAAGCCTTTTTTCCCGGTTTTTATATTGCACAGTTGGCTTTTTTAATGTCAGTTCTGGTTAAATTCTGAGGTAACTTGATATCACTACTCATATTATCAATAAATGTATGCTTTTTTGCGCTTTTTTAAATAAATTGAGCACAAATTCCTCTCTCATTTAACTTTTACGAATTTTAAATATTTGAGTTCTTCAAACTAGCGCATGTCAAAAGCTTGCACATATGAGGTTTGTAGTGTGTCAACCTTAAAAATTTATTAAGATAAATAAAAATGAAGGGAGTGGCTATTCGCACTGCAGAGTAAATAAGAGTAGATAAGAGTAGATGAGAGTAGATGAGAGTAGATGAGAGAGTAAATAAGAGTAGATGAGAGTACATAAGAGTAGATGAGAGTACATGAGAGAAGATGAGAGTAAATGAGAGAGTAGATGAGAGTATATCTACTCTCATCTACTCTCTCATTTACTCTCATCTACTCTCGTCTACTCTCATCTACTCTCTCATCTACTCTCATCTACTCTCCCATTTACTCTCATCTATTCTCATCTACTCTCGTCTACTCTAGTCTACTCTCATCTACTCTCTCATATATTCTCATCTACTCTTATCTACTCTGCAGTGCGAATAGCCTCGGCCAAAAATGAACATTAAGGATATGATCATAAATTGCTGTAGTGTGTCGCCGGTATAATTCATATTGTTCTACTAAAATTATTTTTGACATTATATGTTTGTAATAAATTTGGATTTTTATAAATAAAAATTATATTTCTTTTCATTCAATGCTTTTATTTACTAACATGTATAAAAAAATATTAACACAATTTTGAACATCGCATCGTACAGCTTTTAAATTACCGTGTATTTGACAAAATGTCTGGAATTGTTTCAGGTTCTCTAATTTTGGTATTTCAGGTTGCTTTATTTTTGCTTCCGGAACGTATTTTTCAATAAATTTAGACTTTTCAAGGCCTTTTACAAAAATTGTTGACTGTGATAAATAAATCCTTCAGTATGCTAGGCAATTTATTGTAATTGATATTTCCGCTTTTCCATCTTAATCCATTTATTTTGCTAAAGTTGAAATCATCTTGCCATCTAGCCTTTGGTGACAATTCATTATAACGGTATGGAGGCTTAAATTAATATAAGCTTGGTGTAAGGGAGCCATAATGTAAGACCGACAGCTCCTTAGCAAACTGCTGGCCATTATTTCCACTGACAAACTGAATGTCTAAAATGATCCCGTTTGAACTCATGACTTCAACTATATAAAAGAAAATACCAAATGAGCTTTAAATGTAAATTTAAATCCTTTTATGGCGTCACACTAACACCGCTGCACCAACACCGGCGCACCAACGCCGATGCACCAGCTCTGGCGTCACACCAACACTGGCGCACCGACACCAGAACATAAATACTTACCTCGCTCGATATAATGCAGTAACTTACAATCACTATGTTGAGTGCTTGGAATGTAACAGGACATTCACTCGTCGAGAGAGTCTTGTTAGACATAAAAAACGATCAACGCACACACTCAGAAACAGAGAATATGAAGATATCTATAATGCTATGGAGTATGAGGATGATAATAGACATAGCCCCACAGAAATCATTAAAAATAAAATGTTGAAATTAAGAAGAGGTCGGCAACATTTACAAATTCAAACACCGAAAACAGTTTCCGAACATGCTAACAGCGAGAACAGATCTAGTAGTATTTTCTCTAAGCAAGTGCAGATGGATAAATATGAAGAGAGTCAAGCGGAACCATATAATAACAAAAATTCAATTCTTGGAACAGACCAGAGATCAGATTCAGAGCCAATTACAAAACGAGCAAAGTTGGTTGAAGATGTAAATAAATATAGTGAAAACTATGGTGAAATTCGCCAATACCCTTGTAAAAACGAAGATGATGAATCAAAATTGTATACTTCTGAAGAAGGAGAAGATGATGAAAATTTGCAAAGTTCGGATTTAGAATCAATTAACGAAGTCTCAACAAAACGAGACAAGTTGGCTGAAGATACGAATAATTACACTGAAAACTTTCCTCAATATCGCTACAAACACCATCAATTAAATATTCAAGATGGATATGATGATGAGGGAAATTCAAACCAATGCGACCCCATGAACACGATTGAGCTAGCAAATGCATTACCGAATAATCGCATAACAAAAGAGTTTTTTTAGAGGAGTCTTTCCATGCAACCATTTACCGCTAAAAATAAAAAACCTGCATGCGTAATAGCTATTACGGATCCTGCACATAAGGCCGGGAATCATTGGGTAGCATTTTATTTTCCAAAACAAGGACCTGCGGAGTACTTTGACTCGTTACCCAGCCAATCTTTACTTTAAAAAAATTTTATTTGATAATTCGATCACTTTTTTAAATAATAAAAAACGATTGCAAGGACAATATTCATCAACTTGTGGGCATTATTGCTGCGTGTTTCTATATTCCCGATGTAGGGGGCGAGGTCTGAAAACTTTTTTAAATCAGTTTTCCTCGAGTGACGTAGATTTAAATGACAAGAAAATAATTACCTAATTTATTTTTAAAGGATTTTGCACAGGGTGGCTGGAGTTTTTGTAACCAATCATGCAGACCTGAGATTCGAGCTATAAAATTCTGAACATAAAGTGTTAGTATTTAGAGTACAAGTTTAATTTGAGCAACATGGAGATATCACGAAAAAGACAAGAGATATCATACTGAAGAGTCATTCCATGTAAAATCAACACGCGAAAATTTTCAGAAGGCTGAAACTTTGCAAAAAGTTTCTTCAAACAATTACAAAACAAACCCTGAAATTCATTTTTTTTTTGAAAAAATTACTATTCAATTTTTAAGCTATTTTTTAAACAATACTTACAGAAACCCCATAAATTCGAAAATTTTATTTCGGCTATAATTCGACGAAAAAACATAAAAAATGGGTCCCAATATATACATACGATAGGTATGACCTTGTAGAACACGAATCAACGATGGTTTGATTTTTAGAATGCGTCCTGCTCTCTGATTGGTCGAAAAACTGAAAAAAACGTTTTTTTTAAATATCCAAAATAAGGTATTTTTTAAAAATTTGAAAAAAATATGAAAAAATCGGAAATTTTGTGCTCTACAAGCTGGTGGTATTTAATTTTTGTGTATGATGGATTTAAAACATGGAAAAAATTATTTTGTTCATCGTAAAATCCGTTTCGTGGTTTAACGCTAATTTTTACAGGAATTTCTTTAGTTTTACATCTTTTTATGTTTCGGAATGTCTTATTCGAGTCTTTTTTATAAAGTTGTTGGCAGCACTGCAACCTCGCTTCGATAATAGCATATTTACATTACTCTTTGAGCCGGTTTAGACGGTGCGCTCCAGCGCATGTGCCTCTCGAACTTTGTGGATAAAGGGAGAAGTGGAGTGGTACATCTCTTCATTCCCACTCCTCCCTTCATCTTCAAACGTTCGTGAGGCACATGCGCTGAAGCGCACCGTCTAAAACAGCTCATTGTCACAAAATCCCACCCACTGACCCACACCAAGACCCTGTGTGGTACTGCGCACCCATGCTGCGCAATTACGCTGGCCGTACTCCGACACACGTGCCCACTCAGCCTCTTAATCGTTCGCACGCCGTGTGACGCGATCTGCTCACTTTCAAGAAATCTATTTGTTATTAAGCTAATGTTTGACCTTTTTTTCCAAACGCATCGTAAATCATAAACACTATCACAAAATGTGCTCAATCGGGCAATTTTTGAATGAATCTTGTGCAACGGAAGCATCTACGTCGACAACTGCTTCAAATACAACTTTTCAACACAGATCCAGTTTTTCTCCGTTGAATATCAAATTAGTAGGGACAGTAAGGACAGGTAGCAAATAACACAAAATATTCATATTTTGTATTTTATACTTTTTAATTATTTAGTTCATTTACTTTAACTTTTTGTCTTTGTTAGGTTGTAAACAATGGGAAACGATTTGTAAATACCACGAAAACAAATTTCTGTTGTTGTATGAAGTGAATGAAAAGTTCTGTTGTGATCCAAACAATGTTCATAAAAAACGCATCATACAAAAATTGAGAGTTGTATCGTACGATTTATACAGATGTTGCAAGTTGTTAGATTCGATAAAAGATGTTTTACCTGGGCAAAAACTGTGCTCCAATTGTCTAAAGACAGTGAACCAGCTTCTTAAGGATAAAAACATCACGTCAGATGCTTTAAATTCTCAAGAAACAGCTACCGATGAAAACTCAGAATCTCAGTCGTCTGGTTCAGGTATTTCTTATTATTTACGTAATTGAAAAAACAAGTAAGTTTCAAGTTTTAATTTTTTCCTTGATGTATGTTTCTAGTTTACGTTGCCAGTCTACATTTTTCGGATGAATCGTAGGACGAAATTGACATTCGGAGCCAAAAGAGAAAGACTTCGATGAATTGATAGAACAGCTGAAATCCAAGTTCCAAATGAGCACATCCAAAAATGACACGTGTTTAGTACTGTCAGTTCTGCCGAAGAGTTGGAGTATCAAAAAGATAGAAGAAGAGTTTGGAGCGACGAATTACTTTGTTCGAAAAGTAAAGCAACTGGTCCAGGAAAATGGCATTTTATGCACACCGAACCCAAAACTTGGAAACCGTCTCCCCGAGGATGTTGTAAAGAAGGTGCTGGATTTTTACGAAAATGATGATACCATTGGACGGACCATGCCCGGAAAAAAGGACAAAAAAAGTTTTAAAATCCAGGGAACTAAAGTGGTCAAGCAGAAACGCTTACTGTTGTGTAATCTCAATGAACTGTACGAGATTTTTAAGCAGAAAGATCCAACAATCAAGATCTCTTTTTCAAAATTCGCAGAATTGCGACCGCCGAACTGCATTCTCGCAGGATCCTCGGGAACACACACCGTTTGTGTTTGTAAATATCACGAACACACAAGATTGATGATTGATGGTATCAATTTATCGAAACTCACAAGTAACTCTTCGCCCTCCTTGAAAACTTACAAAGACTGTATCAAAATGCTTGTTTGCGAAAACCCAACGGAAAATTGTTTCAAACAGGATTGCGAAATGTGTCCAAAAATGGAGATGTTGGAAAATATACTGACTGACATTGTTGAAAGAGAATCGATCGAAACCGTCATTTATAAACAATGGATCTCTGTTGATAGAACAACTTTGAAAGTGATGCAGAAATCGTCAGAAGATTTTATCTTTCAACTTGTGGCAAATTTTGGGCGATTTAATTTTACACGATTATGTTGCCAAGTGCCAATCCAATTATGTACATGCGAGAAAGAAAGAGTTACAACAAGGAGAAGTCCTGGTGATTGGAGATTTTTCTGAAAATTACACGTTTGTGATTCAAGATGCTATACAGAATTATTATTGGGTAAAGGAACAAGATACTCTTCATCCATTTGTGGCATACTACAAAACTGAGGACAGCAAAGAAACTCATTTGAATTTCATCGTTTTATCTGAAGATAAAACACATGACTCTGATGTTGTTAATCTCTTCATTGGAAAACTAATTCAGTTTTTGAAACAACGATTGCCAATTGTCCAGAAAATGATTTACTTCACGGTATCGTAGCAGAATGGCATTTTTTCGCGACGAGTCATGGCAAAGGACCGTGCGATGGGCTTGGCGGAGTGTTCAAACGTTGTGCGACAGCGGACAGTCTCAACGGTGTAGTTATAACCACGCCACAACAGCTTTTCCAGTGGGCGACGAACAAATGGAGCAACGATGAAACTGACCTCGCGAGGATAAATTTTGATTGCGTAGACAGTGCTGAAATCAAAATACATTCAAAACGACTAAAAGCTCGTTATTCGACAGCTCGGAGGTACGCAGGCCTGAGAAAAATACATTGTATTAAACCAATTTCTGCATCAACAGTGGAAATGAGGGAAGTTTCTTCGTCAAGAAATTGTATAACTTGGACTGCAATAAACTAACTTCTATGTAAAAACACTTAGGTTATTTTTTTGAATGTGAATAATGTTGTAATAAAATTTGAAATCGCAATTACTAAATTTTTCTTTCACCCGTTAAAAATAAATGTTTTAGGCAATTTTTTTGGCTGCAGCAATTAACGATAGTAAACCACAAAAATGTAAAACAAAGACTCGAATAAGACATTCCGAAACATAAAAAGATGTAAACCTAAAGAAATTCCTGTAAAAATTAGCTTTAAACTATGAAACGCATTTTACGATGAACAAAATAATTTTTTTCATGGTTTAAATCCATCATACACAAAAAATAAATACCACCAGCTTGTAGAGCACAAAATTTCCGATTTTTTCATATTTTTTTCAAATTTTTAAAAAATACCTTATTTTGGATATTTAAAAAAACGTTTTTTTCAGTTTTTCGACCAATCAGAGAGCAGGACGCATTCTAAAAATCAAACCATCGTTGATTCGTGTTCTACAAGGTCATACCTATCGTATGTATATATTGGGACCCATTTTTTATGTTTTTTCGGCGAATTATAGCCGAAATAAAATTTTCGAATTTATGGGGTTTCTGTAAGTATTGTTTAAAAAATTGCTTAAAAATATAATAGTAATTTTATCAAAAAAAAAGGAATTTCAGGATATGTTTTGTAATTGTTTGAAGAAACTTTTTGCAAAGTTTCAGCCTTCTGAAAATTTTCGCTTGTTGATTTGACACGGAATGACTCTGAAGCAAACGGAACTATACAAATTATTTGAGATATTGAAATTTTTCAAAATTGTCATGTTCCATAACAACAACGCTACCCATTGTCTAAAGGAATACTACAACAAGTATGCGAAAAAATGCAAGGAAAAAAAATGTTTTAACCCTAACATACGAAGATTTTTTTATTCCAAGTAGGACTACCTATGTACATTTGAATTATTCGCGTCTTTTTTTACGAAATACCTATGCATTGTATTACTAATCTAATTTTTGATTCGATTAATTTTGAAAGAAATAAATAAAGAAAAAATATATATAAATTGTTTTATTTAAAACTTTTATTTATGTACAAATAAGTGCTTTTGGCTTTTCTTCAATTCTGTGTTCCTGTTACTTTACTTTTAGATCCGCTTTGTACATACGTTTTGTTTTTAAAGTTTTTGTTTGTTGTATCATAATTTTTTTTGTTTTCAAATAATATTATTAACTGTTGTTAATAATTAAAATCCATCCTTTCTTTCTATAGTACGCTATGTGGTCGTTTTCTTCAGAGTTTAGGATCATATTTACCATTGTTGGCGAGTCAACACTGGTGCACCAAGAACGACAAATCTTTGGTGACAGTGAAAGTTTTTAAAAACAAAGTTAGAATGAAAACAAAGTGGCTGTAAAAGCAAAGTAAGTAACAGGAACGCAGACTTAAAGAAAGACACAGCTCATAATCGCAACAAGAATTTTACAACAAAAACTGATTAGGCAGCAAACAACTGATTCTGCCCAGCAATTTTTGTCTGTCTTTACTCTCAGTTAATGAAATAAAAAACTTCATCAATATAATTAGATATAATTGTCTCATGATGGCTTTTAAAAAATATCTGTAGAAAAGAAAAGTCCAAAAATAGTTGTTGAGAAAACTAGCTACAAAAATGCAGAAGCATTAAAAATTGTTCACAAAACATAAAAAACAACAATAACAATAGCATAATTTTATTATACAAATGTATAATTTTTGTGCTAGTTCTTTAGAATACATTAGTATTTAAAACTAAAATTGTTTTGTATTTTTAATAAAATAAAAACAAACTAAGGTGTGTATCGGCCGTAAAGATTAAACTATTATTGGATTTTTTTATTCACACACACAAAATAATATTTTTTTCGCAGCTGCCAAATGGTTGAAAGAATGAATTTTGTATTTTATATGAAAATAAATTTCATTTAATAATAATTCGAAAATAATAATTTTAAGATTGTTTTAAAAACTGTTAAAAATTGAGGCTATCAGCGCAAAAGTGGTGTAACCCACAATATAATCTGGTTGCGGTTTTGGTGTAATATACCTTCCTTACATAATGAACTTTCAATACAATAGTCAAGTGAGCTACTTTTTGCCTTCCAAAAACATAACTGTACATAACGTAACTGGTGGACAGAAAAATATAGCGAAGTAATAGAGAAAAAAGGGTGTAAGCTGACTACACCGGTGGTTTACATCGTCTGGGGTTACACTTTTACTGATAGCCTCAATTAATTCGCCTCGTAAATTTTTATTTTATCGTAAGATTAGTTTTTTCAGATTTCTAATTTGTTGCATCTATGCAATAACACTGACGTTATTTTTCGCTTTTTGTGTGTACAACTAGGTGGCTTGTTCATCAGTGGTAGTATCAAGTGAATCTAAAAGCAAAGTAACAGGAACACCGACTTGAAGAAAAGCTAGAAGCACAATTACTGCAGTTGCAAAGAGCCCACGAAATCTGGTATAAGAAAACACAAATAAAAAATACTCTCAGAGGAAGCAGCCAAGCAAATTGATTTTATCAGTGATCTTGGTCGCAACTGCAAAAAGACCGCGAAAGCTGGTGTAAAGAAAAACAAAAACAGCAACTAAGCATATTTATTGCGCAAGAAGGTTTTTTACTTGCAGAAAATTTTGCTAAAGTGCATAACTTTTTGCAAAAGCATTTCATTCAAGTCAGTAAACAAACTATGTACTTATTTTATATTGAAAACTTTTACACCTCCATTGAAAGCCATGGCTCGTATAAAACATACATTCTGCGCTTCAAGTCTTCGCTTGAGTTTTTTTGCAAAGATTCTGCTCGATCAGAACCGTTTCCACAACAGCAAAGTGTAAGGCAAGCAGCCTTAGCGCTTGGATAATATTGTTTGTAAAATCGTGGCCATCATAAATGATTGGCCTTGCCTTGCTCTGTGTCTCTTATTTCCTTTCATATGTAGTGCTCAAGATCAATTTTTGCTTTCATCGTCCACAGTGTCTGCCTGCGGGGCAAGAGGCACCTCGCGTAACTTTGTTATTCATATGTTGAGGCTCCTCTTAAGCAGCAGCAATCCACGTGAAAAATTTGCTTCGCTGTGAATTTACCTAGTTTTCTTGTTCAAGATCCACACGGGCTGCTGCTTTTTTCTTTCTTTCTCATTTCGTAGGCTCATGCAACTACCATCACGATCATGTGCACATTATTTTCGCGAATCGTGCAGGTAAACCTCGCCAGATCTAAAAATAGAATTATACAACTGCATATATGTACACAAATAACCCGACTTCATCACAGTGTCTGGCTGTGGAGCAGGGGGCACATGTGCAGACCGTAGTTAGGTAATAAGCCGTCGGCCCAGTCATTGTCACTAGCTGCACTTCCCACTCTCACTTTTTCTTCCGTCAAATTGCTGCTGCCGCAATTTTTTGTTTTGTTTTTTTCTTTCTTTCTCATTTCGCAGGCTCTTGCAACTGCGATCACGATCATGTGCACATTATTTTCGTCGGGTCGCACGGGTAAACCTAGAATTCCACAACTGCATATATGTACACACATAATCCGACTTCATCCAACTGCCGTCTTGGTCAAGTTGGCTAAGGCATTGGTTTTTCATTTCGCGATTCGCTGGCGCGAGTTCAATTCCCGACCGACCATGTTTGCGATTTTTATAGGCAATGACTAATACAGAGTGTAAGATCCATATCAATAGCTACCGCCGTAGTAGTCAGCAAGTAACAAAGTATTTTTCATTCATTCACTCGGTTTCATAAGTTCAGGTTATAACAACAACAACAACCATGCAATACTCACCGCCGCCTGCAAGGTCATTAGCCTGGGTGTCATAACCGGTTCAACCCTCACAAGGGCGGAGGCAAGAGCAAGGAGCGTTAGCCGCAAAGGCCAGAGCCCTGCCGAGTCCCCGCCGACCCCCGCTGAGCCCCAAGCCACCGGCCCTGACCGACTCGTCCAAGCGTCTCAAGGTCAACCACCTTGACCTACATCCCACGGCCGTGATTGATTGATGACAGGTGGTTAACATTGACCTAGTTTCCAAGGGCAATGACCTTTCCGTGACCTAGTTCCCAAGGTCATAAAAAAATTCTCACGCTCTCGTGGCGGAATACCTACTATCGTGTTATCATAGAGGGAATTAATTTGATTAAATTTCTTCCTTTTCTAGGCTTTCCTTTTGCAGAAGCATCAAATATTGGTCGTATTCTTGTCGTACTATTTTCTTTAACTACATTATGACGAGGTAAATAATGTGAGTGCATTCTTCTTCTGGAACTTTTTTTATAATACCTTCTTGTAACCATTCATCAAAAACATGGCCATATTCTTCAAACAAACCATCCAGTTTTAATTTTTTGATTGTCGAATCTAATCTCTTTACGGCAATATTTTAATTATCAGACAACGATGGCTGATTTTCGAGAAATGGCAGATGCATTACATACCTCCCTCCTGGAACTTTCTTGATGGTGTTCAAAAAATATTCTTCAGCCGCTATCTGTAACTCCGACTTCTTTTTCTTTTCAGATGGGTCCTCTATACCTAATACGTCTAAGGACCACAAATCAGAAATGACCGCTTCTTTAATTAATAGTGAATTGACAATTGCTGCAACATTTTTTGAATCGTTTGTTCCTGGCGCACGACCAATAATTGTTCACCCAAGTTCCGTTTCGATTGCTACAATACCTGGACTTAACGACTCTTTCCTTCCTGTAAGCAACTTGCCACACAAATCAGCTCCAATTAAAACTTCGATCGGTCAAATTGAATGTCAAAATGTTTCAATTCTTTTTGCATTGCTTCTTTATTTATAGGTGGAATCCTATCACAAATTACTTCTTGATCTAATACTTCAAAATTACACCTATACTTATCTATCAGACAAATGCATTTTATAAACCTCATGTTCTACTAAATTTGTACTTACGCCACCGAATAATTCAAGTCGTATATACTCTCTTCTGATACATAAATACTTCATTTTGGGGGCTTTACTTCGTAAAATACATGAACGTTGCGACGCAGAATCGATTATGTATCTGACATTGTAATCCTGATCATTTCCTCTCAATTTTAGCAACAAATGTTTGTAGATACACTTTCGGAGATTTTTCTATATTCGTTAAAGTTTGCTCCATTGCCTTAATAGAAGTCGAATTGTTTTCTCTTTCACGTTTCATAGGAATATTATGTACACAGCAGTACATTACGTTTCCTCTTGCATAAGATGCATCTAGATTTACTCCAACAATCCTTCGGCCTATGCCCACTTTTAAAACAATTATAGCAACAATGTCTTTTACTAACCTTTCTCTCTTCTAATGACATTCCAGATGCCTTGAGCAGTCCGAACTGTTATGTTTAGTTTTGCAGAACACACAATTAAATTCACCCGCAGTTGTCAATAATCCTGTAGCAGTGGCTATTTGTCTTAGTTCTAGGGATTTCGCATACTTTGCCTTCGATGTCTTTTCCACTTTGAACCCTGTTAATGCTAACATAATTTTCTCCTCGTTTTCCAATTCAATTCGTAGAAAATTTATTAACAATTGAAGTCGGTGCCAGGTGCGTAATATTTCTTCAGGGAGGCACAAATCTATTAAAGGCATTGCAGCGAATCTTTCAGTCGTTACTTTCAAAGTTTCCAGCGCTCTTAATCTTGATTCTACTTTATCATACAACATAGACAGTTCCATTTTCTTCCACTAAGAGTTCTTCTCTTCCGTACCTTGTTCGCAAACATTCAATAGCTTTACAATAATTTTCATTAATTTCTGGAACTAAAGTCCTCGCTTTCGAACCAGGAACAGTGGCTTGTGTCAAATACTGGAATTTATCTCCTTCATCGATAGACGCATTTTCGTGTGTTTTACAAAACTGTGTCCAGAATGGCAACCACTTCTTCAGATCACCGCTAAATAGCTTGAACTCAAGTTGTGGAAGTTTAAATGGACAGTTATTCTGCACTAATGCAAAACTCGTTGGTGTTTCACTGGAATAGCACTCCTAGTTTCTTTCTCTAAGGCTGCTACTCCGATTTCAACCGCAGTATACCTCATTTGGTGTTCGTCGGCGCTGTCTATTTCTTTTTCTAAAACTCTCTCGTCGGCATCTTCAGCTAATAATTGCTCATAAAGCTTCGCATTTATGTCTACCAACTTTTGATTTTTTTCTTCTACGAGTTTCATTAATCTTTTTATTACATTCATGTCCTTCTCCTCCTTCGCAATCTCCACCTCCAACAATGTAATTTTTTTCGTGAAGGAAGTTCTCCCTACGCTACGAGATTTTATATATGCCTCCATTTTGTGATCTAGTCCTGTCACGGTCGCCAGTTGTGTGGAAAAGTTAAATAAATTCCACGAAAAAATTTATTAATTAAGTAATACAATCTATGTATACAAAATCTCGTAACGCTTACTGGAAAGATATATAATAATTTATAAGGAATGCTCCCTACTCGTAGCTAACCTGGAGAAAGAATGAGCAAATTCAATTCCAAAATTTCCTAAACAATATTTTAGACATATTAACTACTCGATTCAAAATAAAAATAATAAGTTAGTGCATTTTCCAACAGTGAGTGTAGGGATAACCTGTGTATGTAAGTCTTCTTCGAGGAAAAGGATTTCTTACAACCTGTATAGACGCTTTCACTATCATGATCTTTATTGCTTTGAGTTCCATTTCACTATTTCAATTATCTTCTACCAACCATTCACTCTCACTGTCACTTGATAAATATTCCAAATTTTTTGTTGGTATCATTGTTATTATTATTTTTATTTTGTTGATTTGTTGATGTAGATACGACATACGATAATCTGAACGGTCTATAGTCCATTAGGGGGTGTTCCAACATAACACCGTTAAGAAAATCGAACCCTACAACGATTTTGGGTCGCAGATCACGAAAATCGGGGTCCGGCGGTCCTAAAATATGGGCGTCACCCTTAAAATCGCAAAAAACACCCCATTTTAAGGGTTTTTCGCGGTAATTTCAATAATTATGAATAATAATGCGATAAAATGCACTTTTTTCAATATTTATTTGCGAAGGGTGTTGATTTATACTAAATCAAGCTAAACTTTATGATAAGGGATGATCCTAAAGGGTTAAAACAACCCCTCAATCGACTGAAAATTAAAAAATTTGTAAAATTCTTCCACAAATTGAAAAATCAACTTTAAATAAAAAAAATTTGCAAAAAATTTTTTTTCTGCCTTTTGCTTGAAATGGGGTTGTATAGGTTTTATCAGACAAAAATTAAATATTTTCAACCCTTAAGGGGGTAAAACTACCCCTAGATTAAAGTTGAATTTGAAAAAAATTTAATTTTTTTTTGCAGTGAAATTTTTTTTTTGATGAAATATTATTAAAACATTTGGAAAATTTTATTGACCAAAATTACATTTCTCCAATCCACATCCTACATCGAGATTCCGCCCCGTACCTGCAAGCAACTACAGATGAGAGCCTATAGCCCTATGAGGCAAAGGGTAGCGGAATCCTTAAAGAAAGATTTTAATCCAAATATGCCTCTTACTGTTCATTGGGACGGCAAACTAATTGAAGACATTACAGGACACGAAACAGTGGATCGCCTTCCCATTTTAGTGTCAGGACAGGGTGTGGATCAACTTTTGGCAGTTCCCAAAGTCAGGGGCGGCGCGTGGTTTTTTGCGCCCGGTGTATTATGCTATATTGCGCCCCATCAGCTGATCATATGAAAAAAGCGGAAAATACACAGGGCACTTCTAAAGCCTGAACCAGATATGACGAGCCGGACCGTAGCCGTACGTACCGTAACGTACGAACATGAGTGTTTATATGGCACCCACCTAAATTGAAATAATGAACTTGCCGAATGTTCGTTAAATTCTCGTACGTACGGGTGCCGTAAGAATGGCACAAAACCTTAGCATCCGTTAGCTATTTAAAAAATCTGTTCACATTTTAACAATTTTTTAATAAATTTGGAGCAGTAATGACAAAAAACAGATAAAGGAGATATTGAAGGCCTTCTAAATTGTTTAACCAAGAAACTATGACATATTCTCGCGTGAATAAAAAATTGCGCTGAATCCAATTTCTCTATTTTTACAAATGTGACACGGTAATATCCATGGCTGCTTCTCATTTTGTTTATTTCGCAATTTTTTCTTCCTTGTTTTTTCCGAGCACTTCTAAGTTTTTTGTGCTCCGTCCACAACTTAAATAAATCAATTAAATCACTTAAATCTTTATTTATTCTCTGACATCATCTAATTGAGGAACTATGCTACTTTCACTACTAGTCTTACTAAGCTTTTTAGTGTCTTCTGTTTCAAAATAATAATATTTTAATCGAACTGGAGAAATAAGCATATAAATTTTGAATAGTATCCTAACAAGAAATTACCTTTAGAAACATAGGTTTTTTCGAAATTCACACCTATGACCTATTATCAAACGATGCATCAATGAAGTCTGAGTTGAAGAGGTAGTTAATGGAAAATTGTATTTGTACTATTTATGTTTGCATTATTATATTCGCGGAACAGTAAAATATTTTAATTTTCGTAAGCATACATAAAAACAATAAACAAATTAATTCTAATAAAATATAAACAATATAATTTAAAAATGTATTACCTAAAATTAGTAATTTAATAATTATTATTAAATCTAAAATATTACTTTTATCACTCAAAATTTTAAATCTAATAAAAATATTTCACTCAATTTGCTCTTTATAAATTCGTCCAGAGAAACAGGCACAAAACTTAAAATTGCACCATAACTAACTCGTATAACATAAAAAAAAATCTACATATTAATTTGTTAGACAGTAAGGAACACACAAAAAATCACAAGATATTTTGTTCTCATTTCGTTTATTTACCTCTTTTAACAAATCTTGGAACAAAATTTAAAAGTGCCCCAGCAGCGCCCTGAAGTTTATATCAATCACAGTAAACGTTCACGTTCAAATTAGAGAACATCAGTTGAATGAGAAATTTTTCTCTCACTTGGTGGATATTTCTCCTGAATTTTTACTTCTGCTTATTTTCTGGACAGAAATTATATGAAAATCTCGAAGCAAAAGTCTCGAGAGGAAGTAGAAAAAGTCTCGAGAGTACGAGAGGAAGTAAAATTTGCACACTTTTTTTGCATGGAATTTGTGTTGTGTTATTACATGAGTTGAAATATAGAATATTTTATTGGGAAAATAAACTGGAAAACTAAATCCTGTTAATAAAAATGAAATCCTGTAATATATGAAAAGGATGTCACAAAAACACTTTTTCAATTCTTTTTCAGTTTTAAATTTTTTTTTAAATCTGAATATCTGAAATGGCGCCCCCGTCCAATAGCGCCCGGTGCAAGTGCACCATTCGCACCTATGAAAGCGCCGCCCTTGCCCAAAGTCAGTCATGGAACTGGGGAGGCGTGTGCTTCATCTGTTTATGACACTATTCTTTCTTGGAACTTGAGCGACAAAATAAAATGCTTTTGCTTCGACACCACTGCAGTCAACACTGGTTTAAGAAGAGGTGCTTGCATTCTATTAGAGCAGAAGATAAAAAAATATGCCCTTTGGTTGCCCTGTCGTCACCATATAATGGAAATAATACTAGAAGCAGTCGTAGTTCAAGCACTAGGTCCGTCAAGTGGACCAGAAATATTGATCTTCAAACGATTTAGAGTTGCTCAGTATAGTTTCTTCAGACCCTGACTCTTTAAAATGCATAGAAAATATAGTAAGCAGCACAATCTCATTCGCTGAAAAACAGTTAAAGGATTATCAGCCACGGGACGATTACAAGGAACTGTTGAAACTTACAATAATATTTTTGGGAGGTGTGCCTAATAGAGGGATATCATATTATTGCCTTAAGCTTTTTATGTTTAGAGACCAGTTTAAATTGACAAAAAGGGAACTTAAAGTGATTACAGAAATTTGCGTTTTCGTTGTTACGATATATGTAAGATGCTGGTTTCAAGCTACCGTGGTAACTTCAGCACCAAGGAACGACTTGTGGCTATTAAAAAATCTTAAGAAATTTGAAAATATAAACAAAGCCATGTCCAAAAAAGCTCTAACGAAGTTCCTGGGGCAGTTGTGGTATCTGTCCGAAGAACTAGTTGCGCTTGCTTTTTTTGATGGCGGAGTTTCTCTTAAAAGCAAACAAAAAATGGTGATTGCACTGAATGAGGAAGGTCCAGACTATAGCCAGAAGCGAATTACCTTGGAGCTAAGTCACATCGAAGCAAAAAATATTGATGATTTCGTGTCCAGCAACACCTTAAGATTTTTTAGAATCCTGGGAATCTCGTCTGCATTTTTGCAAAAAGAACCTAGTCTTTGGGAAGAAGATGAAAACTACAAAGCTTCCAGAGAAATTATACATTCTATGAGAGTGGTAAACGACATTGCGGAACGAGGCGTAGCATTAGTTGAAGAATATAATAAACTGATTACCAACGACGAAGAGCAAAAACAATTCCTTCTTTTACTTGTGAAAAATTTCAGGCAAAAGTACCCTGATACAAAAAAAACTACGTTATTAGCATAAGTTACCAATTTTTTTATCTTTGTAAGTTATTTAATTTGTGCAATGTGAAACCTTGTCTTTTTTTTAATTTAATAAAAGAATTTTCAAAAATACTTTGTTTTTATTTTTCATGTGCCGGTAGCGACCTAGTCCAGTCCAATTAGTAAATGAAATTGCATTTTAAGAGGTACGGAATTTTTTTTCGGGTACATCTGACAATGATAAAACCAAGTTTGTGGGGTCGCAGTGGCTTGGGAAAAGCCGCCATCTTGAAAAAGACGAAGAGCTTGTTTATATTAAATAGCCCATTTGCATGCAATGATAGCTGAGAATGATCAATGGCAAAGTTGTGAAGAATAAAATTATCTAAAAAATGAGCCCTCAACGAGCTCTCTAAGTTGATTTGGCTCAAAGTTATGGTCGGTCAAAATTCAACCATGATCGCGTGGTGAGGGTTGAATGCAAGTTTTTACAATTAACTCGCCAAATGTTAATTTTTTTGGCTTAATGCCCATCAAAAAATTTAAAGGCCTAGTAATTACCTTTAAAATGAGCCCTTAATCATCGTTATCGCTTGTGTAGTTTGCGAGCAATCCAACGCCAAAGTTCGCACTGGACGTGCCTGAAATAACTGATAACTCAATGTTTTTGGAATATTTCGTTAACGGTTACTCATATGAAAAAGTAGTAAATAGCAGGAATACCGGCAATGAAAATATCTTTCCAACGAGGTATTGGTCGAAACTCCATGTCGTTTTATGTCCGCGATACAGCGGGTCAAAGGCCACGGAGAGGTTTACGAATTTTTAGCTATATTTTAAAATCAAATTTCAAAATCCGGCCAGAGGGATCGATAGGTAAATTCAAGATGAACACTTTAAAAAAAATTGTCTCAATAACTTAAAATTTACGACCTCTAGAGTAATTTGGGTGGAACACTGATATTTCTCGCCACTGTGCGGCGGAGAAGCCCTCCTCAGACCCCAGCTCGCGCCCCTTCCACCGCACGATCGCCGCCACCTTCTGCGCCTTGATATTTTTTAGCCTATCTATTTTTGCCCTAGAGAACCTATTCATCCAGTTTAACCCCTTTAAAAAAGAGGTTACAATAAAATTTTCCAAATGGTTTAATAATATTTCATCAACAACAAAATTTCACTGCAAAAAAAATTTAAATTTTTTTCAAATACAACTTTAATCTAGGGGTAGTTTTACCCCCTTAAGGGTTGAAAATATTTAATTTTTGTCTGACAAAACGTATGCAACCCAATTTCAAGCAAAAAGCAGAAAAGGGAAGGTTCTCATGAAATTCGATCCGGAAATTCGATTTTTTTTTATTTCATTTTTTGATAGTCTATCATGTGTAGAATATATTCCCCAAACCGTTTGACTGAAATAAATATCATAAAAAAGTTATGGCATAAATAATAACAAGTGAAGCTAAAAAAACCGTAGTAAAAGTTCGCGTATAAAAACTGTCGTTTTTCTCAAAACCGTATTTTTTAAGACAGGCGGCATGGTATCTCAAAAACGACTGCATATATCGTTTTTATTTTTTTTTATTTTAAAATTGATTAAATTTATAGGATCCTGAACCTAATCGCAGATGACTATTGTTATTATTTTTTTATAGCACTTTTAAGAGCCGAAAAATAGACGAAAAAAAGAATTTTTTTTTGAAAGTCCGCCATTTTTTTAATTTTTGACTTTTTCTTAGATGGATAGGTTCAAGATCCTGTAAATGTCATATTTTTTATAAAAAAAAATTCATTTTTTGATTTCAAATGACGTTTGGAAGCGCTACGGTGCCGCCCGCTTAGGTACTTTTTTTAGGCGACCGGCTTTACCTGTAAATAAACAATTAACTATTCGATATTTTGCGCTATAAAAATTTGTAAACATACTTGAATACATACTAAATAATTATTTATTTACTTCCTTCCATGAAAAAAAATCGAGAAAATCATGTAATTTTTGGGTCGCTAGATGAGAACCTCCCCTTAAGGGTTGAAAATAATTCATTTTTGCCGGACAATACGTCTACAATCAAATTTGAAGCATAAACTTGAAAAAAAAAAATTTAGTGGTAGTTTTAGCCCTTTAGGATCATCCCTTATCATAAATTTTAGCTTGATTTAGTATAAATCAACACCCTTCGCAAATAAATGAAAAAAGTGCATTTTATCGCATTATTATTCACTAGTGGGGCCCCTCTTTAAACACAAAACGTAAAATAGAAATAAAATCAAACACAAAACGAAATTCTCTTCTGTTCAAATAAAACAACAGAAAATAAAAGAATTCTGTTCTGAAAAAAAATTCTCGTTCGACTTCTTGGAAAAATGTTGAAAGTGGCACAACTAGAATATTATTATTCATTATTATTGAAATTACCGCGAAAACCCCTTTAAAAGGGGTGTTTTTTTTGCGATTTTAAGGGTGACGCCCATATTTGAGGACCGCCGGACCCCGATTTTCGTGATCAGCGACCCAAAATCCTTGTAGGGTTCGATTTTCTTAACGGTGTTATGTTGGAACACCCTAAGGCGCGTTTTGAATGGACTACTAGCTGATTTGGCGCAGTTGCTGATGCATCTATCTCGCCAAAAGGGACATTAGTTCAGTTATCATCTACATGAAGTTGCCTCCTTAGCCCAGTCACTTTATATAAAAAAAAGCCCAAACCTCTAAAAAAATCCAACTGGAGATTTTACAGCGGGATTCTCTTTTTTTGCGGTCACAAATAATTTCCCAAAGGTCCGTAAAGCCAACTGACCGGCCACTCAAGTTACGGAGGGTCAAATGTCACGAAAATCAGTTTTTCTCAAATATCTCGTAAATTATCGGTTTTACGTAAATTTTGGCTAAGTAAAATTTGTTCGTGGGATAAATCTGCATAAAAATGTCCTATACAAAATTTACGTAGAACCAATAGTTTTCGAGAAATCTGGGTGAAAATCTGGGGAGCAACGCATACCCCATTATCCTATGTGAGTGTATGAACTTGTTGTGTATGCTTGTGGCAGCTTTATGAATGAGATGAAGATTTTAACAGTTTAAGTCTTCTGTTAGTTTCTTTTTGAAATTGTTGTTAAAACTACACCATTCAATATTTTTCAATGAATGCTGCTTTATTGAAGAGAGTATATCTTCCGATTATTTATGTAAAACAATTTCACCCAAATAGCTGCGCCGGCTGGCTTGGCAGTGGCCTATTCTGTTAACCAAATTTTGTTTGAGGCCTTATTTCACGAATAGCTCGACGGATGTTTTCCTCAAGTGGGTCAATCGTTAGTAGATCGTTGGAGTAACAATGCTGCTTAACATTTACCTATAAAAAAAGTCCAGTGAATAAATGTTATTTAGCCAAAGTTAACGTAAAGCAGATAATGTACGAGATATCTAAGAAAAACTGATTTTTGTGACCTTGAAGGTAGAAACAGAATGGCACGGAGACCGTGGCGGAGTCCGCCGCTCAGAGAGTTTCCCATACATTTAATTTGTCCGCGCCACCTGGGGAGAAATTAAATGTATTGGAAACTCTCTGAGCGGCGGACTCCGCCACGGTCGCCGTGCCATTCTGTTTCTACCTTTAGCCCTCCGTAACTTGAGTAGCCGGTCAGTTGGCTTTGTGGACTTTTGGGAAATTATTTGTGACCCCAAAATATAGAGAATCCCGCTGGAAAATTACCAGTTTGCATTTCTTAGAGGTGGATGATGGGAGATGGATGCAGGAATGTAGGGTTGCCATGTTCCGCAACGTATGGCTCTTTTCGGGGCCCGTCGTGTCTTAATTCGATGTCCGAGGATACAACCATTGAACCTGAGTTGAACGATAATAACGTCGACCACATTTGGTAATTTTCCTCTGAGATGAGTGTTGATGAAGGTGACAATATGAAAGAAGAGGAAATAGAAGAGATAGAGAGATAATCAACAAAATTATTTCATAATTTGTACGCTATGGACTAGGCCTACTGGGGATATCATGTAAAAACGCTGCTTGCCTTCTACTTCGAAGGTGGTTCGGAAACGAATGCAGCGCGATGCCCGAGTTTTCTCATCGCCATATCTCCAAAACCATTGTTTCTACATAAATTTTGTATAGGACATTTTTATGCAGATTTATCTCACGAACATTTAGCCAGCATTTACGTAAAACCGATAATTTACGAGATATTTGAGAAAAACTGATTTTCGTGACCTTTGACCCTCCGTAACTTGAGTGGCCGGTCAGTTGGCTTTATGGACTTTTGGGAAATTATTTGTGACCCCAAAATAAAGAGAGTCCCGCTGGAAAATCTCCAGTTGGATTTTTTAGAGGTTCATGTATAAAGTGACTGGGCTATAGCTTTGTTTTTGGTTTTCTTATTCTAACGGCTGGAAATAATATTAAATGACAATGGTTACAGGCGCGTATTCAAGGGGGGGGGTCATGACCCCCCAAAAGCGCTCGCTGTTTAAAAAAACAAAATGACCCAACTAAAAAAACAAAAACCACAAATATGCAAACGACCATAACCGACCCAACTTTTTTGCAAATTAAAAATAAAAACGATCTTAACAAAATTACCTTCAAGGTCAACAACAGATTGATCTATACTGTAGGTTCTCAACGCGGGCGATAACGCCCCCTTGTGGGCGTTTGAGACTTTCGGGGGCAGTAGAAGACCCAGAGAAAATTAGGGGGCGCTGAGATGGCACAGTGAACGAACTGGGTTTATTAGGACGAGGGTGAGAGAGGACAATGAGGAGGGCAGGCAATTTGAATGGACACTCTCAGCCGACTTTTCAACGAAAATTTTGACAGTTCAAAAAGCAACAACAAAAACCAATCTAGCAAGCCATGAAGGTTTGAAATTTTGTTTGAAATTTTTGACATTTTTCGTTCGTTTGTCCATCGTTTGTACATCAGCCCGAATGTGTCCAAATACGAACGTTGGACGCTTGACATTGGACACACGTAGTTCGAGAATCTGCCATACGATGCGTCCTACCATCAAGCGGTCAACGTTGGAGGGTGTTAGCAATAGCTGTTTCAGATGGTAAGTAAAAAACCTGAACATTGTAGGATTTATAATGAGTTTCTAGTAGATTTTCAATCCTTTGGCCTATGACGAGAAAGAGCTAAAACCGAATTTAAATGCTCGGAGGATTTTTTGCCATGCCTATCGACAGCTTTATGGAAATTAAAATGAGTTCCAAAACTGTTCATAAGAATTCAGAAAACTGCGCTTTACATACATATACTTAACGCTAATATAAAAAATTGACTTTGATGGCCAATAACTCTGGGAGTTGGTGGGGTAGAACCTTCAATTTTATAGATAAGTGGGAGAATTCTGCGTCCAGTGATACCTTATTCAGAAAAATCGGACATAGTGTTACAACAATACATCAAAATTTGCGAATATCGTCAAAAATAACGCCTGTAACACAAAAATTGTCTCAACAATATTTATAGGAAATTATTCAAGCTTTCCAATTTTGGAAAAAAAATATTGGTTAACTACGTATTTTTTGGAGAAAAAGGTAGTTGAAGTTGAGTTCCAAACTGTATTTAAATTATTAAATTCAGAAGTCCGCTTTTCAGTTGAAAATAAAATAAAAGAAAAATATGTGCTTATTAACTTCCCAGTTTATAGGGAAGTTATTGTAATCGGTCCGAAAATCGAAACCGTAAGAAGAAGTATGTTTGTGTGTGTGATCTGGAAATTCGGTCGAACCGTTTTTTTTGTTTAAACAATGTTCGTGATTTTTGTACCTGCACGATATCGCGCGAACCAAATATGATATCGACTTCGAAAATTTGCATCAAAAAAAATTTCATAACAAGCCCATTTTTTTGTTTAAATGAAAAGACTTCGGCTAAACACTTAGCACCACAAGGACCTTAAACTGATTAGTTTTGCTAATATCTAATAACTTCGTTGGAATGAAACGCATTCTAAATGAAGTTACCTTTTCTTGATTCAGCAGAGCCATAGCTGCCCAACAAGACACCACTCGTCAGAATCCGAGCATTCTTTAAAAATCATGCAAAAATTACGATACCCTTTAGAAAAATCACGAATTTTTTGAACTTGAGATCAGCACTTTTTGGACGGGGATTGTTCTCCAGGTCCTACAGTTTCTTGAAATTGAAGTACATCCCTAAATTTTCAGTAGTTACCGATAAATTTAGCCTTTTCGATCAAGTTTGATAAATCCTTTGCGTTAAATAGTTTTGCTAATATCACGCGGAATCGTTCGAATTTCCAAATGAAGTCATTTTCTTGCTAGTTTATCAGAGGCGTTGCAACACGCTCAGGACTAATTCGTACATGAACTCTAGTGTAGCGAACGAAGTACGAAGGAGGTGTTCGTTAGCTAACGTTCAGGAAAAACAAATTCTCTATAAAAATCTTCTGGATTTGCCACTATTATAGTTATTTGAACTAGCTTCTCTCAGGATTACTTTGGCACCAGTTCTGGTACTAGTCAATTTGCTACTAGTGCTAAAACTACACTGTAAAAAATTTCTGTGGTAATTTTACAAAAAAAATACTGGAAGTTTTATTCACAAGCAGTTTTGTAAATTTGCAATATATATTATTAGGAACATTCTTAATCTACTTGACGCATTTTTACCAACTGTGTAGTAAATATACATTATTTGTGGGATGTAAAAATACAATCAGTATTGGAGCTTTCACTTCATAGTTTTGTAAATTTCCAAAACTTTTATGTTGTAACTTTTTACCAGAGAGAACAGGGAAAAACGTATAGCTAAAGATTCCCGCCCATGCCAATCTGCTTGGCCCTGCTTGAAATATTTTCAAGCGCCAAATTGTATTCCCAGTTTACCCACTCCTCATACACTGTAAAAAAATATGTAAATTCACAGTGCAAATGTACAGTAAAATTACAAATCGCGATATGAAATACTAATTTACTACACAATTATTGTAATTTTACTATAAATTTTGTAACTTCACATAATGAAATTGGAAATCTCCAATACTGCATAACGTAAATGTTGATTACATGCATGTGACTTATATTTTACACAATGTTGTGTATTTTTCTAAATCGTTTATGTAGGAAAATTACAATATTTCTTATATATTTATCAATGTTATGTACTGAAAAAATCACTTTGTACTGTAATTTTACGATAAAGACGTAATTTTAGAACATAAATTTTCAGTAAAATTACAAATTGGTTATTGGAATGTAAGGTTCAAATTGTTCCTCTCGCGGATATAATTCACAGGTAACAATGGAATACTAAGCATATAAACCCAATTGCTTTTAAATTAAGGCCAGACCTTTGACTTTGTCAGGGTCTGGGCAGTTCTTGTAACAGCCAAGAAATTTTGATAGACATTGCCTCACATATACATGCTTAACAAGGCATTGTGAGCAAAATGTTAATTTTTTATGTATAGGGAGTGGGCACTAACTAAGAATAAAATTTGGCGCTTGGAAATATTTCAGGCAGGGCCAAGCACATTGGCACAGGTCGGCAATCTTCAGCTTTGGGTTTTTCCCTTTTCGTTTCTCTCTGGTAAAAATTTGCAACAAGAGTTTTGGAAATTTACAAAACTATGAAGAGAAAGCTCCAATACTGATTGAATTTTTACATCCCACAAATAATTCATATTTACTACACAGTTGGTAAAAATACGTAAAGTAGATTAGGAATATTCCTAATAATATATATTGCAAATTTACAAAACTGCTTGTGAATAAAACTTCCAGTATTTTTTTTGTAAAATTACCACAGAAATTTTTTACAATGTACATAAAAAATAGCATTTTGCGCACCATGCCATGTTAAATATGTACGTAAGGCAACGTCTATCAAAATTTCTTGGCTGTTACAATAACTGCCCAGACCCTGATCAAAGTCAAAGGTCTGGCCTTATCTTAAAACCAATCGGGGATATATGCTTACACTGAATTACAAATTGTGATAATAAATACTAATTTGCTACACAATTATTGTAATTTTACTATAAATTTTGTAACTTCACATAAAGAAATTGAAGATCGCCAATACTGCTGTAACGGTCGGTTATTTAGCGGAAGCAAATTCTCCTTATTAATTATTCCCCCATCTCGTGGCAATCGCCTAAACGATTAATCAAGTCAATTACCGAAAATTTTAATTCAAAATTTTCAAATAAAGTAGGCGAGGACTCCTCGCCGAGGAGAAACAAAATTTTTCTTGATATAGAAAAAATAGAATTTTTTGGGAGTCGATTTTTGAATTTCGAACAGAGGGGCTTGGATTGAGAGAGTTAGCTTGTACCGTGTGCCCGGCTTAACATCCCCTATGAATATTTCGGAAGACTAGGGAGGATGTTTGCTTTCCAAATTCTTATGTCTACCCAGGCACGATGGCAGTAGCCTTGGTGTCACCAGCAACGAGCTCCATTGTGCCGGTACACTGCCTAACATAAATGTTGATTACATGAATGTGACGTACATTTTACACAATGTTGTGTATTTTTCTAAATCGTTTATGTAAGAAAATTACAATATTTCTTAGTATATTTATCAATGCTATATTCTAACAAAATCCTAACACTTTGTACGGTAATTTTACAGTAGAGGCGTAATTTTAGAACATAAATTTTCAGTAAAATTACAAATTGGTTATTGGAATGTAAGGTTTAAATTTTTCCTCTCATGGGTATAATTCACAGGCAACAATAGAATACTAAGCACATATACCCAATTGGTTTTAAGCTAAGGCCAGACCTTTGACTTTGATCAGGGTCTGGGCAGTTATTGTAACAGCCAAGAAATTTTGATAGACGTTGCCTCACTTACATGCTTAACAAGGCATGGTGAGGAAAATGCTATTTTTTTATGCAAGGGAATGGGTAAACTAGGAATAAAAATTGGCACTTGAAAATATTTCAAGCAGAGCTAAGCACATTGGCACAGGGCGGGAATCTTTAGCTATACATTTTTCCCTGTTCCTCTCTCTCGTAAAAAGTTAAAACATAAAAGTTTTGGAAATTTACAAAACTATGAAGTGAAAGCTCCAATACTGATTGTATTTTTACATCGCACAAACAATGTATATTAAACACAGTTGGTAAAAATGCGTAAAGTAGATTAGGAATATTCCTAATAATACACTGCAAATCCAAGTGTCTAGCAGGTGTTTAGAAATAAAACGCTCTAGTGTTTTATTTCTAAACGATAAAGTATTTAATGTTTACTTTTAAAACAGAAGAAGCGTCAAATGCACAAAATCTAAACGCTAAAGTGTTTGATTCTTAAACACTTAAAGCATGTAACAGAAATTAAACGCGTAAGGCGTTTACCAAAAAATTCTAACCTAAGCGCAAGTGTCTAAAAGCAAAACACTTATTCGCAAATTAAACATTTGGGAAGGCAAACACTTAGTTATGATAAAACACTTATGGGGAACTAAACGCTCTAGCGTTTTATTTTTACACGGTAAAGTGTTTAGGGGTGGGAAGTGTCTCTAATGAAATCCTGGGTGGTTCATTTTAGAGGTACTATTTACAGAAATAAAAAAACCATTTAATTTTATCGGGTAATTTTTATTATCATACAAAAGAACTAGAATTTCAAGAAACAAGGAAGTTTTTGCATTTTGCATCTAAGCTTTATGAAAAAAACAAAAAAAGTCACTCAATTAATAATACTTACACTATAATGCTTGAAAATAAGTTTCTATAAAGCGTTTTATTTTGACGTCACCCATTTAATTAACATTGTCGACACTTTTAAAACACTTACGCGTTTAAAAAATGTCTACAATGTTAATTAAATGGGTGACGTCAAAATAAAACGTTTTAAGCGTTTTGAAATAAAACACTTTCAAAAACTGAGATTTGCAGTGATAAGACGAGAAAAAATATGAGAGACCTATACTTCACGCAATTATGCTAATTCCAGCCAAGGGTACCATTTTGCATATTCAGTAAAGCGCGTCTCGTTCTATCACGGAAGTCAAGCAATATTGGAAGTGGTTTGCACTTAGTCGCGGGAGCGCTTGGAAAAACGGCACTTGAGTTGGATTTTTTTGTTTTTTTTTTGTTTTTTGCAATGATAGTATTACGTTTTAATATAATATTGATTAATAGTTCTATCAACATAATTTGTATTATTCATAACAAAAAACACACTACAAACATTTACTAATTAAACACTTAAATGTTTACTCATTAAACGCCGCTAAGTGTTTAAAATTCGTCTACAACGATTTAAACGCTTTAAGTGTTTAGCAACTAAACACTTGAGTTTACAGTATAAGGCAAATTTACAAAACTGCTTATGAATAAAACTTGCAGTATGTTTTTTTATAAAATTACCACAGAAATTTTTTACAGGTATAATTTAATAGAAAAATGCCTTGTGAAAGTTTTGTTTTCAGTTAAAATATGTAATATTGGTTTCGGAATTCTTTTCCCTAAATGAAAGCAAGCTAAAGGATTGCTGCAAATTTTCGTCAATTACGCGATATTCTTATGCTTACCATCGGCCTCACCCGTAATCTATATTAATAAAAGAAAGTTTCTGTATGCGTGTATGGATGCGTGTATGTGCGATGTGTGCGCTATAGCGGGCGCACCAGTGATCGTAGAGCTTCGAAATTTTGCACGAAGGTCCGCGGGGGCCTCCCATGATGCACCTCGACGATCAAAATGGCGCCGAAATATGACCGAAATTCAAAATGGCCACCCAAATATGAAATTATGTTCCGATTTCAATGAAAGTGGGCATATAGGGGTTTTTAAGGTCGCTAATAACGAATTTGTGCTCAAAACTTATAAATTCAAAATGTCCGCGCCAATATGGCCGACAAATTTGCCAATTGTGTTCCGATTCCAATGAAAATCGGTTTCTGGGGTTTTTGTGGCAGCAAATAACGAACGTCTGATCAGAACTTATAAATTCAAAATGGCCGCTGAAATTCAAAATGGCCACGCGAATTTGCCAAATGTGTTCCGATTTCCATGAAAATCGGTATCTGGGGGTTTTTAAAGTAGCAAATAACGAATTTAGGATCAGAACTTTTAAATTCAAAATGGCCGCGTCAATATGGCTGACGAATTTGCCAATTGCGTACCGATTCCAATGACAATCGGTATCTGGGGTTTTTTAAGGTAGCAAATAACGAATTTATGATCAGAACTTATAAATTTAAAATGACCACGCCAATATGGCGGACGAAATTTTCAAATTGTATTCCCATTCCAATGAAAGTGGATATCTAGGGGTTTTTAGGGTTGCAAATAACGAATTTATGATCAAAACTTAAATTCAAAATGACCGCTCCAATATGGCAGACGAATTTGCCAATTGTGGTCCGATTCCAATGAAAGTGGATATCTAGGTGTGTTTAGGGTTGCAAATAACGAATTTATGATCAAAACTTATAAGGCCGCACCAATATGGCCAATAATTTTGGGAATTGTATTCCGTTTCCAATGAAAATCGGTATCTGGGGCTTTTTAAGGTAGTAAATAATGAATTTATGAACAAAACTTATAAATTTAAAATTTCGGGACCAATATGGCGACGAATTTTACCAAATAAGTGTCATTTCCCGGTCAGCTGTATGTAGGTTGTTCAAGAGTTGCGAAATCTGAAAATCTTCACATCCTAGCTCCCCCCATCTATCGCATTCAAAAATTTCGACCGGTAAGAACAGGACGGAAGCTGTGGTCGGGACGAACATTAAGTAAGAAGGGGACAGTGTAACGGTTAACCGAAAAGTGGAAATAAAAATTCCTAATCACCGAGAAGTTTCATGTTCAGTGGCATCTACTTGAATACATACAATATATATAACCATAACGCAGCGTCAGATCTCAATTTATTACGGTTGTTCTAACTGAACCATCGAGAAAATTGGGAAGAGGGAGAAGTAAAAGAGGAAGAAGCATATGTGTAAAAAGTTTTGTTTTAAAAATAAAGTTGTTAAAAAGAAACAAATTGCTCCAATTAATCCCTGACGAAACCGAGAACGCTCGAGAAGAAATTTTACAATATTTTTTATAGGTAACTCTTAATTTTTATATGGTATCCAAAAACATTTTTTCAAGATTTGTTGTTTCTTTCACTTTTTTCCTACCGCGGACAGTGCACACATAAACTTTTTTTATTTAAAGGCGTTGCAACGCACGCGGGTTTTTTGCTAGTCTAATTAATAAAAGAAAGTTTCTGTATGCGTGTGTGGATGCGTGTATGTGCGATGTGTGCGCTATAGCGGGCGCACCAGTCATCGCAAAGCTTCGAAATTTTGCACGAAGGTCCGTGGGGGTCTCCCATGAAGCACCTCGAAGCCCGATTTTTGAAATTCAAAATGGCCGCCGAAATATGAGCGAAATTCAAAATGGCCACCCAAATTTGCCAATTGTGTTCCGATTTCCATGAAAATCGGTATCTGGGGGTTTTTAAGGTAGCGTAGCAAATAACGAATTTATGATCAGAACTTATAAATTCAAAATGGCCGCGCCAATATGGCCGACAAATTTGCCAATTGTCTTCCGATTCCAATGAAAATTGGTATCTGGAGTTTTTTAAGGTAGCAAATAACGAATTTATGATCAGAACTTATAAATTCAAAATGGCCTCGCCAATATGGCGGACGAATTTTTCCATTTGTCTTCCGATTCCAATGAAAATCGGTATCTGGGGTTTTTTAAGATAGCAAATAAATAATTTCTGATCAGACTTATAAATTCAAAATGGCCGCCCCAATAAGGCGTACGAATTTTTTCAATTCTATTCCGATTCCAATGAAAGTGGATATCAAGGGGTTTTTAAGGTTGCAAATAACGAATTTATGATCAAAACTTAAATTCAAAATGGCCGCACCAATATGGCCGATGAGTTTGCCAATTGTATTCCGATTCCAATGAAAATCGGTATCTGGGGGTTTTTAAGCTAACAAATAAAGAATTTATGATCAAAACTTATAAATTTTAAATTTTGGGGCCATAATGGGGGACGAATTTTGCCAAATAAGCCTTTCCACGTCAGTTGTATGTAGGTTGTTCAAGAGTTGGGAAATCGAAAAATCTTCACATCCTAGCTCCGAACACTAAGTAAGAAGGGGGCAGTGTAACGGCTAACCGAAAAGAGAAAGTTAAAATTCCAATTCACCGAGAAGTTTCATGTTCATAGGCACCTACTTGAATACATACATAACGCAGGGTCACATTTCAATTTAGTACGGTTGTTCTAACTGAACCGCCAAGAAGAGGAAGGAGGAGCACATGTGTGCAAGAAGTTTTGTTTTGAAATTAAAGTTGTTAAAAAAAATAAATTGAGAACGCTCGGTATAGGTAACTCTAAATTTTTATATGGTATCCAAAATCATTTTCCAGAATTTTTGTAGTTTTCATTATACTTTTGTCCTACCGCGGACAGTGCACACATAAACTTTTTTTATTTAAAGACGTTGCAACGTACGCGGGTTTTATGCTAGTATTTAATAATAAAGCAAAAACAAACAAAAAAGCTAACACAAATTAGACGTGTTTTTAAACTACTGTTCCAATTCTCTTTTTACTTTTTAAAATTACTTGAACTATTTTTAATTCTTATAAGTGATCAATTCTTTTGTTTTACAATCTTTTTTTTTATTTTATCATTCTCAGATTAACATTCAACTTATTGCTTGGCATTTTTTTAACCCAGACTGTCATCGTCTCGAAATGAAAAATTTTATGGAAGCAATATTTAATATTATGTCTGGTAACACCAGTCATCGTAGAGCTTCAAAATTTTGCATGAAGTTTCGTGAGGGTCCCCCATGATGCACCTCGAAACCCGATTTTAGAAATTAAAAATTGCCGGCAAATATGGCCGAAATTCAAAATAGCAGCGTAAATATGGTTGAATTTGTCAGTTGTGTTCCTATTCCAATGAAAATCGGTATCTGGGGGTTTTTAAGGTTGGAAGTTTAAACGAACTGTTATTTGTAACAATTTAGATAGAATCTATATTTACGATGTGTAGCGATTTATGCAGTAAGCTAACATCGCACCATCTATTAGTTAGAATTTGAACGAACGGTAATTAAATACGTTAAAAGTTTCTCGGGTGGTCAGTCATCAGCGGAATAGGGGGAATAACATGTAGCATAACATGCACGTGCCGTAACTATTCCGGACTGATGGAAGTGCGATCATAACCTCCTAGCGGTGGCCACTGGTAACTATCCTATGAGAGAGGATAGGCTAACATGATCGGGCTAGTCCCTTGCAAGTAAAGTTGGCGTGAGGCTAATAACCTCACCCGTTAAAAACAAACATTACGGAACGAGCAACATGCCTCGGATACTGGAAAAAACGACGACAACCACGGCAACGAAAAAGGCAAAATGATTTAAGAATTTTCTCATGGAACGTACGAACTCTGCACAGAACTCGAGCTGTACAACATCTGGCCGAAACCCTGTCAACATATAAAGCTGACATTACCGCCATTCAGGAGATGCGATGGACAGGGAATGGTGTTTTGCAAAAACCTGATTATGACGTATATTACAGCTGTCATACGAAACACCATGTGCTCGGGGCAGTGGCGTAGCGTAGTAGGGGCGGCAGGGGCGGCCCGCCCCGGGCGGCACCTTTAGGGGGCGGCAAAATTTCGCAATAAATGATAATAATAGATATCTTGTAAATATTATTTTTGTCGCACCTACGATTCGGACCGATCGAAATGAGCACGAAATTTTTCATAACTTATACTGTGACGAAATCGGGGAATCCCCTTTCTTTAAATGAATGTATAATAATCACGTCTTGCTCACTGTAGCGACTGGCAACACCGTCTGTAATGACTTGCAGGGATTCCCCGTATTTTAATTTGTGCTTGGATTGTTTTTGGCTAATATTCAACAAGAATGACTTCTATCATATAAAGAATAGTGTTCAATATTGTACGAGGGTCGTCTCAAAAGTAAGTTCCACTATACTTTTAAACCCGTGTCGTTGGCGGGAAAAGTCTGGAAGTCTCAGGGAATTCGCGTGTAGTCGCAGCACTGTAAAATTTCTATGCCCGTGCGTCGATCGAGTTACTACGGAGACCACTCGATCCTACCGCCAAAACACTAAATAAAGCAAAAGTTGTGGAATCCGCGGGAAAATGGCAAACTTTCTTTTGAGATTCCAAAGGAGTGTTGTTGAACAATTACCTGCCCCCTGGGACCACGATCACAGCTGCACGCTATTGTGAGGTGTTGCAACAACTCAGAAAGGCGATCAAAAACAAAAGGAGAGGAAGTTGATAAAAAACCGTCCTATCGCTCTGCTGAATCCAGCAAAAATACTTCATTTGGAACGAGTTTTATTCCAACGAGTTTATTAGATATTAGAAAAACTAATCAATTTAAGGTGCTTGTGACCCTTAGCCCAAGTCTTTCCATTTAATCAAAAAAAAGGCTTGACCGAATGTTATGAAATTTTTTTCAGAGCATGTTTTCGTTAATATGCGCCGATCGGCACCTCAACGAAGTCGTTATCATATTTGATACGCGCTATATTGGGCAGGTACAAAAATCACAAACTTCGTTCAAACAAAAAAACGGCTCGACCGATTTTTATGAAAATCTTTTCAGATTATAACTTCGGTAATACGCGTTGATCGGCAGCTCGGCATGAAGACAATATCACTTTTGGTTCACCCGATATCGTGCAGGTACAAAATCACTTACGTCGTCTAAACAAAGAAACCGCAACTTCGGTAATACGATACGACCGGGACCGGTCGGTATCATTGTTGGTTCGCGCGAAATCGTGCAGGTATAAAAATCACTTACGTCGTTTAAACAAAAGAACGACTCGACCGAAGTTTATGAAAATTTCTTCTTTTCAAATCATAGTCCAGTTAATACGCTTCGATCGACACCTCAACGAAGTAGACATCTTTTTTGGTTCGCGCGAGATCGTGCAGGAGAGCATAACCACATACGTACGCACACACACACACACGAGGTACTTCTTCTCAAATTTTTGCTTAAAATGCTATTGGGACCTTGGAAATACGTTGAAAATTACGATTTCGATTTTCGGACCGATTACCATAACTTCCTTATAAACTGGGAAATTAATAAGAGGGCGGCAAAATTTTCTTCCGCCCCGGGCGGCTGACAGCCACGCTACGCCACTGGCTCACATCAGCCTCATAAACGTTCACGCACCTACAGAAGAGTCCCCGGACGATGAAAAAGAAGAATTCTTCGAAGTAGTTGAACGGGAACTTAATGCCTGCCCCGGATATGATGTAAAAATCATATTGGGAGACCTGAACGCCAAAGTAGGCCGGGAGCCCGTATACAGGCAATATGTCGGCACCCACAGCTTGCATGAGAACACTAATGACAATGGGCAGCGAGTTATAGAGATGGCAGCAAGTAAGAACTTGGTCGTTGCAAGTACCAGATTTGCGCGTAAAGATATCCATAAAGCCACCTGGATATCTCCTGATGGGGCGACTCGCAATCAAATAGACCATGTGTTGATAGACCGCCGCCACCTTTCGGGTCTGATGACGGTACGAACGTACCGAGGTGCCAACTTCGACTCATATCACTAACTTGTTGGTATGGTGCTCCGAGAGCGCATTACAACGCTGACAAGCTTTGTATCCGCTGATCAGGCTCGAATCAACACAGCTGCACTACGCAACGAAATGGCCAGAAACAGCTACGGTCAGGCGTTAGAAGTCGCGCTCAGAAGAGCAAGTCCTGGGGATGAGATGCCGGGCGTCGACGAGAGCTGGACCCGCCTTAAAAATACTGTCATTAGTACTGCTGATTCCATCTTAGGCAGAAGTCGTAGAGATCGGAACGACTGGTTCGATAATGAATGCAACCTGGCAACTGAACGTAAGAATGCTGCGTATCGAGCAATGCAGCAGTCTCAGAGAACACGAGCACGCGAAGAGAAATATAAAGAGCTCAGAAAAGAAGAAAAGAGAATTCACAAACGAAAAAAGGAAGCCTGGGAGAAAAATCTCGTTTGTGAACTAGAACAGTACAGAGAGCGACGGCCGCACCAGGCGCGGGAGTTCTACCGAAGAGTACGCGGTATGACGCAATTCACACTTCGTTGCACATACTGCAAGGACAAAGAAGGGAATCTGATCACCGATCCTCAAGGCATTTTGGAGCGATGGGAAGAGCACTTTCATGAATTGCTAAATGGCGAGCTAACTGAGGATTTGGAGGCTCCACCAATATCTGACGATAATGCTACGCTGTCACCACCAAGCTTAGCAGAAGTTAGCAGTGCCATCACCCGGCTCAAAAACAACAAGGCCTCGGGTGCAGACGGCATCCCTGCGGAGCTGGTTAAATATGGAGGGCCTACATTACACCAAGCGATTCATGAATTAATTGTGCAAGTATGGGAGCAGGAAGCGATGCCAGAAGACTGGAGAAAAGGCATCCTCTGCCCGGTACATAAAAAAGGAGATATCACAACGTGCAGCAATTATCGTGGCATAACGTTGTTGAGTACCGCGTATAAGATATTCTCCGCCATCCTACAAAACAGGATGGCCCCATACGCTAGAAACATCGTAGGCCAATACCAGTGTGGCTCTGGCCCTGGCAAATCAACAACCGATGAGATTTTCACTTTAAGGCAGGCTATGGAAAAATGTCTAGAGTTTCAAAACTCAATCCAACACCTCTTCATAGACTTTAAAGCCGCCTATGATAGCATAGCCAGAGTAGAACTCTACAAAGCCATGAGAGAATTCGGCATTCCCAATAAGCTTACAAGACTATGTAGGTTGACCATGACCAATGTGACAAGCCAAGTAAAGTTATCCGGAACACTGTCCAGACCAATCAACATCTATAATGGACTCCGACAAGGGGACGGTCTGGCCTGCCTCCTTTTCAACCTGGCGTTGGAGAAAGTGATCCGAGATTCGGGCGTGACATCAAGGGGCACAATCCTTCACAAGTCCACCCAATTACTGGCTTACGCAGACGACATTGACATCATTGGAAGAACATCAACAGCTGTACAAGAAGATTTCATCCAGATTGAGCGCGCGGCAGGAAATCTGGGACTGCACATCAACGAAAGCAAAACAAAGTACATGGTGGCCTCGTCTGCAAGAACACCTAACATTGGTCCCACAATCAAGGTAGAGGAACACGAGTTTGATGTGGTAAAATCATTTACCTACCTTGGGTCAATAGTAGCAGCCGACAATAGCATGGAACCTGAAATACGCGCACGACTGCTAAAAGCCAACAAGGCCTACTATAGCCTGTCAAGGCTCTTCAAATCCAAGCATCTAACCATAACGTCTAAACTTTTACTATTTTTCTATATAATGTCTATATTTATTAGTAACTTAACAAGTTATGGATTCAATATAATGTGAACTAAAACTAGCAAGCTGAAAAGCACGAGTCGCTGATATCTGTCAGTCGTCTTCTTCTTCCTTGTGTGAAGTTGGAGGCGTTCGTTGTAATCAGCGCCAGAAAGTGCTGCCATACAATACACCCCTTAACGCCCGGATAAGGTAGGGGCTTGTGAGGACTTCTCTAGAAGTCGCGGTGACCTGCGTCGTAGTGCCCTGTCTGCCTGGATGGTCTCGGCTGGTGTCACTTCGGTTTGGATGATCGGTGTTTCTAAATCGCTGCACGGCAGTTCCAATTTGTCATCTTGGTCGTACTGGACATCAAATGCATCTGTTACCAGCCTCGGCCGTATTTGATCCACATGCCGCTTTACTATCGCCCCTGATTCCAATTTGACCCTGTATGATAGGGGAGCTGTCCTGATTAAAACTTCGCCGGGTATCCACCTGGGACTATTCACCACGTAGCTCCGGACCCATACTCGATCTCCACTGCTGCAGCTTCGTACAGGTGTCGATCCCGTTCCGTCCTGGGACTGCTTGTGCACATCGATGGTATCCGGATGTAATTGGTCGAAGTATGTCCGAATCCTTCTGTTGAATAAAAGTTCGGCCGGCGAACGTGCGGTTGTCGTACAAGGTGTCGCATGCTGCGTCAGGAGGAACCTTGCCAGTCTCAAGTATATGTCTCCTCGTGGAACCTTTTTGAGGAAGTCTTTTGCCTTTTTTACCATTATTTCCGCTTGGCCATTGGAGGCCGGATTAAAGGGTGCGGAAAATCCTTGCCTTATGAGGTTGTTACTGCAGAACCCTCTAAACTCAGCCGATGTGAAAGCCGTTCCGTTATCGGAGATGATTGTTTCTGGTAATCCATGCGTGGCGAACAGTTGTCGGAGAACTCTGATCGCTGACTTGGCTGAAGTGGAGTTCACGGGTTGAACCTCCAACCATTTGGAATACGAATCCACTACAATGAAGAATATAGCATCTTGGAAGGGCCCAGCAAAGTCGATATGTAGACGTGTCCACGGTCGTTTTGTTGTTTCCCATTGGTGAGCTGGTGTGTGTGGGGCTTCTCCGCGCGACTGCTGACAAGCAACGCAGGCTTTGACTGTCTTTTCGATGTCTCCGTCTATCCCGGGCCACCACACATAGCTGCGAGCGAGTGCCTTCATCTGCACGATGCCTGGGTGTCCAGTGTGTAACGCACTCAATATTCTCGGTTGTCCCTCTGGTGGGACGATAATGCGATCTCCCCATAGAAGGCTTCCTTTTAAAGTTGATATCTCATCTTTACGAGAAAAGAATGCCTTAAACCTTCCAGTAGTGTCTTCTAGTTTCAGCGGCCATCCCCTTAACGCCCAGCTCAGAACCTGAGCGTAGATAGGGTTTTTTGATGTCATTCTTGCGATTTGCGCCGCGTCAATGACTGTCTGATCCAGCGTTTCAATCATTAGCACGTCAGAAGGATCCTGTCTACTATCACATGGACCAGGAAGCGGCAGCCTGCTGAAAGCGTCAGCATTAGTCATCTTGGTGCCTGATCGATGTATAATGTCGTAGTCGTAGGCATTTAAAATCATGCGTCTTCTTAACATCTGGTTTGAGATGATTGCCGGTGTTTGCTTATCGGGACCAAGCAAACTGATTAGCGGTCGGTGGTCGGTGATTATGGTAAAGTGTCGGCCATATAAGAAATTGTGAAATTGTTTGACTCCTGCAATTATGGCCACAGCTTCACGGTCAATTTGCGCATAGTTTCGCTCTGGCTTGGACAGAGTGCGAGAGTAGAAGGCAACAGGTTTCTTGAGTCCGTTGTTCATCCGATGGGCCAATACGATACCGACACCATATGGAGATGCATCACATATCAAGACGAGTGGAAGTTTCTCGTTGTAGTGTACCAGTACGTTGTTTGATGTTAAGAGTGACTTGAGGTTATCGAAGGCTTGTTGATGTTGATTAGTCCACGTCCACTTCCTATCCTTGTCCAGTAGCCGATGTAGTGGTTCGGCGATTGCTGCTTTCGCTGGAAGAAACCTATGGTAAAAGTTGAGTAATCCAAGGAAGGCTTGTAATTGGCGTTTATCTTTAGGTGCTGGAGCATTCTTGATTGCTGCGACTTTATCTTCCGTTGGTCGAATACCCTTAGAGTCAATCTTGTATCCCAAAAACTCTATGGAGGTGAGGCCAAAACAACATTTTTCCTTTTTCAGGCGAAACCCTGCTTTTTGAAGGCGTGAAAGAACCTTGTCGAGTCGTCTGGCCAGTTCCTCTTCACTACCACCCATGATGATGATGTCGTCGAAGTACGGCAATACCCCTTGCAAGTCGCTCAATAAGTTGGAAATAATCGACTGGAAGATGCTAGGGGCTGAAGATATACCAAATTGTAGTCGCTTAACGCGCAAAGATCCCTTATGCGTTGTTATTGTTTGCAACATGGAGGACTGTTCATCTACGGTAAGCTGTTGATACGCTTGCGCCAGGTCTAGTTTGGCAAAAATGGTGCCTCCTGCGAGATTAGTAAGAAGGTCGTTGATTGACGGAATCTGAAAAGAGTGAGGTTTAATTGCTTTATTGACAGTAGATTTATAGTCGCCGCAAATCCTAATGCTACCATCCCTTTTGATCACTGGGACGATCGGAGTGCTCCAGTCCGAGTATTCCACTGGTTCAAGGATTCCCTGCGATACTAGTTTGTCTAGCTCACTCTCCACCTTAGGCCTGATGGCGAAGGGGATCTTCCTAGGATGCAGTCTGATAGGTGTGAAGGAGGGGTCTATCTGCAGGCTGATGGGTGGCCCGCTATAACAACCCAGTTCTAGATTGAATAGGTCTTTATATTTGCTCATGGTTTCATCGAGCTTCATGCTCTTGCGGACAGAATGAATGCCCTGAATGCTGATTCCAAGCGGAGCAAACCAGCTGCGGCCGAGTACACTAGGCTTCCTGCCCTTTACCACAACTAAGGAAAGTTCTTGACGGGGACGGTCGTTGTACTGTACAATAACGTTAGCCACACCACACACTGGAATATTGTTCTCCTGATAATCGATTAAGTGTAGGTCACTTGCCTGCAGCTTCGGCATATGTGGTGCCGACAAATGTTGTTTGAATGTATCTTCAGATACAATGGTGTAACTTGACCCAGAATCTACTTCAAACACGAGCTCTTGATTATTTATTGTTACTTCAGTCCTAAACTTAAGTTCATCTGGCTGTGAGATTTTATAAATGCTTCTTACTGGATGTCGGCTGTCAACGGAACGTCCTTGATTTTTGGGGTGTCTCGAGAACTTCTTGGGGCGGACTGATGTAGTAGTAGTAGTAGTAGTGGCGGAACGGCACACACGGGCATTGTGCCCCTTAATTCCACAGTTGGAGCATACGGTGTCCCGATAATGGCATGACGACCTCATGTGTTCTCCGCCACACCCATTGCAAGGGTTGTGGTTGCCTTTTGCAGGAGACGCTAAAAGAGAAGGATTAGAACGATTTCTTTTAACAACTAACTTGACTTCTTCCGGATGCCGAATCTCTAGCAGGTTCTTTGTGGCAGATTCTGCTACTGTAGCCCTATCGATGACCTTTTGAAGTGTCAGATCTTTTTCCGCAAGTAAGGAACGTTGGAGTGCTTCGTCGCGCAGTCCGCAAACTAAACGATCCCGAAGCATGCGTTCTAAGGCCGTCGAGAAATTGCAGTCAATGGATAGCCGGCGCAGTTCGGCCAAGTAATCGACAAAATTCTCGTCAGGAAGTTGATTCCGTTTAAAAAAGGTGTAGAATGCCGCGATTTCTGATGGTCGGGGGGAGAAATGATTATCAAGTGTTTCCATTATCTCCGGAAAAGGCAAACTTCCCACTGTTCGGGGCGATACGAGTGATCTTAGCAAATCGAAGAGCGGTGCTCCGCATATTGTGATAAAGACTGCGACCTTCCTTTTTGATTCCGTTATAGAATTAGCCTCGAGGAAATATTCGAAGCGTTGCCGATACGACGTCCAGTTCTTGGCATTAGACACGTCAAAGGGTTCTAGATTACCTAACATCGGGCTCATTGTGCAAACCCGGCTCTTTGAATCCACTTGTACCTTGGGCTCAGTGATTCCGTCAGTTTGATCACTAGCCATGTAGATTCCTACTCACAGTTCACTAATTTTCCGAGCTGATAGTGATTTCAGCCACGATATGACCAGATGGGGACGATTCCCTTGGATAATTTCTAACACGCTCACGTTGTACGGCGTTGCACCCGAAGAAGTAAAAAAAAGATTCGCGATTATAAGTCTCTACGCGATTATAATTCACGATTATATATTCTAGGGATACGAGAATCCCATCCTCGTCGCCAGTTTTCTATATAATGTCTATATTTATTAGTAACTTAACAAGTTATGGATTCAATATAATGTGAACTAAAACTAGCAAGCTGAAAAGCACGAGTCGTGGATATCTGTCAGTCGTCTTCTTCTTCCTTGTGTGAAGTTGGAGGCGTTCGTTGTAATCAGCGCCAGGAAGTGCTGCCATACAATACAACTATATAAGACGATGGTCTTGCCGATCCTCACATATGCATCCGAAACGTGGGTGCTTAGCAAAAAGCACTCTAACCTCTTGGCGGTGTTCGAGAGGAAAATACTTCGGAGGATTGTTGGCCCCGTATGTGAGGAAGGACGATTCCGGAGACTTTACAATGACGAGATCTACGAGCGCTATCGCGACATAGATGTTGTGAAGAAAATAAAGCGCGGTAGACTCCGGTGGGCAGGACATCTAGCTCGTATGAGTGAAGATGAGCCTGCTCGGAAAGTTCTCTGCGGTAAGACTTATGGGGTGCGACAGCGAGGGAGACCCAACCTCCGCTGGAAGGATGGCGTAGACCAGGACGCTCATAGCATAGGGATGCCAAACTGGATGACATCGGCTCAGAATCGGGACCGGTGGAGAGAACAGTTGCGAGAGGCCAGGACCGGATCCCGGTTGTAGAGCCGTTAAAGAAGAGAAGAAAAGCTACTCGAAGTTTCTATGAAAATAATGTTCCAGCAGGGGCTTCCACACTGCGGTGGAAAGATCTGGAACTTGGATAAGGGAGGAGCTGGGATATATAAATGCAGTGGCAGCGGCATTTAGAGTCAGTTTTGATTTGAAGAGCGATTGAAGTGTTCGAAGTGATGAAAGGTGACATAAAGCGAAAGGTGGTATTTAAATAGCGAATTAAATCACGATAAATATAGGTTATTAGTGGGAGTTATTGAATTGCTAGTGATAATTAGTGAACTGTAAGAATTGTGTCTGTTATTGAATTGTGTTAATAAATAAGTTTTGTGTGAACATTTAAAAAGTGTATTCCTTAATTAATCCTACGAATCCGTTAAGCCGTAAAAACGCAACATTATAAATTCAAAATTTCGGGTCCAATAAGGCGGACGAATTTTGCCATTTGTGTTCCGATTCCGATTAAATTCCCAAATTGCCCAAGTACTCAAAGAACGCCGAAACATGCTGAAAATTGGTTGGGTTGTGGGTTTGACCCTTTCGGTCCACACGATCAACTTCCCAGTATGATGAATGTTGATTATTATGAATGGATATTTTAATAATAACAACAAATTGTAACGAAAAAAATCACACCAATTTCATTCACCTGGTTCAACAAACTAACTAAACTCTTATAACCATTAGCAAAAATTTTGTAATATTAAATAATATAATATTAATAAACTGACTACTTAGAAAACAGTAATAGTTTTAGTACTAGTAGGAAATTGACTAGTACCAGAACTGATCCCAAAGTAATCTTGAGAGAAGCTAGTTTAAAAAACGATAACAGTATACACAATTATTTTTCTAGCGAATATTTTTTTCCTGATCGTAAGCAAATGAACATTTGCTTCGTACTTCGTTCGCTATACTAGAGCGCATGGTCGAATTCATTCTAAGCATGATGAAGCACCGCTGATAAACTGGAAAGCAAATGACTTCATTGTGAAATTGGAACGATTTCGGGAGATATTAGCAAAACTATTCAACGTAAAGGACTTCTCAGACTTGACCAAAAAGGCCGAATTTTTTGGTAACTTCTGGAAATTCCGGGTTCAACTTCAATTTCCAGAAACTGTAGGACGCGGAAAACAATTCCCCGTCCAAAAAGTGCTGAAGGTTTGAAAAATTCCTGATATGTATTTGGTAATGTAATCTTTGCTGGTCGGACTAGTGGGTTAGACCGAAAACTTGAAGCGTTAATCGAAGGAGCGCCTGATAGAGTAAAAACTTATTTTTCCCCTTCTAATTGTAAGGCTCTATATCTAAGTTTGCCTAAGTGAATCGTGATCGTATTATAGGCAGCCCTGTTCTTTTTGGTCAGATTTCCGTGGATAGCGTTACCTGTAATGCGATCAATATTAACTTAGGGATTCCACAGTAGTTTTCACTCCATCAGGAATATACTTTTTCCGATTAGGTTTTTGAAATGCAGATCTACCTCCAAATTATAGACAAATTATAAAAATAATCCTGTACTGCTATCACTGCAAGAAATTGTTCTTTCAATAGGCGGAAACACTATTAATCATTATGGTGTTCCAGTGCCATCTCCGCAAATAATCGATGGGTCTGATGATAATTTAAACAGAGAATATATCGAAAAACACTAACCTAACACCAAACCTAAGTTAAACAATAAATTGTTAATGAACAAAAATAATTTTACCAATCCATCATCAACAGCGTCAATAGGAGTGTAAGTGGTGTATATTTTTTAGACGCCCAACGCGGCACTGGCAAGATTTTCTAAATCCATATTAGCCAAAATACATGCAGATAACTAGAACTGGATTGCTGCAACATTACTCCCTAAAGGAAATACGATGTCGATCGCAAAGATTATATGGAAAATTCTGCGTGCAACGTAAAAACAGTCATAAAGCTAAAGTTGTACAATGCTACATGTTCGTTGTCTGAGATGAATGTACCATGCGAAATAAAGTATAAAAACTCACTAGCTGGAAAAGTATACGAACTAGGTCATTCTTTTCTATTTAACTTTTTTAGGTAATTGTTTGGTGCAGCAGAAAGGAAAGAAAGAAATATGGTTAATAATGGATTTTTCTGAGAAATATGCTAAAAAACAAAGAATCACAGATGCAAATTTCGATTTTACACCTAAACGGAGCCACTCAAGTTTCTGTTCTTTATACTGTATTGAAGAGTACAGAATTACCTAAAAAAAGCCTTAATATGTTGCTCTACAATAATCGGTATAGTAATTATTAAAGTTTAAGTAAGCTGCACAGGGCGTCAACACGAAACGACGAAATACGAAAACGATAAACAGGAACGGACCTTTTGACGATCAAAACAGTGCTAGTAGTGTCGCCACGAAAAAGAACACACATTTTTATTGTTGCCGATGGTGGTCTAAAAATCGTCTCAAATTATGTCATCTAAGTCGAATTCAAGGCCAAAAACCAGAAAAGTCGCTTAGATAGCAAATGATCCAATTCCCGCTAGGTACAATACCCCTGAGCCGACGGCAAACAGGCGCAATGATGGTAGCAGCAGCAAAACACCGAAATCCACATCAATAGCTGCCCCCGAGAACAACCTTGAGGTCTTGGAGAAAAGACTTTTGTTAAACATTAACAGGATACTCGACGAACGGTTTGATGCTTTCGAGGATCGTCTGCTGAAGAAATTTGAGGCCGCCTGACTGAGGTATGTAACATTTTCAACATCCAAGTGGGAAAATTAAGAGACGAGGTGGAAACAATCCAACACGACCTTGCCGTAGTTTCAAACGAGCTTGAGGACTTACGGCGCTGGTCCAGACTCCACGACGTGGCAATTCATGGTATCTCCACGAATGAAAATGATAAGCCGAAGCAGATTTTAAACGCTGTTGCTGTCACCATCGGGCATGAAATATCACCATACGTGGATGTGTTCCGGCCACTGCAGCGACCGCGACTAGAGTCACAGACTGGCAGCGTCAAGAAATTGAGCTCGTTGCTGATTGTAAAATTTCCATCAGCCAACGAGCAGCAAGAGTTCCTGCGAAAAACACGTCAGCACGGAGCTATTTCATTAAAAAATTTGAATGGGGGGTGCTACACAGGAGACTAAGACGCACTGGTGAAACCGGTTTTATGGGAGAGAAACGTAGAAAAGAAAAGGGAAAGTAGGCCATTTTCCCCTTTCTTTTTTACGTTTCTCTCCCATAAAACCGGTTTCACCAGTGCGTCTTAGTCTCCTGTGTAGCACCCCCCAATCTGGGCTTTGTTTCTCACAGTCGAATTTACATTAATGAAAGCCTGACTTCAAAGAACAACGACATTTTCCACACTGCACGCAAACTCCTAAAGCAAAAGCTTGTCACTGCGGTTTCCACTCGTCGGGGATATGTCTATGTGCAGCTGGAGAGAAATAAACAGCCGCGCTTATTTACATCAGTTTTAGATCTGAATGATGCCGCCAGCTCACTCTAAAGCTCGGGTCACACCGAACACTGCGCGGCGCGGTGCGGTGCGACACGGTGTAGCACAAGAAGGCGCGGTAAGGCGTCTGATTCACATCGGACGCGGCGCGACGCGACATATTCTCCATACAGACCTTGTTTCATTCAAGAAATAATAATGAAATGTGATAATCACCGCTGGCGGCGACGGCAAAATTTGGTTTTGAGTAATCACGAATTTTTCCGCGCGACCGAATTTATCCTCGCCGTCCCGCGCCGCTTCTGGTGTGAATCACAGATTCATTTTTCGTGTAGAAATCGCTTAACGGCATTCGCGTCGCGCCGCGCCGCGTTCAGTGTGACCGGGCCTTAAAGCCCGGGTCACACCGAACGCGGCGCGGCGCGGGGCGGTGCGACACGGTGGAGCGCAAAAAGGCGCGGTAAGGCGTCTGATTCACATTGGACGCGGCGCGGTGCGATATATTCTCCATTACAGACCTTGTTTTCATTCAAGAAATAATAATGAAATGTGATATTCACCGCTGGCGGCGACGGCAAAATTTGGTTTTGAGTAATCACGAATTTTGCCGCGCGACGGATTTTACCCTCGCCGTCCCGCGCCGCTTCTGGTGTGAATCACAGATTCATTTTTCGTGTAGAAATCGCTTAACGGCATTCGCGTCGCGCCGCGTCGCGTTCAGTGTGACCGGGCCTTAAAGCTACTGACAGAAACAGGCGCAAACGCCGTGCGGGCAATGACAGAGAGAATAGAAGTAGTGTAATTCAAATGGGCACTAACGAAATGCTGATTTACGCTACGCACACACCGCGCAAGTTGCTTTACTTTCTACTTTTTGCGCGTTGCCGCCGCGTGTGTCAAGAGATGTTTGTGTTTTGAGTCGTGTTTTGGAAGTGGTGGGCATATGTTTGGAATCGTGTGTTGGTGTTGGCTGTGATAGCAAATTTGTTGATTTTTATATTTTTTAATGAAAATCTTTATTTTTCCAAATTGGGTTAATTAAATTAGCACCTAAAAAAAAGACAAACCCTGTAGGATAGAAAAATTATATGTAAATCATTCAGGTTTTTAAATTTTTTTTTTATCAGTTCGACTTGTCACTTTGATTTCGTTGTTGTGTTCAAAGTCGGAGCGCGCCGCCGACACCGCAACATCATGTCAGTGAAAAGTCGCCACATACCGCGAAGCCAATGTCAGCACGGCGCTGCGCCTGATTCTGTCAGTAGCTTAACGAATTTGGAGCAACCCGTCTTCAATGCGGAGATTCTTTCTACATGTTATTGTTCTTGTTTTCATTAATGTTTTCATTTGTGTCGAGCCTATTCTATAGGTATTCCTTTTTTTTAATTTATTTTCGATTTATTTTATATTTTTATATTTTAAGTCTTTACTTTTCTATTTTTCGTTATGTTGTAATGTTGGAATATTATTGCTTTCTTTTAGACTTTGAATTTTTAATCATGCCACGTCCTGCATCCACTTTGTTACCCCGTTTCTGTGACTTCGGTTAGGACATAGCAATAAAGAGATGAACAAAATTAGAACACTGCTCAACGTTTTCCAAAGTAGGGCTCAAGGCTTAAACTTTTGCCACATTAATGCGCGCGGCTTACGCAACAAAATCGATGAATTACAGGAAATTTTCCGTGGTTCTAATATACACGTCATACTGGTATCTGCATCTTCACTGCGCGATCATGTCCCCTCGAAACTGGTCTCATTAGATGGGTACAATCTACACCGGAATGATCGCATAAATCGTTCTGGTGGTGGAGTAGCCATTTATGTCAAGAATAACCTTAGGTCTTTCCAAGTTAAATAAAAAATAAAAAAATGTTCGTCTCAAGCCGGAATGTATTTATTCATTTTTTTAGGGCTGAGCTGCACGTTGGGTGCCAAATTTTGCAAAATTAATGACCTTTTTTGGCGCTTTTTTTTGGGAAAAATGAAAAATGTTATGGGTGAAGTTCTGCATAGGCGACAAATTTTCCCGGCACTGCAAAATCGACGCGGGCCAAAGCTAGTGCTAAATAAATAATAATAACCAAATGTTTCAAAAATCAACTTTAATTGCGAAAGGCGCCATCAAAATTTTATTTTTCGCTCGCAATTGTTTTTCACGTTCATTTTGATGCCCCTTGCTCCACTCGCTCTACCCTAGGGCCGGCACAGAGTGTATGCGTGTGCAGTGTGTGTATGTGTGCGTGCGTAAGTATGTGGTAATTTTTTCCTGCATGATATCGCGCGAACCAAAAAAGATATCTACTTCGTTTAGGTGCCGTTCGAAGCGTATTAAAGGAAATATGCAGGTACAAAAATCACGTACGTCGTTTAAACAAAAAAACTGCTTGACCGAATTTTGTGAAAATTTTATCAGATCATGTTTCCGTTAATATGCTTTGAATGACATCGCAACCAAATCGATATCTTTTTTGGTTCGCACGATATCGTACAGGAAAATATGACCACATTCGTACGCACACACACAAACATACTTCTTCTCAAATGTATGCTTAAAATCCTATTGGGAACTTGAAAAATGAAAATACGTTGAAAATTACGATTTCGATTTTCGGAGCGATTACAATAACTTCCCTATAAACTTGGAAGTTAAAAATTAAAACAAATAAAGTTACAGCCTCATTTACCCGATAAAACCCCAATTTGTCAACGCGTATGTAGAGAGTCACGTTTCCCGGATTATTTTTGTTCCCGGGAAACGGGAAAAATAAGTTCATTTTTCCGGGATTCCCGGGAACCCGGGAAAAATGAAACCGATTAGGAATTCGGAGTGAAATGATAATTGCATAGCATAACTATTGCATTATAAAAAACGTAACATAAAAAAATATTTCATTATAAACTAACATGTAAGGGTCGTCTCAAAAGTCAGTTCCACTATTTTTTTAAATCCGTGTGGTTGGCGGGAAAAGTCTCGGAGTCTCAGGGAATTCGCGCCTGGGTGTAGTGGCAGCACTGTAAAATTTCTATGCGCGTGCGTCGATCGATCCGGCAGTCAGGCTTCAGCCAATATTGAGACTCCACTCGCTCCTATTGCCTGCCCCGTGGGACCACGACCACAGCTGCACGCTTTTGTAGGGTGTTGCAACCATTCAGAAAGGCGACCCAAAACAAAAGGAGAGGAAAGTTGACAAAATTTTGATTTTCTCGACGGATGCCTTCAGGCGGATTTAAACAGTGCATCCCACCAACAATGAATGTTTTTATTCACGTTTGTTATTAGTTAATGTCCGTGGACCGACGTCATTCGAGCTTTAAGAACAGTCAGATTTTAGGATGGAAGCATTCAATTACAATAAATACCACTATTACAGCATGCACCTAATGTTGTGATTGGTCCGGTCCAATGGATAAATTGTGCCAATATTGTCATGCTTTAAAATTTCAAAAAGAAGCAACTGGGATGTGCTGTTCCAATGGCAATGGCTCCACCTGAGCCCCTTGCCGCTTACGTGGATAGGAAATCTTCGTTGTCCAAATATTTCTTACAATTTCTTTTATTTCGATATGATGGGTGCAAGGCGCACCGGGTTCCAGCTAATTTTATGTAGAAAACAAGGATTTTGACATAGCAGTTATTTACTTTAAATTTAAAACCTTGAAATAGTTAGTGTTTTCAAGACTTTCGAAGAAAATTTGCGATTTCAAACAATAAATTTTTTCCCGGGAAATTTAGTTTTTTTCCCGGGAAACTGGAAATACATTTTTTTTTCAATTTCCCGGGAAATCCCTCCCTACGCGTATGGCGAAGGTAATTTTTTGGGCTCGATATTATTAAACCGTGTTGGTGTAGGTTGTTCAAGATTTGGAAAATCTGAAAATCTCTACATCCTGGCCCCAAATGGAAGGAAATTGAATATAGTGTATCCTGAAGCTCTCTAAGCAATTGGTACAGAATTGATCAACAATTTTTTTTGGAAGGATGGTAAGGAGAAGTGGAAATATGGGATTTATATACATATAATGCAGGGGTGGCCAACCCAAATGGTATCGCGGGCCACTTTGAAAAAGCATTATGATCCCGCGGGCCGGGTGATATATTATTGCGTGATTCAAATTTAATTTAATATAGTTTAGGGAGACCGTTTCAAAGCTGTGCTGCGAAGACAAAAGCCTGAACCAAATATGACGTGCCGAACCGTAACCGTACGTACCATAACGAACGAACATATGCAAGTCTTTAGGTCGGTACTTTATGAACAATCATGTTCATACGTTAGGGTACGTACGGTTACGGCAAGGCACGTCATATTTGGTTCAAGATATAGAAAGAACGCTGAACAATTAACGTGCTGAAACGCGGAATTATTAAATTATATTTTCTGAGGGATTGCGAAAACTGCACAAAATGGTTGAGGTATGCAGGTTTGCGCTCATGCAGGATATCGTGAAACAGTCGCAGAAGCCTATAATCACGAAAGTCACTTAGAGAGCAGCCCAAAACGGAGTTCGAGTAGGGTGAAACGGCGTAAATAAACAAAACGTACACAATCGTTAAACGCTTCTTCAAGTTTATGGGCGTAAGAAGAATCGAAAGAGGAATAGATGGAAAGGCCATGCATTACTGCATTAGAAGAGGTAGTAGTAAGGCTTTAAGCAAATTCAGGGGTGGTATTACGTAAGTTGTTTCAATCGACCTCTTCATACAAAAATCTTGAATTTTTGTATGGAGAGGTCGATTGAAACAACTTACGTAATACGACCCCAGGCCTTTTCGACAAGGCACAATGGTAACGAAGTTTAGACCGGAGTCCGTAGGTTTTACTTACAATGAAACTAATGTAATCGCAGCAGGTCATGCTGCTATTCAGTAGCACCCTCACCGCAAACAAGAGGAACGGAGCTTAACGCGATAGCAGAAAAGTCAGGACGAACAATAGCAGAATGAGAGAGATAAAAATACACTAGGATTTAGCTGCAGTAAATTTAATGTCGACCAGTAGGATACATGGCGCAAGTCAACAGCAAGCTTCTCCGCAGGAAATAAAGCTCCACATCGTCTGCATACATATGATTCTTAGAACATCGTTAATAAAAATACGGAATAAAAGTGGCCCAAGAATGGAGCCTTGGGGGACGCCAGCGTGGAGCAGGGCACTTGAGGAACTTTAGTCACCTAGTTTAACCTTTTGAGAGCAGTTAGATAAGAAACTGCAAAATTTTAAGAGCAGAAAGAGAAAACAGTGAGGCAGGAGTAGAGAATGTGAGTTAAAATAGGCAATAGACGAGGTATAAGCATTTTGAAGAAACTAGGGGAAATGTAATGTAATTGGTGGTGCAGGTTTTCGTCAGACAAGGTGGCACGGTATTCATTTTTCGTATCTAAATTCCATTTTCGAAAAGAAACGATTCGTAGTTGAAAATTTAACCAAATTTCCCAACTTTTTGTCTCAGACAGACATCTGAAATTACAAAACTTTTCTTTTTTAATATAAAAATCAAGTTTTGAGTCTGATGCCTGAAAAGTGTTTTTTATATTCAGGACCTCAAAAATATGTTAAACAATTTACAGCAGGAAGTAGTTCGGCCGGCTTAAGGGAAATGCGGATAAATGCAAACACCATTCAACGCATAGTGCTGACTAATGGCGACGTAGAATTGGTAGATTAATTCTGTTACCTCATTAGCATTTTTACTGAAAATGGCGGAGCAGAAGAAGACCTCAGTTCCAGAATAAATAAAGCAAGTAGCGCATATGGATGCTGGTTCGCATATGAAGATCTACAGAAATCTCAACTAACGCTAAATTGCGGCTGTTCAACTCCAATGTTAAGGCAATTCTTTTGTATCTAATATGGAAAGTCGCCCAATTCATCACAAGGCGCCTGTACGTTTTAATCCTAAAAATCCGCTAAAAAGATAGAATTACAAATGAAGAACTATAGGATTGATGACCTAATCATGCAAAGGAAATGGAATTAGAATGGCCACACCTTGCGAGGTGCAAACGAGAATCTAGCCAAGCAGGCCCTTGAATGTGATTCGCAAGGAACCCGTCGAGTTGAAAGACCAAGAACAACGTGGAGGAGAACTCTACCAAAAGAGACCACAACAAGGAAGGCAAATGTTTCCGTCCTATGTCCCATGCGTGATTAAAGGATCAGAAGAAAAATAATCCTGCACTCATAAAACACTAGCTCGATGTTGACCAAAGAAGTGTGCTTGCTTGTAAATATGCTTGTTTTCTCTGCTACCTCCATGACACTCAGTTGCGGATGCGGTCTTTATATTGAATTGTTACCGATGAAAGCAACTGCTTGGATTTTTATCCATCAACCCGGTCATCCGGTGCACCCCAAGAGCTAATTCTCTATGAATTTAATTCTAATCATTGCTCATAGCTGGCACTTTTTTTTCTTTTTCACATGTTGGAACCTTCTTAATACCTACAAAATATTTCGTTAAATCTTGTTGAATCTCGCGGGCCGCACAATTTCCCACGGCCCGCGGGTTGGCCACCCCTGATATAATGGGTAAGGGGACATCCATAAATTACGTGAGGTGATTTTGGCGATTTTTCGACCCCCCCTCCCCCCTTGGTGAGATGTCGTGAGATTTGGCTCGACCCCTCCCCCCTCAATCTCACGTGAGATTTTTAAAATTTTAAAAAATTTGTAGGATTTACACTATTATGCGTATTTTTAGTGTAAATACCTTAATCTGTGCTTGATTGCATTTAGAAATCATAATTTGTGTTGAAGAACAGTACCACAAAATCATAACAGCACCAACTCGGCATGCACCCAATATAAAGTACAATACCTGTGGATTACCATTTAGCAGGTGATTCTGCCTACCCTTTGGAAACCAACCTCAGGGTGCCTTACAGGGATAATGATTTCTTAACAAGAGAACAGAAAACTCGTGTATTTGTAGAGCAAGCATATGGAATATAAAAAAAATTTAGAATTTTACAATATATTGACATACGAAGGTTGGCTTTGGCATCCACTGATTCGTTTTTAGAGAGTAACGACTTGACTGTTTGAATAGTAATGGTAGAGCCATTTATGACTCTGCAGATATACAAACTTCGGAGCATTCTTCTATATATGTCATCGTTAGGTAAAAAACCTGTGACTGAAAGACCCAGGGGGGTTATCCTGCAATCCGATTCGAAAGTCATGAAATTCGGAAATAAGAAAATGGTATCTTCCATCAATGCGAATTCGAAATAAATTTGTCCGCCTGTTATCGGATTTCAGTCCGTGAATAAAGCCATTGCCGCATGCGCTGCTTTTATTTGTTTGTTTTAAAATATTCTAAAAACTCTTTAAATATTCTTGAAACAATTTATTGTTCGCATCAAAATGTCAAATTAAGTTAATAAATGAAGTTGGTTGGCTGAAAATAATTTCTTTTCGAAGATTTATCAGGCATCGCTACTAGCTTCCGTTTGCTTCCTACTTTCGTGTCGCCTTAGAAAAGCGGAGTCTGAAGTCACAGCCAGCTTCTCAAATTGACGTTTGAGCCGCCTGTAAATCAGGATACAGATTCAAGAAGTTCGGATCTGTTAGACTTCCATTCTTCACAACTCTCGATAATGATTACAAAAGGTTTTCAGAATCTATCTTGGCGTCTAGTAGGTTTGTCAGAGCAGATGGTCGTCGATTCAAAATTCGAGTACTGTAAGATGCTTAGATAACTAATTATGTCGCCTGGTGCAAATGTCTGGTTTTTGTAGTGACAATGCACCGCAGATAGCATGTGTTCTGACTGATGTGAAAAGAGCCGATTCTTAATATAATCTCTATGATTGCAGTAGGATTGGGTACATTATGCACTTGAGATTCTTAGGAGCGCATTAGGTTCCAGGTTTTTCAATTGGGCTTCTAGGCCTTTTTGTTTTGTTTAAGCTTAGACCCCCACACTAGTTCATCGTAGGGTCGAAATGGTGGTATAAGTCAATGCATACATTACTTTCGCAGTTTTTCCCAGACCATTGTATAAAAAGATAAGAATTTTTCATCACGTCTTCATTCCCAGATATTTAAACTATTTTCTTTACTTTTTTTTGGATGTTCCAGTTGGATGGTATTTGAAACAGTGAACAAATACAGTGTAAACGGTAGTGCAAAATTTTGATACCCAATTGCCATTGAGTCGAAATATAGTAATAGTATCACGTATACTTTTGATTCATTATTCCTTCTCTATTTGCAATATGTTTTGATAAAACCTTTCACCATGTTCATCTGATACTGCACCAAGATTTTCGTGAATGAAATCTAAGTGCGTGTCCAAAAAGACGATTTTAAAGATTTTCTCATTTACAGATATTGTACTTAATATATTGTACTTAATATTGCAAAAAAAATTACAGAAAAATCGAAAAATACCCATTTTGAGGGCTAAAACCCCCTAAAAGGCTTCTCGGAGTAGAAAATCCGTAGACTTTATAACCCCTTATTAAAAAGCATAAAAAAGAAGCGCTCTGCCAATTTTCAGCCTGTACCTAATTATTTCCGCTATATCGCTTTTTTCGGCTTAATTTACCTGTACTATTAATTTAACCCAGTTTTCTCGCAATTTTACACTGTTTCTTGCGGAAAAAAATTACGTGAGATTTGCGGAGACCCTCCCCCTCCCCCACGTGAGATTTGGTGAGATTCGGCTCGACCCCCTCCCCCCCCCTAAAACACCTCACGTAATTTATGGACGCCCCCTAAGAAGGAAAGAAAACCTTTACCCCTAAAATTTTAAGTATCTACGATTCTGCAATGTCGGAAAGGGCTGGCATCTGGGTAAACAAATTAAACCAAAGGGTCAGTGACATTGCAGATGAGAACCCAGGGACCAGGCAATTTTTAGACATGTAATTTTTTTACATTACATATATTACATGTCTGATAATGAACAATATTCGTCTGAAGTCACACTCCCTCAGCACGTGACTCCAACCGTATACTGTGCATCACCATGTTCAATTAGTATATTCCTTTTATTTGTTTTTCTTTCAGGTTGTAATAATATTTTCTGATTATTGAATGTTTAATTTAACTGAATGTCCATACGAGTGCCTGCCTCCGCAAAAAAAAGATTGCAGCTTGAATAACACTGTGGGTCTGACATATTTTCTTGTGCCTAATAGTTGCTGTCAAAAGCCTATTTTCAAATACTTTTCCACAAATATTTATTTTTGGTGGGGGTTACCTTTTTAAGGATATTTCAAGTGTGTTTAGCTTACCAGAAAGACGCATAACATTATCACGGGCAAGGCCGTGCCGGTATTACTAGTATGAAAGAATTAAAAAAAACTAGCCGAATTATCTGCTCTTCAAAGTCTTAGAAAGTTGGATAATTGCAATGATTGTTGCTCAAATAAAATTTACACTTATGAAGAGTATACACCGCGCCTGAATGATCAAATTCTTATCTCTGCAAGAAAGTAAATAGAGATAATTATCGAAGGACAGCAACCGCAAAAAATGGGCATATAGAGTATCATTAGGTCTCAAACTAATTTTTTTCAGTTGGAACATGCTGCTTTCCAAGACTGGTGCACCATCAACAAATTGCAACTTAGCACCAGCAAATGTCATTAAATAACCCCGTAGAAAAATTACAAGCTATAATAATTCCATCTCAAAGACAAGGTACCGGACTATGTCGTTCAAATTGGGGACCTAGATGCTGTTCTAGACAAAAGTTAAATTTGAACCTCCCCAATGCTACAACCAACAAGTTTCTAGGTTTTGTAAAGAGAAGGACGAAAGAATTCAACAATGTTACAGAGACCCTTTCCTGCTCAATAGTCTTGGAATTCGCATGCCCTATATGGGATCCTATATTTTAGGTAAACAGAAACAGCATTGATTCAGATCAAAAGAACTTTACAAGAGTATGATTTTGATAGTATCGAAAAAGGTCTGCTTTTAGTAAGCGTCATCTGCCTCTAGACTGATGTTAAAGTTTCAGCTATATCCACCACGTGATTTGATTTCAATTAAAGCAAGTTTTCTTGAGAAAAATAAATATCATGCGATGGTTAAACACTTTTCCTTAAAAGGCTTAACGCCGACTTGGATGAAGTTCGCGGCACGTCTACTCCTCTGCTTACGACTATTTACAATTGGGTAAATTAGTTTGAATGTGGCCGTACATAAACAAATAACGAACATCGAATACCCACTCGGCGAATCAAAGTGCGCGAAATAGTTGAGACCACAAACATGTCATAAGGTACAGTGTTTTCAATTTTGCACGAAAAATCCATTCACTTTGGCGCTTTTCCGTCACAACCTAGACTATCCGTGGTTATTATACTAATTTGGCAAAAACAAGGTTCTCTTGCTTCAGAACAAACCAGATTTGAACCGCATTGATTTTTTTTAATTCTAAAAAGGAGAAAAAGGCTCGACTGAAAATGATTCACGTCGATCGAGCATGTCACAGCCTAAACAGTTCCCTACTTTGAGGTTCTTCCGAAATCCTACTTGTTGGACGAATTAAAAAAAGTTGGAGTAGCGCTGGGTAAAATGTTCCAATCTAAAGGTAGGTTATGTTGAAAAATAAAAATAAAATTTACGCAAAACACCTATTCTATCTTTTTCCAAGGACTTATTGAAAGACTTCCGTACCGCAATACACAAGCAGGCTTAAAATTTTGATTTCATACCGCTGTCGTATAGGAGAAAATTAGCTATCTGAGTTCATGTTTAGGTGCCCAAAGATTTGACCAAGAAAACTTAATAGCAGAATTTTCATATTCTATTCTTTATCGATCGAAAAAGAACATGATCAAACAAAACGGGGGATCCATAAATGGTAGCACATTTCAAAAAGTTGTCAAAGCCGTTATTACAACGTGTTATTGTGATTAATTTTAATCTATACGCAACATATACGTTTAATAGGAAACGTCGAAAAGAATTGGGCTACCTTCGTTGTGACGCGATCGTTTATCTTAGGGCGGGTGTTTTTTCGAAAATGGTAAACATTTCAAAACACTCATCATATTTGCAAAAATCATGTTGTTGCATGTTGAATTCACAGAAACTTCTTCGCTGTCAATAAGCCTGAGTTCTCCTTTTTGTAGATACTACTAATAAAGGCCCAATCATATAGCAGAAACGAAAACGAACCGAAACGAAAAGAATGAAATAAATCGTATGAAAATGTATGAACACGGTTATATAAACGAACAGAACCGAATCGGAACGAATGATATAAATTTATTTCATTTCGGTATTCGTTTCAGCTATTCAGCCCGTTGCTTTGACAGTTCTACAGACAGTTTGTTTTCGAATTTAAAGTACCTAGTTGAAAGAACGAAAAACAAGTTATTTTAAAAGAATGCAGTCAATACAAGGTAAAAAAATTTAAATTATGATTTCTCTTGTGATTTCTCGACATCCGCCATAAATTATATAAATCGTATAATATATGTATTTATCGAAAATAAAAAACTCTTCTACTCATTGCAAAACTTGTCAACAAATGTCAAAAGGCGATTAGCTCAGGCACCTATATAATCGCTATCATTTTCAAGTTCATTTCGTTTTCGTTTCGGTTTCTTTTCATTTCTGCTATATGTTTGGGCCTTAAGGTACTACTACCGGGAAAATTTTTCAAAAAATCGATTTTTTTTCCTTTCATTTTACGATTCCTTATACTATGAAGAATAACCTACTTAATCTTTATAAAGAAATTCGTAATAGAAAAAAAGTTACAGCACTGTAGGGTACTACTACCGGGAAAAATTTCAAAAAACTTTTTTTTTCCATTTTTCGTTTCCTTACACTATGAAGAATAACCTACATCATTTTTATAAGGAAATTCGTAATAGAAAAAAAGTTACGCCACTGTAGAATACTACTACCGGGAAAAATTTCAAAAAACCGATTTTTTTTTCATTTTTCGATTCCTTATACTATGAAGAATAGCTTAGTTCATTTTTATAAAGAAATTCGTAATAGCATAAAAGTTATAGCATTTTATAGTCGACCGCCTTCGTAGTGTAAAAACCATAAAAGAAGACAACGTGTGTCCCATTCTCTCTAGTTGTTTGAAAGCGCAGCGTTTTCACTCAAACAACCAGAGCAAACGGAAAACTCATTGCCTTCCATTGGGAGCTAAGATGTTCTTCCATTTGGAGCTAAGATGTGAAGATTTTCAGATTTCCCAACTCTTGAACAACCCACATACAGCTGACCGGAAATCCGGAATTTCGGTCATTTTTCGGCGGCCATTTTGAATTTCGAAAATCGGGCTTCGAGGTGCATCATGGAAGACCCCCACATACGTGCAAAATTTCGAAGCTCTGCCATGACTGGTGCGCCAGCTATAGCGCACACATACAGAACTTTCTTTTATTAATATAAGGTATATCTCCCGCCATTTTGTGGTGTCCGCAATATTAGATTTAAAATGACGTTATATAGATTACTGAATTATATTCGTCACACCCTTTCATTTGATACCCATACTGAGAGGGTTGTGAAGAAAAAGGTAATCCGCCATTTTGAATTTGGAATGACGCCACACAACTAATTGTATTCTACCTGTCATGCACTTCCATTTTATACCCATGTGGGTGGGTCGGTGAACACAATTGCAAAAATCGGCCTCCGTTTTGTAACCGCCATCTTGATTTTTTACTAAACGGTCAGATTGCACTGTCAGGCGAACTATGGGTATGTGCAAAATTTGAAGTCGATCGGTTAAATTTTCTATTTTTTAGTTAATTTTATGTATTCCGCCATTTTGTGTTGAACGCCATTTTGAATTTGGAATGAAGCTACACCGCTAATTGTATTCTACCTGTCACACCCTTTCATTTGATACCCATGTCGTTGGTCGAGGAAGACAAATGCAAAAATCGGCCGCCATCTTGAAACCGCCATCTTTTTTTTGTACAAAATGGTCACATTGTATTGTCAAGAAAACTACGCATGTGTGCAAAATTTGAAGTTAATCGATTTCAAATGGTGGGTGGCAATAATGACGGACTCCCATACAAACTTTCATACCCTATTTCAACCCCTTAAAGCCTTTGTTTCGGGAGAAAAAGTAGCCTATGTCCTTCTCCAGGGTCTAATCTATCTCTGTACCAAGTTTAATCAAAATCGGTTGAGCGGTTTAGGCGCGAAAGCGTAACAGACAAACAGACAGAGTTTATAATATTAGTAGGGATAAAGCGAACCAAAACATTAACACGTTTTTCTTGAAAATGCATTTTTTCAGCTGAGTGATCTATGAACCAATTTAAAACGTGTTTTTCTTGAAATAACATTTTTTCAACTAAGTGAGAGTTAATCTCAGGATCTACTAAACCGATTTTATTAAACTTGGGTGCGTTTTGTTTGTTAAAGCATACCCTTTTGTAATTTACCACATTTTAGAAAAAAAATTAAGAAAAAAAAATTTGGGAAGTGAAAAAGGGTGAAAAAAAATGCAATTTTGTCAAACTTTTTTTCAAACTTTCACCATTTTTTTTTTTGTTTTTAATTTTTAACTAATTGTGGTAAATTACAAGGTAAGAAACTTTCCTTTATAAAATCCCGTTCGAATTTTTTGTTGCAAACTTCTCAATTCTGAGATTATCTCTCACTCATCGGACTATCTCTTTTTTGAGCTCTTGACTTCAGCGCCCCCTACCTTATTGGCAAAAAATAGAAATAAACTAAAACATTTTTTTTTATAACCTTTAAGGACTAATAATGTTATAAAAAAAATTTTCTTGATAATATCTAACATAGCGGCTGAGAAAAAAATTATTAAAAAAGTGCTTATTTTTGGTCGTTTTTCCGGTAGTAGTACCTTAAGCCTAAAAATTATTTTCTGAATGAATTTTCTATCGTTCCTAAAATATTAACAAACAGAAAATTTTAGAAATAATAAATCCAGTACACTCTTTAAAAAAATCATTTTTACCTAAAAACCCTCCTTTTTATTGACCAACAAGAAAATAGGCCGCACTACAAGTCTCCAGAGATTTTAATTATGCAAAGTTAGTGGCATTGATGAGGGCTGAGTTAGAATGAAGTAGACAGTTAGTGGAGTCGTAACGTAAAAGCGAATGGGAATCAAGTTCATTAGAATGCTAATGTCCTTTACCGGTATCCTTAGTCAACACGAAAACAAGTCAGAAGAAGATAGCCAGCCTTTAGATAGGGTCGTCCTCAAAAATAATATTTACGTTGGTTATTACAAAATTTTATTTATTTCTTAATTTTTTTGTTTCTAGAAGTTTTGGTTTTAAGACACATACATGCAAAACAATCGCAAAAACATTCACTTTTTTGAAATTCTACTAAGGTCTTTACAATATTTTTTTGATTTGCTTCAATCTAAAATTGTATAACAGCACACACGTTATTAAGAAAGGAATTCACTTGGATGGGAGTTTACACACGAGTTAATAAAGATGTTAATCGAAACGGAAGTCTGTTTTCAACCGATGTATATTTAACACTAAATACCTTTACCGGAAAAGAAACACTTCCGTTCCGTTCGTTTTACGATATTTTGTTCCTTTTTTTTAAATGCAAATATATCCACAGCTCATTTTGCTGTTATATTCACTATTTTGCGCACTTCATGTCCTTTACAATGTTGATTGGTGTTTGTGATCTAAAACCATTCAAAATATCAGTAGGTAATCTACGGTAAAGGACGTTAATTTCGGCACCCCGCTCTGCTTGTGAGAATAATAACTTTGAATTTATTTAAATTTATAGAGAACACATTCTCATTAGTTTAACGAAATCAGTTGAGCACCTTTATACTGAAAAAAATTATAAAATAAATACCAGCGAAAGTTTCATCACCAATTTAACCAATATTTTACTGTCTTCTTTCCAGTTGTTTTTACTGGAATCGATGTTATTGAGCATGCGTTGGAAAATTGTCCCTCACATTTCTCTATCCACATCAGCTGGCAACAAAATCTAAAAGAAACTCCTCCCATTTTATGATGGACGAAATTCTTCGATTATATTCACGCCTAGTCCTTCGTTCCTTTGCGCAATTGCCAATACAATCAAAAGTGATACCCAGAAAAATACTTAGGTTCCAGCAAATCCTTCGCATACACTGACACTGGCACCCCATATCCCTCTCAATTGCTTGGTACGTTCATTTCGAAGCTCATACCGCAGATTCTTTAACTCGCCAACAAGGGTAGTGTGACAGAAGTCTTCATGCGCCACCCACCCGCATCACTACATATAAACAACATAACTCGTGGAATATGGGGTACTCTTCATGGGGTTGCCTAATGGTATGCTATTTACCCCCCGCAAGCATTATGACATATAAAGCTGTATTAAAACTTTGTCCTGCCAGAAACAACAACAGTTGCAGTAAAAGAAGTTAACGCATGTATCATCTGGCTGTTGGAGTCACCAGAAGTGTGGATAACTGTACCTGCGAATCGTATTTGTTGCACTTTAAAATAATGGATTTTTATTGTGAATTATTTCGATAGTTAAGGGAAACTGCCAAATTGTTCAGCAAGCATTACCTTAAAGCAGCAATCAGCGCCTGCTTTAAGTTCTGTAAAATCGCTACGGATATTTTTAATATGTGATATGAATATTTATTACAGAATTAAAACAGTACGATTGAGATTGCCTTACCACGACATCAATTTGGATTATCGAGTTTGCTAAAAACAATTTAAAATTGGAACTCCATGGGCTCTTACGAAAAATCAAAACAATCTAGAAGTCACTGCATTTTACAGATTGAGATAGTGAAATACTACGGTCGTTTTAGTTAAATCGATGCGCGTTACAAGTAGTCCAGTCAAAATAGACATTCAACCTCCGCATAATTAATATAGAACTGCAAATTGGCAAAGAGCTTAAATAATATCATTTATTAGGTAAACGTAGCCCAGTCTAACTGCATATAAGCATTGTAAATTTTTATAATCGCGATATATCATGAATTTACCAACGGAACGGAAGAAGTATAGAGATTTTTTTGTAGATAAATCGCATAATCTACAAACTTTGTATAAACTATTTTATGATAAGGCTTATACAGTGGACCAGCGATCATCGAGCACACGATATTCTAAGAAAATGTAGCTGCCATATTCTCCAATCAAAAATCTCTTAGTTTCGTATTTTTGAAGCTTCTATGAGGAGTTTTGAATTATATTCTGCACCAAACCAATCACATTTCTTAATACTTATTAAGAGCGCTGTCCGTGCAGGTTATTACCATTTAAGAGGATACATATTTGCAAAACCTGCTGAATAAATTTACACCGGTCAACACAAATTTTGAGTCTGAGTTCCCTTGTCTGATTTGTATTTCTCTCACATTACTAATAGCCCAGTTGTCAGACCTAAATTAGACGACTTTGACCTCTGATAAAATGTGATGTCGTTGAAACTAGGGTCTTAGGTACTTTTTTGGGTGTATGCTAAGTTTAAAATTTCGAAAACAAATTCGAAAATTTGGTTTTTGCGTTAAATCTCAAAAAATAAAAACAATTTCGAAAAACTAATAGCACCACGTGAAAGAGCGTGAAATTTTCCTAAAATTTATCTTGTAAGTTATTTTAAAAATTTTTTTTTATTATTATAAAAAATTATAAATAACAAAAATTATAAATAAATAAGAAAGCGAATTGTAAAACTCTACGCGCGCCAAGCCGCTAAATACAAATATTCAATCGATGCCTTCGGGGAAAAACTAAGGTATCTTTGCCTAAAATGTACGCAAAAAAGGTTTTTAAAGAGGAGACTCTAAGCTTTCTAAGGAAGCCATTAGTTTTTATACGCTTTATATTAGCTTCACCTGTATCTTGTATCTTGTATGTAAACAAATCTTGCAACTTGCATTTGACCCACTTCCACATAACCAATCAACTTCAAATTTTGCACATATGTATAGTTCGCGTGACAATGCAATCTGACCATTTTGTAAAAAAATCAAGATGGCGGCCGAATTTTGCAATTCTGCACCCCGACCCCCGACATGGGTATCAAATGAAAGGGTATGACAAGAAGAATACAATTAGCTATGTGGCGGTGTACGAAAGAAATATTGGATCGTCAACCTTTCAACTTCACATTAGTGACTTGACTTAAAATAACTGCAATTATATTTTAAATTATATTTACTGACTTAACTTCACTGATTTTGGTTTGGATGCAACACGATTTAGTACAAGAAAGATAATCCCTAATCTCTAACTAAACTTATATATATATCCTAGACGAAGGCACTGGGGTCGTTGACCTGAACGGTCCGTTTCTCCTCCTGAGACGGTAAATTTTTACTCTTAATAAAAGAAATCTCGATATTTCTGCAGGAGATAGTGCCTGGCAGTGCTTCCGTTTTCGGTGGGGTAAATTCTATGTTTTTCTATTTTTTATTCTATGTTTTGAATTTCGAATTTATTTTATATTTCGTCGATTGGTAACAATGTATATGAAGTGTCAGTGATGACACTTGTGCATTTTATTTTATATGGTATAATTTTGTATATTTATTATGTTTTGTGTTATGTTATAATGTTTCAGTTATTGTTTGTTCGTTAACCTTATAATTAATTTGTGTTTTATGTATTTACAGCTACTTAAAATATTCATTTAACCATTTTAGGGTTATGCCTGAACATTCTCCCCCGGGGACGGTGTTGCACTCCATTTTCCATGTTGACCTAGTTTTATATGTTGAGATAGGTCGGATGGCCCATTGACCTAGTTGGCGGATGTTGTGATTCATTTCGTTTCCACTTATTCTGGGTATAATTGGATTTCTTGAAACAGGCTGAAGTCTATGGTCATATCTGTAAGTAGATGAGATCTAGCAGTATTTATGTTATACATGTAATTGTTCAGGTAACTAGTACTAACTAAAATTTATTTTTGTTAATTTATGTTTGTGTTAATTATTGAATGTTTATCTTGTACAACTGTTTTTATTCGCGCACTATTTGTTTTACTTCGTAAGTTTACTGTCTTTTATAATTCGATTAACTAAGTTCACATTTGATATACATAGTTCACTATAATATTTTTTGATATAGAACACAAAACACAAAAATTTTTTAGTTCGCGACACACTCTTATTATTATAAATGTTCATTGTCCTGTATTGGTAAGATCGCGATTTTCGTAATAGGGCGTTTAACTATTGCGTCCTTTACTTGCACTGTCACTACACGCACTAAGTTGTCTTTTCCTGGATGTACATCTATGACCCGTCCTAATGGCCACTTAAAAGATGGTAAGTTGTCATCTTTTACTAAAATCATCGTTCCTTTGTTGATATTAGGGGTTTGCTGTATCCATTTAGGTCGTTGCTGTAGGCGGCACAAATATTCATTAGTCCATCGTTTCCAAAATTGTTGAGATAGTTGTTGACATAGTTGCCACCGATCGAGGCGGTTAGAGTTGATGGGCAAAAGGTCTATTTGTGGTGGGGCTAACAAAGCATCTCCTATTAAAAAATGTCCTGGTGTTAAGGCATTCAAATCTGATGGATCTGCAGTTAGTGCACAAAGTGGTCTGGAATTCAGACACGATTCGATTTGGGTTACCACGGTGGTGAGTTCCTCAAAGGTTAAGTTAGTGTTTCCAAGTATTCTGCGTAGATGGTACTTTGTTGATTTCACACCTGCCTCCCAAAGACCCCCAAAGTGTGGAGATGAGGGTGGATTGAAATGCCAAACGATGTCTTCATTAACACAATGTATCGCTAGCTCCTTTTCCCATTTTTTGATATCTTGCAGTACGGTATTAGCTCCAATGAAATTGGTGCCACAGTCCGAGTATACATGCGCACATCTTCCTCTACGAGATATAAATCGTTTAAACGCTGCCAGAAAGGCATGTGTCGTTAGGTCGCTTACAACCTCTAGATGAATTGCCTTTACAGCGAGACAGATAAATATGGCCAAATATCCTTTTACGATTTTTGCATTTCTAAGTCTACTTGTTTTAATTTGTATAGGGCCACAATAGTCTACTCCAGTATGAGTGAAGGGTCTAGTAACGTTCACTCTAGGTGTTGGTAGATCTCCCATGAGTTGTGTGGCGGTTTGAGCTTTATGTTTGTAGCACGTGATGCATTTATGTACAAGTTGACTTATTAATTTTCTGGCATTGACGATCCAATATTTCTTTCGTAGGATGTTCAGCATTAATTGTGTTCCTCCATGAGCTGTGTATTGGTGATAGTGATCAAGTAGCAATGTCGTTAGTTTGCTATTCTTTGGCATTATAACAGGATGACGTTCATTATAAGGCAAATTAGCATGATGAAGCCGGCCTTTTACTCTCAGCAGATTATGATCATCTAGGAAGGGATTTAAGCTAAGAATGCTACTTTTACAATTAATGACTCCCGTCTTTCTTAATTCGTGTATTTCAGTAGAATATGCTATGTCTTGTGTAAACCTGATCCAGAAATATAATGCGTTGGTACGTTCACTCGGTGTTATCCCTTCTGGTTGGGATTTGTCACCTCTCAGTTTTTTACAAAATCGGAATACATAAGCCGTAATATTAATCAAACGATTAAAGGATGAGGACTTTTCAAGGATAATAACTAACGGTGATTGTTCGAGTTCGTTCTTCGTATTCTGAATATAAAATGTTTGAATTGTTTTTCGCATTTCTAGGTTTGTGTCGTTGGTTACGATTTGACTGGGCCACTTAGTTTCAGGATGTTGTAACCAGCTAGGTCCATGCCACCAGAGTGATGAACTAGCAATGTCACTAATTGTTGATCCCCGTGAAGCAATATCTGCAGGATTATCAATGGAAGACACATGATACCATGTTGCATTTCCGATGTTGCTTAGGATCTCACTTGCTCTATTTGCGATGAATGTAGTCCATGTGGCCGGATGTTTCCTTAACCACGCCAATACTATGGAGGAGTCGGTCCACATTACTAACTGGCAGGTATTTACGTGAAGTATTTCTTTTAGTACCTTTGCTAATCTCGATGCTAAAACAGCGCCGCATAACTCTAGACGGGGAATAGATACAGGCTTTAGGGGTGCGACTTTGGTTTTGGACATCAAGAGCTGTGTTTGAATATTTCCATCGTCATACACAACACGTAAGTAGGATACTGCTGCATAAGCCTTTTGTGATGCGTCACTAAAACAATGTAGTTGGCATGTTTTGACCCTTTTATTGGCATGTTTTGACCCTTTTATCAAGTGAACGGTGTGCGTCTAACGGGCGTTAAAAAACTATATTGTATTCGTCTAACGGGCGCTAAAATTTAAACTCTATTCGTCTAACGGACGTTAAAAAATTATTTTATGATCGTCTAACGGACATTAATCATTTGTGCTAATCTTGTGTAAAATAAAATAAAATAGCGGAGTTCCAACCAAAAGGACATAATATCTAACGGCATAGGAGGCAACGGACAATGAAGACGTGTTAACCATCCCCTACAATAAATTTTTAAGTAACAGGATCAGCTGGGTGAGTCCGTTCCATTTTTTTAATATTCTTAGAAATAGTATTGAATTATTAAAAAAAAAAAACAAAGACTACATATTTTAAAATTAAATATATGGTGAACTGTGAATGTATAAATAACACGTGAATAAATTGGATTTCCTCCGCGAAGAAAAACGACTTAATACTCCACTGACTATCATAGAAATTAAATAACGAATAAAGTTCAAACAATTTTAAAGTGTAATAACATTAAATTAACTACATACATATATATGTGTTTGATTTACTTTCGCTTAATGAACTAAAATTTCGTATACTAGCGATTTGTTATTGACTTTATTTAGACGGGCTATTAATTGCAATCTCGTGAAATAGAATCAGTTTGCAGTTCGCGAAAATCAATAAGTGTTTAACGAACATGGCGCTTCCTTTAAATACCCAAACTAAACAATATGTTGAGGCACAATTCGCGCTAGCTGATATGCTAGATAGACATATTAAGAATGAGAGGAAGGATCCTAAGATACGAAAAACCGCAACGTATTATAAAAATAAAGTACCAATAGTTGCAGAACTTTGGGAAAAATTTAAAATTAATCATGACTTCATAACAACGAATCCGTCGCAAAAACCAAGCGAGGAAGAAACCCAATATTTAGAAGACGACGTTTATTTAAATTTTGTAGAAACATATCTTGAGTTTGTGTCTCGGTTAGAGGATATGTATAATAACTTAAGTACTCCTCCGGAGTCGTCAACAAAGTCAAGCGTCCCGTCACCCAATATGAACGCAACCAATTCAAATTATGGTGATAATCTTGTGAAATTGCCGCGGATAACACTACCAACGTTTTCCGGTGATTATACGACGTGGACGTCCTTTAAGGATTTGTTTGTGTCCTTAATAGATAGCAAGAAGTCACTAGCAGATTCCCAGAAGCTCCATTACCTGCGATCAAGTCTTACTGGCGAGGCAGAGAGACTAGTGAAAGGATTTGCTATCACTGATGCTAATTATTCGGTGGTATGGAAAATGTTAAGAGATCGGTACGAAAATACTCAAGCATTAGTCAATTCATACTTCAATAAATTATTTAAACAGAATCCTGCCAGCGAAACATCGAATTCAATAAAAAATCTGCTTGATTCTACAATGGAGACTGTTCAAGCTCTCGAAAATCTAGGAATTCCCGACTTATGGAAGGCAATTATTGTATATATGACCGTACAAAAGATCCCAAATCACTCAAGACAAATGTGGGAACAAGAAAATAGTGACAGTAACACCCTTCCAACATATAATTCATTAAAAACCTTTTTAGAATCGCGTTTTAGAGCGTTAGAAGCAATAGACAGTAGTTCTAAACTATCAAAGCCACAAAATCATTATGGATCGAAACAACAGTCAATCATAAGACATTCATTCTTAGTAGAGCAAGGCACTACGTGTCCAGTGTGTACTGAGAAGCATCATATCCGAAAATGTCCGTCCTTTTTTAAAATGCCATTTTCTAATAAACAAGAGATTATAAAAAAAATTGGATTGTGTTTAAATTGCCTAAATTCTGGTCATATGGTATCTCATTGCCCCAGTAAATTCTCATGTCTTAAGTGTAAAAGACGTCATCATACATTACTACATTTAAATGGAACAACGGGGGCGAATAATAATTTTCCCAATAGTAAGGCGCAAACCTTCTACCCAACTACAAACTTTGCAGAAATTAGTAATTTAGAAACATCCTCCACTCAGCCTATACAGCCTACAATCAATAGTTTGCATGTGTCTACCCAAAAGGAAGTTTTATTACCAACGGCTATCATTACGATTGAATCACCGCGTGGAATTCAACAGGTTATTCGGGCCGTCGTGGATCAAGGCTCCCAAGCCTCATTCATTACCGAGCACGCTGCACAAATTCTTAAACTGAAAAGGAATCAAATTCACGCTTCTATATTTGGTGTAACAGGATCGGAAATCGCCAAGTCCCAAACAAAGGTAAATTTTAAGATACTTAACCCCCATGGTGGCAATGTGAAAGTAGATGCCTTTGTGGTAAAAACAGTTGCAAACTTACTACCTACAAAACCTGTGACTCTAAACTGGAATAATTTAGCTGGATTAAAACTGGCAGACCTGACATATAACATCCCTGGAAAAATCGATGCGCTATTAGGAGCTGATATATATCCAAGCATAATCTGTGAAGGCCTCGTCAAGGGTCCCACGGGGCAACCATTAGCTCAAGATACAATATTTGGTTGGATTGTATCAGGAAAAACAGACGCAAGGACAAGCGAAAGCGGTAGTGTAAACACTTTTACCACACTTGTAGCGTCGGAAAGTGATAGTCTCGGCCACCTTCTCCAACAATTCTGGGATATTGAAGAAATGCCACGTAAGCAAGTCTTAACAAGGGACGAAGAGAAGTGTGAACAATGGTATGCAACAACGCACACTAGACTGGAAGACGGACGATATTCTGTGAGACTCCCATTTCTCAGCAACTCTCATAAAGAGTCGTTAGGACAATCCAGAGCGGCAGCGTTTGCAAGTTAACTCAGTCTGGAAAAACGATTGCTCCAAGATGATTACCTGCGACAGGAATATCAAAAGTGCATCAATGAATACCTGCATCTAGGACATATGTATTTGGCAAAAGATAGTGAAGTTCACAATCAGAGGGAGAAAGATGGAAAACTGTACTACAGCAGTTACTATTTGCCACACCATGCCGTCTTAAAAGAGAGCACCACAACAAAGGTACGAGTTGTCTTTGACGCTTCTAGAAAAAGCACATCAGGGCTGTCATTAAATAATATATTGAGCACTGGACCAAGTATACAAAATGAGATGATAGGAGTATTACTACGGTGGAGAACCTATAAATATGCCTACATATCAGATATAGAGAAAATGTATCGGCAGATAAGGGTACACAACGAAGATACGTCATTTCAAAGAATTTTATGGAGAAATACATCAAGTGAACCGATACAGGAATATTGTTTGAGTACAGTAACTTTTGGAGTAACGTGTGCACCTTACCTGGCTATACGCACACTTAATCAATTAGCGCATGATGAAAATGAAACCCATCCTATTGCAGCTCAATCTGTGCTGAATGATTTTTATGTAGATGATCTTCTCTCGGGAGCAGATGAAATTGAAGAAGCCATCCTAAAACAAAAGGAAACACGACAATTGCTTGCCAAAGGTGGGTTTAAATTAAGAAAATGGGTAGCTAATAACAGCAGAATATTACTTGATATACCAGAAGAAGACACAGAGATGCACACCTCAGTAGATATTAATACCGATAATATGGTAAAGTCATTAGGATTAGTTTGGTATCCTCATAAGGATAATTTCGGATTCAGAATAAAACTGAAAAAAGAAGAAAGTGTTAGAACCAAACGAAACTTATTGTCTGAGATTGCCAAATTATTTGATCCGCTAGGATGGATTTCCCCTATTATAATTCGAGCAAAAATATTAATGCAATCGATATGGCTACATGGACTAGATTGGGACCAACCATTACCGGACAACATTAAAACACAATGGATGTCATTCAAGGCAGAAATCTCTAGTCTGGAGGAATTAAGAATACCCCGATGGATAGGTATGCATAAAAGGGTCAAAACATGCCAACTACATTGTTTTAGTGACGCATCACAAAAGGCTTATGCAGCAGTATCCTACTTACGTGTTGTGTATGACGATGGAAATATTCAAACACAGCTCTTGATGTCCAAAACCAAAGTCGCACCCCTAAAGCCTGTATCTATTCCCCGTCTAGAGTTATGCGGCGCTGTTTTAGCATCGAGATTAGCAAAGGTACTAAAAGAAATACTTCACGTAAATACCTGCCAGTTAGTAATGTGGACCGACTCCTCCATAGTATTGGCGTGGTTAAGGAAACATCCGGCCACATGGACTACATTCATCGCAAATAGAGCAAGTGAGATCCTAAGCAACATCGGAAATGCAACATGGTATCATGTGTCTTCCATTGATAATCCTGCAGATATTGCTTCACGGGGATCAACAATTAGTGACATTGCTAGTTCATCACTCTGGTGGCATGGACCTAGCTGGTTACAACATCCTGAAACTAAGTGGCCCAGTCAAAGCGTAACCAACGACACAAACCTAGAAATGCGAAAAACAATTCAAACATTTTATATTCAGAATACGAAGAACGAACTCGAACAATCACCGTTAGTTATTATCCTTGAAAAGTCCTCATCCTTTAATCGTTTGATTAATATTACGGCGACAAATCCCAACCAGAAGGGAGGTGACAAATCCCAACCAGAAGGGATAACACCGAGTGAACGTACCAACGCATTATATTTCTGGATCAGGTTTACACAAGACATAGCATATTCTACTGAAATACACGAATTAAGAAAGACGGGAGTCATTAATTGTAAAAGTAGCATTCTTAGCTTAAATCCCTTCCTAGATGATCATAATCTGTTGAGAGTAAAAGGCCGGCTTCATCATGCTAATTTGCCTTATAATGAACGTCATCCTGTTATAATGCCAAAGAATAGCAAACTAACGACATTGCTACTTGATCACTATCACCAATAAACAGCTCATGGAGGAACACAATTAATGCTGAACATCCTACGAAAGAAATATTGGATCGTCAATGCCTTGGTGAGTTGGACCGCATCTAACATCATGTTTCGTAGCTCAGGCATGTTAGTCGTTGGTTTAAAATATAAATTTAATTACGCAAAAACACTCTTCACTTCATGATTTTGGCGACTATGTAAACTGGATATATGTATATATAAAAAAGATGTCTGCACGGAACGGGATTCGATCCTGGGTATTCTATCCGCACATTTTGTTTGGGACATCAATGTCGCTTCCTCTCCGCTAATCGGATTCATGGTTTGCTCGTGCCTAATTCGTAATATGAACCAGTCGTAGTCGAATTTCCGTATTCTTCATTGTTATCATAAGCATCACGCACAATCAAAGAAGACTTTAAATCAGAATCGAGACACCATTCATTTTAATTAAAAGGCAACTTTACACAAGGCTTATATTTTATTTTATAATAGGTACACTTATTCCTATTTTGTTTAACATAATTCATATTTTATTTTATAATTTAATTCACTGAAGGTTTCACTTAAATCACAATATAATATAATAATTCAAAAGGTTAGGATTTCAATTCTTATGTTAGATGCGGTCCAACTCACCAAGATCTGATCTTCCTCGTCTCCAAGCCAAATGAAAAGTGAATTTCACTATCTCCGCACTCACTTGGTCACCTCGGTCATTGCTCCTTCCTGTATATTATTAACCGTTTTTTTCTTTATGGAAAAATCCTGTTGAAAGGAGTGGTTACATGATTTAGCAATTGTCTTCGGCTTTCGCGTTTGTGGAACCCATTTAGCTAAGGCAAGACCCATTGTGGAGAATTAGACCTTCAGTATTTATCTCCTTTGGTTCTTAAAATTTGTCACTCTGCTGCATGTGAACTTGTCATTTGGAATTTTGACACAAGCAAGTGCGTTGGACTGAGTGCCAAATTTAATGCGTATTCGATTCTCATAGGATTTGAGATCAGTTCTTGGTTAGTGGATCAATTGTAGTATACATGGTGATTATTATTTCATTGACACCTTTAGTGTGATGATTATTCTCCTCTATGTCCGCCCAGATGGTCGTGTCCTCACGGAACATACTCCCCCCCTTGACAGCGCTGGCAGTAGCTGTCAACATAAAATTGGAAATGATCATCCTTCTATATCTGTAAATAAAAATAGAGGGAAGGGTGGAAAGGGTTATAGCGCCCTGTCTCGCTTTTGGGAGTGCAGGATGTGGACAATACTTTCAGGGAATTTCGAATGGTGTTTGCTTGGATTAATCTTGCTGTTATTACTACTGATATTTGTAGAAATTTAAATTCAAAAAATTCAAGAAAAAACATAAAAACATGGAACATGTATGAACACTTGCGAGATACGGAGGTGCAGTTTTGTTTTCGTGACTTGTGTGCTCTTGGACATTCATGGATTCTAATTTCACTCGTTCATGATTGGTTTTGGCTTTCACGAAGAAGATTACATCCCCAGATGTTGGTCAGAAACAGGTATTATTTTGTATTTCTTGTCCTTTTACTGACCATCCTCCATCTTTTTAGCCTGACAACTAGATTCTTTTTTGGTGTCCGCCTGTTACACAGACACACTTGCATTTGCTGCAATGACCCCGTCACGGATCTCGTTTTTCCCAACGACATGATCTCGCCGTTGATTACTTCGTTGGTATATTGGAGAAGCATTGCTGACTCCCTAGCACCTCGTTGCCGTTTTGGTTCTCTCGTAGCTGTTGTACGTGATGTTGTCTCGTCTGTAAATCTGTGGCATTTGTTGTTGTTGTCATCCACTCTTGTGGCGTTATTTTGCCCTGACCCTTCTGCTTTGTTGTGTTCGTCTACTTCTATTATGATGCATTGCCTTGACCATTCCTCATTAGTGTCTTCGTTGATTATGTTCATTATATCTCTCATTTGGTCCGGTCTCAGCTGCTGCGTCACGACACCGAGGGCCATTATCTCTACCGCTCTCTTGATCATGACATGCCGACATATCTTTACGATGTCCTCCGTGCGTACTGGCTGTAGATCCATATCTCTTTGGTATTACTTTGGTAGTACTTGTATCTATATAAATTGGAAATCCAAATGTTTATTAGTATTGTTGCAATGTAATTTGTAAATATAGTTTGTTTTAGTAGGATGGTTCAATTGCACTGATTACAAAAAGTTCAGCTTAGGCTGACTCAAAACGTCGCTTTTAGCCTGCTGATCTATAGATTTAATTTTCAGCTTGCGCTGTTCCATAATTGATTTCATCTTGCGATGATCCATAGTTGATTTCATCTTGCGATGATCCATATTTGATTTCATCTTGCGATGATCCTGAGTTGATTTCATCTTGCGATGATCCTGAATTGATTTCATCTTGCGATGATCCTGAGTTGATTTCATCTTACGATGATCCATATTTGATTTCATCTTGCGATGATCCATATTTGCTTTCATCTTGCGATGATCCAGATTTGATTTCATCTTGCGATGATCCTGAGTTGATTTCATCTTACGATGATCCATATTTGATTTCATCTTGCGATGATCCATATTTGCTTTCATCTTGCGATGATCCATATTTGATTTCATCTTGCGATGATCCTGAGTTGATTTCATCTTACGATGATCCATATTTGCTTTCATCTTGCGATGATCCAGATTTGATTTCATCTTGCGATGATCCTGAGTTGATTTCATCTTACGATGATCCATATTTGATTTCATCTTCCTTGACGTTGAGCTTGTTGTGATAACAATTTGGTTATGCTTTCAGCCCGATCTTGTTGCTGGTGCCTGTTATGTTCAGATCTTGGTGAGTTGGACGTCGTATTGTGAATGCACGACCTTTCTTCTGAGTTGATTTGCTTGATTCGGCTAGATTCCTTGAAAGTGACGTATGTCCTTATGTTTTTAATTGCTGCCATATCCCTACGTCTTAGTATGTCGATACTCCGTTGCTAATTCTTATTTTTAGAAACCCAGTTGTATCTTCTGGTGATTGTTTGGTTATTCATTTGTTAATAAAAATTGTAAGATTACGAGATCTTGGTCAAGTTAATAATGATATTTTCAATGATTAAAATATGTTTGAAAACTTTCTATTAAATTTAGATGTTTAGTCATTATGTATTTATGTTTACCTTAGTGCTCAGTGTATTAAACAATTTGATAGCATGGTTGTTCAATGTTTAGTAAGAACTCACTCTGGTGCTGTTTGGGGAAGCGCTGTCTGCTAGTGGCACTTCATCTGTTTCTATTTGACTGGCCAATTTTGTCTCCTTACATTTAAACATATCTGAATGATCACGTCACATGCACACTCAAAAGAGGATGAACTGCGTTGATTGTGTACGGACAGATTTTCAACGGATTACTTTTAACGTGAATAAAATGTTTTATTTTATTTGGAAAGGTTTTGCAAATTCACTTTAAAATGAGACAACTGTTCTAATTATATTTAAGATTATTAAGGGTTCATTTTGAAAACGAGAAAATGTTTTTAACGTAGATATACAGATTGTCAGAAGTTCCCCCTAAAACTAGGCAAATGTTTTCAAATCACAGGTGACCATTTGTAAAACGTTCACTTCAAGGCAAAAAAATGTATTAGATTTACATTTTTACATTAACAGATTTGCTTTATGACGGGCATTCATATGTAAGTATTTTAAGATATTTTAGGGTAGTACCTAACGGTTTCAAACGATTCCTTTTTTAACATAGATGTACAGGTTGTTAACAGTTTCCCCTAAAACTAGGCAAATGTTTTCAAACTTTTGTTTAAGATTGTTAAGAGTTCATTGTAAACGAGAAAAATGTTTTGGATTTATGTCTACGAATTGACCGTTGTAACCGTTATCACTGTTATCGTCTTCTGATACCGTTCGAACCGTTACTACTGTTTTCAAATTAACCCGTTGTTATCACTTTCTCCGTTAAGGACCGTTATAGATTTAGTTTCTGAGTTCACCTTTTCTCTCGCACCTCACTTTAACTTTCACCTTAGTTTTAGCATTCACTTTAATTTCACCTGTTTTTTAGGATTCACTTTGATTTCACAAATATAGTTTTAGAGTTCACACTAGATTTAGATTTTTAGAGTTCAGATTAGGTTGATTTTAGATTTTTAGAGTTCACATTAGATTGATTTTAGAGTTCACATTAGAATGATTTTAGATTTTAGATTTCACTTTAGATTGATTTTAGATTTTTAGATTTCACTTTAGATTCCAATCAGAACCTTTTTAGATTTCACATCAGATTTTAAACATTCCGGATGGGCGTTTCTCCCATCCGGCTCGAAGGACCATGTTTCGTAGCTCAGGCATGTTAGTCGTTGGTTTAAAATATAAATTTAATTACGCAAAAACACTCTTCACTTCATGATTTTGGCGACTATGTAAACTGGATATATGTATATATAAAAAAGATGTCTGCACGGAACGGGATTCGATCCTGGGTATTCTATCCGCACATTTTGTTTGGGACATCAATGTCGCTTCCTCTCCGCTATTCGGATTCATGCCTAATTCGTAATATGAACCAGTCGTAGTCGAATTTCCGTATTCTTCATTGTTATCATAAGCATCACGCACAATCAAAGAAGACTTTAAATCAGAATCGAGACACCATTCATTTTAATTAAAAGGCAACTTTACACAAGGCTTATATTTTATTTTATAATACACTTATTCCTATTTTGTTTAACATAATTCATATTTTATTTTATAATTTAATTCACTGAAGGTTTCACTTAAATCACAATATAATATAATAATTCAAAAGGTTAGGATTTCAATTCTTATGTTAGATGCGGTCCAACTCACCAAGATCTGATCTTCCTCGTCTCCAAGCCAAATGAAAAGTGAATTTCACTATCTCCGCACTCACTTGGTCACCTCGGTCATTGCTCCTTCCTGTATATTATTAACCGTTTTTTTCTTTATGGAAAAATCCTGTTGAAAGGAGTGGTTACATGATTTAGCAATTGTCTTCGGCTTTCGCGTTTGTGGAACCCATTTAGCTAAGGCAAGACCCATTGTGGAGAATTAGACCTTCAGTATTTATCTCCTTTGGTTCTTAAAATTTGTCACTCTGCTGCATGTGAACTTGTCATTTGGAATTTTGACACAAGCAAGTGCGTTGAACTGAGTGCCAAATTTAATGCGTATTCGATTCTCATAGGATTTGAGATCAGTTCTTGGTTAGTGGATCAATTGTAGTATACATGGTGATTATTATTTCATTGACACCTTTAGTGTGATGATTATTCTCCTCTATGTCCGCCCAGATGGTCGTGTCCTCACGGAACAAATAGCACCACGTGAAAGAGCGTGAAATTTTCCTAAAATTTATCTTGTAAGTTATTTTAAAAATTTTTTTTTATTATTATAAAAAATTATAAATAACAAAAATTATAAATAAATAAGAAAGCGAATTGTAAAACTCTACGCGCGCCAAGCCGCTAAATACAAATATTCAATCGATGCCTTCGGGGAAAAACTAAGGTATCTTTGCCTAAAATGTACGCAAAAAAGGTTTTTAAAGAGGAGACTCTAAGCTTTCTAAGGAAGCCATTAGTTTTTATACGCTTTATATTAGCTTCACCTGTATTTTGTATCTTGTATGTAAACAAATCTTGCAACTTGCATTTGACCCACTTCCACATAACCAATCAACTTCAAATTTTGCACATATGTATAGTTCGCGTGACAATGCAATCTGACCATTTTGTAAAAAAATCAAGATGGCGGCCGAATTTTGCAATTCTGCACCCCGACCCCCGACATGGGTATCAAATGAAAGGGTATGACAAGAAGAATACAATTAGCTATGTGGCGGTGTACGAAAGAAATATTGGATCGTCAACCTTTCAACTTCACATTAGTGACTTGACTTAAAATAACTGCAATTATATTTTAAATTATATTTACTGACTTAACTTCACTGATTTTGGTTTGGATGCAACACGATTTAGTACAAGAAAGATAATCCCTAATCTCTAACTAAACTTATATATATATATCCTAGACGAAGGCACTGGGGTCGTTGACCTGAACGGTCCGTTTCTCCTCCTGAGACGGTAAATTTTTACTCTTAATAAAAGAAATCTCGATATTTCTGCAGGAGATAGTGCCTGGCAGTGCTTCCGTTTTCGGTGGGGTAAATTCTATGTTTTTCTATTTTTTATTCTATGTTTTGAATTTCGAATTTATTTTATATTTCGTCGATTGGTAACAATGTATATGAAGTGTCAGTGATGACACTTGTGCATTTTATTTTATATGGTATAATTTTGTATATTTATTATGTTTTGTGTTATGTTATAATGTTTCAGTTATTGTTTGTTCGTTAACCTTATAATTAATTTGTGTTTTATGTATTTACAGCTACTTAAAATATTCATTTAACCATTTTAGGGTTATGCCTGAACATTCTCCCCCGGGGACGGTGTTGCACTCCATTTTCCATGTTGACCTAGTTTTATATGTTGAGATGGTAAATATTGAGTATACTAGTACCCACCTCCGATTTTTTTGAAATTTTTTTTATATATGTATTTTGGTCCGTAGAATTCATTTTTCGAAAAATAAATTGTCGCTCGCTTACCGTTTTCGAGTAATAAATTTTTATAGTTGTGTAAAATCGGTTTGCAGAAAAGTGATAACCGCCATATTGAAAACACTTATTTAGAACCCGAAGGGGGTTCATCGGGTGATTATTGATACGTTAACCTTAGAACGGGGGGTATGGGGGGCAGAGCCCCCCAAAATCGAAAAGTTAAATTCAAAAAGGGGGGTATGGGGGGCCGAGCCCCCCAAAATCGAAAGAGGAAATCTTAAAAGGGGGGTATGGGGGGCGGAGCCCCCCAAAATCGAAAGAGGAAATCTTAAAAAGGGGGGTATGGGGGGCTGAGCCCCCCAAATGGGGGGATGGGGGGCAGAGCCCCCATTCCATAAAAAGTGTACTTAATTTTCCAATTGCACCTTTTGTTTTAGAAGAACATATAGGATGATTTGTTGAACGTTCGACACCAGTGCTAATTTCACGATTTTGCTGGATCCTTGCGCAGGTAGACCAATGCTAAGATTCGCCTGAGGAGCTCCTAATTTTAGAAGAGCCAAAAGGAGGTTTAGTTGTTTTACTTCCAACATTAGTGTTCATTTCACGATTTTGGTGGATCCTTGTGCATGTAATGTTGGAAGTAAAACAACTAAACCTCCTTTTGGCTCTTCTAAAATTAGGACCTCCTCAGGCGAATCTTAGCATTGGTCTACCTGCGCAAGGATCCAGCAAAATCGTGAAATTAGCACTGGTGTCGAACGTTCAACAAATCATCCTATATGTTCTTCTAAAACAAAAGGTGCAATTGGAAAATTAAGTACACTTTTTATGGAATGGGGGCTCTGCCCCCCATCCCCCCGTTTGGGGGGCTCAGCCCCCCATACCCCCCTTTTAAGATTTCCTCTTTCGATTTTGGGGGGCTCCGCCCCCCATACCCCCTTTTTGAATTTAGCTTTTCGATTTTGGGGGGCTCCGCCCCCCATACCCCCCTTTTTGAATTTAGCTTTTCGGTTTTGGGGGGCTCCGCCCCCCATACCCCCCGTTCTAAGGTTAACGTATCAATAATCACCCGATGAACCCCCTTCGGGTTCTAAATAAGTGTTTTCAATATGGCGGTTATCACTTTTCTGCAAACCGATTTTACACAACTATAAAAATTTATTACTCGAAAACGGTAAGCGAGCGACAATTTATTTTTCGAAAAATGAATTCTACGGACCAAAATACATATATAAAAAAAATTTGAAAAAAATCGGAGGTGGGTACTAGTATACTCAATATTTACCATAATTGGATTTCTTGAAACAGGCTGAAGTCTATGGTCATATCTGTAAGTAGATGAGATCTAGCAGTATTTATGTTATACATGTAATTGTTCAGGTAACTAGTACTAACTAAAATTTATTTTTGTTAATTTATGTTTGTGTTAATTATTGAATGTTTATCTTGTACAACTGTTTTTATTCGCGCACTATTTGTTTTACTTCGTAAGTTTACTGTCTTTTATAATTCGATTAACTAAGTTCACATTTGATATACATAGTTCACTATAATATTTTTTGATATAGAACACAAAACACAAAAATTTTTTAGTTCGCGACACACTCTTATTATTATAAATGTTCATTGTCCTGTATTGGTAAGATCGCGATTTTCGTAATAGGGCGTTTAACTATTGCGTCCTTTACTTGCACTGTCACTACACGCACTAAGTTGTCTTTTCCTGGATGTACATCTATGACCCGTCCTAATGGCCACTTAAAAGATGGTAAGTTGTCATCTTTTACTAAAATCATCGTTCCTTTGTTGATATTAGGGGTTTGCTGTATCCATTTAGGTCGTTGCTGTAGGCGGCACAAATATTCATTAGTCCATCGTTTCCAAAATTGTTGAGATAGTTGTTGACATAGTTGCCACCGATCGAGGCGGTTAGAGTTGATGGGCAAAAGGTCTATTTGTGGTGGGGCTAACAAAGCATCTCCTATTAAAAAATGTCCTGGTGTTAAGGCATTCAAATCTGATGGATCTGCAGTTAGTGCACAAAGTGGTCTGGAATTCAGACACGATTCGATTTGGGTTACCACGGTTCCTCAAAGGTTAAGTTAGTGTTTCCAAGTATTCTGCGTAGATGGTACTTTGTTGATTTCACACCTGCCTCCCAAAGACCCCCAAAGTGTGGAGATGAGGGTGGATTGAAATGCCAAACGATGTCTTCATTAACACAATGTATCGCTAGCTCCTTTTCCCATTTTTTGATATCTTGCAGTACGGTATTAGCTCCAATGAAATTGGTGCCACAGTCCGAGTATACATGCGCACATCTTCCTCTACGAGATATAAATCGTTTAAACGCTGCCAGAAAGGCATGTGTCGTTAGGTCGCTTACAACCTCTAGATGAATTGCCTTTACAGCGAGACAGATAAATATGGCCAAATATCCTTTTACGATTTTTGCATTTCTAAGTCTACTTGTTTTAATTTGTATAGGGCCACAATAGTCTACTCCAGTATGAGTGAAGGGTCTAGTAACGTTCACTCTAGGTGTTGGTAGATCTCCCATGAGTTGTGTGGCGGTTTGAGCTTTATGTTTGTAGCACGTGATGCATTTATGTACAAGTTGACTTATTAATTTTCTGGCATTGACGATCCAATATTTCTTTCGTAGGATGTTCAGCATTAATTGTGTTCCTCCATGAGCTGTGTATTGGTGATAGTGATCAAGTAGCAATGTCGTTAGTTTGCTATTCTTTGGCATTATAACAGGATGACGTTCATTATAAGGCAAATTAGCATGATGAAGCCGGCCTTTTACTCTCAGCAGATTATGATCATCTAGGAAGGGATTTAAGCTAAGAATGCTACTTTTACAATTAATGACTCCCGTCTTTCTTAATTCGTGTATTTCAGTAGAATATGCTATGTCTTGTGTAAACCTGATCCAGAAATATAATGCGTTGGTACGTTCACTCGGTGTTATCCCTTCTGGTTGGGATTTGTCACCTCTCAGTTTTTTACAAAATCGGAATACATAAGCCGTAATATTAATCAAACGATTAAAGGATGAGGACTTTTCAAGGATAATAACTAACGGTGATTGTTCGAGTTCGTTCTTCGTATTCTGAATATAAAATGTTTGAATTGTTTTTCGCATTTCTAGGTTTGTGTCGTTGGTTACGATTTGACTGGGCCACTTAGTTTCAGGATGTTGTAACCAGCTAGGTCCATGCCACCAGAGTGATGAACTAGCAATGTCACTAATTGTTGATCCCCGTGAAGCAATATCTGCAGGATTATCAATGGAAGACACATGATACCATGTTGCATTTCCGATGTTGCTTAGGATCTCACTTGCTCTATTTGCGATGAATGTAGTCCATGTGGCCGGATGTTTCCTTAACCACGCCAATACTATGGAGGAGTCGGTCCACATTACTAACTGGCAGGTATTTACGTGAAGTATTTCTTTTAGTACCTTTGCTAATCTCGATGCTAAAACAGCGCCGCATAACTCTAGACGGGGAATAGATACAGGCTTTAGGGGTGCGACTTTGGTTTTGGACATCAAGAGCTGTGTTTGAATATTTCCATCGTCATACACAACACGTAAGTAGGATACTGCTGCATAAGCCTTTTGTGATGCGTCACTAAAACAATGTAGTTGGCATGTTTTGACCCTTTTATTGGCATGTTTTGACCCTTTTATCAAGTGAACGGTGTGCGTCTAACGGGCGTTAAAAAACTATATTGTATTCGTCTAACGGGCGCTAAAATTTAAACTCTATTCGTCTAACGGACGTTAAAAAATTATTTTATGATCGTCTAACGGACATTAATCATTTGTGCTAATCTTGTGTAAAATAAAATAAAATAGCGGAGTTCCAACCAAAAGGACATAATATCTAACGGCATAGGAGGCAACGGACAATGAAGACGTGTTAACCATCCCCTACAATAAATTTTTAAGTAACAGGATCAGCTGGGTGAGTCCGTTCCATTTTTTTAATATTCTTAGAAATAGTATTGAATTATTAAAAAAAAAAAACAAAGACTACATATTTTAAAATTAAATATATGGTGAACTGTGAATGTATAAATAACACGTGAATAAATTGGATTTCCTCCGCGAAGAAAAACGACTTAATACTCCACTGACTATCATAGAAATTAAATAACGAATAAAGTTCAAACAATTTTAAAGTGTAATAACATTAAATTAACTACATACATATATATGTGTTTGATTTACTTTCGCTTAATGAACTAAAATTTCGTATACTAGCGATTTGTTATTGACTTTATTTAGACGGGCTATTAATTGCAATCTCGTGAAATAGAATCAGTTTGCAGTTCGCGAAAATCAATAAGTGTTTAACGAACATGGCGCTTCCTTTAAATACCCAAACTAAACAATATGTTGAGGCACAATTCGCGCTAGCTGATATGCTAGATAGACATATTAAGAATGAGAGGAAGGATCCTAAGATACGAAAAACCGCAACATATTATAAAAATAAAGTACCAATAGTTGCAGAACTTTGGGAAAAATTTAAAATTAATCATGACTTCATAACAACGAATCCGTCGCAAAAACCAAGCGAGGAAGAAACCCAATATTTAGAAGACGACGTTTATTTAAATTTTGTAGAAACATATCTTGAGTTTGTGTCTCGGTTAGAGGATATGTATAATAACTTAAGTACTCCTCCGGAGTCGTCAACAAAGTCAAGCGTCCCGTCACCCAATATGAACGCAACCAATTCAAATTATGGTGATAATCTTGTGAAATTGCCGCGGATAACACTACCAACGTTTTCCGGTGATTATACGACGTGGACGTCCTTTAAGGATTTGTTTGTGTCCTTAATAGATAGCAAGAAGTCACTAGCAGATTCCCAGAAGCTCCATTACCTGCGATCAAGTCTTACTGGCGAGGCAGAGAGACTAGTGAAAGGATTTGCTATCACTGATGCTAATTATTCGGTGGTATGGAAAATGTTAAGAGATCGGTACGAAAATACTCAAGCATTAGTCAATTCATACTTCAATAAATTATTTAAACAGAATCCTGCCAGCGAAACATCGAATTCAATAAAAAATCTGCTTGATTCTACAATGGAGACTGTTCAAGCTCTCGAAAATCTAGGAATTCCCGACTTATGGAAGGCAATTATTGTATATATGACCGTACAAAAGATCCCAAATCACTCAAGACAAATGTGGGAACAAGAAAATAGTGACAGTAACACCCTTCCAACATATAATTCATTAAAAACCTTTTTAGAATCGCGTTTTAGAGCGTTAGAAGCAATAGACAGTAGTTCTAAACTATCAAAGCCACAAAATCATTATGGATCGAAACAACAGTCAATCATAAGACATTCATTCTTAGTAGAGCAAGGCACTACGTGTCCAGTGTGTACTGAGAAGCATCATATCCGAAAATGTCCGTCCTTTTTTAAAATGCCATTTTCTAATAAACAAGAGATTATAAAAAAAATTGGATTGTGTTTAAATTGCCTAAATTCTGGTCATATGGTATCTCATTGCCCCAGTAAATTCTCATGTCTTAAGTGTAAAAGACGTCATCATACATTACTACATTTAAATGGAACAACGGGGGCGAATAATAATTTTCCCAATAGTAAGGCGCAAACCTTCTACCCAACTACAAACTTTGCAGAAATTAGTAATTTAGAAACATCCTCCACTCAGCCTATACAGCCTACAATCAATAGTTTGCATGTGTCTACCCAAAAGGAAGTTTTATTACCAACGGCTATCATTACGATTGAATCACCGCGTGGAATTCAACAGGTTATTCGGGCCGTCGTGGATCAAGGCTCCCAAGCCTCATTCATTACCGAGCACGCTGCACAAATTCTTAAACTGAAAAGGAATCAAATTCACGCTTCTATATTTGGTGTAACAGGATCGGAAATCGCCAAGTCCCAAACAAAGGTAAATTTTAAGATACTTAACCCCCATGGTGGCAATGTGAAAGTAGATGCCTTTGTGGTAAAAACAGTTGCAAACTTACTACCTACAAAACCTGTGACTCTAAACTGGAATAATTTAGCTGGATTAAAACTGGCAGACCTGACATATAACATCCCTGGAAAAATCGATGCGCTATTAGGAGCTGATATATATCCAAGCATAATCTGTGAAGGCCTCGTCAAGGGTCCCACGGGGCAACCATTAGCTCAAGATACAATATTTGGTTGGATTGTATCAGGAAAAACAGACGCAAGGACAAGCGAAAGCGGTAGTGTAAACACTTTTACCACACTTGTAGCGTCGGAAAGTGATAGTCTCGGCCACCTTCTCCAACAATTCTGGGATATTGAAGAAATGCCACGTAAGCAAGTCTTAACAAGGGACGAAGAGAAGTGTGAACAATGGTATGCAACAACGCACACTAGACTGGAAGACGGACGATATTCTGTGAGACTCCCATTTCTCAGCAACTCTCATAAAGAGTCGTTAGGACAATCCAGAGCGGCAGCGTTTGCAAGTTAACTCAGTCTGGAAAAACGATTGCTCCAAGATGATTACCTGCGACAGGAATATCAAAAGTGCATCAATGAATACCTGCATCTAGGACATATGTATTTGGCAAAAGATAGTGAAGTTCACAATCAGAGGGAGAAAGATGGAAAACTGTACTACAGCAGTTACTATTTGCCACACCATGCCGTCTTAAAAGAGAGCACCACAACAAAGGTACGAGTTGTCTTTGACGCTTCTAGAAAAAGCACATCAGGGCTGTCATTAAATAATATATTGAGCACTGGACCAAGTATACAAAATGAGATGATAGGAGTATTACTACGGTGGAGAACCTATAAATATGCCTACATATCAGATATAGAGAAAATGTATCGGCAGATAAGGGTACACAACGAAGATACGTCATTTCAAAGAATTTTATGGAGAAATACATCAAGTGAACCGATACAGGAATATTGTTTGAGTACAGTAACTTTTGGAGTAACGTGTGCACCTTACCTGGCTATACGCACACTTAATCAATTAGCGCATGATGAAAATGAAACCCATCCTATTGCAGCTCAATCTGTGCTGAATGATTTTTATGTAGATGATCTTCTCTCGGGAGCAGATGAAATTGAAGAAGCCATCCTAAAACAAAAGGAAACACGACAATTGCTTGCCAAAGGTGGGTTTAAATTAAGAAAATGGGTAGCTAATAACAGCAGAATATTACTTGATATACCAGAAGAAGACACAGAGATGCACACCTCAGTAGATATTAATACCGATAATATGGTAAAGTCATTAGGATTAGTTTGGTATCCTCATAAGGATAATTTCGGATTCAGAATAAAACTGAAAAAAGAAGAAAGTGTTAGAACCAAACGAAACTTATTGTCTGAGATTGCCAAATTATTTGATCCGCTAGGATGGATTTCCCCTATTATAATTCGAGCAAAAATATTAATGCAATCGATATGGCTACATGGACTAGATTGGGACCAACCATTACCGGACAACATTAAAACACAATGGATGTCATTCAAGGCAGAAATCTCTAGTCTGGAGGAATTAAGAATACCCCGATGGATAGGTATGCATAAAAGGGTCAAAACATGCCAACTACATTGTTTTAGTGACGCATCACAAAAGGCTTATGCAGCAGTATCCTACTTACGTGTTGTGTATGACGATGGAAATATTCAAACACAGCTCTTGATGTCCAAAACCAAAGTCGCACCCCTAAAGCCTGTATCTATTCCCCGTCTAGAGTTATGCGGCGCTGTTTTAGCATCGAGATTAGCAAAGGTACTAAAAGAAATACTTCACGTAAATACCTGCCAGTTAGTAATGTGGACCGACTCCTCCATAGTATTGGCGTGGTTAAGGAAACATCCGGCCACATGGACTACATTCATCGCAAATAGAGCAAGTGAGATCCTAAGCAACATCGGAAATGCAACATGGTATCATGTGTCTTCCATTGATAATCCTGCAGATATTGCTTCACGGGGATCAACAATTAGTGACATTGCTAGTTCATCACTCTGGTGGCATGGACCTAGCTGGTTACAACATCCTGAAACTAAGTGGCCCAGTCAAAGCGTAACCAACGACACAAACCTAGAAATGCGAAAAACAATTCAAACATTTTATATTCAGAATACGAAGAACGAACTCGAACAATCACCGTTAGTTATTATCCTTGAAAAGTCCTCATCCTTTAATCGTTTGATTAATATTACGGCGACAAATCCCAACCAGAAGGGAGGTGACAAATCCCAACCAGAAGGGATAACACCGAGTGAACGTACCAACGCATTATATTTCTGGATCAGGTTTACACAAGACATAGCATATTCTACTGAAATACACGAATTAAGAAAGACGGGAGTCATTAATTGTAAAAGTAGCATTCTTAGCTTAAATCCCTTCCTAGATGATCATAATCTGTTGAGAGTAAAAGGCCGGCTTCATCATGCTAATTTGCCTTATAATGAACGTCATCCTGTTATAATGCCAAAGAATAGCAAACTAACGACATTGCTACTTGATCACTATCACCAATAAACAGCTCATGGAGGAACACAATTAATGCTGAACATCCTACGAAAGAAATATTGGATCGTCAATGCCTTGGTGAGTTGGACCGCATCTAACATCATGTTTCGTAGCTCAGGCATGTTAGTCGTTGGTTTAAAATATAAATTTAATTACGCAAAAACACTCTTCACTTCATGATTTTGGCGACTATGTAAACTGGATATATGTATATATAAAAAAGATGTCTGCACGGAACGGGATTCGATCCTGGGTATTCTATCCGCACATTTTGTTTGGGACATCAATGTCGCTTCCTCTCCGCTAATCGGATTCATGGTTTGCTCGTGCCTAATTCGTAATATGAACCAGTCGTAGTCGAATTTCCGTATTCTTCATTGTTATCATAAGCATCACGCACAATCAAAGAAGACTTTAAATCAGAATCGAGACACCATTCATTTTAATTAAAAGGCAACTTTACACAAGGCTTATATTTTATTTTATAATAGGTACACTTATTCCTATTTTGTTTAACATAATTCATATTTTATTTTATAATTTAATTCACTGAAGGTTTCACTTAAATCACAATATAATATAATAATTCAAAAGGTTAGGATTTCAATTCTTATGTTAGATGCGGTCCAACTCACCAAGATCTGATCTTCCTCGTCTCCAAGCCAAATGAAAAGTGAATTTCACTATCTCCGCACTCACTTGGTCACCTCGGTCATTGCTCCTTCCTGTATATTATTAACCGTTTTTTTCTTTATGGAAAAATCCTGTTGAAAGGAGTGGTTACATGATTTAGCAATTGTCTTCGGCTTTCGCGTTTGTGGAACCCATTTAGCTAAGGCAAGACCCATTGTGGAGAATTAGACCTTCAGTATTTATCTCCTTTGGTTCTTAAAATTTGTCACTCTGCTGCATGTGAACTTGTCATTTGGAATTTTGACACAAGCAAGTGCGTTGGACTGAGTGCCAAATTTAATGCGTATTCGATTCTCATAGGATTTGAGATCAGTTCTTGGTTAGTGGATCAATTGTAGTATACATGGTGATTATTATTTCATTGACACCTTTAGTGTGATGATTATTCTCCTCTATGTCCGCCCAGATGGTCGTGTCCTCACGGAACATACTCCCCCCCTTGACAGCGCTGGCAGTAGCTGTCAACATAAAATTGGAAATGATCATCCTTCTATATCTGTAAATAAAAATAGAGGGAAGGGTGGAAAGGGTTATAGCGCCCTGTCTCGCTTTTGGGAGTGCAGGATGTGGACAATACTTTCAGGGAATTTCGAATGGTGTTTGCTTGGATTAATCTTGCTGTTATTACTACTGATATTTGTAGAAATTTAAATTCAAAAAATTCAAGAAAAAACATAAAAACATGGAACATGTATGAACACTTGCGAGATACGGAGGTGCAGTTTTGTTTTCGTGACTTGTGTGCTCTTGGACATTCATGGATTCTAATTTCACTCGTTCATGATTGGTTTTGGCTTTCACGAAGAAGATTACATCCCCAGATGTTGGTCAGAAACAGGTATTATTTTGTATTTCTTGTCCTTTTACTGACCATCCTCCATCTTTTTAGCCTGACAACTAGATTCTTTTTTGGTGTCCGCCTGTTACACAGACACACTTGCATTTGCTGCAATGACCCCGTCACGGATCTCGTTTTTCCCAACGACATGATCTCGCCGTTGATTACTTCGTTGGTATATTGGAGAAGCATTGCTGACTCCCTAGCACCTCGTTGCCGTTTTGGTTCTCTCGTAGCTGTTGTACGTGATGTTGTCTCGTCTGTAAATCTGTGGCATTTGTTGTTGTTGTCATCCACTCTTGTGGCGTTATTTTGCCCTGACCCTTCTGCTTTGTTGTGTTCGTCTACTTCTATTATGATGCATTGCCTTGACCATTCCTCATTAGTGTCTTCGTTGATTATGTTCATTATATCTCTCATTTGGTCCGGTCTCAGCTGCTGCGTCACGACACCGAGGGCCATTATCTCTACCGCTCTCTTGATCATGACATGCCGACATATCTTTACGATGTCCTCCGTGCGTACTGGCTGTAGATCCATATCTCTTTGGTATTACTTTGGTAGTACTTGTATCTATATAAATTGGAAATCCAAATGTTTATTAGTATTGTTGCAATGTAATTTGTAAATATAGTTTGTTTTAGTAGGATGGTTCAATTGCACTGATTACAAAAAGTTCAGCTTAGGCTGACTCAAAACGTCGCTTTTAGCCTGCTGATCTATAGATTTAATTTTCAGCTTGCGCTGTTCCATAATTGATTTCATCTTGCGATGATCCATAGTTGATTTCATCTTGCGATGATCCATATTTGATTTCATCTTGCGATGATCCTGAGTTGATTTCATCTTGCGATGATCCTGAATTGATTTCATCTTGCGATGATCCTGAGTTGATTTCATCTTACGATGATCCATATTTGATTTCATCTTGCGATGATCCATATTTGCTTTCATCTTGCGATGATCCAGATTTGATTTCATCTTGCGATGATCCTGAGTTGATTTCATCTTACGATGATCCATATTTGATTTCATCTTGCGATGATCCATATTTGCTTTCATCTTGCGATGATCCATATTTGATTTCATCTTGCGATGATCCTGAGTTGATTTCATCTTACGATGATCCATATTTGCTTTCATCTTGCGATGATCCAGATTTGATTTCATCTTGCGATGATCCTGAGTTGATTTCATCTTACGATGATCCATATTTGATTTCATCTTCCTTGACGTTGAGCTTGTTGTGATAACAATTTGGTTATGCTTTCAGCCCGATCTTGTTGCTGGTGCCTGTTATGTTCAGATCTTGGTGAGTTGGACGTCGTATTGTGAATGCACGACCTTTCTTCTGAGTTGATTTGCTTGATTCGGCTAGATTCCTTGAAAGTGACGTATGTCCTTATGTTTTTAATTGCTGCCATATCCCTACGTCTTAGTATGTCGATACTCCGTTGCTAATTCTTATTTTTAGAAACCCAGTTGTATCTTCTGGTGATTGTTTGGTTATTCATTTGTTAATAAAAATTGTAAGATTACGAGATCTTGGTCAAGTTAATAATGATATTTTCAATGATTAAAATATGTTTGAAAACTTTCTATTAAATTTAGATGTTTAGTCATTATGTATTTATGTTTACCTTAGTGCTCAGTGTATTAAACAATTTGATAGCATGGTTGTTCAATGTTTAGTAAGAACTCACTCTGGTGCTGTTTGGGGAAGCGCTGTCTGCTAGTGGCACTTCATCTGTTTCTATTTGACTGGCCAATTTTGTCTCCTTACATTTAAACATATCTGAATGATCACGTCACATGCACACTCAAAAGAGGATGAACTGCGTTGATTGTGTACGGACAGATTTTCAACGGATTACTTTTAACGTGAATAAAATGTTTTATTTTATTTGGAAAGGTTTTGCAAATTCACTTTAAAATGAGACAACTGTTCTAATTATATTTAAGATTATTAAGGGTTCATTTTGAAAACGAGAAAATGTTTTTAACGTAGATATACAGATTGTCAGAAGTTCCCCCTAAAACTAGGCAAATGTTTTCAAATCACAGGTGACCATTTGTAAAACGTTCACTTCAAGGCAAAAAAATGTATTAGATTTACATTTTTACATTAACAGATTTGCTTTATGACGGGCATTCATATGTAAGTATTTTAAGATATTTTAGGGTAGTACCTAACGGTTTCAAACGATTCCTTTTTTAACATAGATGTACAGGTTGTTAACAGTTTCCCCTAAAACTAGGCAAATGTTTTCAAACTTTTGTTTAAGATTGTTAAGAGTTCATTGTAAACGAGAAAAATGTTTTGGATTTATGTCTACGAATTGACCGTTGTAACCGTTATCACTGTTATCGTCTTCTGATACCGTTCGAACCGTTACTACTGTTTTCAAATTAACCCGTTGTTATCACTTTCTCCGTTAAGGACCGTTATAGATTTAGTTTCTGAGTTCACCTTTTCTCTCGCACCTCACTTTAACTTTCACCTTAGTTTTAGCATTCACTTTAATTTCACCTGTTTTTTAGGATTCACTTTGATTTCACAAATATAGTTTTAGAGTTCACACTAGATTTAGATTTTTAGAGTTCAGATTAGGTTGATTTTAGATTTTTAGAGTTCACATTAGATTGATTTTAGAGTTCACATTAGAATGATTTTAGATTTTAGATTTCACTTTAGATTGATTTTAGATTTTTAGATTTCACTTTAGATTCCAATCAGAACCTTTTTAGATTTCACATCAGATTTTAAACATTCCGGATGGGCGTTTCTCCCATCCGGCTCGAAGGACCATGTTTCGTAGCTCAGGCATGTTAGTCGTTGGTTTAAAATATAAATTTAATTACGCAAAAACACTCTTCACTTCATGATTTTGGCGACTATGTAAACTGGATATATGTATATATAAAAAAGATGTCTGCACGGAACGGGATTCGATCCTGGGTATTCTATCCGCACATTTTGTTTGGGACATCAATGTCGCTTCCTCTCCGCTATTCGGATTCATGCCTAATTCGTAATATGAACCAGTCGTAGTCGAATTTCCGTATTCTTCATTGTTATCATAAGCATCACGCACAATCAAAGAAGACTTTAAATCAGAATCGAGACACCATTCATTTTAATTAAAAGGCAACTTTACACAAGGCTTATATTTTATTTTATAATACACTTATTCCTATTTTGTTTAACATAATTCATATTTTATTTTATAATTTAATTCACTGAAGGTTTCACTTAAATCACAATATAATATAATAATTCAAAAGGTTAGGATTTCAATTCTTATGTTAGATGCGGTCCAACTCACCAAGATCTGATCTTCCTCGTCTCCAAGCCAAATGAAAAGTGAATTTCACTATCTCCGCACTCACTTGGTCACCTCGGTCATTGCTCCTTCCTGTATATTATTAACCGTTTTTTTCTTTATGGAAAAATCCTGTTGAAAGGAGTGGTTACATGATTTAGCAATTGTCTTCGGCTTTCGCGTTTGTGGAACCCATTTAGCTAAGGCAAGACCCATTGTGGAGAATTAGACCTTCAGTATTTATCTCCTTTGGTTCTTAAAATTTGTCACTCTGCTGCATGTGAACTTGTCATTTGGAATTTTGACACAAGCAAGTGCGTTGAACTGAGTGCCAAATTTAATGCGTATTCGATTCTCATAGGATTTGAGATCAGTTCTTGGTTAGTGGATCAATTGTAGTATACATGGTGATTATTATTTCATTGACACCTTTAGTGTGATGATTATTCTCCTCTATGTCCGCCCAGATGGTCGTGTCCTCACGGAACAAATAGCACCACGTGAAAGAGCGTGAAATTTTCCTAAAATTTATCTTGTAAGTTATTTTAAAAATTTTTTTTTATTATTATAAAAAATTATAAATAACAAAAATTATAAATAAATAAGAAAGCGAATTGTAAAACTCTACGCGCGCCAAGCCGCTAAATACAAATATTCAATCGATGCCTTCGGGGAAAAACTAAGGTATCTTTGCCTAAAATGTACGCAAAAAAGGTTTTTAAAGAGGAGACTCTAAGCTTTCTAAGGAAGCCATTAGTTTTTATACGCTTTATATTAGCTTCACCTGTATTTTGTATCTTGTATGTAAACAAATCTTGCAACTTGCATTTGACCCACTTCCACATAACCAATCAACTTCAAATTTTGCACATATGTATAGTTCGCGTGACAATGCAATCTGACCATTTTGTAAAAAAATCAAGATGGCGGCCGAATTTTGCAATTCTGCACCCCGACCCCCGACATGGGTATCAAATGAAAGGGTATGACAAGAAGAATACAATTAGCTATGTGGCGGTGTACGAAAGAAATATTGGATCGTCAACCTTTCAACTTCACATTAGTGACTTGACTTAAAATAACTGCAATTATATTTTAAATTATATTTACTGACTTAACTTCACTGATTTTGGTTTGGATGCAACACGATTTAGTACAAGAAAGATAATCCCTAATCTCTAACTAAACTTATATATATATATCCTAGACGAAGGCACTGGGGTCGTTGACCTGAACGGTCCGTTTCTCCTCCTGAGACGGTAAATTTTTACTCTTAATAAAAGAAATCTCGATATTTCTGCAGGAGATAGTGCCTGGCAGTGCTTCCGTTTTCGGTGGGGTAAATTCTATGTTTTTCTATTTTTTATTCTATGTTTTGAATTTCGAATTTATTTTATATTTCGTCGATTGGTAACAATGTATATGAAGTGTCAGTGATGACACTTGTGCATTTTATTTTATATGGTATAATTTTGTATATTTATTATGTTTTGTGTTATGTTATAATGTTTCAGTTATTGTTTGTTCGTTAACCTTATAATTAATTTGTGTTTTATGTATTTACAGCTACTTAAAATATTCATTTAACCATTTTAGGGTTATGCCTGAACATTCTCCCCCGGGGACGGTGTTGCACTCCATTTTCCATGTTGACCTAGTTTTATATGTTGAGATGGTAAATATTGAGTATACTAGTACCCACCTCCGATTTTTTTGAAATTTTTTTTATATATGTATTTTGGTCCGTAGAATTCATTTTTCGAAAAATAAATTGTCGCTCGCTTACCGTTTTCGAGTAATAAATTTTTATAGTTGTGTAAAATCGGTTTGCAGAAAAGTGATAACCGCCATATTGAAAACACTTATTTAGAACCCGAAGGGGGTTCATCGGGTGATTATTGATACGTTAACCTTAGAACGGGGGGTATGGGGGGCAGAGCCCCCCAAAATCGAAAAGTTAAATTCAAAAAGGGGGGTATGGGGGGCCGAGCCCCCCAAAATCGAAAGAGGAAATCTTAAAAGGGGGGTATGGGGGGCGGAGCCCCCCAAAATCGAAAGAGGAAATCTTAAAAAGGGGGGTATGGGGGGCTGAGCCCCCCAAATGGGGGGATGGGGGGCAGAGCCCCCATTCCATAAAAAGTGTACTTAATTTTCCAATTGCACCTTTTGTTTTAGAAGAACATATAGGATGATTTGTTGAACGTTCGACACCAGTGCTAATTTCACGATTTTGCTGGATCCTTGCGCAGGTAGACCAATGCTAAGATTCGCCTGAGGAGCTCCTAATTTTAGAAGAGCCAAAAGGAGGTTTAGTTGTTTTACTTCCAACATTAGTGTTCATTTCACGATTTTGGTGGATCCTTGTGCATGTAATGTTGGAAGTAAAACAACTAAACCTCCTTTTGGCTCTTCTAAAATTAGGACCTCCTCAGGCGAATCTTAGCATTGGTCTACCTGCGCAAGGATCCAGCAAAATCGTGAAATTAGCACTGGTGTCGAACGTTCAACAAATCATCCTATATGTTCTTCTAAAACAAAAGGTGCAATTGGAAAATTAAGTACACTTTTTATGGAATGGGGGCTCTGCCCCCCATCCCCCCGTTTGGGGGGCTCAGCCCCCCATACCCCCCTTTTAAGATTTCCTCTTTCGATTTTGGGGGGCTCCGCCCCCCATACCCCCTTTTTGAATTTAGCTTTTCGATTTTGGGGGGCTCCGCCCCCCATACCCCCCTTTTTGAATTTAGCTTTTCGGTTTTGGGGGGCTCCGCCCCCCATACCCCCCGTTCTAAGGTTAACGTATCAATAATCACCCGATGAACCCCCTTCGGGTTCTAAATAAGTGTTTTCAATATGGCGGTTATCACTTTTCTGCAAACCGATTTTACACAACTATAAAAATTTATTACTCGAAAACGGTAAGCGAGCGACAATTTATTTTTCGAAAAATGAATTCTACGGACCAAAATACATATATAAAAAAAATTTGAAAAAAATCGGAGGTGGGTACTAGTATACTCAATATTTACCATAATTGGATTTCTTGAAACAGGCTGAAGTCTATGGTCATATCTGTAAGTAGATGAGATCTAGCAGTATTTATGTTATACATGTAATTGTTCAGGTAACTAGTACTAACTAAAATTTATTTTTGTTAATTTATGTTTGTGTTAATTATTGAATGTTTATCTTGTACAACTGTTTTTATTCGCGCACTATTTGTTTTACTTCGTAAGTTTACTGTCTTTTATAATTCGATTAACTAAGTTCACATTTGATATACATAGTTCACTATAATATTTTTTGATATAGAACACAAAACACAAAAATTTTTTAGTTCGCGACACACTCTTATTATTATAAATGTTCATTGTCCTGTATTGGTAAGATCGCGATTTTCGTAATAGGGCGTTTAACTATTGCGTCCTTTACTTGCACTGTCACTACACGCACTAAGTTGTCTTTTCCTGGATGTACATCTATGACCCGTCCTAATGGCCACTTAAAAGATGGTAAGTTGTCATCTTTTACTAAAATCATCGTTCCTTTGTTGATATTAGGGGTTTGCTGTATCCATTTAGGTCGTTGCTGTAGGCGGCACAAATATTCATTAGTCCATCGTTTCCAAAATTGTTGAGATAGTTGTTGACATAGTTGCCACCGATCGAGGCGGTTAGAGTTGATGGGCAAAAGGTCTATTTGTGGTGGGGCTAACAAAGCATCTCCTATTAAAAAATGTCCTGGTGTTAAGGCATTCAAATCTGATGGATCTGCAGTTAGTGCACAAAGTGGTCTGGAATTCAGACACGATTCGATTTGGGTTACCACGGTTCCTCAAAGGTTAAGTTAGTGTTTCCAAGTATTCTGCGTAGATGGTACTTTGTTGATTTCACACCTGCCTCCCAAAGACCCCCAAAGTGTGGAGATGAGGGTGGATTGAAATGCCAAACGATGTCTTCATTAACACAATGTATCGCTAGCTCCTTTTCCCATTTTTTGATATCTTGCAGTACGGTATTAGCTCCAATGAAATTGGTGCCACAGTCCGAGTATACATGCGCACATCTTCCTCTACGAGATATAAATCGTTTAAACGCTGCCAGAAAGGCATGTGTCGTTAGGTCGCTTACAACCTCTAGATGAATTGCCTTTACAGCGAGACAGATAAATATGGCCAAATATCCTTTTACGATTTTTGCATTTCTAAGTCTACTTGTTTTAATTTGTATAGGGCCACAATAGTCTACTCCAGTATGAGTGAAGGGTCTAGTAACGTTCACTCTAGGTGTTGGTAGATCTCCCATGAGTTGTGTGGCGGTTTGAGCTTTATGTTTGTAGCACGTGATGCATTTATGTACAAGTTGACTTATTAATTTTCTGGCATTGACGATCCAATATTTCTTTCGTAGGATGTTCAGCATTAATTGTGTTCCTCCATGAGCTGTGTATTGGTGATAGTGATCAAGTAGCAATGTCGTTAGTTTGCTATTCTTTGGCATTATAACAGGATGACGTTCATTATAAGGCAAATTAGCATGATGAAGCCGGCCTTTTACTCTCAGCAGATTATGATCATCTAGGAAGGGATTTAAGCTAAGAATGCTACTTTTACAATTAATGACTCCCGTCTTTCTTAATTCGTGTATTTCAGTAGAATATGCTATGTCTTGTGTAAACCTGATCCAGAAATATAATGCGTTGGTACGTTCACTCGGTGTTATCCCTTCTGGTTGGGATTTGTCACCTCTCAGTTTTTTACAAAATCGGAATACATAAGCCGTAATATTAATCAAACGATTAAAGGATGAGGACTTTTCAAGGATAATAACTAACGGTGATTGTTCGAGTTCGTTCTTCGTATTCTGAATATAAAATGTTTGAATTGTTTTTCGCATTTCTAGGTTTGTGTCGTTGGTTACGATTTGACTGGGCCACTTAGTTTCAGGATGTTGTAACCAGCTAGGTCCATGCCACCAGAGTGATGAACTAGCAATGTCACTAATTGTTGATCCCCGTGAAGCAATATCTGCAGGATTATCAATGGAAGACACATGATACCATGTTGCATTTCCGATGTTGCTTAGGATCTCACTTGCTCTATTTGCGATGAATGTAGTCCATGTGGCCGGATGTTTCCTTAACCACGCCAATACTATGGAGGAGTCGGTCCACATTACTAACTGGCAGGTATTTACGTGAAGTATTTCTTTTAGTACCTTTGCTAATCTCGATGCTAAAACAGCGCCGCATAACTCTAGACGGGGAATAGATACAGGCTTTAGGGGTGCGACTTTGGTTTTGGACATCAAGAGCTGTGTTTGAATATTTCCATCGTCATACACAACACGTAAGTAGGATACTGCTGCATAAGCCTTTTGTGATGCGTCACTAAAACAATGTAGTTGGCATGTTTTGACCCTTTTATTGGCATGTTTTGACCCTTTTATCAAGTGAACGGTGTGCGTCTAACGGGCGTTAAAAAACTATATTGTATTCGTCTAACGGGCGCTAAAATTTAAACTCTATTCGTCTAACGGACGTTAAAAAATTATTTTATGATCGTCTAACGGACATTAATCATTTGTGCTAATCTTGTGTAAAATAAAATAAAATAGCGGAGTTCCAACCAAAAGGACATAATATCTAACGGCATAGGAGGCAACGGACAATGAAGACGTGTTAACCATCCCCTACAATAAATTTTTAAGTAACAGGATCAGCTGGGTGAGTCCGTTCCATTTTTTTAATATTCTTAGAAATAGTATTGAATTATTAAAAAAAAAAAACAAAGACTACATATTTTAAAATTAAATATATGGTGAACTGTGAATGTATAAATAACACGTGAATAAATTGGATTTCCTCCGCGAAGAAAAACGACTTAATACTCCACTGACTATCATAGAAATTAAATAACGAATAAAGTTCAAACAATTTTAAAGTGTAATAACATTAAATTAACTACATACATATATATGTGTTTGATTTACTTTCGCTTAATGAACTAAAATTTCGTATACTAGCGATTTGTTATTGACTTTATTTAGACGGGCTATTAATTGCAATCTCGTGAAATAGAATCAGTTTGCAGTTCGCGAAAATCAATAAGTGTTTAACGAACATGGCGCTTCCTTTAAATACCCAAACTAAACAATATGTTGAGGCACAATTCGCGCTAGCTGATATGCTAGATAGACATATTAAGATTGAGAGGAAGGATCCTAAGATACGAAAAACCGCAACGTATTATAAAAATAAAGTACCAATAGTTGCAGAACTTTGGGAAAAATTTAAAATTAATCATGACTTCATAACAACGAATCCGTCGCAAAAACCAAGCGAGGAAGAAACCCAATATTTAGAAGACGACGTTTATTTAAATTTTGTAGAAACATATCTTGAGTTTGTGTCTCGGTTAGAGGATATGTATAATAACTTAAGTACTCCTCCGGAGTCGTCAACAAAGTCAAGCGTCCCGTCACCCAATATGAACGCAACCAATTCAAATTATGGTGATAATCTTGTGAAATTGCCGCGGATAACACTACCAACGTTTTCCGGTGATTATACGACGTGGACGTCCTTTAAGGATTTGTTTGTGTCCTTAATAGATAGCAAGAAGTCACTAGCAGATTCCCAGAAGCTCCATTACCTGCGATCAAGTCTTACTGGCGAGGCAGAGAGACTAGTGAAAGGATTTGCTATCACTGATGCTAATTATTCGGTGGTATGGAAAATGTTAAGAGATCGGTACGAAAATACTCAAGCATTAGTCAATTCATACTTCAATAAATTATTTAAACAGAATCCTGCCAGCGAAACATCGAATTCAATAAAAAATCTGCTTGATTCTACAATGGAGACTGTTCAAGCTCTCGAAAATCTAGGAATTCCCGACTTATGGAAGGCAATTATTGTATATATGACCGTACAAAAGATCCCAAATCACTCAAGACAAATGTGGGAACAAGAAAATAGTGACAGTAACACCCTTCCAACATATAATTCATTAAAAACCTTTTTAGAATCGCGTTTTAGAGCGTTAGAAGCAATAGACAGTAGTTCTAAACTATCAAAGCCACAAAATCATTATGGATCGAAACAACAGTCAATCATAAGACATTCATTCTTAGTAGAGCAAGGCACTACGTGTCCAGTGTGTACTGAGAAGCATCATATCCGAAAATGTCCGTCCTTTTTTAAAATGCCATTTTCTAATAAACAAGAGATTATAAAAAAAATTGGATTGTGTTTAAATTGCCTAAATTCTGGTCATATGGTATCTCATTGCCCCAGTAAATTCTCATGTCTTAAGTGTAAAAGACGTCATCATACATTACTACATTTAAATGGAACAACGGGGGCGAATAATAATTTTCCCAATAGTAAGGCGCAAACCTTCTACCCAACTACAAACTTTGCAGAAATTAGTAATTTAGAAACATCCTCCACTCAGCCTATACAGCCTACAATCAATAGTTTGCATGTGTCTACCCAAAAGGAAGTTTTATTACCAACGGCTATCATTACGATTGAATCACCGCGTGGAATTCAACAGGTTATTCGGGCCGTCGTGGATCAAGGCTCCCAAGCCTCATTCATTACCGAGCACGCTGCACAAATTCTTAAACTGAAAAGGAATCAAATTCACGCTTCTATATTTGGTGTAACAGGATCGGAAATCGCCAAGTCCCAAACAAAGGTAAATTTTAAGATACTTAACCCCCATGGTGGCAATGTGAAAGTAGATGCCTTTGTGGTAAAAACAGTTGCAAACTTACTACCTACAAAACCTGTGACTCTAAACTGGAATAATTTAGCTGGATTAAAACTGGCAGACCTGACATATAACATCCCTGGAAAAATCGATGCGCTATTAGGAGCTGATATATATCCAAGCATAATCTGTGAAGGCCTCGTCAAGGGTCCCACGGGGCAACCATTAGCTCAAGATACAATATTTGGTTGGATTGTATCAGGAAAAACAGACGCAAGGACAAGCGAAAGCGGTAGTGTAAACACTTTTACCACACTTGTAGCGTCGGAAAGTGATAGTCTCGGCCACCTTCTCCAACAATTCTGGGATATTGAAGAAATGCCACGTAAGCAAGTCTTAACAAGGGACGAAGAGAAGTGTGAACAATGGTATGCAACAACGCACACTAGACTGGAAGACGGACGATATTCTGTGAGACTCCCATTTCTCAGCAACTCTCATAAAGAGTCGTTAGGACAATCCAGAGCGGCAGCGTTTGCAAGTTAACTCAGTCTGGAAAAACGTTTGCTCCAAGATGATTACCTGCGACAGGAATATCAAAAGTGCATCAATGAATACCTGCATCTAGGACATATGTATTTGGCAAAAGATAGTGAAGTTCACAATCAGAGGGAGAAAGATGGAAAACTGTACTACAGCAGTTACTATTTGCCACACCATGCCGTCTTAAAAGAGAGCACCACAACAAAGGTACGAGTTGTCTTTGACGCTTCTAGAAAAAGCACATCAGGGCTGTCATTAAATAATATATTGAGCACTGGACCAAGTATACAAAATGAGATGATAGGAGTATTACAACGGTGGAGAACCTATAAATATGCCTACATATCAGATATAGAGAAAATGTATCGGCAGATAAGGGTACACAACGAAGATACGTCATTTCAAAGAATTTTATGGAGAAATACATCAAGTGAACCGATACAGGAATATTGTTTGAGTACAGTAACTTTTGGAGTAACGTGTGCACCTTACCTGGCTATACGCACACTTAATCAATTAGCGCATGATGAAAATGAAACCCATCCTATTGCAGCTCAATCTGTGCTGAATGATTTTTATGTAGATGATCTTCTCTCGGGAGCAGATGAAATTGAAGAAGCCATCCTAAAACAAAAGGAAACACGACAATTGCTTGCCAAAGGTGGGTTTAAATTAAGAAAATGGGTAGCTAATAACAGCAGAATATTACTTGATATACCAGAAGAAGACACAGAGATGCACACCTCAGTAGATATTAATACCGATAATATGGTAAAGTCATTAGGATTAGTTTGGTATCCTCATAAGGATAATTTCGGATTCAGAATAAAACTGAAAAAAGAAGAAAGTGTTAGAACCAAACGAAACTTATTGTCTGAGATTGCCAAATTATTTGATCCGCTAGGATGGATTTCCCCTATTATAATTCGAGCAAAAATATTAATGCAATCGATATGGCTACATGGACTAGATTGGGACCAACCATTACCGGACAACATTAAAACACAATGGATGTCATTCAAGGCAGAAATCTCTAGTCTGGAGGAATTAAGAATACCCCGATGGATAGGTATGCATAAAAGGGTCAAAACATGCCAACTACATTGTTTTAGTGACGCATCACAAAAGGCTTATGCAGCAGTATCCTACTTACGTGTTGTGTATGACGATGGAAATATTCAAACACAGCTCTTGATGTCCAAAACCAAAGTCGCACCCCTAAAGCCTGTATCTATTCCCCGTCTAGAGTTATGCGGCGCTGTTTTAGCATCGAGATTAGCAAAGGTACTAAAAGAAATACTTCACGTAAATACCTGCCAGTTAGTAATGTGGACCGACTCCTCCATAGTATTGGCGTGGTTAAGGAAACATCCGGCCACATGGACTACATTCATCGCAAATAGAGCAAGTGAGATCCTAAGCAACATCGGAAATGCAACATGGTATCATGTGTCTTCCATTGATAATCCTGCAGATATTGCTTCACGGGGATCAACAATTAGTGACATTGCTAGTTCATCACTCTGGTGGCATGGACCTAGCTGGTTACAACATCCTGAAACTAAGTGGCCCAGTCAAAGCGTAACCAACGACACAAACCTAGAAATGCGAAAAACAATTCAAACATTTTATATTCAGAATACGAAGAACGAACTCGAACAATCACCGTTAGTTATTATCCTTGAAAAGTCCTCATCCTTTAATCGTTTGATTAATATTACGGCGACAAATCCCAACCAGAAGGGAGGTGACAAATCCCAACCAGAAGGGATAACACCGAGTGAACGTACCAACGCATTATATTTCTGGATCAGGTTTACACAAGACATAGCATATTCTACTGAAATACACGAATTAAGAAAGACGGGAGTCATTAATTGTAAAAGTAGCATTCTTAGCTTAAATCCCTTCCTAGATGATCATAATCTGTTGAGAGTAAAAGGCCGGCTTCATCATGCTAATTTGCCTTATAATGAACGTCATCCTGTTATAATGCCAAAGAATAGCAAACTAACGACATTGCTACTTGATCACTATCACCAATAAACAGCTCATGGAGGAACACAATTAATGCTGAACATCCTACGAAAGAAATATTGGATCGTCAATGCCTTGGTGAGTTGGACCGCATCTAACATCATGTTTCGTAGCTCAGGCATGTTAGTCGTTGGTTTAAAATATAAATTTAATTACGCAAAAACACTCTTCACTTCATGATTTTGGCGACTATGTAAACTGGATATATGTATATATAAAAAAGATGTCTGCACGGAACGGGATTCGATCCTGGGTATTCTATCCGCACATTTTGTTTGGGACATCAATGTCGCTTCCTCTCCGCTAATCGGATTCATGGTTTGCTCGTGCCTAATTCGTAATATGAACCAGTCGTAGTCGAATTTCCGTATTCTTCATTGTTATCATAAGCATCACGCACAATCAAAGAAGACTTTAAATCAGAATCGAGACACCATTCATTTTAATTAAAAGGCAACTTTACACAAGGCTTATATTTTATTTTATAATAGGTACACTTATTCCTATTTTGTTTAACATAATTCATATTTTATTTTATAATTTAATTCACTGAAGGTTTCACTTAAATCACAATATAATATAATAATTCAAAAGGTTAGGATTTCAATTCTTATGTTAGATGCGGTCCAACTCACCAAGATCTGATCTTCCTCGTCTCCAAGCCAAATGAAAAGTGAATTTCACTATCTCCGCACTCACTTGGTCACCTCGGTCATTGCTCCTTCCTGTATATTATTAACCGTTTTTTTCTTTATGGAAAAATCCTGTTGAAAGGAGTGGTTACATGATTTAGCAATTGTCTTCGGCTTTCGCGTTTGTGGAACCCATTTAGCTAAGGCAAGACCCATTGTGGAGAATTAGACCTTCAGTATTTATCTCCTTTGGTTCTTAAAATTTGTCACTCTGCTGCATGTGAACTTGTCATTTGGAATTTTGACACAAGCAAGTGCGTTGGACTGAGTGCCAAATTTAATGCGTATTCGATTCTCATAGGATTTGAGATCAGTTCTTGGTTAGTGGATCAATTGTAGTATACATGGTGATTATTATTTCATTGACACCTTTAGTGTGATGATTATTCTCCTCTATGTCCGCCCAGATGGTCGTGTCCTCACGGAACATACTCCCCCCCTTGACAGCGCTGGCAGTAGCTGTCAACATAAAATTGGAAATGATCATCCTTCTATATCTGTAAATAAAAATAGAGGGAAGGGTGGAAAGGGTTATAGCGCCCTGTCTCGCTTTTGGGAGTGCAGGATGTGGACAATACTTTCAGGGAATTTCGAATGGTGTTTGCTTGGATTAATCTTGCTGTTATTACTACTGATATTTGTAGAAATTTAAATTCAAAAAATTCAAGAAAAAACATAAAAACATGGAACATGTATGAACACTTGCGAGATACGGAGGTGCAGTTTTGTTTTCGTGACTTGTGTGCTCTTGGACATTCATGGATTCTAATTTCACTCGTTCATGATTGGTTTTGGCTTTCACGAAGAAGATTACATCCCCAGATGTTGGTCAGAAACAGGTATTATTTTGTATTTCTTGTCCTTTTACTGACCATCCTCCATCTTTTTAGCCTGACAACTAGATTCTTTTTTGGTGTCCGCCTGTTACACAGACACACTTGCATTTGCTGCAATGACCCCGTCACGGATCTCGTTTTTCCCAACGACATGATCTCGCCGTTGATTACTTCGTTGGTATATTGGAGAAGCATTGCTGACTCCCTAGCACCTCGTTGCCGTTTTGGTTCTCTCGTAGCTGTTGTACGTGATGTTGTCTCGTCTGTAAATCTGTGGCATTTGTTGTTGTTGTCATCCACTCTTGTGGCGTTATTTTGCCCTGACCCTTCTGCTTTGTTGTGTTCGTCTCCTTCTATTATGATGCATTGCCTTGACCATTCCTCATTAGTGTCTTCGTTGATTATGTTCATTATATCTCTCATTTGGTCCGGTCTCAGCTGCTGCGTCACGACACCGAGGGCCATTATCTCTACCGCTCTCTTGATCATGACATGCCGACATATCTTTACGATGTCCTCCGTGCGTACTGGCTGTAGATCCATATCTCTTTGGTATTACTTTGGTAGTACTTGTATCTATATAAATTGGAAATCCAAATGTTTATTAGTATTGTTGCAATGTAATTTGTAAATATAGTTTGTTTTAGTAGGATGGTTCAATTGCACTGATTACAAAAAGTTCAGCTTAGGCTGACTCAAAACGTCGCTTTTAGCCTGCTGATCTATAGATTTAATTTTCAGCTTGCGCTGTTCCATAATTGATTTCATCTTGCGATGATCCATAGTTGATTTCATCTTGCGATGATCCATATTTGATTTCATCTTGCGATGATCCTGAGTTGATTTCATCTTGCGATGATCCTGAATTGATTTCATCTTGCGATGATCCTGAGTTGATTTCATCTTACGATGATCCATATTTGATTTCATCTTGCGATGATCCATATTTGCTTTCATCTTGCGATGATCCAGATTTGATTTCATCTTGCGATGATCCTGAGTTGATTTCATCTTACGATGATCCATATTTGATTTCATCTTGCGATGATCCATATTTGCTTTCATCTTGCGATGATCCATATTTGATTTCATCTTGCGATGATCCTGAGTTGATTTCATCTTACGATGATCCATATTTGCTTTCATCTTGCGATGATCCAGATTTGATTTCATCTTGCGATGATCCTGAGTTGATTTCATCTTACGATGATCCATATTTGATTTCATCTTCCTTGACGTTGAGCTTGTTGTGATAACAATTTGGTTATGCTTTCAGCCCGATCTTGTTGCTGGTGCCTGTTATGTTCAGATCTTGGTGAGTTGGACGTCGTATTGTGAATGCACGACCTTTCTTCTGAGTTGATTTGCTTGATTCGGCTAGATTCCTTGAAAGTGACGTATGTCCTTATGTTTTTAATTGCTGCCATATCCCTACGTCTTAGTATGTCGATACTCCGTTGCTAATTCTTATTTTTAGAAACCCAGTTGTATCTTCTGGTGATTGTTTGGTTATTCATTTGTTAATAAAAATTGTAAGATTACGAGATCTTGGTCAAGTTAATAATGATATTTTCAATGATTAAAATATGTTTGAAAACTTTCTATTAAATTTAGATGTTTAGTCATTATGTATTTATGTTTACCTTAGTGCTCAGTGTATTAAACAATTTGATAGCATGGTTGTTCAATGTTTAGTAAGAACTCACTCTGGTGCTGTTTGGGGAAGCGCTGTCTGCTAGTGGCACTTCATCTGTTTCTATTTGACTGGCCAATTTTGTCTCCTTACATTTAAACATATCTGAATGATCACGTCACATGCACACTCAAAAGAGGATGAACTGCGTTGATTGTGTACGGACAGATTTTCAACGGATTACTTTTAACGTGAATAAAATGTTTTATTTTATTTGGAAAGGTTTTGCAAATTCACTTTAAAATGAGACAACTGTTCTAATTATATTTAAGATTATTAAGGGTTCATTTTGAAAACGAGAAAATGTTTTTAACGTAGATATACAGATTGTCAGAAGTTCCCCCTAAAACTAGGCAAATGTTTTCAAATCACAGGTGACATTGATTATCTATAAGTAGATACGTAACCTTGTTGTATGGTCTTGAATATAGATGGCCATACTTACACTGAATTGAAAAATCCATGTTAAAACTTAGTCTCACGAGCTTTCGAAAAATATAAAAGCTGTCTATCAGTCTCGCAGTTTATATACATAGAACTTTTGAAATGATGTATATAGCATGAATTGAGATAGTTGCGATTGCGTCTGCCGTTCTTTGAGAAAAATTTCTCGGAATTTTTTGTTCTTCTGTTTATATGATTTGTTGTTGTGATTAAAAATGATTTGTTAGGTTCAAGAAAAATTTGAGCCGTGGAAGATTTCTTCTTTTTTCTTTTTTGGTGAAATCAATTTTTTTAATGCAGGTGGATACGGTGCCGCAAATTATAATTACTGCTTTGTAAAAAAATATGACAATTTCTCTGATTTCGACGTAAAGTAAAAAATTGGTATTATTAAAAATCGAAGCCTGAGAAATTTTCAGTAAGGAGATTTTAATATAATGGAAAAGTTTTTTATCATATTACTACTGGGATACTTCCCAGGCAATGAACTATTTTGCCTCATCATTAAGTTTTAATTGGTATATAATGACATGGAAAAATTAAGTAAAGGGGTCATTTATTACTCAAAAATGGTTGTCCTTTAGGTTAATTAATTTTATACAAGTTTTCTTCGTAGGAGTCACGTTCCAGAGATACATATATAACGCATCAAGAAATCGCGAGGGTCTGTGCACCCTCTTCCACACAACGGTATCACCACTAGGCCTAATCCACGGATTTCAAGCTATGCAAAAACTCTGGGCCAAGTCAATAATGCATGTTGCGCGAGCAAATGACTTCTTCAGCAATTGGAAGTCTGTAGCTGAATAAGTCATTTGCTCGCGCAACGTGCATTATTGACTTGGCCCTCTATCTTCTTCCAATCTTCTGTACGTCTTGCTCCAGCTCAACTTCCTATGTTATGAATCATCGAAAGCAAATTTTGGTGGTTTTTTAACAATCATTTTATCCTCTTCCATCCTGTGTTTATTAACAAAGTATACGTGGTAAACATGTGCGGTGAACCCGCCGGGGTTTTGTCATAGTCTTCGGAACTCGCGAGGTGTATGCCTCAAGGACCTCGATGCCAACAAATCCACTGGACCCGACAATATACTCCCCATCGTCTTAAAGAAATGCACCTCACCTTTGGCTACACCTCTGCGCAAACTTTTTGCCCTATCATACTTCTACGGACTTTCTCCAGACTCTTGGAAACTTGCACATGTTCAGCCCATACCTAAAAAAGGTGACTCCTGCGATCCCTTTATTCGGGCGGAGGGGGGGGGGGGGAATGTCCCTCTATGATTTATGGATTATTGTAATTCTAAAAAAATGTCGAGTGACATCAATTTAACTAGGAAATTTACCTCTATATATGTATAATCATAAAAATTACTGTCTTTATTTTTAACAAAAAAAAATCTTGGAAAAAGGCCACCCAATTTTTAAATTGTAGTAGTATGCTTAGTTTGAAATGTTATCGCTCTGTATCTGAAATTGTTGAATTTTGAAAAACTCGGCTTAATAGAAAACTCATTTTACTACATAATTTTACACTAAATCTAGCGAAAATAGCTCTGTGAGCTATTTAATCAACGCCTTCCCTACGGTTAGAGTTGAACAGGACCTATGCGAGGTAGTACATTTGCCCCTAATTGTACTGAGGCCTCAATTTTTTTAAATGTCCCACTTGAAAAGTAATGTCCTTCTACTCTTGGTATGAACGTGTAAAACTGCACCATCACCCGACCAAACCTACGAATCTCAAGGGACACACGAACACATTCATCCCTTTCTTAACCCAAAATTGGTACCGATAAGGTTAAATAGATCACATCGAGTCACAGTCAGACCTAAAACCCAGGTGTACACAGTTTTTTTATACCCAGTCAGCGGCATAAACCGAGAATTGCTAAAAATTGGAACACCCCTTAAAAACATCATTATAAATGAAATGTTGAATTTCTCCAAAGATCGGCGGGGAGCAAAACAATTTTTTTCAAAAGGTCAAAAAGCAGTTTTTTGCTTCTCTTAAACGCTAGGTCGTATCATAAAACAATTTTGACTAACTTTGTAGGGTATGCGATTATCTCCAAAAAAAAGATCTTATACATTTCCCGTACAAATTGCCATTCATAAGATATCACCGTTTTTATCATTTAAAATACTCATGCCCTCAGAGGTAGCCCTAATAAAGCATCCCGCCAACTTAACAGGTTAATAATAGGGTACCAAAATTCCGCTTAGGTCTGGTCTTCACCTAGCGGACGGTGCACCTCTTTGTTCACCTGGTAGTCTGGTACTGCCTGCGTTACAGCCTTGTTTGGCTGGTTAATAGGATTCACTTGCTTCAGGAGGCATAAAACTCCAACGAGGCTGTTCCCGCTAACCCCGACGGCTGTGACTCAGCCGGCTGCTTAAAAAAATTAAGTCATACAACATCCAGAAGTTCAACCGCGGCGGTGAGCTTCGCTGCCTCCTTGTCATGTATCCTCCAGACTACCCTTAACCTATCATATCCTTTTTAAGGGCCAAATACACGAGCGCTCCATCCGACCATGCCACGCCAAAACAACAATTTGTATGTATTCGAAATTGCGAGTGCGTACAAATTGTTGTTGTTTTGGCGTGGCGTGGTCAAATGGAGCGCTCGTGTATTGGGCCCTTTATATCTTCGAGCTAAGCTTACTACTAGACATTGCACCGTGACGTGAACGACATGACGGACTGGTAGAATAAAGGGTTATACCTAAGATAGCCTTCACATAAAACAAATTCGCGTATACGTCATCACACTTTCAATAAAATCCTTTGGTGGAATACGTGGCTAATATTTTCAGGTGTGATTCCAGGATATCTTTGGAGAAAAAAATTGGTCTAACCCTTTCCCTCCAGAGGCTCACAATTGTGAGGTTCAGAATTTTCTCTATAAAATTTAGAAACAATTAGTTTTCTTTAATTTTAACATTATATGAGCATTTCTATCGAAAATTTACACTTTCTTGACCAAAAAAAGGTAAATTTTAAATCAATGAGCACGTTGTTCAAATATGGTTTTTCAACATGCTTTATCTATTCTGAATATCATCCAATAAGTCTTCCAACGAATTTCGAAGGCGGTTTTTTTTGCAGTATTTTTTGTATCAACTTCACATTTAGTCCAGTAAAATTACGGTTTACATATCACCCTGTATTTTTGTAACCCTATGAGATATTTTCATGAGTAAGCTATCAGTGTACGCATAATACCTATCTAAAACTGTCAAAATCAAGGTTCTACCCTATCAACTTCCCGGGTGATTGGGGAAATTTATTCAAAAATTCTTCCAAATTTTCACTCAAAAAATTCATTTAAATTTAAATCTACGAAAAATACTTTTTTTCAATGTTTATTTTATTTCGTTTTGATTCAAGGGAATAAATTTTTTTTCATTTTTTAATATTATCATTTATTCATTTTTCAAATTCAACCAGAATCTAGGGGTAGTTTTACCTCCTTAAGGGTTGAAAATAATATATTTCTTCTTGACAATATCTATAACCAAATATCAAGCAAAAAGCAGAACAAATTTTTTGCATATTTTTGCAATTTTTTTTATTTAAAGCTGATTTTTAAAATTCTACTTTTATTAAGGGGTAGTTTTCTCCCCTTAACGATTGAAAATAATTTATTTTTGCCTGACAATCGAATTTGAAACATACAACACAATTTTTAACAATTTTTTTTATTTTCGATTTACGGTTGGTTTAAACCCTTTTGGATTATCCCTTATCATAAAATTTGGCTTGATTTGGTATCAAACAACCACCTACGCAAATAAATATTGTAAAAAGTGTATTTCATAGGATTTTTTGTATTATTATTACCCAAAAAACATAAAGAGAAAGAGTTTCATAACGGTGTTTTGTTTCGACACCCCCCCCCCCCCCTAGAATGGACTATTCGCTCAAATGAACTAATGCAAATAATTCTCAAAAACTCAGAAAACTGAAAAATTATTTAGAAGATTAATCTCTAATTTGTATTTCTTACACGGCACCGTGGCGTAGCCGAAATAAATTCAGTTTCGTTTAATGTTCCAAGAAAATGGGCCTTATGTACAGTATTGTCTGGCTTATGTACATTATTTATATCATCGATGGCTTTAAGCTTTTTTTATTATATATTATCGAAAATCCAAACCGTATTTGCAAGTTTTATCAAAAGACCAAACCGAATCAAGAAAAAGACAGACAGCGCCGCCAAACATCAAAGCCACACAACGGCACAGATCCCATGATTACGTATCTACTTATAGATAATCAATGCAGGTGACCATTTGTAAAACGTTCACTTCAAGGCAAAAAAATGTATTAGATTTACATTTTTACATTAACAGATTTGCTTTATGACGGGCATTCATATGTAAGTATTTTAAGATATTTTAGGGTAGTACCTAACGGTTTCAAACGATTCCTTTTTTAACATAGATGTACAGGTTGTTAACAGTTTCCCCTAAAACTAGGCAAATGTTTTCAAACTTTTGTTTAAGATTGTTAAGAGTTCATTGTAAACGAGAAAAATGTTTTGGATTTATGTCTACGAATTGACCGTTGTAACCGTTATCACTGTTATCGTCTTCTGATACCGTTCGAACCGTTACTACTGTTTTCAAATTAACCCGTTGTTATCACTTTCTCCGTTAAGGACCGTTATAGATTTAGTTTCTGAGTTCACCTTTTCTCTCGCACCTCACTTTAACTTTCACCTTAGTTTTAGCATTCACTTTAATTTCACCTGTTTTTTAGGATTCACTTTGATTTCACAAATATAGTTTTAGAGTTCACACTAGATTTAGATTTTTAGAGTTCAGATTAGGTTGATTTTAGATTTTTAGAGTTCACATTAGATTGATTTTAGAGTTCACATTAGAATGATTTTAGATTTTAGATTTCACTTTAGATTGATTTTAGATTTTTAGATTTCACTTTAGATTCCAATCAGAACCTTTTTAGATTTCACATCAGATTTTAAACATTCCGGATGGGCGTTTCTCCCATCCGGCTCGAAGGACCATGTTTCGTAGCTCAGGCATGTTAGTCGTTGGTTTAAAATATAAATTTAATTACGCAAAAACACTCTTCACTTCATGATTTTGGCGACTATGTAAACTGGATATATGTATATATAAAAAAGATGTCTGCACGGAACGGGATTCGATCCTGGGTATTCTATCCGCACATTTTGTTTGGGACATCAATGTCGCTTCCTCTCCGCTATTCGGATTCATGCCTAATTCGTAATATGAACCAGTCGTAGTCGAATTTCCGTATTCTTCATTGTTATCATAAGCATCACGCACAATCAAAGAAGACTTTAAATCAGAATCGAGACACCATTCATTTTAATTAAAAGGCAACTTTACACAAGGCTTATATTTTATTTTATAATACACTTATTCCTATTTTGTTTAACATAATTCATATTTTATTTTATAATTTAATTCACTGAAGGTTTCACTTAAATCACAATATAATATAATAATTCAAAAGGTTAGGATTTCAATTCTTATGTTAGATGCGGTCCAACTCACCAAGATCTGATCTTCCTCGTCTCCAAGCCAAATGAAAAGTGAATTTCACTATCTCCGCACTCACTTGGTCACCTCGGTCATTGCTCCTTCCTGTATATTATTAACCGTTTTTTTCTTTATGGAAAAATCCTGTTGAAAGGAGTGGTTACATGATTTAGCAATTGTCTTCGGCTTTCGCGTTTGTGGAACCCATTTAGCTAAGGCAAGACCCATTGTGGAGAATTAGACCTTCAGTATTTATCTCCTTTGGTTCTTAAAATTTGTCACTCTGCTGCATGTGAACTTGTCATTTGGAATTTTGACACAAGCAAGTGCGTTGAACTGAGTGCCAAATTTAATGCGTATTCGATTCTCATAGGATTTGAGATCAGTTCTTGGTTAGTGGATCAATTGTAGTATACATGGTGATTATTATTTCATTGACACCTTTAGTGTGATGATTATTCTCCTCTATGTCCGCCCAGATGGTCGTGTCCTCACGGAACAAATAGCACCACGTGAAAGAGCGTGAAATTTTCCTAAAATTTATCTTGTAAGTTATTTTAAAAATTTTTTTTTATTATTATAAAAAATTATAAATAACAAAAATTATAAATAAATAAGAAAGCGAATTGTAAAACTCTACGCGCGCCAAGCCGCTAAATACAAATATTCAATCGATGCCTTCGGGGAAAAACTAAGGTATCTTTGCCTAAAATGTACGCAAAAAAGCTTTTTAAAGAGGAGACTCTAAGCTTTCTAAGGAAGCCATTAGTTTTTATACGCTTTATATTAGCTTCACCTGTATCTTGTATCTTGTATGTAAACAAATCTTGCAACTTGCATTTGACCCACTTCCACATAACCAATCAACTTCAAATTTTGCACATATGTATAGTTCGCGTGACAATGCAATCTGACCATTTTGTAAAAAAATCAAGATGGCGGCCGAATTTTGCAATTCTGCACCCCGACCCCCGACATGGGTATCAAATGAAAGGGTATGACAAGAAGAATACAATTAGCTATGTGGCGGTGTTCAAAATTCAAAATGGCGGCATTCATAAAATAGCGGACTACCTTTTTCTTTACAACCCACGCGGTATGAGTATCAAATGAAAGGATAGGACAAGTAGAATACTGGGGTGGCGTCATTCCAAATTCAAAATGGCGGCCAAAACAAAATGACGAATAACCTTTTTCTTTACAATATGACAAGTGGAATACTATTAGCTGTGTGGGGTCATTCCGAATTCAAAATGGCGGCCAACACAAAATGGCGGTTTACATTTTTCTTTACAACCCACTCGGCACTGTTAGCTGGTGGCGACATTCCGAATTTAAAATGGCGGCCAACACAAAATGGCAGTTTACCTTTTTCTTTACAATGCCGGTATGGGTATAAAATGAAAGTGTATGACGAATATAGTACGGTAAGCTGTGTGACTTCCTTTAAAATCCTTTTAGGTGGTCACTAAAAATAGCGGAAGAGATATAATAAACTAAAAAGTAGAAAATAAAAAATATAGTTTAAAAAAACTAAAAAATACGCCTTTAATTGTAAAATGAACTAAAAATTCAAATTAAAATTTTTAATGAAGCCAGCCAGTATATGGAAACAACAAAAAAGCGTGGGGCGCTAGCGAAAAGTTCCGGTGTTAATAAAATATGAATGTAGGTTAAGAGTCCCACGCTGTTTTACATTTCGAAAGGTGCCTGGAGTAATAAAAACTTTACATTCAAAATTATTTTTTAATTTTTAGTTCATTTTAAAATAAAAGCGTATTTTCTAGTTTTTTAAACTATATTTTTTTAATTATTTTTCTCTTAGAAAATTTGAATTATAATTTCTACAGCTCTCACTGATGTTTATAAAATAAATTCCTGCAACTTAAAGTTAAGCTTGAAAGAATAAATCCTAAGATTTAAGAATATATATTATTCATTTATAAGCAAACATTAATTAAAAACACGTTAAAAATAAAGAGCATGCTTTAGAACATGCGTGGCCATCCCAAATGTTATCGCGGGCCACTTTTTAAATGCTTTATGATCCCGCGGGCCGGGGTGATATATAGGGTGATTCAAAATTTTAAAAAAGGAACAAAAGAAAGAAGATTAAATTTTGTCAGTGAGATATTTGCTTCTCTTTTCTTTCACTTAGCTGTTCCAAGTCTATCTCAATATTAGTATTTGCACATCGTAGTTCGTGGTGCAGGTTTTCGGCAGCAAAGGGGCGCAAAATTTATTTTTTGTAAATTTAATTTTCGGATAGAACGATTCGCAAATGTAAGTTGAACTAAAAGCGCTCACAATTTTTTGTGTCAAACATCTAAAATTACAAAACTTTTGGCACATATTTTCTATACACTGAGAGAAAAGAAATAGTAAATTATATTAAGCAGTCAGTACATACTTCCAACTGACCGTGATAGTAAATCCTCGTCGGACTAGTCGGATAGTAATATTAACTAAACGGCTGTTTAGTAAATCATACTGACCAGGAATAGTCAGAGATATTAAGCGGATAGTAAAAGCCACAAATCTGGATTTTCTAAAATTACTATTCGGTCAGTGAGAAGTACTGACGCATAGTTGTTAGAATTACTATTCGATCAGTGAGAAGTACTACGCTCAGTAATCAGAATTACTATTCGATTTTTGTGAATTTTTTTCATATCTAGGTACAAAAGCACTTCCTTATATACCTGAAGTATATAAGTAATGTAAATAGGGGTCGATAAAGCTAATTAGACACATAGATTTTACCTCGACTCTCGCTTATATATTTACAAATATGATAATTTCGAATTTCCATCGTATACCAAATGATTTCATCAGATTTTATTTTCTCAGTAATTTTCTCCGTCGCACTGATTGTTTGGCTCTGCTTTACTGACCGAATAGTAATTCTCACTGCTCTATCGGAGATACTTTAGTGGAGCGATAGAATTACTATTCCGGTCAGTTGAAAATACTGACTAAATTTGAGTATTTACTAAATTACTATTCCGGTCAGTTGAAAATACTGACTAAATTTAAGTATTTACTACTATTCCGTAAAGTATATTTTACTATACGAAAAGGAATAGTAATAGTAAATTATACTGCTCGTTTAGTATAATTTACTTTACGGATAGCAGAATTTTTGTACTATTCTGGTACAGTAAAATTTACTAAACCTTTTCTCTCAGTGTACAAATCAATTTTTGAATTAGATGCCTGAAAATGGTTTTTCCCATTCAGGACTTCAAAAATATGTTAAACAATTTAGCAAGAGGAAATAGTTCGGCAGGCTTAAGGCTAAATAAAATAAATTTATGGGAATATACGCTAACACCCGTGACGTGGAATTGGTAGATAATTTCTGTTACCTCAGTAGAATTTTTACCGAAAATGGCAGGACAGAAGATGGCATCAGTTCCAGAATAAATAAAGCAAGAAGTGCATATGCATGCCTGTTTCGTATATGGAGATCGACGAAGATGTCAGCTTACACCAAATTGCGGCTGTCCGACTATAATGTTAAGGCAGTGCTTTTGTATGGTTGCGAAACATGGAAAGTCAGCCAATTCAGCACAAGGCGCCTTCAAGTTTTCATCAACAGATGCCTACGTCGTATCCTAAAAATTCGCAGGCAAGATGTAATCACAAATGAAGAACTATTTCGCCGTGCCGCCCTATTTTTGTTTTTGTTTTTTATGTGGCAGTGGTAAGCTCAGTAGTCCCCCTTTGTACTACCAGCCCGTTATATCGTTTGTCACGTCATGGTGCAATGTCTAGCAGCAAGCTTAGGACGGAGGGAATAGGTTAAGGCAGCGGTTTCCAAAGTGCGGGACGCGATCCCCAAGCTTATAGCTCAAAAGGGGGCGCGGATGATTTTATCTTTTTGACTTTTTTGAATCATTTATTAATTTCTACTTAACTTTTATTGTGTCATTTTTATTATACGTCTAGACCTATCTAGACCTTCGGTATTTCAACATTGAATAACTCTGACATTTTTTAGCCGATTTCGACAAATTTATACGATTTTGAAAAGTCATTCAATACCATTTTAGCTATGAGTTAATTCACACCGAAAGAACGCGCTGAAATTGTAGCGCTTTACATTGAAAACAATCGTTCAATTGTGAAAACTGTACGTGCTTATCGTAAATAATATCGGAGAAATTCGGCACCTTCAGGCAACACAATTCGTAGTTTGGTTAAAAATTTCTTTGAGTACGGGTCTGTAGCCTCTCGGCAGCGTCGGGTGGCCGATAATCAAAATGTGTCGTATCGCCGCCGCACAGTGGGCGGATTTGAGCCCTAGTGGACTTAGGGACACATGGAAATGGAGTAATGTCTTTTCAAAAAAGTAATGATGGGATTTAATTCTATTAATTGATACAATTAACAATTGTTATATGACTTTTTTCGTTTGCTTTTAAGATTTTTTTGTATGGAGAAAAAGTGAAATAGGTGATTTTCTCAAATCGCTTAAAATACCGCTTATAGTTTCATATAATGGGAGTGCTGAACTAGTTGCATGCTAAGGCTTTTGCTGCAATTTTTTGCGATTACGCGGCAATTTGAGTTTTTGTAATTGGATATGTCCACTTTTCCGCACGACCTAAGAGGTAGAGAATTAGGCGGGTTTTTTACTGTGGTGTCCACATAGGCCTAGTCCACTTATAAGCACAGGAAAGATTCTAAATAACACCTACCTAGAGGCAGAATTTGGAGCTTTACCTATTACAGACACTATTGTTTAGATTTTATTAAAACTAAATATCTTCGCAATAATAACATTCTAATCATAATGCCTGCCCCAGATATGATGTAAAAATCATATTGGGAGACCTGCTGAACGCCAAAGTAGGCCGGGAGCCCGTATACAGGCAATATGTCGGCACCCACAGCTTGCATGAGAACACTAATGACAATGGGCAGCGAGTTATAGAGATGGCAGCAAGTAAGAACTTGGTCGTTGCAAGTACCAGATTTGCGCGTAAAGATATCCATAAAGCCACCTGGATATCTCCTGATGGGGCGACTCGCAATCAAATAGACCATGTGTTGATAGACCGCCGCCACCTTTCGGGTCTGATGACGGTACGAACGTACCGAGGTGCCAACTTCGACTCAGATCACTATCTTGTTGGTATGGTGCTCCGAGAGCGCATTACAACGCTGACAAGCTTTGTATCCGCTGATCAGGCTCGAATCAACACAGCTGCACTACGCAACGAAATGGCCAGAAACAGCTACGGTCAGGCGTTAGAACTCGCGCTCAGAAGAGCAATTCCTGGGGATGAGATTCCGGGCGTCGACGAGAGCTGGACCCGCCTTAAAAATACTGTCATTAGTACTGCTGATTCCATCTTAGGCAGAAGTCGTAGAGATCGGAACGACTGGTTCGATAATGAATGCAACCTGGCAACTGAACGTAAGAATGCTGCGTATCGAGCAATGCAGCAGTCTCAGAGAACACGAGCACGCGAAGAGAAATATAAAGAGCTCAGAAAAGAAGAAAAGAGAATTCGCAAACGAAAAAAGGAAGCCTGGGAGAAAAATCTCGTTTGTGAACTATAACAGTACAGAGAGCGACGGCCGCACCAGGCGCGGGAGTTCTACCGAAGAGTACGCGGTATGACGCAATTCACACCTCGTTGCACATACTGCAAGGACAAAGAAGGGAATCTGATCACCGATCCTCAAGGCATCTTGGAGCGATGGGAAGAGCACTTTCATGAATTGCTAAATGGCGAGCTAACTGAGGATTTGGAGGCTCCACCAATATCTGACGATAATGCTACGCTGTCACCACCAAGCTTAGCAGAAGTTAGCAGTGCCATCACCCGGCTCAAAAACAACAAGGCCTCGGGTGCAGACGGCATCCCTGCGGAGCTGGTTAAATATGGAGGGCCTACATTACACCAAGCGATTCATGAATTAATTGTGCAAGTATGGGAGCAGGAAGCGATGCCAGAAGACTGGAGAAAAGGCATCATCTGCCCGGTACATAAAAAAGGAGATATCACAACGTGCAGCAATTATCGTGGTATAACGTTGTTGAGTACCGCGTATAAGATATTCTCCGCCATCCTACAAAACAGGATGGCCCCATACGCTAGAAACATCGTAGGCCAATACCAGTGTGGCTTCAGCCCAGGCAAATCAACAACCGATCAGATTTTCACTTTGAGGCAGGCTATGGAAAAATGTCTAGAGTTTCAAAACTCAATCCAACACCTCTTCATAGACTTTAAAGCCGCCTATGATAGCATAGCCAGAGTAGAACTCTACAAAGCCATGAGAGAATTCGGCATTCCCAATAAGCTGACAAGACTATGTAGGTTGACCATGACCAATGTGACAAGCCAAGTAAAGGTATCCGGAACACTGTCCAGACCAATCAACATCTATAATGGACTCCGACAAGGGGACGGTCTGGCCTGCCTCCTTTTCAACCTGGCGTTGGAGAAAGTGATCCGAGATTCGGCCGTGACATCAAGGGGCACAATCCTTCACAAGTCCACCCAATTACTGGCTTACGCAGACGACATTGACATCATTGGAAGAACATCAATAGCTGTACAAGAAGCTTTCATCCAGATTGAGCGCGCGGCAGGAAATCTGGGACTGCACATCAACGAAAGCAAAACAAAGTACATGGTGGCCTCGTCTGCAAGAACACCTAACATTGGTCCCACAATCAAGGTAGAGGAACACGAGTTTGATGTGGTAAAATCATTTACCTACCTTGGGTCAATGGTAGCAGCCGACAATAGCATGGAACCTGAAATACGCGCACGACTGCTAAAAGCCAACAAGGCCTACTATAGCTTGTCAAGGCTCTTCAAATCCAAGCATCTAACCATAACGTCTAAACTTTTACTATATAAGACGATGGTCTTGCCGGTCCTCACATATGCATCCGAAACGTGGGTGCTTAGCAAAAAGCACTCTAACCTCTTGGCGGTGTTCGAGAGGAAAATACTTCGGAGGATTGTTGGCCCCGTATGTGAGGAAGGACGATTCCGGAGACTCTACAATGACGAGATCTACGAGCGCTATCGCGACATAGATGTTGTGAAGAAAATAAAGCTCGGTAGACTCCGGTGGGCAGGACATCTAGCTCGTATGAGTGAAGATGAGCCTGCTCGGAAAGTTCTCTGCGGTAAGACTTATGGGGTGCGACAGCGAGGGAGACCCAACCTCCGCTGGAAGGATGGCGTAGACCAGGACGCTCATAGCATAGGGAAGCCAAACTGGATGACATCGGCTCAGAATCGGGACCGGTGGAGAGAACAGTTGCGAGAAGCCAGGACCGGATCCCGGTTGTAGAGCCGTTAAAGAAGAAGAAGAATCATAATCAATAAGCCTCCTCGGGCTCGGATTCAGCGTCATGCTCCATATTTTGTGGTAAGTCTACATTTGCAAATTCAGAATTCTCTTTTTCAAAGTCATCGTCTAATGCATTGGCCAAAATTAGTAAATATTTTACTTCATCTGAAAGTGCTCTGTGTTTTCGAAGTAATTTGTGACTTTTGGAGTTAATGTATGGGTCTGAACTAATCAGCAAGTTATTTAGAATGTCTTCGTTTGTTGCATGCCTAATAAATTTTCGTGAATGGTCTTGACGGTATCTTCTGAACCCCTTTTTCCTTGATTCAGCAGCTTCTTCAGATAACTTTCCAAAAGGAGCTAGACTTATGTACGCTTGAAGGCATATAATACTAACCATATAACTCTGTATTGTATACAATTTCATGGTAATTTCAGCATATTCCTTTAATTTAATTGTATCAATATGGTGCCCTGAAGAAATAGTTTTCAAAATTATCGAAATTACCAATTACCAATAATTACCTTGTCTATTATATTTACAACTTAACCTAATTAAGTGCCTGTTTTGTATCAAAATAGGGTGGTACTTCAGGTATTTTTTACCTCTGACTTTTTAACCCTTTTCTCAACATTATGAGCTTGCATGCCATCTTCAACCAATCTTTTTTCTAGGAAATTATGGGAAATTCCACTTTTTATGTCTTTCAGGTGATCAGGTGGCGAAAAAGATCTCGTACTAGACGGGAGGGTATACGAATTTTAGGCTAACACGAGGTTTCAAGAATAAAATAACTAGAACACCATACCAAAATAAAACCCTAATAACTCAGAAACTATTTGTTATTTAAAAAATAGTTATATTAAATAAAAATATTGTATTTAATAGTAGAATTCAAAAATATAAATATCAATCCTTAAGTCCAAAATTTTCAAATCCAGCCCACTGTGCGCCGGTCTCATAAGTTAAACGTGAATGAAACGACTCTAAGGTGAATTATAAAGCAAGATTTTTATGTCTTCCCATGCAAAGTGCAACAGAATGTTGCCAACGGGCAAGCAAGCTTGTAATATGGAAATGCCGCACAGTGGGACAGAATCCCAAAAAGCTGGCCAAAACCCCTAAAATGAAGATTCCATTTCGGGACTTTCTCCTTGCGGAATTTTAAGTAGGGGCCCGAGGGCCACAGAACATCTGCCCTCGGAGTACAGGTACGTTTTCTCCCTTTGTAGGATCAGTTCGAAAGTGGCCGTTACACGAAACGCAGCTATCGAAGTTTCTAACACATATTGTGCATTGAAAATAACTATTTGTTAAATAGTGCCAATTAGTGCTTTTGAAAAGTTTAAAAATGGATTCTGTTCATGAAGGTGAGTGGAATTAAATCGAATATGTATAATCGTAAAATATTCATTGCAGAATTATTGATATGAATTTAAATAAATCAACTTTTTTGCAAAACGCAGAGAAAAACTAATTTTTCAAATAACTTAAAGTTTCTTAGTCGTCCTCGCTCGTTTTCTAAAATTTTTTTTTCCCTTGTCATAGTCTAAAGAAAAAAACAAGGCAAGGAATCTTTTGAAAACTATATAACACGGGGTTTTCGAGGTCGCTGATTACGACTTTGACATTATTTTTTCAAAAAACAAAATGGCGGATCCAATATGGCGGACGACCACATGAAAAAATGCATATTCGCGGATGAAATTCTGTACCCGGGGGTTCTCGAGGTCGCTGATTGCGAATTTGACATTATTTTTTCAAAAAACAAGATGGCGGATCCAATATGGCGGACGACCATATGGAAAAATGCAGATTCGCGGATGAAATTCTGTACCCGGGGTTTTCGAGGTCGCTGATTACGAATTTGACATTATTTTTTCAAAAAACAAGATGGCGGATCCAATATGGCGGACGACCACATGAAAAAATGCATATTCGCGGATGAAATTCTGTACCCGGGGGTTTTCGAGGTCGCTGATTACGAATTTGACATTATTTTTTCAAAAAACAAAATGGCGGTTCCAATATGGCCGACAGTCATATAAAAATTGATATTTTTAGTTTTAATACAATTTCATCGTATTAAAAAAAGTTCAGAAGCATAAAAATAGTATCGTACACAAGGAATAGGTACAAATAAATACAAAATAATAATTCAGTTTATAATTTACATTTTTATTTTTAACACATAGGCTCTATCTATTCGCTATCGCTATCACATAAATCGATGTCGGAATCTAAAGTAGACACATCAGTGTCACTGTCATCGGGTACAACTAAATCTTTAGCATCAGACGACATTTGTTTTCTTTTAGTTTTTGGAAGTTTTCTTGCGCTTGAAATGTAAGGATCAGAACTAATTAAAAGGCGGCAAAATACATCTCTCATTGTCAAAGAACGGCTACTTTTGCGCGAGAAGTGCTGACGAAATTTTTTAATATATTTATTGTAACTTTCCTGGGCTTCCGAAGCAATGATTTCTGGGCCATGAATGAGCAGTTTATGAACTGATGGTGGCATGAAGAACCATGGGTATAATTCAACAAATAGTTTCGCAGTTTCCCAAGCGTAACAGTTATAGAATCGGCTGAAACAAGCCCTAGTCATAACATCTTTTAAAGAAAAATATCATTAACACGCGCAACTATGTTGCGCCCGTTAATAATATTTTTCTCCTTCCAAGAAAATCCCTTTTTATCATATAATTTTGCTCGCGTTAACAATTCGATTATTCTTGCATCTCCGTTGTCGCGACATATTAGATTTCATTTTTAAGTTCTTGGAAGTGATCTCTTCGGAGGTCTTCCCAGCACGTTGCCCTGCAACGTGACTGTAAAATGTTTGTGCCTTAAGCAACTAATTATTAATTTTGAACCCAGTCTACTTTTCGCGTCCGATGAATTCGTGTCTCCGGTCTTAAAAATTACTTAAACCTTATTTAAGCTACTTTGAATAAATAAAAGTTTTTATATCTAAATGAAGTTTAGTATTGTTTTATTCTAAAAATTCCTTTTTTTTGAATCCATGAACGTCGCTACTTTGAATGGCGCAGTCGGCGTAGGATGCGTCAATTAGTTGAAAATCAATACAAAAAATTTTTTTAATAAGTGAACGTAAATCACCGTGATAAAAGTTTTTTTGTAATACACTATTATATGTGCAGCGAATCTTTTAATATTAAAAGAACAATATATAACAAAGTAGAAAATTGTTTTTGTGTAAAGAGAACGATTATCTCCAAAAGAAATCGTAAAATAATTGTGAAAAAATCGCAAGACAAAAATAATTTCAAGTGGAAAGTTTATTTTCAACTAATTGTATATTTTAATATACTGAGACGCAACGACAAGTGATACAGTATAAATATATATATTTGTATTTAAAGCCGACGTTCATATAAAACAAATACATACACTTCAACACTTATCGGAGGAAATTTAAGCAGAAAATTTTTGAAAAAGTAGATTCCTGGAAATCGCAGCCTGAAGATAAAAAAAAAAATATTTTTGAAGCAGTTTGCAGCCAATTACATCCGGACGGTGTTTCCAGTATATTTTGCAGTTTTAGAGAAACGACTACATTTTTTTTTTTTTTATTTTAAGTAAGTCATTTAAATTTTTACAATAAATATTCTATTAAATTTGACACTTAATTAGGATAAAGAAAAAATATTTATGAAATACATATATTGTGATTAAATAAACAAATAAATCTTCCCAAATAATTAATTAATTAAAGTGTCATAGAAGATATACAGTATATAAAGAAATTTTTTTTTTGTGTTATAAGTTAGAAAAATTATCTTGAAAAATTAAATCGATAAAAGTGCAAAAAACAAAAAGAAAAAAGATTTATAAGCATAATTCTGAAAATCAAAATTTCCTTTTCGTGAACTACTTTTGCATGCCAAACGTAAACGTGGAAGATATAGATTATTTAACAGACGCGCTTTCGTTCCTTTATTTAAATACCAGCAACAACATGACTGAACAAAAAGTACTTTCAATTGATCCTCTTAAATATCTGGAACGAGTTCCAGAATTTAATGGAAAATTCGGCACACTACAAAATTTTATAAAGTTAATAGACAGAATTACTCCATTACTAGTACAGTATGACGACTTTTCTAAGGGAATATTTTCGGATATTACTAAATCCAAATTAACGGGAAAGGCTCGTGAAGTAATGGATATTAATAACCAATCTGTAACTTGGGAGGATATCAAAAAAATCCTATACAACAATTTTGGCGATAGGTTATCTATGGACCAACTTTTTGATGAACTTAGAGGGCAAAGTTTTAAGAGCAATGCAGTAGAATTTTATAACGATATAAAAGCCATACTTCGAAGATTGAATATGAAAACTCAATTAGAATGCCAAAATGACCAAATTAATTTAGATAGACATTTAAACGCTAATATTAATAGTGCCTTAAATGTATTTAAAAATAAAGTGCCAGAACCGTTGAAATCAATTTTGTCATGTAGAAGTCCTATATCCTTAGAAAACGCGATTCAAATCCTACATGAATCTGGATATGCGTTCTTTAATCCCAATAACAACAGAAGTAATCATTCTATTAATGATTTCCGTAGCAACAATCGTAGAAATAATAACCAAAGTAATAGCAATTATCAAAATCATTCAAATTCAAATAGTAACCCCCAAAATTCGTATCGTAGCAGCAATAACAACCCAACTACGAACCCTCAATATTTGTACCGCAATAACAACAACAAAAATTACCCAAGAAATTCACCTAATAACAGCTATTTTACAAGTAGAAGTTTTTATAATACAAATCACAATCCGATGCATGCCAATGGCAGCCAAAATCCTAACATGTTTCGAAATAATAATAATAATCCTACAAATTTCGCGAATCGAAATTTTCCTTCGAATAATAATAATTTTCCTTCTCACAATAATTGGCAACAAAACCAAAGTAGAAACTTTAATAATACTTTAAACCCTCAAAACAATAATAATAACCTTCGAGTGGAACCAATGGACATCAATAACCAACAAATCATTGAAGTGGGAAATTTTCGGGAAGAGGGCCCAACCAACTCCCCTACATAAAAATCCAAAATTGGAAATTTTTAGTAGACAGTGGCTCTACAAATTCACTAGTTCTACCAAACATGTTTAAAGAAATTCCAAAAATCCGATTGAAATATCCAAAAATTATGAGATCATTGAAAAGAGATACACTCATTAGCGAGGCCGTATCTGTAAATGCTTTTGAAGAATTCAAAATGAATTCCACAGAAAAATTCCAATTTTTTATCTATGACTTTCATGAAACTTATCATGGCCTTTTTGGTAATGATATTTTAATAAAATGCGATTCCATTATCGATTATAAACATAAAATGCTCATTGTTAATGACGTTAAAATGAAACTCTATTTTAATCATCTACCAGAAAACACTATTTACCAGATAGACCCTGGAGAATATTTTTACAAAATCCCCGTTAAAGAATATAACGGCAATGTAATAATAAATCAAATGGAATTAAGTCCTAATGCTCGTATTCTGGAAGGCGTATATGAGGTAAATGACTTCAAAGCCAGAGCAAAAATTCTTAACACAAGTGACCAACCAAAAATTTTCAACTTTGGCGAAAACTTTCCTTCAGTCGAAATCGATGAAATCCAAGAATTCAATAATTTCGAATTCAATGAGCACTATTCTAAAAACAACGTCTCAAATGAAGATTTTTTCAAAAAAATTAGAACTGAACATTTAAATGAAGAAGAGAAGACACAATTAACCAATCTCCTATATGAATACTATGGAATATTTTCCCAACAAACTCCTCTCTCGTTTACAAATCAGATAAAACATAAGATCAACACCACAGACAACATCCCAATAAAAACCAAAATATATAGGTACCCATATATCCATAAATTAGAAATTCAAAAGCAAATTGAAGAAATGCTTCAAAATGGAATTATCCGCCCCAGCTCAAGTCCTTACAATAGCCCTGTTTGGGTCGTCCCAAAAAAGCTCGATGCGTCAGGAGAACGCAAATATAGGCTAGTAATAGACTACAGAAAACTAAACGAAAAAACTATAAGTGACTCCTACCCAATACCCAATATCGAAGAAATATTGGATAAGTTAGGAAAAAGCACTTATTTCTCAGTTCTCGATTTAAAGTCCGGATTCCATCAAATAGAAATGGACGCTCCCGACATAGAGAAAACAGCCTTTTCGGTAGACAACGGGCACTATGAATTTTGCCGCATGCCCTTTGGCTTGAAGAATGCGCCAAGTACTTTCCAACGACTTATGGATAACATTCTAAGAGAAAACATAGGTAAAGAATGCATCCCATATATGGACGATATTGTAGTGTTCTCTAATGGCCTTATAGAGCACATTAAGAACTTGAGAAAGGTATTTTCAAAATTAAAGCAAGCACAACTCCAAGTCCAACTAGACAAATGCCATTTCTTGAGAAAAGAAGTAGAATTTCTCGGACATGTAGTCAATGAACACGGAATTCTGCCCAACCAAAGAAAAATTGAAGTTATTAAGAAGTATAAAATTCCTCAAACGCCCACACAAATAAAAAGCTTCCTCGGCATTGCCGGTTACTATAGGAAATTTATACGAAATTTTGCAGAAATAGCCAAACCCATGACAATATTTTTAAAACAAGGTGCAAAAATTGATCCAAATAATAAAAATTACATAAACAGTTTTAATACTTTGAAAAACAAACTTATATCTGCCCCAATTTTGATATACCCCGACTTTGAAAAAACATTTCAAATAACTACTGATGCAAGTCAATATGCCATCGGCGGCGTACTATCGCAAGAAGATAAGCCTATTTCGTACGTGTCGCGCACCCTAAATGAGCACGAGATCAACTATTCAACGATCGAGAAGGAGCTTCTCAGCCTGGTATGGTGCCTAAAGCAGTTCCGACCATACGTTTTTGGCAGAAAAATCAAACTCTTTACTGATCACAAGCCTCTCGTGTGGCTCAATAATCTTAAAGAACCAAATAGTAAACTAATGCGTTGGCGACTTCAAATACAAGAATATGATTACGAAATATTTTACAAACAGGGTCAAGAAAACAAAGTGGCTGATTTTCTTAGCAGGATCGATGTAAACTTGAACGAAGTTACTGAAAATTCCCAAACTGTTTCAAATACAGATAAAAACGAACGGCATTCCATTGTAACTACAGTTACCCCACTAAATTTATATAAAAACCAAATTATCATCAAACAAATTAAATCCGGCTCTTTAAATATAAATACACAACAAATCTTCAAGAATACTTGCAAAACAATCTCTTTAAAGGTTGCTGATGAACCTACTTTAATATTAATAATTAAAAATCACTTTAGTCCAAAATTGACTAACGCTATCTTTACATCTGAAGAAATATTTGGAAAACTCAACGACGTTTATGCAAAACATCTGTCCGATTGTAAAATCATAAGATGTACAACACTACTTAAAAATATTACCGACGATAAAGAGTTAGAAAATCTTATTCAATCAAAGCATTTAGAAAACAATCACCGCGGAATTAATGAAATTTATGAAGAATTCAAGAGTGAATTCTATTACCCAAATATGAAACAAAAAATAACGGAATATATTAATAATTGCGAAATCTGCATATTAGAAAAATATGAAAGAAAACCCTTAAAAATACTATTAAAGTTATCCGAAACTCCTAATAAACCGAATCAAATCCTCCATATGGACGTATTTTACTCCATAAATAAAACCTTATTTGTAACCATGATTGACAAATTTAGTAAAGTTGCATTATTCACTAGAATCGCGAATCGAAGCGGATCAGAATTTAGAAAAGCTGTTATGAAATATATTAGTACGTATGGCCCTATTGAAAAACTAATAACCGATAACGAGTTAGGAATGAAATCAAATTTAATGAAAAAATTCTTAGAAGAGAAAAACATCCAAATCCACTATACATCCAATTCAAATCACAATAGTAACGCCGATATAGAGCGGCTCCACAACACAATTAATGAGCATTTAAGATTACTAAAACATACTAAGAAAACCTTACCCATTGAAGAGCAGCTCATTCTAATTAACGGGTATTATAATAATACAATACATTCTTCGACCCATAAGAAACCTCTCGATTTCATTCAAGGCAAAGTTAAAGAAGACGAATACGAAAAAATCTACAATAAAATGTTAGAAAAGAAAACTGGAGTAATTAATAAAATAAATCAAAATAGAAATGATTCACAAATAGAACCTGGCCCGAACTATATAAAAGAAATTAGAGGCGGAAAAAACCACTCCAAATTCCGTAAAATTAATACTGAATTACTCGATAATGATCATGTAGTAGACGAAGAAACTGGTCATAAATACTACAAAACCCATGTCAGAAAGAAGAGGAAATTTCAGAACCCATCAAATCTTAGATGTAAATTAAAAACAAAAGAAAGTTTAAATAAAAACAAATCCAAAATGAAAAATCTTATTTCAGACCCATCACCTCAAAGTAGTCAAAACGATACACAGCAAACTTCTTAAATTTTCACTCACCCTTCCCTTTCTTTTTTTTGTAGGACCAAATCCACTATGCATCAATACTACATAATAACTTTCATAATCATCTCTAGCCTTTCAACAACCTCCATAGCCCAACTGATGGATATACAAGACCTTAATAACAATGACAATGGCTACATAAACATAAAATTAGGAAATGTTAAACTTATATCATCTTATTTAAAAATCATTCATGTCATTAATATTACAATGTATCAAGAAACAACGGAAGTTTTATGGAACAGTTTACAACCACCATTAGCCAAACACACCCTAACAGGACCAATACTGAACACAGTTGTTCACAACTATAGGGCACTAACTTCAAAAATCAACAACATTTTACCCCATTCACATAATAGAAACAAACGAGGACTGATCAACGGTGCAGGAAATCTTTTAAAGCTCCTAACAGGCGTAATGGACAGCAACGACGAAGCTGAAATAAACAACAAACTGAATGCCCTTACGGAAAATAACAAAATGTTAATTGCAGAAAATAATAAGCAAGTAAAAATTAATTCCGCTTTAATTGAACAAACTCAAAACATAACGAATCACATTAGAAGCCAACAACTTCAAATTAAACATTTCATAGATAATATAACAAGCGACTTAGAAAACAGAGTCGAACGAATTGAAGACCAAATGACTTACATGCAGTATCTTTATCAAATCAACTATGACATTACCTTACTTAGAAACCACATCGACGACATAGAACAGACTATATTACTTAGTAGATTAGGAATCTTGTCCAAAAATATATTGACAGACGACGAATTTGCAATGATATCCAATCTGGACGTTTTGGCAAACATCAAAATTAATACAGCCACATTCGGAAAAGAAATTATTATTATATTAATGATACCCACGTTTGAATCCAAAACACTAACAAAAATTTTAATAGAGGCTTTGCCTAACAAACAAAACAAAAGTTTGGACGTAGAAGAAAAAGAAATTTTGATTGATGAAGGAAAACTAATATATAGTTCTAACGTATCTGAAAATTTAAAGAAAAATTTGAAAGAAATAAACGATCAATGTATCTTAAATATATTTAAGCATAAAGAAGCTAGTTGTAACTTTAAAATATTCAAAATACCCGTAGTAACAGAAATTAGAAGCGGTCTTGTAATAACCAAAAATCTAAAGAAAACTAAAATTAATCATAATTGTAATGATTTTGAAACGATTATTGAAGGTACCAACCTAATAAAATTTGAAAAATGCCAAATAATTATTAATAATATAACTTATAAAAACTTCGAAATCGAAGTCAAAGAAAATATAATTTTACCGAATCCTAATGTTATTATTAAAGAAAAAACAGATAATTTTGAACTAATTTTTGATAAATTGCATCTGGAAAATATTGAAAATAATAGAAAAAATATAAAAGAAATACAATATATGAATAAAATTGAAAAAATCATTAATTATCCAATAAAAACCATAATAATTTTTATACTTATTGTTGTAACAATATATACTTTTAAACGTTGTTATAAGAAAAAGACCAACATTAAGATAACTACGTCGGAGCCTCCGTCAAGCGGTGGGGGAGTTATAGAATCGGCTGAAACAAGCCCTAGTCATAACATCTTTTAAAGAAAAATATCATTAACACGCGCAACTATGTTGCCCCCGTTAATAATATTTTTCTCCTTCCAAGAAAATCCCTTTTTATCATATAATTTTGCTCGCGTTAACAATTCGATTATTCTTGCATCTCCGTTGTCGCGACATATTAGATTTCATTTTTAAGTTCTTGGAAGTGATCTCTTCGGAGGTCTTCCCAGCACGTTGCCCTGCAACGTGACTGTAAAATGTTTGTGCCTTAAGCAACTAATTATTAATTTTGAACCCAGTCTACTTTTCGCGTCCGATGAATTCGTGTCTCCGGTCTTAAAAATTACTTAAACCTTATTTAAGCTACTTTGAATAAATAAAAGTTTTTATATCTAAATGAAGTTTAGTATTGTTTTATTCTAAAAATTCCTTTTTTTTTGAATCCATGAACGTCGCTACTTTGAATCGTAACCTCTAAATTTTTGAATATTAATTTCGCGTCCTGATGAAACAACTTGTAAAATGGAATGAAATCTGGTAATCAAACGAAGGTGTACTCCAGTTATTTCGGATGAAATTTTGGCATTTTTAAAAAAGCGACGAGCAGTGTTACCATCAGTCGTGCTCCAAAAACCTGGCTTTGGCTTGTCAACAATCAGACCAAGGTTTTTTCTAAAAGACTCTTGAGTGGCTGTTTTTCGTTCTTTTACATTTTCTTTTTCTTTCTCTGATCGTGCTTGGCATTTTTTAATGTCTAATTTATAAGATAAATGCAAACAGCACTCGAAGCAGCGCATCCACGAATGCAACGAAGAGAGACCAAAGTTTAAATGTTCTTCATTGACTGACAGCGTTAACATTTTGTCAAGATTATTAAAATCTTTTGACGTGGCTTTGCAAAGGTAGCAGCGTTGAGTAGCTGGATTGTCCGCCAATGCATTGCACACTTTTCCGTCGATCATGGTTAAAGCAAGATTCCAATTTACTTTTATTAATCTTCCGTTAACCATGTCTGAAAATGGAACTAGATTTTTTATTTGATCTTCCACATATTTAACTTCAGCTTTCGTTGCATCTGCTGTTTCTTTTAGGAATTCTATTTTAATTGGTCGACAATATCGCGGAGAAGAAGGCACAGGATTTTGCCAAACAACAATTTTTTCGTTTTTCTCATCAAGATAAAACAGTTGTAAAGGAACTAATGACGTAAAAAAAATATTTGCGTCTGTGAATGTGCCATCATCACTCGTAAATTTTTGCTTATAATCACTCTGACCTGAAGTTCCATCGCAACCCCATTTACAAATTAAATTCATCTTTCTGTACATGTAATTGTTTTCATCGGTGGATAACAAGCATTTGGCTTTTTGCAGTACATTGTATGACGGATACGCCTTACTTTGAACTAATTTACAGCCTGATCGTACCACTAAATACTGACTTTTGGAAAATCTACCTTCTACCAAAACTGACAAGGCTTCTTCCGGCGTCATTGTTCTTTCTTTAATTGTGTTAGAAAACGACAGGTAGGACGATGCCTTAGGCGGACTCCCCGCTGTGACGTTCTTCAATACCTGCGCAGCGGCAACTTTCCCACTTGCACGTAGGCTCATCCGCGTAGCATAAGAGAGTTCTTCTAGGCTGTGGTCTTTTCTCAATTCCTCGGTTTTTCGCCTTTTGGACCTTTCACTGCTATCCGAAAAACTTGTAGAAGGTCGACCACCGATTGCCTTTGTCTCCGCAGTACTTTGAAAAGATCCGTCCTCCGATAGCATCAATTGACCGCTCAGCCAATACGCATTCTTGTTGAAAAACCACTCCTCTTTCCGGCGAGCCTCTTCCATAAAGTACGCAATTTGTACATGACGTATTTAAAATTTTTCTTCACTTCTTCAGTCATGAAGTATGCGAATCCCAAGTGGAGCGTCATGTGCTTCTCAATAGTGAGAGCTAATTCGTCAGCAGATTCAGTATAAAGAGCATCTTTAATTAGACAGAAGATCTCTTTTCGTGTTAATTGAAGTACTCGTTGGGTTCCTGAAAACATAATAAAACGTTAAATTTAGTCGCTTCGACTACAATTTAACAACAAAGAAAAGCATTAAAACGCAGGAAAAACCTTATACTCGATATACTAACTACTAAACTAATTGCTCCTTTAATCCCTCATGGGACATAGGGCGGAAACAGTTGCCCTCCAGCGGACTCTGTTTTGCGCGACAGCTCTCAGCTCTGACCAGGATCTCCCGGTTGTTGCGGCCTCTGATAATAGGGTTCTCCTCCACGTTGTTCTAGGTCTTCCGACTCGACGGGATCCTTGCGGATTCCAGTCAAGGGCCTGTTTGGCTAGATTATCGTCTTCGCGTCGCAAGGTGTGGCCAATCCAATTCCATTTCCTTCGCCTGATTTGGTCGTCTATCCTTTCTTGGCCGGCACGGCGCCATAGTTCTTCATTTGAAATTCTATCTTGCCAGCGGATTTTTAGGATACGACGTAGGCATCTGTTGATGAAAACTTGTAGGCGCCCTGTGATGAATTGGGTGACTTTCCATGTTTCGCAACCGTACAAAAGAACTGCCTTAACGTTGGAGTTGAACAGCCGCAATTTGGTGTTAATTGAGATCTCTGTTGATCTCCATATGTGAAACAGGCATGCATATGCGCTTCTTGCTTTATTTATTCTGGAACTGACATCTTCTTCTGTACCGCCGTTTTCAGTAATAATACTACCGAGGTAACAGAATTTGTCTACCAGTTCCACGTCACGGTTATTTAGCGCTGTCCGTTCAAGGGTGTTTGCATTTATCCGCATTTCTTTTGTTTTAGTCGGATTTAACCTTAAGCCCGCCGAGCTACTTTCTGTTGCCAATTTGTTTAACATGTTTTTGAGGTCCTGGTGTCTGTGGGCCAGCAAACAGATATCATCCGCGTAGTCGAGATCCTTAAGGCGGTCTAGCAATCCCCATTGTATGCCACCTGTTCTTCTATCTAGAGCGCTGACAAGAATGTCGTTTATTACTATAAGAAATAGTAATGGTGAAAGTAGACATCCTTGTCGTACTCCTGAGCTCACCTCAAAGCTGTCGGATAATTTTCCTTTATGGAGAACTCTGCATTTGGAATTGTTGTATAGAGCTTTTATCAATTCTATTATTTTGTCCGGCAGTCCACGTTTCCGTAGAGCTCGCCATATAAAGCTCCTATTGACCGAGTCGAACGCTTTCTCATAGTCTATGAAAGCAAGGTAAAGGGGGGATCGGAATTCAGTAGACTGCTCCACTATGATTCTCAATGTGTTAATATGGTCTATACAGGAGCGGCCCTTTCTGAATCCAGCCTGCTGTCTTCTAAGCGTTCGATCTACTGCCTCTCTTATCCTAGATAGTAATATATGGGACAAGATTTTTCCCACCGTAGATAATAAACAGATGCCTCTCCAGTTGTCACATATTGTTAAGTCCCCCTTTTTTGGTATTTTGACTATGATACCTTCCGTCCAATCCTCCGGAAAGGTAGAGGTGTTCCATGCTATTTCCAGGATTGGCTGTAGCGCATCTGCTATGAGGCTTGAGTCGGCTTTCAACAATTCTGGCGGGATGCCATCTTTTCCAGCTGCTTTACCATTGGCCATTGCATGAATTGCGGTTACTATTTCTGGCTTGGATGGTGCACGAGTGGCGATTCTTATTGGCTGTGCATTGTTGTTATTTTCTTCAGGTTCCTGCGAAAAGGAACCATTCAGGGCGGCGAAGAAGTAGTCTCTCCATCTTTGGAGTTGCTCCTCGTCGCTGCACAGCAGCCTTCCATCCGCACTCTTTACGGCATGCTTTTTAGTAGAGTGCTTTCCCGAGAGCTGCTTAGTAATTTGGTACAGCACCTTACTGTTGCCTGTGTTTGCCGCGTTTTCCGCTTTCTCTGCGAGCTCATTTATCTGCCGCCTTTTATCACGCCGGACACTTCTCTTTACCTTCCGGTGTAATTGGGAGTATTCCCGTTCAAGTTGTTGGCGTCTTTCCGGGTCGCTTGTAGAGTTCACGTTATTTTTGAGGGCCCTTCTGCGTTCTATTTTTTGCCAGGTTGTGTCCGAGATCCAGTGTTGCTGGTTTCTTTGGACATAACCGATGCTTGTTTCCGCTGCTGTTATTATAGCGTCCTTTGTTGTGCTCCACAGCTCTTCAATATTTATGTCGTCAGAAACGGTTTGCTGGTTTAAGATTTGTTGCAGATTTCCAGCAAATTCTCTCCTTTTAGTGCTCTCCCGCAGAAGGTCTACGTTAAACCGTCTACGGTTTATGGCATCGCGTTGAACGTTTCTGATTGCGGCGATTTTTAGGCGGATAGTTGCTACTACCAAATGGTGGTCACTTCCAGTGTCTGCTCCTCTAAAGCTCCTGACATCCTCCAGAATAGTTCTCCATCTGCGGCTGACGGCCACGTGATCTATCTGATTTTTCGTTCTACCATCGGGCGATACCCAGGTCTCCTTGTGTATCTTCTTGTGACAAAAGTAGGTTCCACCTACCATGAGTTGATGGGAACTACAGAAGTCAACGAAAAGCTCACCATTGTTATTGGTAACTTGGCTTAGGCCTTGATTTCCAATAGTGTGCTCAAGGCCGGTGTTGTTGGGGCCGATCTGTGCGTTTAAATCACCCATCAAAACAATGATGTCTCCCCTTGGAATAGAGCGAAAAACCTCATTCAGTCGCATGCAGAACTCGTCTTTGATGTCATCTTCAGCGTCTTCAGTCGGAGCGTAGCATTGGACTATCGTAGTACTTCTTAGCCTGGTACGTAGGCGCGCGGTAATAATCCTCTCAGAAACTGCTGACCAGCTAATGAGGCTGGACCTGGCTTCCTTGGTGAGTATTACGCCAACGCCATTCCTACGATTTTCAGTTTCGTTCCTCCCAGAATATAAGAACGACTCACCGTTTGGGCAGATATGTTCCCCCGCATCGGTCCATCTGGTCTCGCTGAGTCCCATGACCTTGATTTTATAGCGGTTCATCTCGTTGAGGACTTCATCCAGCCGTCCATCAGCAAGCAGCGTTCTCACATTCCATGATCCGATTCGTGTCCTGGTTCGAAAAGCAAAGGTCGTCGTCGTGTTGTCCATCCGGTTCCGAGGCATTGTTTGCCGATTCGTAGCAATTATGTGTTTTATAGGAGCGGGTTGCTAACCCTCAGCCCAACCGACTTAGAACTCTGTTTTGTGGCGCAGAGAACTCGCTATTCGACCGTCTCCCGTTAGCTCCTTCCGAAGAAGTACCCCAGGGGGCACCGCGGGGAGGTGGGATTAGGACTTGCTACTCGATATGCCCCGGCAAATACAAAAAATTTTTAAAAATAATATTTAATTCGTAATCAGCAACCTCGAAAAGCCCCCGGGTATCGAGTTGCATCCGCGAATATGCATTTTTTCATGTGACCGTCCGCCATATTGGATCCGCCATTTTGTTTTTCGAAAAAATAATATCATATTCGTAATCAGCGACCTCGAAAACCCCCGAGTACCGAGTTTCATTCGCGAATATGCGTTTTTTCATGTGGTCGTCCGCCATTTTGTTTTTTGAAAAAATAATGTCAAATTCGTAATCAGCGACCTCGAAAACCCCGTGTTATATAGTTTTCAAGAGATTCCTTGCCATTTCGAAACTTTTTGTCGGTTTCATTAACCCCCGCTGTGCAACGATTTTTGCGCGATTTCAGAAAAAAAATTGTATCTCCAAATTCGCACAAATTCGCACTTTAATTTACTACTTGTTTTTTTCTTTAGACTATGACAAGGGAAAAAAAATGAGCGAGGACGACTAATCAACTTTAAGTTATTTGAAAAATTAGTTTTTCTCTGCGTTTTGCAAAAAAGTTGATTTATTTAAATTCATATCAATAATTCTGCAATGAATATTTTACGATTATACATATTCGATTTAATTTCACTCACCTTCATGGACAGAAGCCATTTTTAAACTTTTCAAAAGCAGTAATTGGCACTATGTAACAGCAGCGAGCAATAATAACAAGAGTGATTAGGCAGAGCTCAAGGACAAGTAAAAGAGTTAAAGATATGAAAGAGCAGATTAGAAATAACATTAGGCAAAAAGCCAAAAAAAATATTAACAAATGCGCGATGGGCATACATTTCATGCAAAAAACACAAGAGAATGAAAGAAACAGAACATGTTCCTTGATTCCGGTATTGGTATGTTTACATTCAAATTTAAGAAACACTGGAACAGAGCACGTGTAAATTGAATTTGCTTTTTCTGTATGTATGCGTAGAATTTCATGTTGGTACACAATATTAGAATTGGTTTTTAACTATGTATTGTTCGTTAAAAAAGGCGGGAATCTTGCAAGGCGATGAAGTCACTGCCCCTTCATTTTTTATCTTTCTTTCACGAACATTGCGTGTGGTGTGAAAGTAATTCTGCCTCTGTTTATCATAGATATTACTTCTTTGATATCTTGACTTTTTCGCTCCCATTGAAATTGTTATCAGCTGATCTCAAGGTCCCTGAAACATTTTTAAAAATTTATTCTAGCTCATCACTCTTATTATTATTGCTCGCTGGTAACAGTGTCCCGCTATCGTTGGATGTTGTCGCACTTTGTGTGTTCGAAAATGCGTGAAAAAGTCTGAAGAACTTCTATTTTCAACAAGAGGACGCACCTTGCCATATCGCAGCCGCTACGATGACGTTCTTGCAGCGCAAGTTCCCGAGAAACGTTGTGTCTAAAAATGATGATTTGAAGTGGCCTCCTCGTTCTCCGGATTAAACGCCACCAAACTTTTTTCTATGGGGCTATTTAAAAACAAAAGTTTATGCCAGCAAGCCCAAGAACATTGACGAACTCAATGCTAACATACGAGCCAAAATAGCTGCTATAACGAACGAAATGCTGGTCAATGTTATGCAGGATGCCGAAAAAGAGCTGATTTTTGCTCGATTTTTGCTTTGATTTAATCGACATTGTATTCAAAAACAGATTTGAAATAAATGGTAGAGAATATCCTAAACAAATCTTGCTCATTTGTGAAAATCGGCTAAAAAATGTCAGAGTTATTCAATGTTGAAATACTGAAGGTCTAGAAGGCGCACCCCATATAGATTGAAAATTTATCTATTTTATTGGGGGGCCCCGAGTAAAAATAAAAAACGGCCTTATTAAGGGCGAACACCGGCCGCTTGGCTTTTTAAGGGGCATATGATGGCCGTAGATTTTTTAACCATTTTTAATGGGAGCCCATACGGCCTTATGAAGGTCAAATTTGACCAAAAGATTTAAAAGGCCAAGTACTGAGCTGTAGAAACGGGCATTCGACGGGAAATTTGAGGCAAAAAAAGAATCTGCACGAAATGTATTGTTGAATGTGTTTTATGGGAACTTCATCATTTTCGTTATGTACAATGGTTCTTTCGATTTATCCTACTTAAAGATATCGATGAGAAACGAGCTCGTCAGTCGTCGGTTTGTTGTACGTGAAGTGTGTGGTGCGTGTTGATTTAAAATTTAGTGGGAAATTTTGTTATTTAACGGCTTGAAAAAAAACACAACCGAAAAAAAATCAAACATTTAATTGCAGTGAAATATATTTTCTTATAGGAGGGCGAACATCCACGTTGCTGCCACTGAACCACCGTCGTATACCCGTAATAGCAACCATACGGCCGCCGTACCACCGTCGTATGGCCGTTATTGGAACTGTAAGGCCGTTGTTTCACCGTCAATCGCCTCCTGTACGGCCGTACTGTCCTGCAACGAGCCCTCTGTTAACCGCCAGATGGCCGAGGACTATGTTTCAATCACAGTCGGCATTTGCCCGTTCTAAGGCCATCATTTATTTTTACTCGGGGCGCAAGGGTTTTTTTGTAAAGCCTAGTGTGGAGTTCGCACGGAATTCCGTTCAGCAATTTTGGTAAATATTTCTACACGGAAAAATTGCGTGTAGAATACCGTGGAGAAAGCTAACAGTTGAGAAAAAGCGAACAGCTGACTGTTAAAAATCACATATAAAACCACGAACTGACGGCAATAGCTGTTTTTCATTCGTCCTGTCAAAATTACCTAACATACAACACGGAATAATTGTCTAACATTTATTCCGTTCCAACATAAACGGAAAAAAGTCTCCAATTCCCTACAAGCCACCTGTTAGAGAATTGCACAAGCTAAATATTACCAATAGTTTTCCGTTCGAACTGCGTACTCATAAAACAAAAAGGGCACGGAAAAATTCGGTGAACGGAATTCCGTGCATCTTTTTACGTGTATTTTATATGGGGAACGGAATTCCGTTCGAACTCCATACTAGGCTTTACAGGGGCCGCAGTATCATAAAGTTTGGAAACCACTGGGTTAAGGGTTATGAGGGTTCGGGGGCGTGTTGAAGAAGGTGGCGATGAACCCTACGTTTGAACTCTTGGATGTTGTAGGAACTCGGAAATACCGACTTTGAAAGATTATCCGGGTTGTTCTATTTAGAAACTAATTGCTATCTTGTTGAGTGCGCGAAAAGACGGCCGGCAGGTGGTGGGAGTGAGACGAGTGGGTTAATCTGGTGTTGCGGGCATAAGATTGCCGTGGAGGTAGAAGAGCGTTTATTTTGATGGAACAAAATGGTCGATGGTGGAACAAACGGTGTCGTCACCGATTAATTTAAAGCCCTTTTTTGTAATTTATCTATCCGCCCCAAAATTAGGGAGTGGTATTCGAGAGGAGGCCGAATGTAGGATTTGTATATTACAGCGCGGGCCGATGGCTGGAGGAGGAACTTGCACCTCTTAAGAAATCCCAAAGCTTTTTACCCCTAATAAAAGCTTCAGATTCATAGGTTTTTTTGCTTTAAAATAAAATAAGAAAGGACATGGCTAGTGAAATTCATATAACTCCATGATAATATTTTAATATATTTATTTTATTATGAATTATTATTAATTATTATAAATTATTATAAATATATAATTGAATATATAATAAATTCATAAATGCACTTGCGCACTTCACTTAAAAGACACACGATTTCACATGGAAGTTGTTTTCCGAATTCTTTTCGAATTAGTTTCGACTAATCGCCACATACAAAGCTTTAGTTTTGGTGGTTGTATTTCTTCCGAAAATCTTCCGACTTGTATGAATTCGGAAAGTTTGGTTTGCTGGGATTCTGTGTTTAAAGTTATCAAGACAATCTGTGTTTAAAGGTATCAAGCTTACCATTCTAGATGTTAGATTGTTGTCAGATCTAACAACTCAGCCCCAGATTTCGAAAAGAGCTTGCGCGTAAAGCTTTCATCTCGATTTTGGAGACTTTGAATAGTCTACTTCGCGATCTACAGCAGAGCACACAGATAGCCATAGTAAACCGAATAAAAATGAAGTTTCTGTGCTATTGGTGAATCAACAATGTAATAACCGGACATAATACATCATAGAAAGGATAACAAATTACAACGAAACACAGAGACATAAACACTTCTCTTATCTTAGTTAAGATTTCCAAAAATATTTAAGTACTATAAAAGATATATCTTGTGTACTATACCTATACATTGTTAATATTATTATTAACTAGCTGGGACCCGGTGCGCCTATGCTGCTCCCAAAAGGCAATAGTAGTAATCAGGTGATTTGGCAAAATTCTTCCGCCATATTGGCCCCACAATTTTGAATAAGTTTTGATCATAAATTCGTTATTTACTACCTTAAAAACTCCCATATACCGATTTTAATTGGAATCGGAATACAATTCGCAAACTCGCCGGCCATATTGGTGCGGCCATTTTGAATTTAAATTTTGATCATAAAGTCGTTATTTACTACCTTAAAAAACCTCAGATACAGATTTTCATTGGAATCGGAACACAATTAGCAAATTCGTCGGTCATTTTGAATTTATAAGTTTTGACCACAAATTCGTTATTTGCGACCTTAAAAACCCCTAGATACCCACTTTCATTGGAATCGGAATAAAATTGGCAAATTCAACCATATTTCTGCCGCAATTTTGAATTTCGGTCATATTTCGGCGGCCATTTTGAATTTCGAAAATCGGGATTCATAGGTGTATCATAGGAGACCTCCACGGAACTTCATGCAAAAATTCAAAGCTCTGCGATGATTTTCAACGAAGCTCTCCATGACAGCGCCATCTAGGACTGGCTTTAGAAAGTAATAAAATAGCCTATGTTCTAAGTTTGAATGTAAATAGCACATGGTTAAAATTTCATTAAGATCGGTTGCACGGTGTAGGAGCCTATAGCGATCATACATACACACATTCATTTTTATATATATAGATGTTGCAGCAATCCATGATGATAACACTGTTATGGCAATCCCTAATATGCTTATATGAGATTAATTAAGAAGGTCTTGCCATTGCCGCCAGGTGCGTTTTCAAAATTTACACCACCGACACCCGTATTGATACTGTTGATGATGCGGTTGACTTCTTTTTTTTTCATTGTGTTACTTCATAGTAACATAATCCATAGGATTGTCGAGCTCCCAGTCATCAAGGGATAATTCGAAACAAATATAATATTGAAATTTGCGGTATTAAAGTCATAAACGATTCAGTTATTGTATGACGTGAGATGGTTGGAAATTGTGGTACTGAGCTCAAGGACCCAAGCCATAGAGTAAATATACACTATAGACGCATATTTACTCTATGCCCAAGCGGATTGGTGAGTAGAATTGGTGAAAAGGTCCTCCTCATACGAATTAGTGAAGATAAGATCCAACATTTTACCAGAAGAATTTGGTTGCCTTATAATTTGATATAAAGTCGTTGCCATAAAAAATGTCGATAACACTGTAAAGTCAAGAATTTACTTTCTAAACACTTAAAGCGTTTAAACCGTTGTAGACGAATTTTAAACACTTAGCGGCGTTTAATGAGTAAACATGAGTGTTTAAATAGTAAACGTTTGTAGCGTGTGAAATTTTGTTGATAGAACTATTAATCAATATTATATTTAAACATATTACTATCTGAAAACTGAAAAAAAAAAATAAATAAATAAAATAAAACAAAAAAATCCAACCCGAGTGCCGTTTTTCCAAGCGGTCCCCGACTAAGTACAAACCACTTCCAATATTGCTTGACTTCCGTGATAGAACGAGATGCGCCTTATATGCTAAATGGTACTCTTGCCGGGCATTAGCATAATTGCGTGAAACATGGGTCGCTCATATTTTTTCTCGTCTTATCACTGCAAATCTCACCTTTTCAAAGTGTTTTATTTCAAAACTCTTAAAACGTTTTATTTTGACGTCACCCATTTGATTAACATTTAAGTGTTTTAAAAGTGTCGACAATGTTAATCAAATGGGTGACGTCAAAATAAAACGTTTTGAGCGTTTTGAAATAAAACACTTCTAAAACCTCAGATTTGCAGTGATACTGATAATTTTAAATTCGTAATATTTAAGCAGCTATATGGTTTTATTTTCATATTAAAAAATACCTGTCAACGTAAAAATGTCAGGATAAACTAAGTTAAATAAATGAAAACAATAAATGAAGTTGAAAAGGGCCAAAAAATGAAGAACAGGTATATTCTAAAATAATTTTCAATGTAATTTTAGTTACTTTTTTTACTTCTGTTTATTACTCAAATAACAACAATTGCATTTTTTGGCCATTTTGAAAAAAAACAATTTAAAATTTTTTATCAGATATCGTAGAGAATTTTGGGATTTTTAATTTAAAAAAAGAAAGTTCATTTTTGTTAACGTGAACCCGAGATATTTAACTTTTTAGTGTTTTGGCCACAATTACATATTTTGAGCTATAATTTGGACTGTATCATTTTGAAACCTATTCATTTCATGTGATAAATTCAAAAAAAATTTAAGTTTTATAGAAACTTATTTTCAACCATTATAGCGTAAGTATTGCTAATTGAGTGATTTTTTTTGGTTTTTTCATAAAGCTTAGATGCAAAATGCAATAACTTTTTTGTTTCTTAAAATTCTAGTTCTTTTGTATGATAATAAAAATTACCCGATAAAACCAAATGTTTTTTTTTTTTTCTGAAAAAAGTACCGCTAAATGGATCACCCAGTATTTCATTAGAGACACTTCCCATCCCTAAACACTTTACCTTGTGTAAATAAAACGCTAGAACGTTTACCTCCCCATAAGTGTTTTATCATAACTAAGTGTTTTCCTTCCCAAGTGTTTAATTGACAATAAGTGTTTTACTTTTAAACACTTGCGCTTAGCTTAGAATTTTTTGGTAAACACCTTACCCGTTTAATTTCTGTTAAGTGCTTTAAGTGTTTAAGAATCAACCACTTTAGCGTTTAGATTTTGTGCATTAAACGTTTCTTCTGTTTTAAAAGTAAAAATTAAATACTTTATCGTTTAGAAATAAAACACTAGAGTGTTTTATTTCTAAACACCTGCTAAACACTTGGATTTGCAGTGTAAGCTTTATATTGATAGCATTTATGGCGCTAATAGGAAGAAGGTTATCTTCCTCGTCATAACTTACCATACCATGTACTGGCATGACAAAGGTTGATTCCTGCGGTTAAACTATCACAAAAAATTTTAAAAATTAGGAATATCGCAAATGTTGGACATTTTACTTGCCCAGATTTTAGTTTTGGGTGCAAAATACAATTAAATATCTGCTATAAGTCCAGTCAAAGTAGACAAACAGAGGTCAAACCTCAGCATAGTTTTCATGGAGTTAAAAATTGGTACAGACCTTAAATAAATTATTATAAAAAAATTATCAAAAGTCCCTATCGATCGGGCTTGTGCAAAACAACACAGGTCAAAAAAAAATTTTTTTGATTCTCTTTTTTAATGATTTTTTTCTAAGCATTCACTCGTACTAAAAAATAATTAAAACCATCGTTGACTCTTGAAAAACATTGCTTTTGTACCGATCAATGCATATTTAAGTTTTTGTATGAGCAAATAAGTAAGTACTGTTAAGCCCCTTTATGAGGGAGAAGAATTCGAGATTCTACAACGACGAGATCTACGAGTGCTGTTAGTATAGTTATGTCGGTTCTGACGTGACCGGTTGTAGCCTCGGGTATGATTGTGGGCTTTGCTTGAAGCTTGTGTTTTGGTTTGTTCTGGGCATGAAGCTTGGACAAGACCCTTTGTGGTGAGTTTTGGATGGGCTTAAAAGCTTTCGATGAGCTTTAATATTCTAGAGATATCGGCACTAGCTTTGATATTCTGTACTATACTATACCGATAATGTCACTACGTCAGTGCCGACATAGCTATACAACTTAAAGCAATTTGTTAAAGCTCTTCGTCAAGATTGTGAAGCTTTTCAATATTTAAAAATTTCTTTCCTAATTTATCGGAAGCCAAAGTAAAAGCTGGTATGTCTTTTCTTCGGACCACAAACAAAGAAAATGAGGGCTAGCAACGAATGTTCATTGGTACTCAACACTCACAAAAGTCAAACATGGACAGCCTCAAAGGAGTGGTTCGTGGTTTTCTCGAAAACAAAAGAGCTGACGATTACAAACAGCTTATTTCATCTTACCCCGCGATTCTAGATCGCAGAAATCTGACTATAGTCAGAAAAGGGGAAAAAGCTCAAAACTCTTGCCTCTTCGGTGGAGACTATGTGCTTTCGTCAGAAAAGCGAGGGTTTGGTATTCTGGATGTCAGATCTAACAAATTGAGGGGAATTGTAAGCTTTGGAAATCTGACTATAGCCAGCGACTTGCGAGCTGACTGTGATCGTCTTGTTAATGATTTCGGAACTCAATTTAAGTGAAACAATTGTTAATTGTTAAGCGGGTTAATATTTTGTGTTTTAAAGTTGCTTTTACAACTTCTGGAGCAACATGTGCGGTCCGAAATTACGAGGTAGGTTTTTGTTAATGTTTACCCAGTACTTGCACTGCAATGATTCGTTCTTGTAGACGACAAAGGAGTGAAATGCGGCAAATCCTTTCGATACGTTGAGTGATCGTCAGTTCCGTCGAAATTTTCGATTTCCAAAACGGATTGTCAAGAAACTGATCGATACCCTGGATCCATTTTATGACGACCGAAACTCAGTGCTTTTATTTGAGTTAAAAGTGCTGGTTGCATTGAAATTCTGCCACTATCGCTGCAGAAAATACCAGATCTAACAACTCGGCCCCAGATTTCGAAAAGGGCTTGCGCGTAAAGCTTTCCCTTCGATTTTGGAGACTTTGAATAGTCTACTTCCCCTTCAACAGTCCCATGATTGAGATTGCTTGATTATATTTGAGTGCTGGCTGCGTGAAGGTAATAAATAAAATCGAAGTAAATAAAATGCGTATTTTAAAATATATTTAAAGTTCTAATATTGCAAATGGTCATTCTTTTTGTTTATTTTTTTGTTAGAATGAATTCGGAAGAGGTATTTTCTGCAGCGATAGTCGACATCCTTAGCAACTTCTCTAATAGTGATTCGAAGATTCTCCATAACAATTTTCTTCACTTTCTCAACATTTTCATCCGTTGTTGAGGTGCTGGGGTGACCAAGGCGAGGTTCTTCATTGACATCTTCTCGGCCTTCTTGAAACAGCTTGTACCACTTATACACATTTTGTTGACTCAGAGAACACTCACCGTATGCCACTGTCAACATTTCAAGAATTTTAGAGCACTTAATTCAATTTTTTACACAAAATTTGATGCAAATTCTTTGATCCATTTTTTTCGACAGCAAACAATCGCCGAACACGCAAAACACGTCTAACCTTAGCGGGTGTCACAGACAAAGTAAACAATGAATACAGCTGAATATTTCATCATACTTCAGGGGCATGTATACCAACATAACAAAGTAAAAAAACGATAATCGAATGTACGTAGCCCGCGAAATTTGAAAATTCACCTTACTTTTTGAACAGACCTCGTATATGACTATTGAAAGGCGAAGGGTCATCAGTAAAAGTATTAGAGCGAGTGATGCATAAAAATTTTATAAGAAAATGCCCGAACTTTTCAAATTAACCACCTTTGCTTCTATCTGTACAGTTAGTAAAAACGGAACATCAAAAGTGCGCATCCTTTATAAATAACGAGGGCGAAACATACAGAGGTCTCTGTTATTAAAAAATCTTTTTCCTATCTTGAATAGAAAATAATTTTCTCCCCTGTAAAGCATCCGGTGAAGTTGCGAACAAAAAGCATTTTTTGGCAAGGTTTCCACTGAAGCCTGCTGACTTGCTGCAACTCCCGCAATATGAACAAGATGAAGTTCGATTTTTCAACCCAGAAAAAGGGAAAACCTTTGGGAAAATCGAAAACTAAATCCATGCAGAAGGGAATGTAAATTAAAACGTATCCTGGAGGATGTACACGCTAAATACTCATCAAAACCGACTTGTGTGCATAAGGGAATGCCTGGATAATCTGAGCAGCGAAAACGAGGGCCAGGGAACCGAGCACAATGCTACCTGTGGAATGAGACGGAAATGTCGAGATTAAAACGCACTGGAATTTTTCTAGTTATTGCGATTGATCAGAGATTACCCCAAAGAAACCAGGTTTTAAATTACTGTGCCTTCGTTAATGCTATAGATTTTAATTTAATGCCGAAGAAGCTTACAAAATTAATTAAAATTTGTTAAGAAGAAATATTTATTTATTTATTTATTTATTAACCAGAAGATATTACATGAAATACATAATATTGCATGAAATCTCCACAGAGGTAATCTAAGTTACCTGTTTGTGGGATTGGTTTATATATAATAACTTAGAACTAATGTTTAAAAGAAAATTTATATATCAAGAATATGTGTATAATAAACAAGTGAGAACATCATTATATATTTAATATTTAGTAACAAATTAAAATGAAATATGCAACGACAACAATACATTTTATTAGTAGTTCAAAGCTATCCATTTTTTTAATTTAATTTTCCTAGTATATTCATTATTCAAGCTTTTGAGTTCATTCGGAAGTAAATTAAAGGTATAAATTGATCTTATAAAACTATTTTTATAACTAACCGTTTTAAACCTTTGAGGTATAGAAATACTCTTGTTCCTAGTAATACTGATTGAGCTGTCAAATTTTTCCTTCAAGGAGTTGTAATTATATTTTAGAGATTCCAGGGCGAAAAGCTGCTCAAGATTTAAAGGGTTGTTATGAGTGTTAAATTTATTCTTATTTACTATTTTTAGTAATTTTTTCTGTTGGCTTTGTAGAAGATTTAAGCAATTTGAATACGCTCCACCCCAAGCAATGATCCCATAATTAATTATACTGTTGGAAAAATGCATAATACAACATCATCAGAGTTTCAGTATTCATTATCCAGGAGAGTTTATAGAATATAAATATTAAATATTTTGTTTTGTTCAGTATGTATTCAATATGTTTATCCCATTTCATTTTAAAATCAAATATAAGTCCCAGATATTTACATGACTCTACTCTTTGCAAATTTTTTCCATTAACAGAAATATTTAAGTTTGCCGGAACACTTATGTAGTAGTTTCCAAACGTCATATAGACAGTTTTGTCTAAGTTTAATGTTAGCTTATTCAAAACTAGCCAACTACTCACTTCTCTAAGGTAATTATTCATTTTGTGTTCAACCTCAGTCCACGTTTTACCAATAGATATGACTGCTGTATCATCAGCAAATGATATAATTGTGTCTTCAGGCATACTATGTAATAGGTCATTAACATATAAAATAAATAACAGTGGTCCCATGACAGTTCCTTGTGGAACACCCGTTCGTACAACGCAGTATTCACTTATAGTCGCATTAACTTTAACACATTGTGTTCTATTATGCAAATAAGAAGTAATAAGCTGATGGGCATTACCTCTTATTCCATAATTGTAAAGTTTTTCTAATAAGATTTTATGGTTTACAGTGTCAAATGCTTTCGCTAAATCTAAAAATGTGACTGCTATTGGGGTGCTTTTATCAAGTTTGTTATATATTATATTGGTTAAGTAGTTTAGAGCATCATTAGTACCCAATTTCTTCCTAAAGCCATACTGCCGTTCGGATATTATTTTATGTGTATTAACAAAATTTAAAATTCTATTGTAAATAATTTTTTCGAAGATTTTCGCTAGGTTGGAAATCAGAGAAATTGGTCTGTAGTTAGACATATTATGTTTGTCTTTAGCTTTATAGATCGGCTTTACATCAGTTCGTTTTAGAACATCAGGCCAAGTTGATCTTTCAATGCATAAATTGATTATATGTGCAAGAGGTTCTACAATGAATCTGGCTAGTACTATAACTGTTCTTGAGTTGATCTCATCAACACCATTACTCTTAATTTTCATAGTTTTTATAATATCATAAACTTCAGATGTATTACTAGGTGTTAAAAATATCGTATTAGGGTTAACTGGGGGAAGATTTAGCTCAAGGTTGGTTGGTTGAGGAATTTTGTTGCTAAGTTCTGTACCAATATTACTGAAGAAAGTATTCAGACAGTTTGCGATTTTGCTGGGATCATGTATCTTTAATTTATTATCATCGTAAATGTAGTTGATTTTATCATTCTTTTTCATTTTTCTGCCAAGTTTTTTGTTTATAAATGACCATAGAGCTTTGGAATTATTAATATTCATTTCAACTTCCTGTTTATCATACTTATATTTGGCTTCTTTTATTACCTTATTTAGAATTTTAACATACGTTTTATATTCAGTCTTGTTTTGTAGATTATCTGGCTCCATTTTCCAAATTAAATAAAGAAATTCTTTTTTCTCGCAAGATGTCAAGATACCTTTCGTTATCCAGCGACTACGAGGTGAAGATTTAAATTGCCGTTTAGTTTTTGACTTAGACAATTTAATACACTTAGTAATTAGACTAATGAGCGATTCGGTAGCTGTGTTTGGGTCTTGCATTGTCAATATTGAATCCATATGTTCTTTTCGAGCTAAGGTTATTAGTTTTTTATAATTTATACTTTCAAAATGCTTATTATCCTCGATGTTATTAATTTTGTTTATTGTTATGAAGAGTGGATAGTGATCGTTGAACAGATTAGCTAGCTTGATGGGTTTGGTGTCTATGGAGTTCGTTTTGACAAATATATTGTCAATGCAAGTACCAATTTTACCACAATGATCTGAGGGTCTGGTAGTTGTTTGGAATCCAGGAAAAAAGCCTTGCTCCAAGAAATTGTTTAAATGTTCTTGACTGAGGTTTTCGAATTTAAGTAAATCTATATTGTAATCACCAATTATTAAATGATTTTTAACCTTTTTTTTGTACTCATGTAAGTCTTTAGCTCAGCTATGAATTCGACTTTCGGGATGTCATGAGATCTATAAAGAGCTGATATTTCCATATGAGTATTATTTCCTAAAATTATGCAAGCATTAATTATACTAAGTCTACCTACTTTAATAATTTTAGTATTTTCCAGTATGTAATCTTTTATATACATTACTGTGAAAAATGACCCGTAATTTTAATTTTTCCTTGAGGACAAGAACAATAAAAAAAAACACGTCCGTTTGCTTTTAATTTCAGTCGCAGACTGACTTTATTTCTATTCTGAATTCTACTCTGTACAATACTACTCTACTCAAGTACAAGATTAATTTACAGCTATATTCGAATGTTGCCAATTTTCTACATCCTCCCCGCGGCCTACTCTTAAGTTTAATAAATTCTATTATTATTTGTTTTTCAATATTCATGCTAATTACAATTCAACAATTTCAATTCAACAATTTTAATTCAATTCCAACATTACTTCATTCTTTACTTAAATTTAATCTAATTCTAATGGACACAGGTGCTGTACGGCTCTCCTTAGTGTGGTACCATCACCTAATTTTACCATGCAGGCTCGTACATTACCACCTCTTCCTTCAAATATTTCTTCTATTCGAGCGAGTTTCCAGGCGATGCGAGGTAAAGAATGGTCTGCTAACAATACCACATCATTTAATTTAAAGTTAGAAGATGAAGTAGGTTTAGTGTGATGTAGAGTCCTAAGGTGCAAAAGATATTCTTCCTTCCATCGTTTCCATAAATGGTTGGCGCGACTCATCCTATCTTTCCACATTAAACGCATTTCGTTGTTAGTAATAGAGGTTGAGGGTGTGCTTCCTTCCTCGTTGGAAAGGGAGGACCCAATAAGGAAATGGGCCGGAGTTAAAGGCGACAAGGATGACGGATCATCAGAATTATAAGTGAGCGGCCGTGCATTAATCCAGCTTTCAGCTTCCGTTAACAATGTGCTCATTTCATCGACAGTCAAAGTGTTCTTCAATATATTGGTTTTGAGAATATTTTTTATGCTTCTTACTAACCTTTCCCAAAAACCCCCCCACCAAGGAGCTCGCTCTACTATAAATTTCCATCGTATTTGATTAGTTGAAAGAAAGCTGCTTATCATCTCGTTTCTAGAAAAATTCTGCAATTCTTTCGCTGCTCTTTTAAAAGTGCGAGCATTATCAGAATAAATAATGTAAGGTTTACCTCTGCGTGCCACAAATTTCCGCAATGCCAACAGAAAAGTTTCCGTAGTTAAATCCTTGACCAATTCCAGGTGGACCGCTCGCACAGTTGCGCAGGTCAGTAACAAGATATACATCTTTCTGCTTTCGCCGTTATCGTTCAGAACAAACAAAGGTCCAGCAAAGTCAAGTCCGGTTGTATGAAATGGTCTTGTCATACTCATTCGTTCAAGAGGTAAAGGTGCAAATGGCTGCGTTGCCGCTTTGGAAAACAGCTGTCGACATGCCCTGCATTTATTTATAATCCTTTTAGATAACTGTCTTGCGCCTTGTATCTCCGTCGCAGTTCAGTCAACATGGTATTAATCCCACTGTGAAGCGTTCTTTGATGAATGTCTAATAGCATAAGATAACTAATATGTGAATTTCTTGGAAGCAGTAAAGGGAAACGGTAATCTTCTTCTTCGAAATACTCTAAACGGCTGCCAACTCTTAGAAGCCCTTTATCGTCTAGCTTAGGGTTGAGTATCAAAATCTTTGAACTACGCTCCAAACTTTTTCGTTCTCTAAGTGCCATTATTTCAGTTTCTAGATAGCGCAGTTGTTCTCTTTTTACCCAGAAAATTTCAGCTTGTTGTATTTCCTCAGCCGATGGTAAATCTGTGAAAGGCTTCCTTTGTCTCAGCTGCACAAAACGCAAAACATATGTGGTAATCCTAAAAAGTTTTTGCAAGTTACTGAATCTTTCTGGCAAGAATGTATCACTGACAAGAGGCAGGGCGGTACGTACAGCGACAGACAAAGTAAGTACTTCTGTAACTTCGTCGATTGAAATTTTTTCTTCAGGCCAATGATCTGCACACTTACTTAGCCATTCCGGTCCTGTCAGCCATAAAGTAGATTCCATTAATTTACGTACAAGTATCCCTCTGGTAAGCAGATCAGCGGGGTTTTCTTTCCCAGGACAATACTTCCAGTTCCATGACGCAGATAATTCTTTGATCTCCTTTACTCGATGTGCCACGTATTGTTTCCATTTCTGCTCGGGACCCTTTATCCATCCAAGTGCAATTTTTGAGTCAGACCAAAGAAATATAGAAGAGAATGTAAAAGATGCTTGAGCTTTCAAATAAGCAGCTAATCTGGCTGCTATTAATGCTGCAGTCAGTTCCAGCCGTGGTAAGGTTAAGTTTTTCGAATTCTTATGCAGAGGGGCCACGCGATGCTTTGCACACAAGAAAGAAACCGAACTAACATTCTCCTCCGTTGACCTGACGTATGCTACTGTACCATAACCTTTTGGGCTAGCATCTGCAAATAAATGTAATTCGAATCGTACCAACCTGGTTCCAACATTTGTCACACATCTAGGAATTGCCCAATTTTCTAAATGATCTACATCCCGTTTGCATGAAGTCCATACTGCTAAGTGTTCTTTAGATAGTGGCTCATCCCACGTTTGTTTGGTTCTCCACAGTTCTTGGAATAGTATTTTTAACCGTATCAGAAAGGGTCCTAAGTAACCTAAGGGATCATAAAATCGAGCTATTACCTGTAGGACCGTCCGTTTAGTGGGTGTATCGTTCAAAACTGCCTTAACTGGTCCAATATCAACTTTAAGTTCATCTGTCTGCGTATGCCATATGAGTCCGAGTACCTTTTGTACTATAGGAGGGCTGGAAAATTGACGGCGAACATTTTTATCGTTTGAATTCCACTTACGCAAAGTCATGGAGGCATTTTGTAGGATCTTGGTAGCTTCTTCATGTAATTTAATAGCTGCCTGAACATCATCGGTTGAGCAGATGAGGTCATCAACATAAAAACATTGGCTTAGAACTGCAGCGGTGTCAGGGTACCTGGCCGATTCATACCTAAAATGCTTTTGTAAAGTTATATTTAACATAAAAGGACTGCATGTCACTCCGAACGTCACTCTATTCATGCGGTACGTTACAATTTTCGGCAAATTCTCAATACTAGTAATGGGACTCGCATACCAAAAAAATCTATGCGTATCACGTTCACTTTCATTCAGCACAAGTTGCAGGAAAGCTTTTTCGATGTCCGCAACCAAACCGATGGCACCTCTTCTAAAATTTAGCAAAATTCTGAAAATATCTGGCAATAAATTTTGACCAGGCTACAATAAATCATTAAGAGATGGATTAAGTCCTTCGTGAGCGGAGGCGTCAAATACAATTCGAAGACGAGTGGTGGTGGATTCTTCTCTATAAACTGGTCTGTGAGGCAAATAATATTTTCTATTATGATTTTTATCGACACACTTCACTTCCTCTGCAAACCCCGCACTAATAAAGTCTCTCATAGCTTTATCATAATCCATTAATTTCTGCGGTGCTGTTACGAGTCTCCTGGTCAATGAAACCAGCCTTCTATATGCGCCATTCATATTATTATGAAGAACCGTTTCTTTACTTTTCCACGGTAACGACAACTCATATCGGTTGTTCACCTTTTTTACGCAATTTTCCGCATAATGTCGAGTGGTTGTTGTTTCTTCTTCATATTCACTTTTAATACCAATTAGCTCTAAGTCCCATAGAGATTGAGGATCTAATTCTTCTATTGTGTATGTGCAAAGGCTATATCCAACATTATTTTCTTGATCAGCTATGCGAGCGGAGCCTTGTATTGTCCAACCGAACACTGATTCCACTGCTGTTAAGGAACTTTCCAAACGCTTGATATTTCCGGTAACAAAATTCCAATACCTGTCAGCTCCTATAAGAATTGAAAGACCTGCAATGGCATTAGGTTTATTTATTTTCGAGTCGGCTAAATTTAAATTAGGGAAATCATCTTGCGCTGGCACTGGCACAACATCCAAGCAAATTTCAGGAACAACTATCGCGATTAAGGCGAATATTTCATTCGAATATAGATCCTTCAATAAAACACGAACAACATTGCATAACCTTGACGGCACTGGCTCCGAACTACCGAAGGGAATGACACTTAAATATTTCACACCGATCGACGGTAAATTTAAAAGGTTTGCAAATTTTTCTGTTACATACGAGAGCTGGCTACCACCATCTAGAATAATACGGCAAATAACTTTATTGCTTTTGTTCTTGTTCATAGCAAAAACACATGCGGTTTGGAGATAAACGTCGGTAACTTTTCGAGTGCATACAGACCCAGAGCAGAGACTCGTGGAATTTTCTGGTTTTTCTATGTTGTTTACAGACGAAGTTGACGCGGATGTTATTTCTACGTTTTTCGGTTTGTAATTAGGATCGCAAACACAACTGGCTTGGCGGCCGTTACATTTTCTACAATTTATGCGAACTTTACAATTTTTTGCATTATGCCCACGTTTACAGCACTTAAAACACCGACCATCCTTTTGTAAAATTAATTTCTTTTCGATAACGGACTTCGTACTGTCGCACTCTTTGGTTTCATGATCGCAGGAGTTGCATATAAAACAACAGTTGTCACTTATGCCAACATGTAATCCAACAGCTGTCCGTGGTGGTTTGCGCCTTACCGTAGTTTCGTTACTTGTATTGGTTTTGGCCTCAACCGCTTTTTCCAAAGATTCTACTTCTCGTTTTAGAAATTTAAGAAGAAAATTTACCTGTTTATCGTTTATTTGTGCTGAGGAGGAGGAAAAGGTTTTAACAGAAGCACCATCGTCTTCATTGTCATCTGCTTTATTTCCATCAACCTGCAAATAATCACCACAATACTTATAAAAATCGATTCTGAGCTCCTTTGGAAGAACTCGTAGTAAAACGCCCTTTAACATTACAAAGTACGTAGAAGTGGGTACGCCAAGATGCTCTAGTGATCTCGTAGCAGATTTTACCGTATTGTACAGGTGCCTTAGGGAATTTGCATCGGATTTATTTTGAATATAGGGAATAGCCAACAATTGCTGCATGATGTGGTCGATTAATTTTTCGGTATTACCATATTCCTCTTTTAGCAAATTGATTGCGCTGCTATAACTTGCATCGGATGGAGTGAAGCCAGCTATTGTTTCTGCAGCTTTTCCTGTTAGCGCCGTTTCCAAGTAAATAAATTTGTCTATTGGTGCAAAAGCGCAATTTTCGTGCACAAGAGATCGAAACTGCTCCCAGAACGGGATCCATTCTTTGAAATTTCCTGAAAATTTTCTTAGTTGAAGCTTTGATAGATGCAACGTGCTTGATTTAGGAGCCGGTGGAGGTATAGATGACATAATTGGTGCGAGAGTCGGATTTATTTTCTCTTGATAAAGCTTTATAGTTTTCAAGCGTTGGTTGATATATGATATAGTGGTAACTGCCTTATCGTTGTACTCTGCTGTAGATTCTGCTTCTTTTTCGAAGTCGTCAACCTTAATAATATTTTTCACACTCGCGTTTGCCTTTTCTAAACTTTCGTATGCGACTTTCACACGATCTAACAACACGTTAAGCTCTTCTTCGCAATTTATTAAAAAATCTATGTCACTTTCATGGTTCACTGTACACTTTTGCAAAGCAATTTCCGTTGCGTTTACCAGTTTCGTTATTTGTCCACGATATACGGCCCGTGTGGATATTTCCATTATGAAGATAAGAGTATCGTCTCAAGCAGTTTTACAATAAGATGCCATTCAATGAATAAATATAGAATTTCAAGCGATAAAACGATCCGGTTAGAAATCCTAAACGATCAAGCGATTGCGATATGAGATCCCCAAATTAAGCTATACGATAGAGATCCCGGGTTTCGGCACCATGTGAAAAATGACCCGTAATTTTAATTTTTCCTTGAGGACAAGAACAATAAAAAAAAACACGTCCGTTTGCTTTTAATTTCAGTCGCAGACTGACTTTATTTCTATTCTGAATTCTACTCTGTACATTTACATTTACATTTACATTTATTTAAAAATAGTAGTGTACACAAGATTCTTAATCTTAAATTTGTACATAAAAAACAGGTATAAAAGTTTACAAACCTAAATAATTACTAACTAAGATAAGTAAAATAACATAAAAGCAATGAAAAATAGCAGATAAAAATGAAGAAAAGAAATGAAATTACTAATAAATATATGTATAAAAAGAAGAAAAGGCATGTTGCAATAGAAAGAAAGAGAAAAAAAAAGTGAAAAAAAATGATATACGTGCTTCAGTTTGTCCTGCCAGAAATGAATTCGAAAAGACGGGTTTTGAAAGTACTCACTGATTCGATTCGCTGTATTTCAACAGGAATGGAGTTCCACAATTGAGCTGCGTGAACAAAGAAAGAACGTTGCCCCGATAGATGACGAAAGCGGGGGATAATCACATTGTTATTTCGGCGAGATAGTGAGAGCTGGATAAACTCGCTTAGATAGGAGGGTTTTCGGTTGTTGATGATGTTGTGGTAGTAGCACAAGACCCTAAAATCACGGTAGTCACTTAAGGAGCATCCAAAAATTGAGTGCCGGTGAGGGGAAATGTGGTCATACCTGCGAAGGTTATGAATGAAACGTATGCAGTCGTTAAACGCTACTTCTAACTTACGGTTACAGGATGAATCTAGTAAAGGGAAGACACAGAGGCCGTGCATTATGTGCGGCAAGAGTATAGCTTTAACTAACTTCATACGAACAGCTTGTGACAAGAGACTACGATGAATACGAAACCGCCTTAGAATACTATATACTTTGCCCAGAATAAAGCTAATGTGGTCGCAACACGTCATATTGCTGTTCAAGACAAGACCGAGATTTTTGACCCGCTTAACGCAGGCGACAGGAGCCCCATTTAACATAATTTGAGAGAGGTCAGTTAATGACGCGTTAGAGTTGGAGAAGATGATGCATTGAGATTTAGATGGGTTAAGTTTTAGTGAATTTAAGGAGGACCAATGAGTTATATTATGCAAATCTTCTGAAAGTTTATATATGCACTGCTCAAATTGATTTTTAGTATCACTAAAATAGAGTTGTACATCATCAGCATACATATGTACGTAAGAATGCTTTACTATTAGTGGAAGATCATTTATATATATACTAAACAGAAGAGGGCCTAAGATAGATCCTTGGGGAACGCCAGCAAAAAGCGTGGCAGGGGAGGAAATTAAATGGGAAATCTTCACCTGTTGTGAACGAGCAGCTAAAAAGCTATACATGAGCGTAAGGGCAGAAGAAGAAAAACGAAATTGTGTACAGAGTTTGCGTAAAAGGATGGAGTGATTGACGTTATCAAAAGCTTTGGAAAAGTCTAGCAAGAGTAGACAACATACCTTGTTTGCATCTAAGGAATTCCGTATGTCTGTCGTGATTTTTAGGAGAGCAGTGTCACAGCTATGGTGTTTCCGAAAGCCAGATTGACATGGATTTACAAGCATACGTTGCTCACAGTAAGCAATCATTTGCATTGCAATTAATTTCTCAAGACCTTTAGCCAGAAATGACAGGATGCTAATTGGACGAAAATCCGAGGGGCTACTAGGATTGGGACACTTGGCAATAGGGATTATCAGAGCATGTTTCCAAGCGGTAGGGAATTTCGACACAGTGAGACAAGCATTGAAAATATGTACAATAACAGGTAGTAATAACGGAAGAAGCATTTTTAAAAATTTAGGTGAGATATTATCTGTTCCAGTGGCCTCAGACTTGATGGAGTTAATGGCTGAGTTCACTTCAAAGGCGTCTACACAGCGAAAGCTAAACCCATCAATTGTTGAATCTGGCATTTGAGGTAGAGTATCTATATTGCAAGAAGAGAAATGATTATTCAGAGTATCAGGGTCACAGTTGGCGTATACATGTGAGTCTTCTTTATTACCGCAGACGCTCAAGTTACGCAGGTTATTCCAGAAAGTTCTAGTTGGAAGTGATGGATCAAGTTTACGAGCATAAAAATTACGTTTAGCCTCCCTGATTTTCGCAACGACTAGATTACGAACGCGTTTGTATGATTTTCTAGCATTCTCACTTCTGAATTTCAAGAAACGATGATACAGATACTCCCTTTCGATGATAAGTGACTTGATTTCAGTACAGAACCATGGTTTAGACTTATCACTCAGGCATTTAGTACGCAGGGGAGCAAATTCATCATTCATCAATTCAATTCAAAAATTCACAAATTCATCATTCATCAACTGCACGATAAACTCCTCAAAGATAGCAATTTTATCATCTATGTCTTCGGCCACAAAAATATTATCCCAGGGAAGCAATTGACAGTGTTCAAGGAGCCGTTCGCGGTTAATATTTTTAAAATCACGAGACACTATAGTTTTCCTGGTAATTGCGTCAACGCGAAAATTGTAACTAATAAATAGGATGTCGTGGTCTAAATAACTTGGAGGAGAGATTTGATTTTGAAAGAGAATCATACTAGGTTCGCTGCAAAGCAAGACATCAAGTAGAGATGGGTTCGTCGCATTAAAGTAAGTTGGCAAGGTATTCATTTGAACAAGGCCTAAGGTCTGCATTGTATGCTTGAAGAATTTTTCCTGACTGGAAGATTTTAATAAGTTTACATTAAAATCACCGGCAACAACTATATGTGCATACGTGTGCGAAAAATGCTCCAGGGTCTCCTCCAGTTCAGCGGAATTATCGGGTCTAAATAGACCAGGGGGAGAGTAAACAGTGACAAGTAAAAGTTTTTCAGAACCATTTGAAACTTCAACACAAATAAACTCAATACCAAGGTTAATAGAGTACCCGATAATCCTGCATTTTAGGTTGTCCCTGAGGAATACAGCAACACCACCGCCAGTGCGACCTTGGCGATCGTTGCGAAAAATTTGAAACCCATTTATAGACACAAGGGACGACGGGATGGCCTCGTTTAGCCAGCTTTCACACACTAAAATCGCATGGACATTAACATTTATAAATATTTCATTGATTTCTGCAATTTTGGGTTTAATACTACGTGAGTTAAAATGGCAGATGTTGAACCCCGTATTGACAGAACAGAAAATTTTTAGCAACGCACTTACCCTGTCCCCACAACTGGGCTCTCTGGTCATGAAAAAAACTTCATATGATCGAAGCAGTGAGCACCCTCAAAAGATGTATCAAGACAAAATAGAGGAGGGCATTTGGTAAGCCAAGTAAAGCACGAATACCAGCACAAAGAAATTTGATCTACGATAAGCAACATGACCAAAAAAAAAATAAAAATCGAAATTAAAAGAAAGAAAAAAAACCAAAGAAAAATAGATAAATATACCAAAAGCTAAAAATTACGAGAAAAAAAAATAAAAAATGTATCATTAAACGCTTGCACCTCTAGGCTCCAGGGTATCCACAGACGGGCATTCTAATTCGCATATATCTCGCACGATCATTTCCCGAGCATCACTCTTTTTTTTTATGCGCACGAGTCCATCCTTCGTAGAAACAGCATGCAGCAGGCCCATTCTACGCAATTTTAAGGCCTCTCGCAGTAGAAAATTGTTACCCTCCGTGAGACTAGGGATGGACGATATGCATCGATGTATCGGAAACATTCGATGTATAGACACGATGCATCGAACTGAACCGATGTTTTATTAATGCTTCGATATATTCGATGCATCGATGTTTTTTATCCGATGCATCGAATGGGAATATGCTTTGATTTCGTTCAGTATTCATGTACGCGAGTCGAAAATTCAACTCAATCTCAACTCAACTTTTCAAGGTAACTGCTAGAGTATCACGCTTACGCATAAAGCTGGATACAGAATTGAGCGGTCATAAGAGCGCATCAGCACCGGGAAATGCCAAATGATACAAAATGGTAAAGCGTGCACTCTGTTCAGCATAATCGTGTTGTGTAATCTTATTAATTTTGACGTTTATGCCAGGTTTATATTTGTAAGTACTTTTACATGGCGTAAGTGAAGACGAAAGTTCTACTTTCGTGTCAAAAACGCCTTACTTTCTCGTAAGTTCTTGCAAATGTAAACCTTACATTATCAGCGCTGATGTACTTTCATGGCCGCTCAATTCTGTTTCCAGCTTAAGTTGGAAGGTGCACGGGAACTGTACTGCAAGTACCCTCACGGATTTCTTGTCACGGTCATTGTCGTAAACATCCGTGAGTAGGGTTCGAACGATACTCTCGATACTGAGTAGGTATCGATACTGTCGTCTTGAAAACCGATACTGAGCACTCGATACCAAGATCATGGTATCGTCAAGTACTACTCATTAAGAGTATCGAGTACTTTGTCAACCTACATACAGTGGGCACACGCAAGAAATTTTAAACTGATGAATTTCTTTTTTCTGTTATATTTTTTTTTTAAATTTATTATTTATAATTTAAATAATAAAATTTTAATCAATAAAATTTGGTAACATAGTTTAGTCTTATATCTTCCTCAGTTGTAAAATTTCTTGGGTGTGCCAATAATTTTGACAGCCACTGTATGTACTACTGATAAACCGCAAAAATCGGAATATTCTTCAATCTTCAGAGATGTCGCTACATACAAGTTACGTTTATTTCTGAATGCAGCTTTAACCAGTAGCTGTTTTTAAAGGAGCATTTACATCGCAAACGCATTGTGGGAACCCAAAATGGAGCTCCTCTACCACACAGAAGTTTGTATTCTGTTCTACCAAAAATGTGAACATGCTCAATTTGCGTTTCCTTCTTGGGCTGAAGATGAAAACGGGCCTTAGTCATGCCTTTGTTCATATGTGTCTGTGCTGTTTTTTTGTCGACGGAGTGTTCATACCGTTGGGTTATGTTATTTACGTAAATTTAAATAAATATTTTTTTCTTAAATATATGTATTTTAAAAAGTACTCGATACTGAGTAGTATCGATACTTCCAGCCCGATACTTTTTAGGTATCGATACCACGGTTTGATTCTGTTATTAGTACTTGGTATCGATACTAGAAACCGATAGTTCGAACCCTATCCGTGAGCATGTTCGTATAACGTGAGTTTGTTTAACTGTACAATACATCGATGTGTGTACAATACATCGATGTGTTTTGCGATGCATCGTCGTAACATCGATGCCACAGAACGATGCATTGCATCGAAAAAAACATCGATGTTTTTTCTTAATGTCCACCCCTACGTGAGACTCTCGTTCACATAAACAGGAGAGTCTGCAATGTAGCCATCCAACTCGCATAGCGGGAATTTCAGCTTCCTATGCACTTTCAGGGCGCGCATGAAAGCCTTAGCTTCACGCTGGCCAGAAAATTTTACGATGATCGTGCTGGAAGCGCCGTTTCGCGGTCGGAAGGCATCAACAAAGGCAGAGAGCTGGTGGTTAACTTTATTAGCTACGTTCTCGACCACCTTTAATAGATTCTCCTGAGGTTTAGCGGGTACTCCTCGAATGATGACATCACTAAGCCTCTCCGCACGATTGATGTCATCCAGGTACAATACTACTCTACTCAAGTACAAGATTAATTTACAGCTATATTCGAATGTTGCCAATTTTCTACAATTACCACACCATCTGAATTATTTATGTTACCATTATTATAGTACATTTTGTACCCTGGTATATTAAAATACTCAGCATGTTCAAGTTTCCAGGTTTCTGAGCATACTATTATACAAGGCTTAACCTCAAGGCACTCAATTAGGACTAACAATTTATCTAGATTGACATTTAAGCTTCGGATGTTGACATACATAATTAGGTCGATATTATTATCAATACAACTATTGAAGGCTTTGAGGTTGTTGCAGATTTTTTCTTTCTTATAGCCTCGACACACGGCAATCAAAATATGACGAAAATTCCTAATTTATGACGAACGCCCTTTCGGGGTGACACACGTTAAAATGCCTCATTATATTATGACAGTTGTGATGTAGTGAAAAATGTCAGAGAACGAAAAATAAAAAAAAATTATATCTTTGGTACGTTGTTGCCCCAATGGAAGGGAAAGAAGTAATATTTAATTTTTTAATATGGAAAAAAGTAATATTTTTTATTAATTTTCAAGGAAAATTAAAATAAAAATCAGCTGACTCTGGAAAAACGCCTAAAAGCGGGCTTTTTAACATGATCTATCGTTCGACAGATGGCTCTCTTTTGAGATTTCGTACTAGATTAACCAAAATTTGCCTAATCGGTTTTCCTAATTGATGAGGTTCATATTCCTAATTAATGATGAATTTTCGTCATAAATGCGTGCGTGTGTCGAGGCTATTAATAAGATTTTTTTGTAATTGATCAATGAATTCAAAATCCATTGCGTTTTAATTGTTCTTGTTCGTTAAGTGTATCACCTTTGTAACCCAAAAATCTTTGAACCAGAGGGGCAGTAGGATAGTCAGTATTGTTAATTTTTCTACTAATATGATATTTTAAATATCCGCAGTTTTTTGAGTCAGTTGCTATGTGATTTGTATCTACTTTTTTGTCATATTTATTGTTGCTGAAACAGCAGTTGACGCATTTTACTGTTTGTTTGCCATCACACTCTTTTGTTACGTGTTTACCACCGCATCTCAGGCAAGCGGTCTCGTTTTTGCATTTCCTACCACTATGGCCAAATCTGCCACAATTATAATAAGGCATTATATTGAGATCATCAAACACCTTGCAACACTGATAACCAATGTAAATTCTGTTTCCAAGAGCTTTTATATATTTATATGTACCTGCTGTGACTTCTATAATAGCGTTCCGTGTCTTCTTGTTGATGGCGTTGTAGGAATGTACTACAGTGCAGAAAAGTTCACTGTCAGCAAAATTTCTTTCATTAATGTCAGATTCCAGTTCTTCTTGAGTCATATTATTTTCAATGCCGATGATTTTCATCCTCGGGTTTAGGACTTCTTCTTTAACTACTTCAAAGTCATCTCCAATTTTTTCTATTAATTTTTCCTCAGTCTTCAGAGCATCTTCTGTGTTTAAACATTTAATCACAATTGAGCCATTCCTTGTTTCGCTGAGTTTTTTTATTGGGATTATTAAGTCGTTTTGTAGTTTATTCATTACAATTTGCTTAGTTTTGTTTTTGTTTTTGTCTTCTTTAGATTTGATTAGGAGAGTTGGTACATGTTCCTTTTGTTTTTCCGTCTGTTTTATACAATCAGCATAAGTGATTCTTGCTTTATTTTCAGATTTAATTTTATTTAATAGTTCTTTCAATAGGGCGTTTTTATCTTGTAGTTCAGAATTAAGTTGTCTGAGTAGGAATATTTCGCTTTTTAAACTTGTATAGTCATCATCCGGATCGACTATTGTTAGGTTGAGTTTTTCAGCCACTTGTTCATTAACGTTTAGCGAGACATTTTTAAGAAATTCTTCTTGGACTTTTTCTTTTTCGTTCAGTTTTATTTGCGCAATCATCCATTTATAAATTCATATAAACAAGTTCCCGTGAATACCTACATGGACAGACTCAAGAACTTGGAACTCATGCCGCAGTCACATAGGAGGAAAGTGCTTATCTCTTGCTTTACTTTGGACGTCCTAAACGATAACGTTAAGGAACAGTTCCTGTCCGATAGAATCAAGTTCAATACCGAAGTTCGACACAATACGCATACAATAATGCTTAAGGAATACCCTCATCGGACAGAGGATGTTGCATGACTTTTAACAGCCACAGTGTATGCCTCTCACCCAACATAAAAAAATCATCCTTTAAATTATATTCCTCTTGACATCAAAATTACCATAGACTTAAGCTGACAAAGTATAATAACCATACCCTTTACCTTAGTGATAATATGGTGTTTTGCATAGTATTCTGCATTGTATTCTGCATTGCATTTGATTTTTGTAGTAACTTTAAGTATGCCTTGTTTGACAAATAAATAAATAAATAAATACTACTAGTTGAACCCGGCACTCGAAATTTGTTTTTTTGAATTTAAATTTAGAAGTCTTTAATAACAACATTGTTCGAGAACAATAAAACAAAATTGAAAAATGAAACAAATTTTTATAGTTGGAAAAAGCAATGCCAAAAAACCAACTTTTATTATCTCTAATGTCACAATATGAATTACATTTTATTGTATGTATTACATTTAAAAGATCTTAATTTAGAAATCAGGTACTTCTCTGTATACAATATTTCTATCATCATTTGATAATTTCTATCATCATTTGATAGAAGTCCCTGTTCTGCTCTTTCAAATGAACGAACTCCACTGGCAGCAACACACAATTGAGATATTGCCCACAGATGGTGTTCAACCCCAAACCTAAAATGAAAATACATTAAAAAACAATGAAATAAGGAAAAAATTTGTAATTATACTTACCTGATATGAATTACCTGAAGTCTATATCTGAAATAACAAATTTAATAAAAAAGATTGATAAAGCTAAATTATTTTATATACACTCCGCGCCACTTGATTAGGTTCAACTAGTATTTGTATGAAAACCCCAAATTACCTTAACCTACTTCAGAGAAAAGTAATTAACAGAAACGGAGGTCATACCCATTATTGAAAATAAAAATGATAAGGAATAATTTTGCATTTATGCAAATATATTATTTAATTTAAGCTGAACCTAATCAAGTGTCCCACCTCAACTACCCTTCAAGTAAAAATAGGACCATTATTAAAACATCGGTGTAATTAAATATCAAGAAATGGATTTATTCCCCGCTAAATGCAAGCTTTAAGACGTGGAGCATTCTCTGAAATAGGTTAAGGTAATTTGGGGTTCTCATACAAATTCTAGTTTGAACCTAATCAAGTGGCGTGGAGTGTATAATGAATGTAATGAATGTAATAATAAAATAGAATTTAATGAATATAAAAAGGTATTATTTACATAAAACAAATCATTACCACCGAATTTATGATGATCTCAAGTTACATGCAAAATAACAACAACAAATACACGGAGAAAAAAAACAATAGAAATATTTCACGAAATAACATGTTTTACAAACATCGCATACAAGCAAGGCCCTCGTAAGTACAGGCCTGGAAGCAGACTTTTTGGTTGTGTCTGTGCGGGGCCAAAATCGTCTGACAGTTGTGGAATTAACATGGCCGAAGCCGTACGAAGCAATTTTTTAACTTTGCTTTTGGAATAAAAAGTGGTAAAATATTGTATTTTATCACTTTTTAGTGCACACGGATTATCAGTGATAAGTTATTTAGTGATCTGAGTCCATAAATTAAAAAAAATTAGTGGTTAAGTGTATTTTAAGAGTGTTAATTGATTAGGTGACCATTTTTGTTTACAATCGCGGTGGTTTTTTCGTGTTAATTTAGGGAAAAGGTGTTGAATTTGTGTAGTAATGGAATTAAAAGTGAATTTAAAGTAGTTAACAATTATTATAGAAGAGTTATTAAAAACATAAGTGCAAGTACTACCACACAACATGAATAACAATAACTTTTTCACTTTTCCTTCACATTTTTCTGCACTTATGTTTTTAATAACTATCCTATAATAATCTTTAATCACTTAAAAAGCACTTTTTATTATGTTACTACACAAATTCAACATTTTTTCCCTAAATTAACACGAAAAAACCACCGCGAATGTAAACAAAAATGGTCACCTAATCAATTAACATTCTTAAAATACACTTAACCACTCACTTCATTTTAATTTTTTTTATTAAATCACTAAAGCACTAATCACTGATAATCCATGTGCACCAAAAAGTGAAAATATACAATATTTTACCACTTTTTAGTGCAAAACAAACTTAAAAAATTGCTTTTTATGGCTTCGGCCATGTTAATTCCACAACTGTCAGAAATTTTTGGCCACTTTTCAGCTATGTTAGTATTAGTTGGCCTGTCTGCTTCCAGGCCTGTACTTACGAGGGTCTTGATACAAGTAATCTCTAGAATACCTTCAAATGAACATATTATACAACTTCTACGCAGGGGCGGATCCAGAGATCTGTCTTGGGGGGGCGAAGGTACTTACAAAAGTACTTATAATAACTAAAAAAAAAGGTCGTAGCAATCCAAAAACTCCCACATAACCAGGGTATTCTCGAACCCAAGCAAACCGACCCCACGTAACTCAGTGCTTGTAAGTTTACGATACAATAAAACTTAATATATATTTTTAATTTAATTATTTACTTTGATTTTGGCGCATTGAGTTATATGAGTATACGAGAATTAGCAGCTTATGTCAAGGTTTTCTTACGCTCATACGGTTGATTCGTTGTTAATTTTTATTTTTTTTTCAATTCAATTTATTTTTAATTTATAATTTGATTACACATTTACATAGACTACATTTTTTAGAGCTAGAAGGCATCTTCATACAACTATAATATTATTAGGTGGCCTAGCCGAGTATGATTTATTTTAGATACTATTAGAAATTGGGACAAAATTTTCAAAAACCCGTTGAATTTATTTAAAAACTTAACCTAATGTTCTTACCCTAACTACATACTATTCTAACTACTTTTCCTAACTATCTCTAATTGTCGACTAGTTGTCGGATCAAAGGATTTTCTGATAATTCACATGAATTATAAAATTTACTGGCTAAGGAGTTTAGTCTTTCTTGAATTGTGTCTATATTTGACATAGTATGCAACTCGGAGGTGGAGAAATGCCTCGGTAAGTTAAATATCATTTTAAGAACTTTGTTTGAGCTACTTGTAATTTATTGATATGAGTTTGAGCGCATTTTGCCCAGAGGGGAGCACCATATAGCATCACTGCTTGGAATATCACTTTATAAATGATGAGTTTGTTTTCCATACTAAGTATTGACCTTCTGTTGATAAAGGGATACATAGTTCTGATTAGTAGGCTTATTTTGTTTAGAGTCGATGATATATGGTTGGAAAAGGTTAATCTTTTGTCCAGGTTTATTCCTAGATATTTTACTTGATTTATCCATGGCACATTATGGTTGTTTACCCTCAAATCTGTTGTAAGAAAAAAACGAGGATTTCTTCTTCGAGTGAAACACATGGCTTACGTTTTGCTGGGGTTTAGTTTTATCTTCCATTTACAGAGGTAATCAGACAAAATGACAAGACCGTTTTGCAAATTTGAGCATATATTTGTGGGGTATTTATGAGAGCAAAATATGGCTGTGTCATCTGCGAATACAGATGATGAGCAATTTGGTATGTTAGGAAAATCGGCAGTATAGATATTGTACAGAATTGGACCTAATACTGAACCTTGGGGCAGTCCTGCAGAGTTACGCCTTGGGGTCGATACAACTGACCCCAAAAATACCCTAAAAGAACGATCGTAAAGGAATTCACGGACCAGGGCGACGAGAGGTACAGGAAATTCGAAGTATAACATTTTATGTAACAAGCCGTCATGCCATACAGTGTCAAAGGCAGCTTGTACATCAAGAATAACAAGACCTGTAGATTTTCCTAATGCGAAATTTTTTTTTATATGCTGAGAGATTCTTAGTAGAGGATGTGTGGTATTATGTCCGCTTCTAAATACAAACTGTTCGTTGGGTAATAAGTTTCTGCGTTCAATATGTTCATTAATTTTACTTTTAATTACCTTTTCGAATATTTTTGCTAGATTGCTTAGTAAGCTGATAGGACGGTAGCTACAGGGATCACAAGGTTGTTTACCGGGTTTTAATATTGGGATTACTTTTGCTTCTTTCCATGAAAAAGGGAAGTATTGAAGCTTTAGACAGGAGTTTATGATGAACGTAAGGTAAATGATTCCGCAGTTTGGAAGCGCTTTCAGACTTTTGTTGGAAACTCCATCAGGCCCACAAGCTTTTCTTGTCCGTGAGCGTTTTATAATATTTTTTATTTCTTTAGGGCGGACGCGCCAGGTCGAGTGAATTTCATTGTTTGCAGAGTCAAGGCGACTCAAAGAGGTTTCAACTTGGCGAATAGTATCGGCATTACTAAGATGGGCTGCGATGTTTGAGTTTGCCGCAAATATTTGTGACAGGACTTCGGCTTTTTCATTAGAAGTGATGTGCCTATTATTTCCTTCCTTAAGAACTGGAATTGACTTGTGCTTGCTTTTAATGATTTTGACTACGTTCCAGAATGGCTTTGAACATTTCTCCATACCTTGTAGGAGTAAGCTCCACTTTTTATTTCTATGTTCGACAACAGATTCCTTAATTAAGTAGTTGAGTTGAACTAGCTCATTTTTGTAGCAGAGCAATCTATAACGTAGCCACTTTCTACGAATCGTATTTCGTCTCGATATTAGGTCTAGTATACTTTTAGGTAATTTTTCTTGTCTTCTGACAGAAGGAAGACGCGGACTAGCAACTTGGATGCTAGTGTTTATTGCATCCGAGAAGGTTGTAATCATTCTATCAGCATCAGATTTATGTTGAATGGTAGAAAGTGACAAAGTGGGTAGGTTATTTAGTTTGCTTTTTATTAGCATTTGATAATGAATCCAATTTGTACGATTTGTATTTACTCTAATGGATTCATTGGTGATTGGGCTTCGTTGTAGTTTAATGAGAACCGGAAGATGGTCCGAGGAGAGTTCATTCAGTACATATGGTTGGGAAACTACGTCAGAACAGTTTGTTAGGTATAGATCAAGAACGGATGGGTTTGCTCTAGCTTGACTGGGTACATAAGTAGGGTCAGGCGGATATAATAAGTTAAAGGGATAGTTGGAATTTAACTCATGTAATATATTACCCCAACAGTTTGCTCGCAAGCAACCCCATGCTCGATGTCTACAGTTCAGGTCCCCTCCTAAAATAAATTTACCTCCTAAACTAGTTAGTCTCTTAATATCGTTTCTATATAGCACTTTAACTCGTTGGTTAGTATTACCTCCAGGAAAGTAGGCACAAACAACCTTTATTGTATGATTGTCTTCAATTGTAATTTCTGCTCCTATGGTTTCAATTACATTCGTTTTAATCAATGGCAGAGGTTTTACTCTCAGCTTTTTGTTTATAATGAGTGCGACTCCTCCACCTCTCGAGCCTTCTCTGTCTAATCTGTAACAGAAATAATTAGGATTTGATAGCGCAATGCTAGGGTTAAACCAGTTTCAGTAACCATAGCTATGTCAATATTATTATGTTGCATAAAATTAAAGAATTCAAGAGACTTAGATCTAATACCTCTGGCATTCCAAGTAACTATTTTGGTTTCATTACGGTCCATTGCTTAGATATTTTAGTGCTAAATCAGTTATTACTTTGAATTGTTCAAATTTATCCTTACATAATCTTAACCTAGTTACTAGCTCATTTGTGAGGCTTTGGATTTCATTAAGAGAAAAAAGATTTTGATTTTGATTTGAGTTTATGGTGCTAATATTTGTATTTGTATTGTGTGTTACTATTAAATCTAAGTGATGACCAATTTAAGTTACCTCCAGTGTTTTGGACCTGTCGTGTTTTGCTTAGCGGGGGAAAATCCTCATGTCGAAGTATATATCCTCGATTTGTTGGTGTGTTTCTGGGCCTTCTGATATGCATTTTTTCGCGAAAAACTACATAGTTTTTCCGACTCGGACAATTTTGATCAGTGGAAGAGTGATTTCCATGACAGTTTGCACACTTTAGTGCGCTCTGCGCCGTACAGTTTGCAGTTTCATGATGCTCAGAACAATTTCCACAAAAAGTTTTTATGTTACAGTTTTTGGCTCCATGTCCAAACATCTGACAGTTGTAGCATTGGGTTATCCTATTGGGAAGTTTTCTATGAAATTCCCATCTAACAATTGTTTTGTTTATGACACTAAATTTCTCCCGCAAATCTTTTAAGGTTATTGAACCTCTTTCAAAGTGAACAATAAAGAATTGTTGTTTTTGGTTTGTGCCAGATTGTTGCTTTCTGGTTACAGCTTTTATATCGAGGCACTTTATGCCTGCCGTAATGAAGTAAGTTTTCAGTGCTTCAAAATCTGTGGTTTCTAATCCACATAACACAGCTTTAAAAGGCAATTCGTTCTTTAAAGTGTGGGTGTAGAACTCACATTTCAATTTCTTTAAGTTTGTGCAAATTTTGTGGTACACATCCATTGATTTCGCTAATATTTTGATACCGATTGACATGTTTTTAACAACATAATCAGTGATCGCATCATCAGCCAGAATTTTATGAATGAATTCAGTATTACTTTTAATTACGTTTATAGGAGGCGGCCTTGGAGCCGTTGAATTGTTTTCCACTTTAGGATTCGGATTTTCCTGATCTAAACGGTATTCCTCTTCTTCGTCTGCCATTGTTTGCAATGGAGCAAAGTAATTTGAATTCAGTGACGTACTGTTGTCGCCTGATCTTTTGCTTTGCAGTCGATTTTTTTTGGCTTGGGACGATGCTTTAGCAGTTGTTTTACTCATTTTGCTGGTCTTATTGTTAGTAAATTGCTTTTTAACAATTTCCTCGATTGATTCCGAAGTGGACTGATCAGAGTCCACTTCATTTAAGTAAACACTTCGAACACGCTTTATGTTTTTATGTTTTTTCTTTTTCGCAAAAAAGTACTCGTATAATTGTTACGATATTCACATCCGTTCACTACGCGAGTGTAAGCGGGACTGGATTAATTTTTATTTATTTATTTTTTTTTTAGTTTTGAGTACTGGATTATGTGGGTTTGGTTGGCTTTGGGGGGGGGCCGATGGCCCCTACCGCCCCCCCCCCTTGGATCCGCCACTGCTTCTACGTGAAGTTTCGTTTGAATTCCACGTAGAAATTGGTCATTAAAACACCTAATGACAGGTGTAAACAAAAAAAAAGGAAATTGCCGAAATTTGGAGTTTTCACGCAATTTCTTCCACAAAACAACAGAGAAAACACTAAAACAATACTACATGAATGTATAAACACTGTACTCACCTGCGTAGTGTCACCAACACCTCACAAAACGCGAAAAACACTCGCGATTTCGCGAAAATTACCGCGGCAACTTAAACGTCAGATTTTACTGTAAAATTGTAAAAATTGTAAAATTCGACGGAGAATTTAATGGTGATGCCAAAAAAACGTAATTGTTTTTAAATAAAAAGATATTTAGATTTATTTAAAATCTAATATATTATAATTAGAGGGAAAGAGAAAGCAAAAATTTCCATTTAGAGCGGGATAAACATAAAATTGCCAAAAGGTCATTTTCGAAATTGGCAATTACTGCATGAGTCAAATTGATGCAAAAGGCATACAAAATTGGCAAATTTACGATGTTTATGAGAAAATTAAATTAAACAACATTTAGAAAATGTGAAAATGAAAATTTAAGATGATCCTCATCGAAGCATGGCTAAATTAATAAAGAAATTAATAATTTAGTACACTAACTGGCGATGCAGTGCAGCAATAACGGTCAAATTTCAACTATATAAACCCGGCCTCAACACGGATCAGGACTCATTTTTTTTCATCAAAGGTAATCGTTAAGCAATGCCAGCTTGGTAATCGCTGAAACATATCGTCGGTCCAATGGTAAACTAACCTATCTGACATTTTGGAATTTTTGACTTAACTAGAGAAATTTTTATTTTATTTCGATTTATATTGTGATTATTTAAAGTGTGATCCAAAAGACCATAGTCGAAGACTAATACAACTGATTTATTTGAATATTTACGGAAAAAAGCCTGATTTTCAGTCATTAATTATATTTTGTTTTGCGCCTCCCCAAAATTAAGGAATTTTCAGATAGACTACTTTACTATTGTACCGACGATATATGCCTGTTTATTCAATTTGAAATTTGAGAAACTCATTTTTTTTCACCAGATAATTAAACCGAGTACGTAGAACAAGATCAGCGCTTTCGAGGAAGGAATAATAGTAAAATTTGTGGTGAAATATAATCAAAGGATACTCAAGGATAAACAGACGCAGTTTTTGTCGTTTTTTTTCTGGTGGAATTTTTAAAATAGGGATAGGGGTGAAAGTGAGTATTTGCATGCTAATTCTTTAAATAAAATAGATTAAGAGGTTTTTTTTTGGAAATATATTTTTGTTTGTAAGTTAGAAAGAAAGGTTACACTGTAATAAATAATTTGATTGAAGATTTTAATAAATGCTTGAAAGTTAAACCACCACGAGTTCCTTCAAAGATATTCCATTTCATACAAGAAAGGTGTGCACGTTCCTGTTGAGAGAGCTTTGCTATTTCCTCCATTTAAGCTTCCTCCAAGCGAAAGCTGCCCCCGCTAAATCTTTATTTTCGGTGGCACTGTCAAGATATTTGAGTAAATCTAATCTGAAGACAGTAAATGGAAAGGAAAGCGTTAGCTATGCATGGGAGCATGGTTCTTGTAGAGCTATTCGCGTTTGCGCTTCTTTTTTTACAGGTTTTCTCATTTATGAAATATCGGCATGTAGGAATGTGTATATTGTATTCTAGGTAAATTTCATTAAAGGGATTTGTTGGTGGGAATAAATGTAAATCAGAAGGAAGCTATTAAATGTATGTTTTGATTTTTTGTTTAATTGACAAAAATCAATTACATATTTTTAGAAGTTTGAAGATTTTGATTTTTCAGGTCTGACTTTTCGGTTTCTACTACTTTGCAAAAGTTAGTAAAACCGTGAGTTTTGCGCGAATTTTGTTTTGTTTTGATTGATAACAATGATGTGTTTATTTTGCATATTTGTGAAAGTTTTATTTTGATCAAAGATTCACAAGGAAATTATTGCGTTTTACAAGGATTTAAAGATGTAAAATATCATATCACGAACAAATTTAAAAATATGAAAGTGGAAATTATTGCTTTATGGGTATTTGTTGCCATTCTCACTTAATAGTGCAGCCAATACAAGAATTCTATCTTAGGCACTAGGAACAAAATTCAAATAACTTGAATTTTTCTTATCTTTATTATGATGATCTACTGACATCCTGGAAAGTATCCTAGGGTAAAGGTATTGGGGTAAATTTCAACTTGACGCTATTAATATCGACAACCATTTTATTCGTAAAACGTGCGGGAAAGTTTCGGTGTCTCTCTATTACTTGTATTTTGTTGAAAATAAATACTCATTTCCACACCACCGCAAGGGTAGAGTATTAACCCTAGAACACTACCTACACGTCGATTCGACGTACACTTTTTTTTTAGTTTGTTATTCTGGCCACCATTGGCACTGCATGAGGTGCAGCAGCCAGCAGTGCTTCGGGTAGTTAGTTGTGAGCGAGGCACCGTTTGAAACGGATCTCTGCGTGTTTAACGAGGTGAGTAAAAACTATTCTCCCAGTAGCTAGTACGTTGATCCGACGTGTATGTAGTAATATGAGGGTATGTATGTGGTGAACATCTGAGTAAAATATGTATGCAGTGCATAGGAAAATTCAAAGATTTCTAATTCATATGTATATTGTGAGAAACCGTACACTTTTTACTTTTTGTTTTTGAATTTCAATTTGTACAACTCAGCCTTTGAAAATTATTTTTTTTCTTTCAAGTTAACTTTCGTTTATATATTTTAAATTTTATATTCGTATATGGAGTTGCTTTTACGTTTTGCAGTATTTTTAATTTTAACAACTAAGGACTATTTTTTTTATTTTAATTTACCCTAATAAAGTTTTATTGAATTGGATATGTGTTTCACTCATTTTACCCGCCAAAATGTGGTTTTTCCAAAATGTGCATCGAATCGACGTACAGGTAGCGTTAATAGCCAATTTTTCAAGGGTAGTATTCTAGGGTTAATCGCGTTTTTTTAAAGAGGTTTCCCCAGTAACCCTAATCCACAAAAACATTTTCGGCGTTACATCCCTTACAGGCATTCATTTGGTCTTCGTTGAGTAAATCCGACATAAAATTGTATTTTTTAAAAGCAATTCTCCAATTTGCTATTCAAGCTTCTACTCCTAAGAATTTGAGGTAACAATTTTCTCTTTTAGAATTGTATAATTTTTTGCTTGGAATAGTTTTTAAATGAGCTGTTATCTTTAAATTGAAGTGAATGCCACAAACAAAACAATCGACTCGATTATATTGCTAACTTCGTGACCCTCATTAGTGACTTCACCAATCGTCCGATCCTCTACAGTGAAAATACAATGATCGTAATTATTATTTATGGTTTTGCCATCACTAAATGAGTCAATAGCTATAAATTGCTGACTATCTTCGTCACAATTCTTCCTAAGGGAAGATATAGACAAAATTTTGTTCGATATAATTTTGCAAATGATACTATAGAAGTTATATAAATATGGGTTGTTACTGAAGCCCCCTCTTGATCGTACTAAGGAAAGTAGGTTGGGTCTTGGTTAAATTTCGATGTCAGAACGAAATGTTTATGGGGAAACTCGTTTAATATATCATCAGTTAAAAGAATAATGGATTTTAGAGTCAAAATCAATCCCACAATCTTAAATGTTTTGTTTTTGTTCTCAAATGAAATTGATTAGATGTAATGTAGCATTTTAGAAAGATATTTCCTTGGAGTATTTGTTTGAGTTAATCCACACTTGTACAAATTTCTACTAAAATGTTCTTTACTATTGAGACAATAGAACAATTTATTGAGCACGTAAGTAGAAAGTGTAGCTGATGAAACATTAGGGCTAAGCAAATTTAATTCCAAAGCAGTTTTAAGGGCAGCACAAACTTTGTTACTTAAAACTTGAAGAGCATAACACACCTTAATTGTTTCTCAAGTATTTGGCCATACATGTTTTGAAGTTAACTTCGGCACTATTTTAGTTCTTTAACACAGTTCCAACTTATTGTTCCATCTTCACAGTGAATATCTTTTACTAATAAAGTATTGATTTGAACAAATGCGGAACATCATTGCAAAAAAATTTCGATTATTATAATAAAAAAAGGGTCGTTTTCCGTTACTCCGAGAGAACTAATTCAACTACGATTGTTAGAAGCCTGATCTGAGGTTATATTTCGGATGCCCAAGTTCACAACAGTAGTCGAAATTCAACTTCACTTTTTCGGCTAATACTTTACTGTTAATTGGTTTATCTAATAATAAATTTCCAATTAGAAAATAAACCTTGGACCATAAAAATCGAAACATACTTTGCTTGTTCTTTATTTTTAAAATCACCTATATCTACAAAACCAACTATTTCATCTGTTACCTGATCATATGTTAACTCTCTTCTAATATTAATTTCATCGAATATTAACACAGCGTGCCTCATTTCTTCATCCCAATATGGAACAATCTTCTTAAGGTTTTCTGTAACCATGTTATTAAAACCAAGTTGAATATTTTGAATTAGTCGCCAACGATGCAGAGGTCAGAGATGGTAAATTTATGTTTAAATTATCTTTAAAATACCTGTAAGTTGTAGGAGATTTGTAATGGAAATTCAAAGCTAACGATCTTTCTTCATAACTCCATTTTTTTTATTTTTCTTGTTAGAAAGTATCATAGTGCAAAAAGTTTATGAATTTTTAGTCACATATCGCTGTTTTGCATTGATGTGCACAACACAAAAAATTTCAAATTTCGTTTTATTGTATAGAATACATATATGCATTATCCGTCTACTTTCACCTGTAAAGTGACGTATTTTTAATTCTGCAAGTTTTTGTCTGATAGCGCCTTGATGTTTGAATGAAATTTTCTGAAATAACGGCACAAATCAAAAAAGGGTAGTGAAATCTAGGGGATGACTGCGGTGTAATTTTATAAATTTATCGAAAAGCACCGTAATTAATCAATAATTGCATATCATAATAGCTAATAACTCATAATAACTAACTAATAAAAATAAATAAAGTTTCTATTATTCAGCATTTTTCATCTTAAAAAGTCTCTCCTGTAAAATTGCACTTTTATGAGTTATATGGAGCGGAGGCAATTAAAGAAGTTAGCGGTCTTTTGACTATTCTACTGAGATAGTTATTTCGACATATTCTTCCCTCTAGGTTCACCTTCTTAGTTCTATTTTCTTTGCTGCTGCTCTTCAACTTTTCTATAAGTTTTTTATATTTACTTAATAAATTTTTATATTTTGAGCGGTAGAAATTTACCGTTTTTGCCGATTTTAGACAAAATGAACAGGACAATTGGATTTCGACAGAAAGTTTTATTTATTTTATTTTATTTTATTTATACATAAAGTTCGGAAGTACACAAGACACGTCTTTTAAAGTACAATAATTCATTGGTAAATTTTAATATATAAACTAGTCTAATCTTACTAAACTAAGAAGAAGAAAAAAGAAGAAGAAAAAAAAAGGAAAAAGAAAGAAAAGGAACAGTGTCCGAATAAGGATCATGTAAAGAGAAGAAGTAGATAGAGAAGCAAAAAGACAGAGAAAGTGAAAGTACTAAAGAGAAGAAGAGGAAGATAGAAAATGAGATGCCTGCGTCCTAAAACTCTTGACTGTGCTTATTCTTTGAATGGAATTAGGGAGATTATTCCAAAGCCTAAACGAATGCACAAAGAAGGAACGACTACCCATTAAGGAACAGTGAGCAGGAATGAGAAATTTAATCGATCTCAAGGACTGCAAAGGACAAAGGAAGTCGGAGAGGTAAGAAGGACTTTTGGTGTAAAGAAGTTTATGCAAGAGGACCAATGCCATGACATCTATAAAACGAAAGAGATCACAACCTAGTAAGGAATTACGCACAGCTGACACATGATCTGATCTTCGTAAGTGAAAAATAAACCTTAAATAATCATTAAATGCAATATTGAGGCGCTGGCGGCAAGACGCATCGAGGGATATGTAAACAAGAGACCCGTAGAGGAAATGTGGCAGAATTAGAGATTTGACAAGCTTTAGCCGAATAGACGACGATAGAAGACTACCATACAGCCATAGTTTACGTAATGTGCCATAGATCTTGGAGAGCATAAGAGAGACATGTTTGCAGCAAGATAGTTTGGAATTAATGGCAATGCCAAGATTATTGACACAGTCGACAACAGGAAGAGGAACATTATTAAGAGAAATAGGTGGCATACTGTCAATGGACAAAGGACAACGACTAAGAAGGAGTACTTGGGATTTATTTGGATTTAGTTTAAGGAAATTGGAGGAGCTCCATTCATTTATTCGAGATAAGACGTTATTGAGTTCTCCAATACAGGAATCAATCCGATTAGGAGGGCATGAAGTATACAGCTGGAGATCATCAGCATACAGATGAAAGGAACAGCGATTGATAACAGAGGGAAGATCATTAACATACAGAGAGAAAAGTAGAGGACCAAGAATTGAACCTTGAGGCACTCCCAAGGGCACAGGAAGGAAGGATGATACAACGCTGTTGTGGCGAACACATTGGAGCCTATTAGAAAGAAGAGAAGAAAAAAGTCGAGTAGCAGAAGACGAAAAGTGGTAGAGTTGGCTAAGTTTGGATAGCAGAAGCGAGTGAACCACGGAATCGAATGCCTTAGAGAAATCAAGAAGAACTAAAATCGCAGTGTCACCGTGGTCGAGTGCAGCACGCAGATCAGTCGTTACCTTCAGTACAGCAGTTTCGCAACTATGAGATTTACGGAAGCCAGATTGGAATTTAGAAAGGAAGTTATTAGATTCGAGATATCGCAGAACTTGGATAAAAAGAATTTTCTCAAAAGCTTTGGCAAGGAAAGGAAGAATACTGATAGGACGAAAATCAGACATATCAGTGGGAGAGGATTTTTTAGGTAAAGGAATCACTAGGGCTTTTTTCCAGAGCATGGGAACTTGGGAAGTTGTCAGGCAGTAATTGAAAATATGCGTGATAGTTACCACGATTAGGGGAGAGAGAAGCTTGAGAAAACGGGGACAAATTCCATCATACCCAACACTGTTAGAGGAAATAGATAGCAATATTTGTAGGACTTCAACTGAGTCGACGCAACGGAAACTAAAGCCATCAGAACTAAGAGCATCTAATGGGAGAACATTAGAAAGGGCAGAGGAGGTAGGATCAGGAGGATGTTGGATAAGAGACATGTTGAGAAGGTTTACATCAACATTAAAAGGGATAGGCACAGAAGAATGAATGCCTAGCGAACGAAGATTAGACCAAAGTTGTTTTGAGTTTAAAGTAGGATCAAGCTTGCGGGAATAATACTCACGTTTAGCGGATTTAACTTTATAGTTGATGAGGTTGCGAAGCTTCTTGTATTCATTAAGGAAACTGGGGATCCTAGTCCTACGATAACGTCTGTACATGAACTCGCGCTGTCTTATCAGGTCGCGCACTTCACGAGAAAACCAAGGACAAGGTGTAGACGGGCTGCATCTTCTTGTGACTACGGGGACACACTGATCAAAAGTAGATTGAATAAAGGAGATCAAGAGATCGACCTTAGTGTCAACACAAGTATTGTTGTAGATATCACCCCAAGGCAAAGAAGAGGCGCATTCAGAAAGCTGATCTAAATTGATGTTACTGTAGTCACGATATGAAAATGAAGAGGCCGAGGATGAAGGGAGAAAGGTAAAACGAACGGAGAGGAACAATATATCGTGATCAAGAAAGCTCGGAGGGGATATTTGATTGAACTTTAACACTGAGGCAGTGGAAGTAACAGATAGAAGATCAAGTAAGGAAGGATTTTGACAGTTCAGAAATGTAGGGAGTTGATTTAGAATGTGTAAGTCCAAAGATTCAAGGAAATATCTAAGTGCGTTCGCACGTGGATTGCCCCGAGCAGGTCGACATTAAAATCACCAGCAACAATTATATTGTCATAAAGGCGAGAGAGACTTGAAGCAAGGTTGTAGAATTCAACAGCGATGTCGGGATTAAACACATTAGGAGGACAATATACATTGATGACAACGCATTTGTCATATGTAGATTTTAGTTCAACAGCAATAAATTCAAAAGGAGAGCCACGCGACATGCAGGGGCGGCGCTTTCATAGGTGCAAATGGTGCACTTGCACCGGGCGCAATTGGACAGGGGCACAGTTTCAGAAATTAAAATTAAAGACAAAGTTTGACACTTTGAAAAAAAAATTGTTAAGTTATTCCCGTGACTTTATTTTCATATGTTAAAGGAATTCATTTTTATTACCACGATTTATTTTTCCAGTTTTTCGATATAATATTCTGTTCTTCTATCTCATGTGGATCCCGCGGGCACAAGAATTTACACGATATAGTTTTATATGAGCATTTATGTTGCATATCTAATATGGTAACCTATAATAAATATTTAAGTGTTTGTGCCTTTGTCCATTTTCCTTCACCGCGATCAAAAAATGAGGAGCTGATGGGGCGCCATATGGTGTACTGCATCGAGCACCGGCCCTACCTAGAGGACCAAATTCATACATTCCTGGTAATGCAGTGAACTGGAAAATCAGAAGACGGATATTAGAGGAACTTAAATTGGGTAATGAGGGCCCACTACTCATTTTCCTGGGAGAACTTCAAAGCCAGAAAAAAACATAAATAAGAAAAACTCTACGACTATCGAAGAAGAGTGCTTTGGCCGAGGAAATTATCTTAGAGCATAGAGAACATATTGGAAAGTCTCAAAGTTCATGAATCAATGAGAAGGATGACACAAAAGCTCGAGGAAACTAGTAAAATCATGATGGAAGCTACTTAGCGGGAACGTCTTGCGAATATTCGAAATCAAATGAAAACGAGGCTGAACCGAGATTGAGTTAACAGGATCGTGACAGAAGAGGGATTGAAACGTGCTATAGACACATTTTTCCAATTCCAGAAATCACGGCTTGGCGAAGTTTTCTCCGCTTTGCTTCAATGCGACAAGAATGCAATTGGACTTAAGCTGGAGTGGCGCTTTCGCAGGTGCAAATAGTGCATTCCCACCAGGCGCAGTTGGAGAGGGGTGCAATTTTTCCATTACCCTTCACTGCGGTTAAAAAAATCAGGAGCTGACGGGGCGCAATATGGCATACTGCACCGGGCGCAAAAAACCCAAGCGCCGGCCCCGGCGACATGCCAACTACTCTGGAAGAAAGCGAAGAGGAAACATACATAGCAACACCGCCACCAATGCGACCAACACGATCATTGCGATGTATCGAAAACCCAGGGAAAGAGACAAAAGAGGAGGGGATTTCAGGTTTCAGCCAAGTTTCACTTACGAGAAGAGCATGTATTTTAGTACGGTCAAACATATACCTCAACTCGTCCATTTTATTTCTTAGACTTCTTGCATTCAGAGTGCATATGTTCAGTCCTGAGGAAGAGGAGCAAAGGATATTAAGTAGCATTCCCTCATTGCACACTCGATTAGGAAAACTAGGATTCATAAATAATATCAGCAAAACGCACAACCAAGAGCTCAAAAGCAAACGTAAAGAAAATTTTTAAAAAGCAGAGGAAGAGAATTAAAAGAAATAAGAAATAGAAGAGAGGAAAAGAAGAAGCAGACAAAGAAAGAACATCGACAGGGACAACACAGTACAGGAAAAACTTATAAGATCTTAATATAATAATAGAGCGTAATGACAAAAAATAAATTCATTTTTAAATGCTAAAATTCATACGTGAAAATGGGCTCCAAATTCTTCAGGGAGATCCAGGAGTTGATGGTGAGCTGACCGTCTCATTGTACACGAGAGCAGAAGTAAATATTTGGGACTCTTTATTTCTCTCCAGCTGCATATAAACAAACCTAACACTAAATGAAAGCATGCAAACGCTACTCCACAAATAGGAGCGGATTGCCCCAAATTCTCTAGTGTGAGCATGGAGTTGAAGCTGCATTGATGGCTTCGCTAAAATCAAGAGCTGATTTGAATAATCGTGGCTGCTTATTTTTCTCCAGCTGTACATAAACGTAACCCCGACGAGTAAAGACCGATGCGACCAGATTCTGTTTTTGAAGTTTTCGTCCCGTGTGGAATATGTCGTTATTTTTCGAGGTCAGGCTCTCGTTGACATGCACAAGGCTGTCAGACGCGAAGCCCAGATTGAGTTTCTTTAAAGTAAGAGTCCCGTGCTGACGGGTCTTCTTCAGGAATTCCTGCTGCTCGTTGGCTGATGGGAACTTCGCAATTAGCAACGAACTCATCCTGCCAGTCTGCGACTCCAAGTCCAAACGCCGTCGCTGTGGTGGCCGGAACACATTCACGTAGGCCGACAATTCATGCCCGATGGTGGAAGCAATGGAATTAAGAATGTGCTTCGGGTTGTCGTTTTCAGTTGTGGGAATACCACGAACGACCACGTCATGAAGTCTGGATTGGCGGCGTAGGTCCTCTAACTCGTTGGATACTACCGCCAAGTCATGTTGGACGGACCCTACATCGTCTTTTATTTTTCCCATTTGGTAGTTTAAGGTGGAATTAATTTCATCAATTTTTGTGTTTAGCGTGGTGTTAATCTCATCAATTTTTGTGTTTAAGCGCGTCTCTAATTGTCTTAGATGATCCTCGAAAACGGAAGATTGCTCATCCAGCATTCTGTTGAAGCTTAACAAAAGCCTTTTCTCGAGCACTTCAAAGTTGTTTTCGGGGGCAGCTATTGATGTCGATCTCGGAGTTCTGCTGCTGCTATCATCATTGCGCTTGCTGACCGATGGCTCAGGAGTATTAACCCTAGCGGGATTTGTCACAGTTTCAGCAAGTTTCCTTAGGTTTGACCTTGATTGTTGAGATTTAGGCATGTTGATTTTATAAGAAACACTTGGATTTTAATACGGAAAGCAATGCACACCGACAGAGAAATAATAACAGCGTCGGAAATAATAAAATTTTGTTTTTAATTTAGGAAAACAACTGCGGAAAATAGTAATATATGGGAGCTACGAGAAACACGTCTACTCGATAAACATTACAAAGTAAGTAGAAAGTTGTTACGTCAAATACTTAGGAGTAGAAGCGTGAACAGCAAATTGGAGAATTGCTTTTAAAAAATACAATTTTATGTCGGATTTACTCAACGAAAACCAAATAAATGCCTGTAAGGGATGTAACGCCGAAAATGTTTTTGTGGATTAGGCTTACTGGGGAAACCTCTTTAAAAAAACGCGCTTAATACTCTACCCTTGCGGTGGTGTGGAAATGAGTATTTATTTTCAACAAAATACAAGTATTAGAGAGACACCGAAACTTTCCCGCACGTTTTATGAATAAAATGGTTGTCGATATTAATTGCGTCAAGTTGAAATTTACCCCAATACCTTTACCCTAGGATACTTTCCAGGATGTCAGTAGAACATCATAATAAAGATAAGAAAAATTCAAGTTATTTGAATTTTTTTCCTAGTGCCTAAGATAGAATTCTTGTATTGGCTGCACTATTAAGTGAGAATGGCCACTGTGCGCAGCACATATAAATCCATCATACGTATTGTTCGGTATAAAAAACTCAAAATGCTTATGGCGAAATAATAACACCGACGAATTCAATTTAAATTTACAATGTTTATTCAAACAAAAAACTAAGTACATATGTATGCCGAATGATTACACTTCAAAAAAATTACTTTGTTAGCGAATAAAATCTTGCGGATATTGTCGAATTTATCGAAAGTCTAGAAACGACTGACTCGCACCACTTTTCTTTCTTTCCCAAAAATATATTCTTCCCGTACCGTTTTTTTCTCTAAACCGTTTTTTTCTTATGCATACGTGCCTCGTTGCACGTCTCCGTTAATATATCCTTTTCTCTTTTCTTTACTTGAATTGCATATTTATTGTCAATTGCCACCTATTGGTGGGAATTAACAACAAGCATGCATCCATATTAGTTTTATACTGGAAAGTATAACAATTGATATATCAATGTTAATTGTTATACTGTCTCGAAATGACAGTTCTAGTTTGTTTATGTTTTTAATAATGCTAATGATAATAAGTGTTTGTGAATTTTGTTCATTGTTGGTTGCGTTTGGTGGTGCAGGTCAGTGATTTGTTATATTTTATTGTTATTTGTTTGATCTAATTGTTATTTATTTAATTTCTTAACCTAATGTTAGTATACTTCATTTATGTACTTTCTTAAGCTAATGTTAGTTATGCTGTTCTATTTTAGGTAGGATGTAATAGTTTCTTCCAAGGTGTCTTCGCTGGTGTTTTCATGGCCCAAATCTTATGGAGGTTTCGATTATCAGATAAGTACATTTGTAATTTGCTGAACATTAGTTTCTTTGTTTCTTATTTTCCTTTTAGGTGGTTCCAGGATGGAACATGCTCCGGGGCGGCGTTGGGACAGCGTCCCAATGTTTACTTAATGTAATGCTGCTATTTTACTGATCTGGGAAGAAAGAACAGACAAAAGATTGAAGAAATCGTTACAATCAATCAAACTTGATTAGTTTTGCGGAATGTGGATGAGGATGGCTTGGAAAAATTCTAAGAAATTTTGGATATTGGGGTAATTTACTTGTTTTAGAGTATGTGATGTGATTGTTGATTAGGATTAGTTTCGATCGGAAGGAGGCATAATTTGGTAACGGGACGTTTGCAAATTGAGTCTTTAGTTTTTACTGAGACGACGCGAACTAGATTGTCTGAACCTGGATGTGTCTCAATGACTCTTCCTAGTAGCCAATTGCACGGTGGTAGGTTTTCTTGTTTAATCAACACAAGGTCATCCTTCTGCAAATTCCTAATTTGTGCATTCCATTTCGGACGCTGTTGAAGCTGTGTCAGGTATTCATTTTTCCATCGTTTCCAAAATGATTGCATTAACTGCTGAATGTATTGCCAACGAGTTAAGCTGTGTTGTTTGTGCTCCAAATATGACGGTTCCGGTATAGCCAACATTGGTGCTCCAATCAAGAAATGCCCCGGGGTTAACGCAGTCAAGTCCGAGGGGTCGTTCGTTAACGGACAAATCGGTCGCGAATTCAAACATGATTCCACTTGCGCTGTTAAAGTAGTAAGCTCCTCGAATGTTAACGAACTATTACCTATAACCCTTTTCAAATGGAACTTCGTGGCCTTGACCGCACTCTCCCAAATTCCGCCGAAATGCGGCGCTGCTGGTGGTATTAGATGCCATTTTATCCCTTGACCTTCTACTAAACTCGGGATTTCTTCCCCTAGTTGACGTAAGTGCCTTGCAAAATCCTTCTCCAAAATTGCTCTGGCTCCTATAAAATTTGTCCCGTTGTCAGAATATATATCGCTGCAGAGTCCTCGACGACCTGTAAATCTTTTAAACGCTGCTAAAAAGGCCTGGGTTGACATTTCCGAAACGACCTCTATGTGTATGGCCTTGATTGCCAAGCAGATGAAAATAGCCAGATAACATTTGTGTTTTTTCGCGTTTCGTAATTTCGATGTCTTGATTTCCATAGGTCCACAATAGTCCACTCCAACATGACTGAATGGTCGAGAGATGTTCGTCCTTGGTGCTGGTAAGCTCCCCATTAGTTGACTTCCGCATTCCCCCCTTTGTTTAAAGCAAATGATACATTTGTGAATTCGGGTTCTGACAACGCTCCGAGCTTTTAGGATCCAATATTTGCGCCTTATTAATCCAAGTACCAATTGTGGCCCACCATGCAGGGTGATTTTATGTTGGTCGTCTATAATTAGGTTTGTGACGTGGTGTTGGCTTGGCAAGATAATTGGATGTTTTTCGGCCCAAGTAATTTGCGCATTTTGCAGTCGGCCTCCTACTCTAAGCACGCCCAGGCTATCTATAAAGGGACTCAACTTTGCTAGTCGCCCTAAGGAAGTTCGCACTTTCGAAGACAGGTTCTTCAATTCCTGCTCAAATTCCTGAGCTTGCACCTTTTTAATCATAAGATTGTGAGTTTCTTCTAATTCTCGAGTTGTTAACCATTTGGTTGCGTTTGATCTTTCCTTAGATTTGCATCGCGAAATAAAACGAAGAACGTATGCAATTACCCGGATAAGCGTTCGTAGCGACGAATATTTACAAATGTCTAAGCCGAAAGTTGTAGTAGTTACTTCATTGGTGGTACTCAAATTGACCTTTACTGTCCGTGCTTCATCATCCGTTTCTTTTATGTCATTTAGTGAAGGCCAATTTTCTTCTGATTTTTCCAGCCACTGTGGTCCATTCCACCATAGGTGATGTTTTATTGCTTCAGCCGGCAATAAGCCCCTCGTTGCACAATCTGCGGGATTGTCTTGTGTGGGGACATGATGCCACACTTCGCTGCTACAGATGTCTTGTATCTCTGCTATGCGGTTTGCAACGAACGTTTTGTACTTGTTAGGGTGGCTCCTGAGCCATGACAGAACAATCGTCGAGTCCGTCCACGCTCGAAATTTTACTTGAGTGAAGTTCATTGCTTTTATGACTGCCTTGTATAATCGTGCTAGTAAAATTGCTCCACAGAGCTCAATACGGGGCAGGGAAATCTGTTTTACGGGTGTCACCTTTGTTTTTGCTGCCATGAGGGTAATCTGGACATTACCGGACGTATCCACCGATCGGGCGTATAGTACCGCTGCATAGGCGTGTAAAGAACCATCGCAGAACCCATGTACGTCAATTGCATCTGTCGACGTTCCTATCCATCGCGGGATCTCAATCTCCTGGATCAGCGTAATCTGTTTCCGAAATTCATGCCAGCCTCGTTGAATATCACTTGGGATTTCTTCATCCCAACCAGTGCCTTTTAGCCAGATAGCTTGCATCATCATCTTGGGTTTTATGGTTATTGGCGATAGAAACCCAAGGGGATCAAAAATTTTCGAAATGTCGCTTAAAAATTGACGTTTAGTGATGGTGCTGCTGTCATTAAGATTCAGATCGATGTTGTATTTGAAAATGTCTGATCTCGGATACCAGTGCATTCCTAGTGTCTTTACCTTTTCGCCGAATTCAAAGTTGCGAACACCACTCAACTCTCTGTCTTCATTTGGTATGTTGACTAAAAGTTCCGGTTTATTCGATGCCCACTTACGAAGGTTGAATCCGCCAGATCGTAACAGCTGAATGATTTGTCCTTGGATCTCTAGAGCCATCTCCACAGAATTTGCCCCGGTTAATAAATCATCGACATAGAAATCTGATAATGTTATGCGAGATGCCAAAGGGAAATGTTCCCTTTCATCTCTTGCCAACTGTTGTAAGGTCCGAACTGCTAAGTAAGGCGCTGACGTGGTGCCGAAAGTTACCGTTTTGAGTCGGTAGTCCTTGATGGGTTCGTTTGGTGACGTTCTCCAAAGTATCCTCTGATAATCCGTGTCATTGTCGTCCACCCATATCTGCCGGTACATTTTTTCTATGTCGGCGGTTAAAACAACTTGATGTTTCCTCCATCGTGATAATAACGTCATTAGGTCGTCTTGTAAAGTTGGCCCAGTCATGAGGACTTCGTTGAGTGATGGTCCGTTTGTCGTTCTCGACGATGCGTCGAATACCACGCGGAGCTTCGTTGTGGTGCTCTCCTTTAACACACCGTGATGTGGCAGATAGTTAGTTTTGTAGCACACTTGGTTGTTTTGATTCAAAATTATGTTTTCCATTTCGGTTGATCTAGTCAATTCCATGTGATTGAGCTCTAAATACTCTGTCATACATTTTGTGTACTCCAGCTCCAGTAGTTTGTCCCTTCCAAACGCTGATTCCATTTTAATTAGTCGGGAAAGGGCAATCCCTCGTGAACGCCCAAATTCCGGTGACGAATCCGCTCTGAATGGTAAGCGCACAATGTATTTTCCTTCTCCCGTTCTCTGCGTGGTTTTCTCATAATGTTTTTCACACGCCTTCTCCTCTTCAGTAAAATGTTTAACCGGCAGGACTTCCTCCAATTCCCAAAATTTGCGCAGCTGGTCGTCTAGTGACACTGTGCAATGGTACGATGCTATCGTTGTCACCTGTTTCGATTTCTCATCGACTTCGCCGGACAAGATCCAACCTAGCATAGTGTTCTGAGCGACGGGACTACCCCTTGGCCCGATTTTCAAGCCATGGCGAATGAATCGGCCTAAAATGTCGGCTCCAATTATCATGTCAATTTTACCTGGAGTGTTGTAATTCGGATCGGCGAGCGTCAGGCCGCGAAGATGTAACCATTTATCATTCTTACTTATCATCCGAGGGGGTAACACGGAAGTGATGTGTTTCAAGACTAAGACGTTAGCGGTAATTTTAGAATCACTGTGAAGTGACTGTAGTTGGACATTTACTTGTGAATGAGCCTCTCCAGTCTTGACGTCTGATGCTCCTAGAATGTCGAAGTGCACTGCAGTACCACTTAGCTTTAATCGCTGTTTAATGGACTCCTTTATAAACGATGCTTGTGAGCCTTGGTCAACCAGGGCCCTCACGATGATGTTATGTCCATTCTTGCCCACTAGTTTCACCAATGCTGTTGCCAATAGAACTTCGTTTCCTATTGAGACGTTACCGACGTGTATATTACCCAAGGAAGAGACGACCTCAGAATTACTTAACTTGTTGACATCGGATTCTTCCTTAATTGTGCAAGTGTTCGACGCGATTTTTGTCTTCGTTGCGATAACTTCGTCATTATGTAGCAGGGTGTGGTGTCTATGGTTGCACTTAAAACAAGAAGTTTTACTCGGACAGTGTGACGCGAGGTGACCTTTTGCTAAACAGTTTGAGCATAAATGTTTTTGAATCATGATATTTCTTCTTTCAGGATGACCCAACTTTAAGAACTCAGGACAGTGCCAAAGTGGATGAGAGGCTGAACAAACAACGCACGAATACGATCTCATTAACTGGAAATTTCGTTTAGGAGTTGACGATCTGGACGTAGTTGGACTATCACCTAGGCATTCCAATGCCCGAAATTGTGCCTCCAAGAACGTTTTTAGCTCATCGAATTTGGGAAATTGCCGTGTTGCACCAACCCTTTGTTCCCAAAGTTTTTTAGTCTCAGGTGCTAATCTTTCACTAACTATATACGTAAGGATAACATCCCACTCTTTTGTGTTTATTCCCAGGTTATTCAACGCCTGAACGCATTCGTTTGTGGTATCCATTAGATTTCGGATGTCCATTGCAGTATCCTTGGTGGCGTACGGTTGCGAGAATAGGACCTTGAGCTGGGTTTTTATTAATAGCCGAGAATTATCGTACCGCTCTTGTAACAGGCTCCAGGCTGGTATATAATTAGCGCTCGTCGTCGTAAAGTGCCGAAGAAGGTGTTCTGCTTCACCTTGCAAACTAGATTTTAAATAATGCAACTTTTGCACTTGTGACAAAGATGCATTGTGGTGAATTAGCGTTACATATAAGTCAGAAAATGCTTTCCAGGAATTATAATCGCCATTAAACTGAGGAAGACTAATTCTTGGTAGTTTTATTTCTTGTTGTTCGGAATTCCCGTCACCTTTTATCTTAACAGTCGGTGTTGTGTTGGCCTGCTGGACCTTTTCCGCTTCGTCTTCTATCAGTGTTTTCATTTCAATCATCAGATCCTCAACCTTTGAAAAACATTCCTCGCTGAAATATTTTCGTAGCGATTCGTCTAGGTCCGCCGGAATATCCATAGCCACGATTTGTCTATGGGTTTGCTTGAAGGATTCCCAGTGTTCCTTCAAAACCCCTAACTTGTTAGACAAATATTTTTGGGTTTTCCTGTCTGCACCATCCTTTCTATAGTTACGAAGGGCACGCTTCAAATCGTCAAATGCCGCGAGCTGCGTCTTTATTAATTTTTTTATCATGTTCTAAATCTACTGCCACCAAATAATATGGAAAGGACTCACCAAGTTTTATTCCTTAAGTTAAATTCCGTGGGCTGATGACTCCTTTGTTGTGGGAATTCTCTCAAATTTCGCTGAATATCACCTTCCACAATATTTTTCAATTATAGTGTCTGAAAAGTTAAAGTCAATTTTCTCACTGCACCGATATCAAGTTGATATCAAAGTATTAAATTTAAACGTTTCACTTCACCGGTATCAAAACTAATTACTATCAAATTATTCACTTGCACGGGTTTTTCACTAAATCCGGCTCGAAGGACCAGAAAATGTTCGGTATAAAAAACTCAAAATGCTTATGGCGAAATAATAACACCGACGAATTCAATTTAAATTTACAATGTTGATTCAAACAAAAAACTAAGTACATATGTATGCCGAATGATTACACTTCAAAAAAATTACTTTGTTAGCGAATAAAATCTTGCGGATATTGTCGAATTTATCGAAAGTCTAGAAACGACTGACTCGCACCACTTTTCTTTCTTTCCCAAAAATATATTCTTCCCGTACCGTTTTTTTCTCTAAACCGTTTTTTTCTTATGCATACGTGCCTCGTTGCACGTCTCCGTTAATATATCCTTTTCTCTTTTCTTTACTTGAATTGCATATTTATTGTCAATTGCCACCTATTGGTGGGAATTAACAACAAGCATGCATCCATATTAGTTTTATACTGGAAAGTATAACAATTGATATATCAATGTTAATTGTTATACTGTCTCGAAATGACAGTTCTAGTTTGTTTATGTTTTTAATAATGCTAATGATAATAAGTGTTTGTGAATTTTGTTCATTGTTGGTTGCGTTTGGTGGTGCAGGTCAGTGATTTGTTATATTTTATTGTTATTTGTTTGATCTAATTGTTATTTATTTAATTTCTTAACCTAATGTTAGTATACTTCATTTATGTACTTTCTTAAGCTAATGTTAGTTATGCTGTTCTATTTTAGGTAGGATGTAATAGTTTCTTCCAAGGTGTCTTCGCTGGTGTTTTCATGGCCCAAATCTTATGGAGGTTTCGATTATCAGATAAGTACATTTGTAATTTGCTGAACATTAGTTTCTTTGTTTCTTATTTTCCTTTTAGGTGGTTCCAGGATGGAACACGTATCATTAAGATTTAGTCAAAATTGCTTAAATTTTCACGTTCGTTCTCAATTGTCAATATATCAATCATCACATGTAAAATGCTGAATCAAAAGCTCATTCACCTGCACGGGTCGATTCATTCTCAGTCATGAGGTGAATGCGCTTTGCTGCAATGTCAGCAATAACAATTAATGAACATAAAAATTGGCGAATGAACTCTTGATTCACGCATTCTGGTGCAACAACTTTATTATTGCTAATTAAGCAATCAATTTATGTATAAATATGTAGCTGATAAGAGTACCTGGCAGTTGGAATAAATAACTTAAAGAGTAAATCCATTGAGTCTTTCTGTGCATAAAACCGCTCCAAATTGTTGAAGTTTTGCGGTCTTCGACAAACCCATTCAGTTTCATTTTATTCAACCTGATTCATACATTTGGTCCTTCGAGCGAAAAAGTAAAATTCTAAAGAACCAAGTGTCTTTAGAATAAACAAAAATTCCTCTAGAACATCGTGTCTTGAGGCAATATAACTAAAAAACATCCTCTAGAACAACGTGTCTTGAGGCTCTGTAAAGTAATAAAAGTGAGGAAAATCCTCGTTAATTTCAGCTATATCAATCCACACCTTTGTGCACAACCATGGAGAAGCTAATAACTCTACAAAGCGCTACATCAAAGAACATCCAAAAACTATACAACAACTTCCGGAAGGACTCACAGTCCCGAAAAACCAAGGAATATGTGGAAACCCGTCTGCAAGCACTACAAAGAGCATGGGCTGAATTTGAAAGTCAACACGGCGAACTGGAGCAGTTCAAAGAGGCACATCCAGACCACAAATATTTTTCCGAAAACTACTACGCCAAAATAGAGAGCATCTTTGATCAAACCCGGGAATTGATGGAAGATGCACTTGGAAAGGCTATCCAGAAAAAGCAAACATCAGGAATGGTTGAAGATCAACTAAGGAGAATAAAAAGACAGAATGCCATGATCGACTCTCTCAAAAGGGTGATACAAAAAACCGAAAACGATATCACATCGCCTATGTCAACAGCGTACTACATACAGAAGGCGAAACTTATAAATGATTACTGGGAACGTGTTGTCGATATACACACAGAAATAATGGGCATAGAAACATTCAGTGACGCGTACTTTGAGAATAATGTATTCGCCAAGACGGAGGAATCTTACCAAAGTATTCAGATAAAAATTCAAGAGCGATTGGACAATCAAACAACTTCAGCGCCAACACAAGTATGCAATGATAACGTTTGGGGAAATCAAAGAAAGCATAAAATGAAAATCCAACCAATAAACGTCCCAACATTTGACGGAGACTACTTGAAATGGCCAACATTCAAGAACATCTTTACAGAATTAATTCACAATGACGAGAACTTGAGTAAGACGGAGAAACTCTTCTACTTAAAGGCAAACCTGATGGGTGAACCAAGTGAATTAGTCAATCATCTACAAATCACACAGGAAAATTTTGAAACCGCCTGGAATATCCTCAACAAACGATACCAAAACGAAAGGGCACTAGTAAATGCTCAACTACGCTTTCTCCTCAATCAACCAACTCTCAACATCGAATCACACCAGGGGCTGAAAAGACTTCATGATACTACAACAGAGTGTTTGCAAGCACTCAAGAACCTTGGGATTGATACATCAAATTGGGATCCACTGATAGTATTCCTACTGACACAGAAGCTAGACAAGGAAAGCCGTAATCTCTATGAACAGTCACTACAAAATCCAAGAGAAGTAGAAAGCGTAAGCAAATTTATAGAATTCTTGGAGAGACGGTTCTATACTTTAGAAGTAATCAACCCTACCGAGAACTTGAAACAAGGTTCAACCAAACAAAGAGTTGCTCCCTGGAAGAGCAAAGATTTAAAAATCCATCATGGCTCCATCGCAATGCAAACTCTGTGTCCAATCTGCAAGGCAAATCACAAAATATACTCCTGTGAGAAATTCGCAAAAATGCCGATCCAACAAAAATATGATGCAGTTCGAAAATCAAGTCTATGTACCAACTGCTTGGTCAAGGGACATGTGACGAATACATGTAAAAGCTGGAGACTATGCAAAATCTGTAAGAAGAAACATCATACACTTCTACATTCAACCTCAACAAACGCTCCGACTGAAGCCGATAAACTAGTTAATAACAAAAGCCAACCATCAAACTCTACTGAAGTCAGTACGTCCATAGCAGAAATCAATGGACAATGCACGGTGATGCTTCCTACAGCAGTCATTCATACAACTACAAAAAATGGTCATGTCGTCGCATTAAGAGCACTCATAGACCAAGGATCTCAAGGCAGCTTCATAACCGAAGACGCAGCACAGAGACTGAAATTGCCAAAATTAAGAACTCATAGAGTCCTGACTGGGGTTGGAGAAATAGAGTTAGGAACCATGCGCGCCTGCGTAGAATTAACAATAAAACCAACATTCGCCTCATCGTTTGAGCTTGTAACCACTGCAATTATACTCAAGAAGTTAACTAGAATTCTACCCTCAGAGAAAGTAACACCGAATGTATGGGAACATACACGAGATTTAATACTAGCAGATCCTCATTTCGACACACCAGGACGAATTGATGTACTCTTTGGAGCTGACGTGTTAGGAAAGATCCTAACGGACAAAGTTCTACTCGGTTCCCCTGGAGCTCCAGTCGCACAACAGACGAAACTGGGTTGGATTCTATCTGGTGAAGTTCAGACAAAGATTAGAAACGATACAAAGATTCAATGCATGATAGCGGAAGTAGATATCAGCAAGGACCTTCGCAAATTTTGGGAGGTGGAGGAACTCCAGCGCGAGCCAATCATGACAAGCGAGGAGATTGCTTGTGAAACACACTTCAGAACGACACATAGACGAAGTTCTGACGGTCGATATACAGTCAGAATTCCATTCCGAGAAAATCCTGACGAAGCGGAGAATCTACACAGAACAAGAGAATTAGCCCTTGTACGACTATTCCAAATGGAACGGAAATTTAAAAATAACCACACATTTGAAGTCATGTATAAGGACTTCATTGCCGAATACCTACGTCTAGGACACATGGTACCAACTGAAGACACTCTGGAGGGGAAATACTACTTGCCACACCATAGGGGTGGACATTAAGAAAAAACATCGATGTTTTTTTCGATGCAATGCATCGTTCTGTGGCATCGATGTTACGACGATGCATCGCAAAACACATCGATGTATTGTACACACATCGATGTATTGTACAGTTAAACAAACTCACGTTATACGAACATGCTCACGGATAGGGTTCGAACTATCGGTTTCTAGTATCGATACCAAGTACTAATAACAGAATCAAACCGTGGTATCGATACCTAAAAAGTATCGGGCTGGAAGTATCGATACTACTCAGTATCGAGTACTTTTTAAAATACATATATTTAAGAAAAAAATATTTATTTAAATTTACGTAAATAACATAACCCAACGGTATGAACACTCCGTCGACAAAAAAACAGCACAGACACATATGAACAAAGGCATGACTAAGGCCCGTTTTCATCTTCAGCCCAAGAAGGAAACGCAAATTGAGCATGTTCACATTTTTGGTAGAACAGAATACAAACTTCTGTGTGGTAGAGGAGCTCCATTTTGGGTTCCCACAATGCGTTTGCGATGTAAATGCTCCTTTAAAAACAGCTACTGGTTAAAGCTGCATTCAGAAATAAACGTAACTTGTATGTAGCGACATCTCTGAAGATTGAAGAATATTCCGATTTTTGCGGTTTATCAGTAGTACATACAGTGGCTGTCAAAATTATTGGCACACCCAAGAAATTTTACAACTGAGGAAGATATAAGACTAAACTATGTTACCAAATTTTATTGATTAAAATTTTATTATTTAAATTATAAATAATAAATTTAAAAAAAAAATATAACAGAAAAAAGAAATTCATCAGTTTAAAATTTCTTGCGTGTGCCCACTGTATGTAGGTTGACAAAGTACTCGATACTCTTAATGAGTAGTACTTGACGATACCATGATCTTGGTATCGAGTGCTCAGTATCGGTTTTCAAGACGACAGTATCGATACCTACTCAGTATCGAGAGTATCGTTCGAACCCTACTCACGGATGTTTACGACAATGACCGTGACAAGAAATCCGTGAGGGTACTTGCAGTACAGTTCCCGTGCACCTTCCAACTTAAGCTGGAAACAGAATTGAGCGGCCATGAAAGTACATCAGCGCTGATAATGTAAGGTTTACATTTGCAAGAACTTACGAGAAAGTAAGGCGTTTTTGACACGAAAGTAGAACTTTCGTCTTCACTTACGCCATGTAAAAGTACTTACAAATATAAACCTGGCATAAACGTCAAAATTAATAAGATTACACAACACGATTATGCTGAACAGAGTGCACGCTTTACCATTTTGTATCATTTGGCATTTCCCGGTGCTGATGCGCTCTTATGACCGCTCAATTCTGTATCCAGCTTTATGCGTAAGCGTGATACTCTAGCAGTTACCTTGAAAAGTTGAGTTGAGATTGAGTTGAATTTTCGACTCGCGTACATGAATACTGAACGAAATCAAAGCATATTCCCATTCGATGCATCGGATAAAAAACATCGATGCATCGAATATAACATCGGTTCAGTTCGATGCATCGTGTCTATACATCGAATGTTTCCGATACATCGATGCATATCGTCCATCCCTACCACACCATGCCGTGCTCAAGCAAGACAGCACAACAACAAAACTGAGAGTGGTATTTGATGCCTCAGCCAAACGGAATAATACGAAGAGCCTGAACGAACTCATGATGGTCGGCCCACAGATACAGCAAAAACTACTGTCCATCCTGCTTAGATGGAGAAAACATAAAATTGTTTTTACCGCAGACATCGAAAAGATGTACCGCCAAATCATGATCGATGTTCGTGATCAAAGCTACCAACGAATACTGTGGAGAGAATCGCCCAACGACCCGATTCGTGAATACAAATTGACAACCGTCACATACGGAACCGCTTCAGCGCCATATCTAGCGATTCGTACTCTTCAGCAGTTGGCCAAGGATGACGAAAACAAGTATCCTAGAGCATCTCATATAATATTACACGATACATACGTTGATGATGTTGTGTCTGGAGGAAACTCACTAGAGGAAGCAACCATTGCAAGCGATCAATTGATCAAACTGCTTGATGGTGGTGGCTTCAAGCTAAGAAAATGGTCAAGCAACAATAGAAACCTGATGACGCAAATACCATGGGACTTGCGAGAGGCCGCAACCGATCGTGACTTCGATAAGGAAAGGACAATTAAAGCGTTGGGAGTATACTGGAACCCAACCACGGACAGATTCAGGATGCAAATCACCATACATCCAGAGCGTGCAGCAACAAAGCGCAATATATTATCCGAGGCGGCAAAAATCTTTGACCCAATTGGGCTCATTTCCCCAGTAACCATCAAAATAAAACTCTTGCTACAAGACATTTGGATCCAGAAATCCTCCTGGGACGAGAATCTACCACAGAATATAGTGCAAAAATGGAGCAGAATACTGGACGAATTACCAATTCTGCAACGAACTGGTTGGATACACAGGAAGAAATGGAGCATGTGAGCTACATGGCTTCTCAGATGCATCTGAGAGAGCATATAGTGCACCCGTCTATATTCGAGTCATACAAGGTAGAAAGGTCTCATCAACTCTACTCACTGCAAAAACGAAGGTTGCCCCACTCGAATCCAAGCCCTCACTGCCAAGACTGGAACTATGCGGTGCAACACTCCTAGCGAATTTACTGAAGGAGGCTAGAGACAGCTTAGAAATCGAAAATATTTCATACTTCGCATGGACCGATTCCACAATTGTTCTTGCATGGATACGGGAAGACCCACATAAATGGAAAACATTCGTAGGAAACAGAGTGTCTGAAATTCAAGCACTGACCGATAGCAACAAATGGTTCCATGTGAAATCACAAGAAAATCCTGCAGATGTGGCATCGCGAGGTATCTATCCCGCCCTCCTGAACGACTACAAGATCTGGTGGGAGGGACCGCAGTGGCTAAAAGAACAGAAAATTGAATTCCCGTCAACGAAATTACCACAAACGGACTTGGAAGTAAAAAATATAACGGTAACCACGATAACTACAGATAGCGAAAATATGTTAGAGGCACTAATGAAGAAATACTCATCCCTAAGTAAACTTCAACGTATAATAGCATATTGTACACGCTTCGTTGCAAATATAAAAACGCAAAGAGCACTAAGAATTGTCGCTCCACTTACAATCAGAGAAATTGACGCCGCTCTACTATTGTTGATAAGGGTTACCCAAGAATCACACTTCAAGGACGACATAACGAGACTGTTGAAGAAGAAGGAACTTCTTAAGCACAGCCGAATACTAAGTCTAACCCCATTCATCGACAAGGATGGAATCCTCAGGGTTGGAGGTCGTCTAGCAAATGCACAGTTATCATACGATGGAAAACACCCAATAATATTACCATATAAGAGCGAGCTGACAGATCTCATAATCAATAAAGCTCACAAGGATTCGCTTCATGGAGGAAATTCATTAACCCACCAGTTGGTAAGGCAAAGATTTTGGATTCTTAATGGACCCAAGGCAGTAAAGGGACACATTCATAAGTGCGTCATTTGTCACCGTTATAAAGCGCAAATGTCACAACAAATGATGGGCATGCTACCAAAGGCCAGGGTCATTACTAGTCCACCATTCACACATTGTGGAGTTGATTATGCTGGACCCTTTGATTTATTACTTGATAGGGCACGAGGACAGAAAACACGCAAGGGCTACATCGCAATCTTCATCTGCCTAACTACAAAGGCAATACATATAGAAATAGTAACCGAACTGACTTCTGCTGCATTCATTGCTGCCTTCAGACGATTAGTAAGCAGAAGAGGACCAGTAGCTCATCTCTACAGTGATAACGCCACAAACTTCGTGGGGGCGAGTAAGGTAATCACTGACCTCCATAAACAACAGTCCTACAAATCCGATGTCAACCAAGCCCTACAAGAAACAGGAACTCAATGGCACTTTATTCCACCAGCATCTCCACATTTTGGAGGTTTATGGGAGGCTGGCGTAAAATCAATCAAGCATCATATGCGAAGAGTGGTAGGAGAAGCGAGACTGACTTACGAAGAAATGTGCACGTTGATGACGCAAATTGAAGCGTGCTTAAACTCACGCCCGCTATGCCCACTAACTGAAGATCCAGAAAGCTTAGATGTCCTCACGCCAGGTCACTTTCTCACTGGATCACCACTACTCACTGTGCCTGACCGAAATCACGTGGATGACAAGCCAAGCTTGTTGACAAAGTGGGATCATATCCAACGAATGCATCAAGACTTTTGGAGGAAATGGTCTATTGAATACATTGGACGTCTTCAGTATCGACCCAAGTGGACCAAAGAAAATCCCTCTATAACAGAAGGGAATCTCGTTCTCATTAAAGACGAGCAGCTGCCGCCATCTCGTTGGGCGTTGGGTCGAGTGATAGAGATACATCCAGGTGTAGATGGATTAACGAGAGTCGTGACGTTACAGACTAAAAATGGCAAAATGCGTAGGCCGATAACTAAGCTCTCATTGCTTCCAGTAAGCGATAACAAGAAGGAAGCAAATGTTGATGTGGAAGTCACAACATCGCCTACAGAGCAAGATGACGGACATAACAATGCGACTCAAGAACCACATGACAGTGGAAATATAAATCAACGACAAGCGAAGCAGGACACGCGAAAAAGGTCGAGCCAAGAGTCCTTAACACAACACTACGAAAAGCAGCCAAAACGCAACAAAGGAACGTCGACATCAGCTCCCGCAAGAAGTATAAACACAAACAGCATCGCCTACTTGATGATTTTGGCGTTATTCTTCCTCATAGTTGGTGGGGAGGATGCACAATCGCCGTACAACATAACACGATTCAAGAGTCAAGAAGGGATCTACTTCGATGACGTAGGACAACTGAACTTATACACAAGCGAATGGAACCTACTGGTCTATTACGACCTTTCCACATATTGGAAGGAATTCACTGGCCTGAAAAAATCAGTAAGAAGACTCTCAGAACTATGCAATGGGACGATAAAGGAAGATACATCTCAACAGTTATGTAGTGCCACAATTGTGCAACTACACCACCACATTCTGGAATCAGAACACATAAATGAAGTACTCTATCAGCAAAATGAGAAGAGAAGCACTCGAAGTAAGAGAGCCCCATTAGAAATAGTTGGAACCATAGCAAATAAATTATTCGGAATTCTGGACCAGGAGTACGCTAAAAACCTTGAAGAACAAATCAATAGTATAAATGAAAATGAAACACTTCTTCGCGAACTCTTGAGGAACCAAACTTCTATTGCAGAGAGTTCCCTAAATGTGCTTAAGAAGAATCACGATACCATACAAAATCAGTTCCACGCAGTCGAACGTCATTTCGAAGCAATTACTAATTCTATGAATGAGTCACAACAAAAGCTCATGGTGTCTCAAACGTTCACTACTGCTGCCATTCTAATTACACTAAACATAATGAGCTTCCAGCAGATACAAAGGAACATCCTATCGATTGTAACAGATACCAAACACGGACGAATCAACACATTGCTACTGACACCATCGCAGCTCACCGAACAAATAAAATTCATTCGAGAGCACCTACCGCAGGACGTAAGATTGCCTGGAGAAGGCAGATCATCCTCATTATTAGAAATCTATAACACAATGCATATGAGAATGAGAATAACAGAAACAAGGGTATTATTTGACATTCGAATTCCATTATTAAAAACGGAGTCATATCGTTTATACAAGTTAATACCGATTCCTGTACATCGCTCCGACAAATTTATTTCTATCCAGTTGTCAAATGCTTATTTAGCTGTAAATCATCACAGAGACCGTTTCAGTCCTATGAATGAGCAGGATCTAAGTGCATGTCAACCAACTACGATGCATCAGTTAACCTGCCATCTGAAACAGCCAATCTTCACCACAAGCTCCAATCAAAGCCGCTGTGAAATCAGTCTACTAAGCAACCAAAAACAACTATCACCCTACTGCCGCCTCAGAAGTACGGATCCGAAGAAGATGTTCATAAGGCTAAGTGCACCAAGTACATGGATATTCATCATGGATGACGAAACTCATTTCGATATCATTTGTGGTGAAGCTGTTCATCCGCTGACACTAAGTGAATCTGGTATTATCCAACTTCAACCAACTTGCATGATCAATCACCCAACGCTGTCTGTACAAGCCGACAACAAGGTCACGGGAAGGCTCAGAACATCATTCATACCTGAAACAGAAGTCATCTCTGCGCATCTTAATCTAACCTACAAGATGAGGGAAGGAAATGTATCCTTCGCACCACAGATCGTCAACGAGGTGGACAACTTGGATCTAGACGAATTACGCGGCGCACTCAAGGAGCAGCAGCAGCATATCAACAATCTGCCCACCCTAAACCACCATCACCTACATCATTACTTCAGCATGTATACGCTGGTTACCATTGTCATCCTCATACTGGTATACTGGAGGTGTAAGAAGCAAGGGGTTCTAAGGATTCAGAGAAATACACTGAGGAACAAGCGTCCGCAGCCAGCTCCTAGAAGGTCACAGCAAATTAAGGAAGACACCTTTTCTTGCGATATATCGTCACTCAATTTCGACGGAGGAGAATGTGCGCAGCACATATAAATCCATCATACGTATCATTAAGATTTAGTCAAAATTGCTTAAATTTTCACGTTCGTTCTCAATTGTCAATATATCAATCATCACATGTAAAATGCTGAATCAAAAGCTCATTCACCTGCACGGGTCGATTCATTCTCAGTCATGAGGTGAATGCGCTTTGCTGCAATGTCAGCAATAACAATTAATGAACATAAAAATTGGCGAATGAACTCTTGATTCACGCATTCTGGTGCAACAACTTTATTATTGCTAATTAAGCAATCAATTTATGTATAAATATGTAGCTGATAAGAGTACCTGGCAGTTGGAATAAATAACTTAAAGAGTAAATCCATTGAGTCTTTCTGTGCATAAAACCGCTCCAAATTGTTGAAGTTGTGCGGTCTTCGACAAACCCATTCAGTTTCATTTTATTCAACCTGATTCATACAGCCACAAATACCCATAAAGCAATAATTTCCACTTTTCATATTTTTAAATTTGTTCATGATATGATATTTTACATCTTGAAATCCTTTTAAAACGCAATAATTTGCTTGTGAATCTTTGATCAAAATAAAACTTTCACAAATATGCAAAATAAACACATCGGGCACTTTCAGTAATGCAGGTTGCGTGCGCAATTGACTTATTCAGCAACACACTTCCATTGCTGAATAAGTCAATTGCGCACGCAACCTGCATTACTGAAAGTGCCCATCATTGTTATCAATCAAAACAAAACAAAATTCGCACAAAACTCACGGTTTTACTAACTTTTGCAAAGTAGTAGAAACCGAAAAGTCAGACCTGAAAAAACAAAATCTTCAAACTTCTAAAAATATGTAATTGATTTTTGTCAATTAAACAAATAATCAAACAATACATTTAATAGCTTAGATAGATATTTCATAAATGAGAAAACCTGTAAAAAAAAGAAGCGCACACGCGAATAGCTCTACAAGAATCATGCTCCCATGCATAGCTAACGCTTTCCTTTCCATTTACTCTCTTCAGATTAGATTTACAGATAGACAGTGCCACCGAAAATAAAGATTTAGCGGGGGCAGCTTTCGCTTGGAGGAAGCTTAAATGGAGGAAATAGGAAAGCTCTCTCAACAGGAACGTGCACACTTTTCTTGTATGAAATGGAATATCTTTCCTTTTATTTGTCTATGATTTATTATACAGAGAAATTATCTTTCATTTCTCTTTGTCCTGTATTAAACAGATGGCGTACGTTTCATATGGGTTTGGCAGCCCTTCCCAGCCTCTAGTGGAAAACTTCGAGTTTATCCACAACTTGATGGATAACCGTTAAATACTAGTGGCAGAAATTTTTGACCATTTGTTGGGGTGTGGGGCAACTTCAGCTGAGGGTGGCTTAGGGAAGGTGCAAATTGTCAAAAATTTCTGCCACTAGTATTTAACGGTTATTTAGCCCTAAAAGAGACTTCATACGCAGCGACAGACATTTTTTTCAAAAAATTTTTTCACCCCAAAAACCCCTCTATCTACAAAAGGGCCCATTCAAAAGTTACCGCCGAAGGAAAGTGTCTGGCAGTATTGATTATTAATTTCTAACCATATTCCCTAAAACATACGTAAAAATCAGCACTGAAGCTTTAAGGGCGCGCGCACACAGAAAGCGGAGCGGAGCTGAGCTTATCAGCTCTGCCCTAACTTTACATTAAAATCCCCGGTGCACCGGCGATTTTAATGTAAAGTTAGCGCAGAGCTGATAAGCTCAGCTCCGCTCCGCTTTTTGTGTGCGCGCGCCCTAAGAAATGTGAATACTATTTTTACTTACCTTTACCACCGAGTACCTGTTAATTGGCCGTCGGCCCAAGCTAGCAGGTACGCATACACTAGGGGTGGACATTAAGAAAAAACATCGATGTTTTTTTCGATGCAATGCATCGTTCTGTGGCATCGATGTTACGACGATGCATCGCAAAACACATCGATGTATTGTACACACATCGATGTATTGTACAGTTAAACAAACTCACGTTATACGAACATGCTCACGGCACGGATGTTTACGACAATGACCGTGACAAGAAATCCGTGAGGGTACTTGCAGTACAGTTCCCGTGCACCTTCCAACTTAAGCTGGAAACAGAATTGAGCGGCCATGAAAGTACATCAGCGCTGATAATGTAAGGTTTACATTTGCAAGAACTTACGAGAAAGTAAGGCGTTTTTGACACGAAAGTAGAACTTTCGTCTTCACTTACGCCATGTAAAAGTACTTACAAATATAAACCTGGCATAAACGTCAAAATTAATAAGATTACACAACACGATTATGCTGAACAGAGTGCACGCTTTACCATTTTGTATCATTTGGCATTTCCCGGTGCTGATGCGCTCTTATGACCGCTCAATTCTGTATCCAGCTTTATGCGTAAGCGTGATACTCTAGCAGTTACCTTGAAAAGTTGAGTTGAGATTGAGTTGAATTTTCGACTCGCGTACATGAATACTGAACGAAATCAAAGCATATTCCCATTCGATGCATCGGATAAAAAACATCGATGCATCGAATATATCGAAGCATTAATAAAACATCGGTTCAGTTCGATGCATCGTGTCTATACATCGAATGTTTCCGATACATCGATGCATATCGTCCATCCCTAGCATACACTCAAAGTACGTACTTACACTACTTAATCCCATACATTTGGTTTCTGAGAAAATAAGTAAGGTCTGGCGGCCCTGGGATCTTGGAATAGCAGAGTAAGTTTTGTTATTTAAATAAATATAACTTGTTATAAATAATTAGATTGCGTTAGTTTCGTTTAATTTGCTTCGCCTATGGTGTAACGAGCCGGAGTCACAACAGACAGCGACATTGGTGACCCCGAAAAGTTTTAGAGCACCAAGTTCCAGGATTCCGAGAAATGACACAAAATGGCGTCGGACAAAAATAAAGAAGAAGAAGTTCTTCAGAAATCGGGGACTGGCGACGGTGTAACAGCAGGTGGAGGATCGCAAATTAGATTACCAGATTTCTGGAGGAATGATCCTGAACTTTGGTTTGCCCAAGTAGAGGTCAGGTTCCACACGCACAAATTAGTGGACGACGACGAGCGCTACTGCATAGTCTTAGCTTCAACTGAGGACCCACAAATCCTCACCAAGTGTCTGATATTATTCGATAACCCCCGCAGACAGAGAAATATCAGTCATTGAAAGACAAACTCATCACGCGTTTCACAGAGTCAAAAGAGAAGTTGTTACAAAAGTTATTTACTGAGCTAGAATTACAGTATAAAACACCTTCACAACTTCTTCGGGAAATGCTGAACATTTCGCCCGAAGGCATGAATGAAGAAGTGATGAAATCCTTGTGGTTACAGCACATGCCGGGGAGTGTAGAATGTGTCCTTTCAGCTACTGAGAATTTGGAGTTGAGTAAATTAGCTGAAATTGCTGACAAAATCCTCGAGCGCACCAACATGCTTGAGCCTTAGGTAGCAGCTGTTGGTGAATCAAGCGCGAGTGTAAACGACAGATTGGACGAAATAGAACAACAACTACAGGTAGTGTTGAAGTCGATGAAACAACTGACTGCGCAACCCCGTCCCCGCAGCCGAGCGAGGTTAAAGACGCCTGTACGTGACGAACATTGTTACCAACACAACAAGTACGGTAGAAGAGGTACAAAATGCCGCGCACCGTGCAAGTTCGTGGAATTGAATAAGGAAAACTAAATTCCGTGGCGACAGGGCGTCACGGTGATAACAATCCATGTCTCCAATCTGAAAATAGGCTATTCATCAGGGAAAAAAACTATAACCAGAAATTCCTCATTTACTCAGGTTCCATTATTTCAATTATCCCCGTCAATTTTGTCAATTACAGCCCGAAACTTAGCAGCATTAAATTGTATGCAGCAAGCTCAACAACCATCGAGACTTATGGTGTACATCGTATGGAGTTGAACCTAGGTTTGAGACGATTTTATGATTGCCAAAATCCAGGTACCAATTATTGGAGCTGCTTTTTGACTTCTTTTAGATTTGAACTATGAACGATTCCAGACCGTTACCCCATAGCCTACATAACTGACTTCGCTGAAAAACTCTATGGTAAGGAAATGTTTTCAACAGTAGATTTAGTTCGCGCCTATTACCAAATACCAATGGCCGAGGAACATATCGGAGACGGCAATTACTACACCGTTTGGACTATTCCAATTTTTAGTTATGCCTTTCGGATTAAGGAACGCCACGCAGTCCTTTCAACGCTATATTTTTTTTTATGTGGAAGACTAGAGCTCAGGGAAAGCCCTTTGTACTGTCGACAATCTATTTTCTTCGTATAGAGTGCAATGTCAAACAGCAAGCTCTAGTCGATAGATAGTGAAGGGGAAGAGAGAAGTTGGAAGGAACTGCCACAACCGCCTAACCCGAACCATTTCTATCGCGACTCTGGCATCGGGGCAATGAGAAACAACTCGCTGGAGTGTTATGCCTCCTGAAACGAGTTGAATCCCATCAACCAACCGATGACATGCTGTAACGGTCGGGTATTTACCAAAAAAATTCTCCCTATAAGTGACCCCCATCTCGCGGAAATTTACTCAAAGAGTAAGCAAGTCACTTCCCGCAAAATTTGAATTCCACAAATTTTCGAATCAAGTAGGGGAGAAAAAACAAAATTTTTTGTTGAGAGAGAAAAAAATAGGTTTTCAGGCAGTCTGGATTTGAATTTCGAACAGACAGTCAGGTGTAAGGAGGTGATGTCCCGTAAAAACACGCTAAAAAGACCTTCGATTCGAGTCGTTTAGAAAAAAGCATACATTATTCGATCAATAAAGTGTAAAACAGTGATTTGTGAATTTAATTAAATAGTATAAAATTCATTACCTGTTGTTAAACGCGTTATAGATACGATTATTATTGAATTTCCAACTCGAAGTAAACACAAGCATATTTTGGCGTTGCTCATTTCAGTTGTTCCAAATGAAACTTTTGTAAATGGATTTAGTGTACTGGTGCCGCCATATGTGAAACTTTAATTCATGATTTGTCGTTTCGATATTTTCGTTGAATAATCTCTTAACGTCAAGATAATAGAGAGAGCGAGAGTTATCTTAAAATAGGACCAGAATTTGCAACAAAACACATGCATGAGAAAAAAAGAATACTCGTGATTTAAATTTGTGCAAAAACAAACAAAAAAAAAACTAATCTCAAGAAATAAATAATTAACATAAAAGAAAATACTCATGCTTGCCAATTTTCTTTTCACCTATGAATTGTTCGTGAGATAAATCGGAAGAAGTCACGAAGGCAGAGAAGACAAGCAAAAGTGTTAAATAGAGGAAAAAGAAAACGTGCAATAAGGGTATTTTTTGTATCATTACTTAAAACAAGAAGAAGAAAAGGTGGTAGTCGTTATATAGCTTATATTTTAAAAAATATACATAAAACTTAAAAAGAAAAAAAAACAAACAATAATTATAAAGTAAAGAGAGAAGTTTGTAAAAATAGTCCTAACGTTCCAAAAGGTACAGAAATTTATAGAATTAGTGTTTCAAGCAAATTTTTAAATAAAAAAAAATATATAGTTATTTATCAAAAACAATATAATATATCTAAACGGAAGAAGTTTAGTAAAACAAGGAAGAAAAATAAAACAAACTTTTTAACAATTTTATAAAATTAGTAATCCCAAACAAAGAAAATACCAATAACAATTAAAATAATAATACACCAATACTGTTAAAAAAGCTACTGGAGGCAGCGAACCAGAGCGAGAGGGACCTGATGCCTTTTGTAAGTTTGATTTTTGGTCGGTTTTCAAAGGAGAAAATCGAAAAAAAAAGTTACTGAAGAAGAAGATAATTACACATATTTACAGTTCTTTTAAGGTTATTTAAATATAATTACAGTTCTTTCAATATTAATTAAATATATTACAGTTCTTTTATTATATTGTTCAACATTAATTATCTATTTACATCGTTTTATTATATTATTCTACAATAATTATATAATTACACTTTATCCATTACTTGAATTAATCCCTTTCACACTTTAAAAATATTTTTACACTGGTTTTTGGTTATGGGTGCAAACATGTACTCGACTCTGCTCTAATTGAACAAATTGCACTTTAATATTCTTTAGTTTTTGCCGATTGCCGGGAGTGTCCTGGAATTGTGCCCGACTGGAAATTGGTTGTCTTATCACAATAAGGCAAAGGCGTATTGTCCTGTAACATCGTTTTGCCAAATCGACGTTGTCCCTTCCCTTGTGGTTTTTTTTGGTTTTGCTGTCCACGTGTAATATCGGCGGCGAGTTTTTTTTGTACCCCTCTATACAACCTCACACACAGAACACGAGACCATTGTTTTTGTCACACTGTTGTTGTTAGGTTCACGTAAGTGTTGTTGAATGTTGTAAATTAAATCCAAGTAATTAATATACATATATGTTAAACCTTAATTACACTGTGTACTTTCTTGCTTAACATGTAGTGCTAGATTTTTTCCTATGAGTTTCAGGATGGTTGGAAGGGAGATCTTTCTCTAGGGTCTCCCGTCGTTGATTCAACGTGGTTACAGGTCCCATGATTCATTGGTACCAATCCTGGATCTCTGTGGGGATGGACATATGAACGACGAGGACATGAAGAGTTTTCACATAGACAAGGAGGTAAGTGGTGAACCATATATGTAGCTGTCCGGTCACACACCCCACGACCCCTTCCGGCGAGCTAGCATGAACAGTGTGACCGGCTCAACATCCCCTAGGAATATTTCGGAAGATTAGGGAGGATGTTTGTTTCAAAATTTTTATGTATACCCAAGCATGATGGCAGTAGCCTAGCTGTCACCAGCAAGGAACTCCATTGTGCCGGTACAATGCGCTTGGTGGAGCGGGGCAATGCTACCGGAAGGCTATGACGGGGGAATGAGGAATGTAAGGAGGGAAGAAGAAAGAAGGTGGGAAAGGCGAAGGACCGTGGGGCTCTGCCGGGATTCGAACCCGGGACCTCTGGGATAGTAGCCAGGCGCCTTACTCCCTAGACTACCGAGGCCCCAAGACAGCATATTTCGCGAGCTGCACTACGTTTGATGCTATATCGATGACACCCTGGCCATGTCCGCTGATGCAGTTGAACATTATCAACATCAGGAAGAAATTTTCAAACGACTTCACGATGCACACTTGCACATCAACTTAAACAAGTGCATCTTCGGAGCAAGCGAAGTGACCTACTTGGGTTACACGATAAACAAGGATGGTTGTAAACCATCTACAGAGCGTATTTCGTATAAAGAACTACCCTAAGCCGCAAACCATCGTAGAACTTCGCCGATTCCTAGGCGTTCTAAATGATTTCCGAAGATGTATACCACAAGCAGCTCAACTACAAGCTCCACTCAACGAATTACTTAAAAACTAAAAAAAAATGATAGACGTCCAGTGGTCTGGACAGGTGAAATTGAAGAAGCCTTTGAAAGTTGTAAAAAGAGTCTATGTGATGCAGTCCAACTGGCACACCTGGGTCAGAACAAACCATTGACACTTACAACCGATGCGTCAGATATAGCAATTGGTGGTGTACTTGAACAACAAGACAAATGAGAATGGAGACCGCTTCGTTATTTTTCACGGAAGATGAGCCCAACAGAGCAGAACTATTCTACATGATAGAGAGCTTCTGGCTGTTTTCTCTTCAATAAAATTCGAAACAAATCAGACAGAAGTACGTTTGGCCACAGATGAAGAAAGATTTAATAGAATAGTCACGCAGATGCATTTCCTGCCAAAATTCAAAGATACAACGACACCCAAAAAAATGCCATGACTCCATTTGAATTAACTGACGATCGATTCGATCACGTCCATGTGGACATTGTGATTTTACCACTAAACCAGGGATTTCGTTATTGTTTAACAATAATCGACCGTTTTCAAGATGGCCTGAAGCTGTTCCACTTAAGGACGTAACCGCAGACACCGTTTGTTAGTAATAAGAATTAGAAATCAAATTTTAGTTCCTGGTTTCCAATTCAATTGTGCTTAAAAATATGTAATTAATTAATTCAGCACATTCCTTTCATATATTCATATTTCACAGAAACTTAATTGTAGCAAATCATCACGATCATACGAAGAGCTCTAGACGTAACTTGACACCGCGACTGATAAACGACAAAATCTTATGTCGATCTAATTACCTCAAAACATGTGAAATTCGCCTGAAAATAAATTCACGTCAAAAACTGCTGACCTGGAGGCTTCGGATTGATCGTGATGATTTGCTAAGCAGTATATAAGAAAAAACATGATTAAATAAAAAGTCAGTTAATTTTTGTCATTCGAAGTGTTTTACTATTTTTAACTAGTCGAGTAGTCGAGGTTTAGGTGCCGTCGGCTGCAATTCATTAAGTCAAGATTTACGTGCCTTAGACTTAACCAACGATAAAACTTATTAAAGAGAAATTTTCCCTAGTGTACTGGTACTAAGAGCCAGTGCACTCATTTTTCGGCAAGTCAAGGTTTATGTGCCTTAGACTCCATCAATTAGTGGAATAAAAGAATTCCCCTACAAAACATCTGGTGACCCCAACGTGATCTCGATCACAAAGAGATCGCGTCCAACATGGACACGGAGGAGCTGTTCAAACAACAGAAGGAAACAGGTGGCGAGATAGAGAAACTGGTCATCAACTACAATAAGACATCCGTATCTAGGAGAACATCAACTTATCTTCATGGACAATTGGAAAAATTGGAAGCTCATTGGGATACCTTTGAGGCCACCTACAGCGACGACTCTGACCATCCGTACTTCTCACAGGCCTATTATCATTAGGTGCGTTTCATTTTCCTTGGAGTACGTACTCCGGAGTAGTTGGGCGCACATCGGCGTAATTGCAGCTACCCCGGCCCATATTTAGTGTAGCAGTAGTTAAACGTCAATATCAATAAAGTCGCTTTAAATTTTATTAAAAAAATTAAAAAAAACTGTTTAGACAATAAATGGAGCGTTTCATTTTCTTTGGAGTACCTACGCCGGCGTAGTTAGGCGCACATCAGCAAGATGCTGCTACACCAGCCCATTCTGTGGTGTAGCAGCATCTGCTCCATTTATTGTCTAAACAGTTTTTTTAAAAATTTTTTAATAAAATTTAAAGCGACTTTATTGATATTTACGTTTAACTACTGCTACACTAAATATGGGCTGGGGTAGCTGCAATTACGCCGATGTGCGCCCAACTACTCCGGAGTACGTACTCCAAGGAAAATGAAACGCACCTATTATTGGAGATCCCCTGATCTAAAAGGCAACACTAAATACCTAACAAAGGTTATGGGCCCAGAGCGTGCTTAAAGTTTTTTTATGTATATGACTTTTTAATTTCGCGAAAATGAGTGCTTCCTCGCTGTATCAATTTGATAAGCTTGATAAAAATAATTATGATGCATGGAAAGTGCAGATGAAGAGCGTTTTAGTGCATAGTGAATTATGGACCTATGCTGGGGGAACAACCGTAAAAACGGAAGCTATGTCAGCTAGTGAAAAGGCAGCTTGGGAAACTAAAGGCGAGAAATGTCTAGCTATGATTTTATTAAGTATAAAATAGTCCCAAATAAATCAGGTTAAAAATTGCAAAACATCAAGTGAGGCTTGGAAGAACTTGGAACAAGTGCATCAACCGCGTGGCCCGGTACGTAAGGTAACGTTATTTAAACAACTTTTACATCTAAAAATGTCCGAAAATCAGCAAATAGCTAGCCACCTAAATGCATTCTTCGATAGTGTGGAAAAATTATAAGAAATCAACGTTACATTAGAAGATGAATTATTGGCAATAATACTGTTATCTAGTTTGCCTGACAGTTATGAAAATTTCGTTGTCGCCATTGAATCAAGGGATGACTTGCCAAGCACACAAACTTTGAAGGCGAAATTATTAGAAGAGGGACAGAGAAGAGGAGACACCGAATACGACAAAAACATGAGCAAGCATTTTTTTCCAAACGGAGGGACAAGCGTGGATCACACAATCGACAAACATTACCATAACAAAATAGTCGGCCAAAGGCTGGTAGCGGTAAATGCTACATATGTCATAAGAGAGGATACTACGCTTCACAATGCAGTGACTCGAGAAAGATGAAAGAGACAACAAAAATTACAACTTCGTTTGCAATGTTACACAGTGCACACTCGATCGGCTTAGATTTAAACACATGGGTATTTGACCGCGGCTCTACTGCTCATATGTGTTGCAATAGGGATTTGTTTACAAGTATCAGCGGCCATCGTGAGAAAATTGAATTAGCAGCAAATTACTTTATCGAGTCATCAGGAATAGGTGAAGTGATTATAGAGACACAGTTTGCAAGGATTAAATTGTACAATGTTCTATTTGCACCGGAGTTAAAAACAAAATGAGTGCGCAAAAATCAGAAATCAATACTCTGATATAGTTCTAACGGGAAATAAAATTGGAGATTTGTTTGTATTCCAAAACAAACCGAAAATGACAGCAGTTTATATTAGAAAAGGTTGAAAGTGACTTTATGAAGTAGCATAAGCGTTATGGGCATTTAAATGCGAAAAGTTTGAGTACATTGTATAGCAACAACATGGTGCGTGGATTAAAACCTGATAAGGTCATGGATACGCTTGCATGTGAGCTATGTTTACAAGGTAAAATACACGTTCAACCCTTCCCAAAGGTTTCCTCAAACCGAAGCAAAAACGCACTTGATTTAGTGCACAGCGATGTTTGCGGCCCCATGAGGACAACTTCACTTGGTGGCGCAAGATATTTTGTCACATTTATTGACGATTTTTCTAGGAAAATTTTCATATGCATATGTACTTTATAAAACAAAAGGATGAAGTTTTTCAGGTTTTTAAAAATTTCAAAAGCTTAGTTCAGTGTTTTTCAACCTTTTTCATTGAGTGGCACCCCTGACTGAAAAATAAAAAATCGTGGCACCCTTGACCAGCGGCCGATATTTTTTTACGAGGGAGTGGAGAGAATCTTACATCGGTCTAGCAACAGGGAATGTGTGCGACCGCCTGTCTAAGGTTTCCATGCCTACGACTCTCCCGTCTAGCTGTCTAGCTATCTAACTGCTATCTCTCCTGGCATTTCTTGCCTTTCTCTGTTTCTTTGAGCTTCGGAAGGCTTAGCTTCTACTGGAAGGCCTCTAGCACCACTTCCATCATTCTCCACATATCCTCCGACCTTATCACATGGTCCAAGATGTTCTCAGGTATTAGCTGCACTTCAGCAACTAATTCCAACACAGTCCTGTGCTTCGCAAAGATCGGATAATTAAAGAGCACATGCTCCGCGTCCTCTTTATCGTCCGGGCATTCCGGGCAGAACGGTGAATCGTCCCACGTGAAGCGGCGAAGTTTTGCCCTATAACCTCCATGCCCACGCAGGAACTGCGTGGCGTGAGGTAGTAACTCACTTCCCTATGTTCTCTTATAACCCACTTCTCCACATTAGGTATGAGTCTATTGGTCCAGCGGCCCTTAGTACACTCACCCCACATCCTCTGCCATGTTGCGATGGACAAGCTGCGCGTGACGTCATCGGCGAACCAAGTAGCGACCGCTTCTTGCGGGAGGCGTAGCGTCAGTACTTTATCATACATGATGATCCACAGAAGAGGCCCTAGGACGGGGCCTTGGGGGACTCCGCAAGTTGTCTGTACTCCCTTACTCCATCGTCTGACTCATAGTGTTGTGTCCTACCTACAAGGAATTCTATCGCAATGCGCATTAGATACTTTGGTGTATCAAGCCGTATCAACTCCTCGACGATCTTGCTCCACCTCGCGGGTTTGAAAGCTTTTTTCATGTCAAGGGTTATCAATGCGCAACTCTTATTCACATCCATTGCTGCCCTTGCAAGGCTAGTCACCATATTGACAGCATCCGTTGTCGATCTAGCCTTCCTGAAACCGAATTGCTTTTCCGGCAAACCGCCTTCCCGCTCACCGTAGTCTTGTGTATATCACCCTTTTGAAAAGCTTGCCCATTGCGTTGAGAAAACATATCGGCCTGTAGGTCGACGGATCCTCCGGAGGCTTACCTGGCTTCGTGATGTGCACAAGCTTTTGGGGCTTCATTGCTCAGGGAAGACTCCTTACCTCAGCCATGTTCAGGCCACCTAAAAATACAAACTTAAATACAATTCACGACATCATTAATAAAATAATCCTTACCCAAAACAATTTAATACTCGAAACGGCAGAGAAATCCATCGTTGATAGCCATCCGTCATTCCTAAAAAGGGTAAACAAATTTACCACCAAGAAAATAAAGTCCACAAAAATACTCACCTGACAACCCAAAAAAGGCAAATTATTCTCCAATCGTCCCCACCAATTACGAATCCAACTCCTGAAAATATAAAATAATTATAAAATAATATAAATGCAAATATAAAATTACAACCTACCAGCTGACCGAACTGTCACTCTCCAACACATCGCCAATTCAGCACTTTACTCAGCAATACAATCTGGCGAAGGGGCACCTAATCAGCAAAGGCAAAGCATCGCCCCACTACAATATTGCCCCGCCAGATTGCCATGTCCATTGTTGACTACGAGATAAATATCGCAGCAGCTAACTCAAACCCCCAGATCGCATTCGGTCTTCTACGTGTATTGAAGTAGAAGAAACTCCAGCTAAAAGGCTCGTGATCTCAATTTGGTTCTATCAGTCGTATTGAGCTGATAGAAATTACTACTTATATCAGTCGTACTGAGCTGATATAAACTCTAGATTCTATCAGTCGGATTGAGCTGATAGAAATTGCTACTCATATCAGTCGTACTGAGCTGATATAAACTCTAAGATTCTATCAGTCGAATTGAGCTGATATAAAATTTGGTTCTATCCGTCGTATTGAGCTGATAGAAATTTCAACTAAATATCAGTCGTACTGAGCTGATATCAAAATTTGGTTCTATTAGTCGTATTGAGCTGATAGACATTTCTACTAAATATCAGTCATACTGAGCTGATATAAATTCCTAAACCCAAACTCCATCATTTAATCAAGTTATTAACATTTCAGTTAGCACGAACCACGGGTTACATTTCAGCTGGCACACGAACCACAAGTTAGTTTTACTGAGGCATAATTCCAGCAAGTCAGGACGCAAACTACACCGAAGTTAGGAGGATTGAAAATCTAATTGGAATCGAAGTCTACGATAATTAGTGAATTATATCTAAGTAAAAATTGTGCATGAATTATATTAAATTAAGAATTATAATATATCATATAGTAGAATTTAGCATATCCATATTATATTGAAGTATCACTTTGAATTATTAATAAACACGTGAACATTAAATTAAGGCAACAGTGTTTTTCTGAGTTTAACGTTGGTCTCTGAGTATTGCGAATAAGGAGAGTTTTATCCTAAACATTTTTGGTCCTTCGAGCCGGATACAAGATCGGATTCCGGTACAATAAAGGCATACTCAGTGATTACAGCGTGGCTTAGAGCTGTTGCATTAATATTTCAAGTTGTCCTTTGCTAAATACAACCATGGATAAACTCGTGAAAAAACAGGAGTTACTCTTTGAGGAGCTACAGAATTCCCTCAGGAATTACGGAAAGGATTCGAAGACCAGAAAAACGAAGCAATACCTTAAAAGACGTCTCACTCGAGTGAATTCATTATGGGAGCAGATCGCAAACAACCATACTGCCCTCGTAGATGAAGCTGCTGGAGACAACCCAACTGAAACCGTAACTGAGTACATAACAGACCAAACATTCATGGAACTAGAGGAATCATACTTTCTACACGTAGGGGAATTAGAAGACCTGATAACATCACCAGAAACCTCCGGAAACAACGCTCCCGTCGAAATCTGTGTATCAAACCAAAACATTGCTTCCGGAGAGAGTAATTCGTTAAAACTCCCTCGCATTTCACTACCAAGTTTTTCGGGAAAGTATACCGAGTGGACCTCATTCCACGATCTATTTGTAGCCCTCATACACAGTAAGAAGAACCTGTCCAACGCCGAAAAATTACATTATCTAAAGGCAAGTACCCACGGTGAGGCCGCTCGACTTATTCAGGGCTTCGCCATCGCAGACAGCAATTATGAGTCAGCTTGGAAAATTCTGAAGGATCGGTTCGACAATAAAAGAATGTTGGTGCATACTCAGCTCGATAAATTATTCAACCAAGCTCAAGCCACGGAAACTGCCGAATCCATGAAAGGATTGCTTGATACCACTACGGAAAGCGTTCAAAATCTACAAAATTTGAATGCACGAGATCTATATGATCTAATACTAATTTATTTAGTGACTAGGAAATTGCCTAGAGACTCCTTACAGCTCTGGGAACAACAAGTCGCCAGTGACAATGAGCTACCTTCGTTCGACACTCTAAAGCAATTCCTAGAAACACGTTTTCGCACGTTGGAGGCCATCGACTCAGCAAAATCGAAACCTACTAGAAGCCTCCAACAATCTAAACCTATCTCTAGAATCCAATCATTCGTCGTTAATCGGACATCCACATGTGTACATTACAGAAAGGATCATTCGTTGAAACATTGTCCACAGTTCACCACACTTCCGTTCACAGAAAAGAACAACATCGTGCGACTTAATGGTCTATGTATCAACTGCCTAGGACGCGGACATCGCTCATCAACCTGTCCTAGTAAGCACACCTGCATCCACTGCAAGAAACGCCATCACTCACTTCTACATATTACTGGTAATACGTCGACATCTCCAACATCCACAACTACTGGGACAAGTCCACAACATACAACCTCCCAGTCGTTTGATCCTCCTAATGAATCTCAACCTTTCATACCACAAGCCCAGGTAAAAACGCTGCATTCCTCCTTAGACAAAGAAGTCCTTCTCAGTACAGCTCTAATTACGTTACAAGGATCACATGGAATACAACGGACATTCAGAGCACTCGTGGACCCCGGATCACAGTCATCTCTTATCACAGAACAAGCCGCTCAAACTCTAGCGCTACCCAAAAGACGCATTATAGCACCAATCACTGGCGTAGCAGAAGTGGAAGTCGCAACATCACAGTTCACAGTCGAAACAGCTATCATAGTTCCATCCCATACGATTGAAGTAACAGCATTAGTATTGAAGAGTGTAACCAGCTATCTGCCATCCCATCGCATCGCATCATCCAACTGGGATCACATACGTGGACTTGAATTGGCTGATCCGACATTTGATCGTCCAGGACGTATCGACGTCATTCTTGGTGCGGATATTTCTGGTTCGCTCCTCCTGCCAGATATACGCCAAGGTTTGAAAGGTCAACCTACAGCTCAAAACGCGATCCTCGGCTGGATATTAAGTGGAAAGGCATCCATAGAAGCCGGTACCTCACCCGCGGTCAAGTCTTTCACATCAGTATTACCTACTCGTCGTCGATGCTCTAGATCATCTTCATCGCCATATCGTGCAAGACAAAAACAATCATCTCCGGGTATTGCTAAACCATTGGACCCGCCATGCGTTATTTCTATTTTAAGATTGTTAACAGTACTTGAAGATAACTTAGGAAGTTTGGGACCCAAAGCTGTCGAATATTTAAGCAAATCGCTTCTGTACGAAAAGGACACTGCCCAGAACGCAAATCAATTATTGCGCAATCAGGAGTACTACGTATTCCTCATAACAGCGAAGGAGAAACTAAAAGGCCATTTGATCACCAAAACCATAAACGGACGAAAGAAAATGGCAGCTACCTGTGTTATTAAAGAAATAAATACCCTCATAGAAATGTTTGATGGCTTCAGTGAACATACCGAAAAAACTATAAAAACACAAGAACAAAATGAACGCCCGCAAATTCCTAAACAACAAGACTCATGCTTCAATAATCTTGATCAATCTGAGATTAGCTTACGACCTGTTTACAACAGAAACATACAACAGGATTTCGAGAGACATCACAATGACGTTAATCAATTTTGTCAGTATCAGCGAAGAGGTGGCGGAATGGATCAATATAGAACTTGTGGAGACTATCATAATCAGTACGTTGGATCTCAAAATAAGTATGATAACGTTAACCTAAACCAGTACAATGATGATGCAACAAATCTAAATCGATATGAACCAAATAGAAGCATGAACTCGCATTTTAATCAAGGATGTAGTTTAACTCAATATTCTCGAGGCAATCAGGATGAAGTATGGGAAAACAAGACTACTATGGCATTTCATAACAATGCAACCAACGCCCAAGTGTCTGGTGCAAATTTCTTTGGTGGAGACTATGGTAATAATGGAGATCAGAGAAACCAAGGAAATCAAAACTTCTGTAGTAATCACGAAGGAAAGGAGAATGGGCGTTTTGTCCCCAGGCTGTAACAAGTTGTGATATATATCATTGGAAAGGTTATAACAATAGCTTTATTTTATTATATTACACCAACAACGATACTCGTGCAGGGGAAGAGCTATGAATATTATATTTTATCTTCAAACAAATCTAATTTTTACCTCAATTTACTTTTAATTTATTTTACTTCACTTTATTACAAACCGTTCGTGTACGGCGATCGGTCCCTCGTAATGTACTCCATGGGTCCCACACTGAACTGCCACCGCGCCGCCCACCTACGCAATTTCTGACTCACACAGTCGACTGCGAATAGGCTTGCGATACGTTCATCATTTGCACTTTTGAATTGGAATTTTTATTTACGTTAAACGTACCGGACTTTTCGGTTAGGATTAGTTTTAAAATGGAGCATAACATAAACCATTGTGCTACATGTGACCGTTCTTTAGCACGCCAGCGGACACGCCATCGGCTCGTAGTAGAAGATTTAAAAGCAAGACTTGGATTTGCAGAATCTATATTTTTTTACTTCATTTCACATTATTAATAGATTAAGTAATTTATTTTTCACCTAGCCTTACACAGTACAGACCTTTATACTGCTTGTTTATAATGAAACATTGCGAGGACCACACGTTTAACTGCTAACACTACCGTTTATATGTATTTAGGTGATAAAATGAAGCCAAATAAATATTACGTTTTATTTGAAAATAAAACATTTTTGTTAATCATAGCTCCTCCCCTGCACAAGTGTCATTGTTGGTGTCATATAATAAAATAAAGCCATTGTGATAACCTTTCAAATGATATATATCACAACTTGTTACAGCCTGGGGACGGGGCCCATACAAAGTTGCCCATTCTCCTTTATGCACATCCTATGATGATCGCAGCAAAAACTACAACCTCAATCTGGATAATCAACGTCGCGTCGTACCAACTACAATTTAACCCTTGAAACCCGTGCTGGAGATAACTCGTCTCTTGATCGCTCTGAAAACTTTAATACATTTATGGGGATTATCAGCTGCTCTAATAAATTCGTAAATTAGGACAGATAATAATAAACAAAATCAAATCAACCAAATATAATCTTCGACGAATTATCGGAAACGTAATCGGAACATTTGAATAAATCGGCGCCCAATAGCAAAATTAGCTCCTCTTCCGATAAACAACTATTACCAGAGTTCAGCTCCGTAATAACAACAATCACCTCTCGAATTAACCACCATCATAAATCCATCGTACAATAATTAAAAATAACGGAAGTAGGGAAACTAGCCTTAAGACCTACAGAATCCTCCACATCAGCACAGTAAGGGTCCCAACCATTTTTTCGAAAATTTTATAACAATAACTTCCGAAGAAAAACCGTTAATTAATTTACTAGGAAAATCGCCTCAGTCATTTACAAGTCATAGAGAAGAAAAAACTCCCTTTCAGTCAACGTAGTTAAAAAGAATTTTTTTAATGGATTATCTGTGGATAGACGACCTTCCAAAACTACCTACTCCCCCAAGGAAACCATCAATTAAGAAGAAGCTGTTAGAACCAACCTCACCGCAACGACCAAGCACCAACATATCCTTTGAGGTTACGCCATGCGGCCCTGAAATCCGGAAAAGGACCCAGCCTCAAAAAATTCCGACATCAACAGGCAAACGCACAACAGGACCTAACGAGCCCAAAAGGAAAAGGATAACACTCGAGGAATACCAAGCACGCCGTAAAAGGCCACCGTCCAACGTCATCATCGACCCATCTTTATGGCAAGAAATCCAGGCACTCCATCTACCCTGGGACAAAATCATGTCCGCCAAACATTCTTATCGGACGACCTTCAAGGGTAAAACTTTACGCTTTTCCCTAAATAAAAAAAGAGAGTGTCATGTTGTCCTCCATGAGCACAACCAAAACAAAACAACAAAAAATCCAAAAAAAAACAACAAACAGAACCAATGAATTTAAATCGAATTTTTGATCTAAACCAAACAAATAAATGAACATCCAAGAACTAAAGAATAAAAAAGGCATGAATTTGAAATTTGATTTTTATTAAAACAAAAAACCCTAATTTATTTCCTCAACACAATCGTCGCAAAACCGCATCATGCTCCACCGTTGGCCCCGGAGGATGTTCAGGCCACCTAAAAATACAAACTTAAATACAATTCACGACATCATTAATAAAATAATCCTTACCCAAAACAATTTAATACTCGAAACGGCAGAGAAATCCATCGCTGATAGCCATCCGTCATTCCTAAAAAGGGTAAACAAATTTACCACCAAGAAAATAAAGTCCACAAAAATACTCACCTGACAACCCAAAAAAGGCAAATTCTTCTCCAATCGTCCCCACCAATTACGAATCCAACTCCTGAAAATATAAAATAATTATAAAATAATATAAATGCAAATATAAAATTACAACCTACCAGCTGACCGAACTGTCACTCTCCAACACATCGCCAATTCAGCACTTTACTCAGCAATACAATCTGGCGAAGGGGCACGTAATCAGCAAAGGCAAAGCATCGCCCCACTACAATATTGCCCCGCCAGATTGCCATGTCCATTGTTGACTACGAGATAAATATCGCAGCAGCTAACTCAAACCCCCAGATCGCATTCGGTCTTCTACGTGTATTGAAGTAGAAGAAACTCCAGCTAAAAGGCTCGTGATCTCAATTTGGTTCTATCAGTCGTATTGAGCTGATAGAAATTACTACTTATATCAGTCGTACTGAGCTGATATAAACTCTAGATTCTATCAGTCGGATTGAGCTGATAGAAATTGCTACTCATATCAGTCGTACTGAGCTGATATAAACTCTAAGATTCTATCAGTCGAATTGAGCTGATATAAAATTTGGTTCTATCAGTCGTATTGAGCTGATAGAAATTTCAACTAAATATCAGTCGTACTGAGCTGATATAAATTCCTAAACCCAAACTCCATCATTTAATCAAGTTATTAACATTTCAGTCAGCACGAACCACGGGTTACATTTCAGCTGGCACACGAACCACAAGTTAGTTTTACTGAGGCATAATTCCAGCAAGTCAGGACGCAAACTACACCGAAGTTAGGAGGATTGAAAATCTAATTGGAATCGAAGTCTACGATAATTAGTGAATTATATCTAAGTAAAAATTGTGCATGAATTATATTAAATTAAGAATTATAATATATCATATAGTAGAATTTAGCATATCCATATTATATTGAAGTATCACTTTGAATTATTAATAAACACGTGAACATTAAATTAAGGCAACAGTGTTTTTCTGAGTTTAACGTTGGTCTCTGAGTATTGCGAATAAGGAGAGTTTTATCCTAAACAGCCACGCTTTGAATACTTGGGTGAACTCAGCTTCACCGCTCTGTTCGACATGCCGTCTGGCCCAGGGGCTTTTCCAATAGAGTTTCACGAGAGCGAGACAATACCACAGTCGGCCGCGGTCTCGATCTCGCTGTGCGAGAGCGAGACTACTGTTGTCTTGTCTCGCACCCCAGTGCAACAGTGATATTATAATGTCTCGCGATAATATCGCGTTACTCTCGCGAGAGTCAGTGTTGCACTCTCGCTCTCCCCCACTCCCCGTTTTTGACAGTGAAAATAGAATAAAGGAATTTAATCATGAATAAAAGGTTAGAAATGTTGTACCGATTGATTTTCTGGTACCGTAAAACTTATTTAAACTTTCACAGGGATGAAAGTGGCTTCGTGAAAGGTTCTAATTCAACTGGCTGATGAGAGCCCAAAAATGCAACTCGTAACTGATAACGGTTAACGGTAATCAATTTTGAATTGATCTGTAAAAACAAGATGTGATCGCGTTTTTTGATGGTGTGCATGCAATAATGCTTCTCATGGATTGTGATAATGCATGGATAAGCCACTGCTCGTATTACCGCCACATTAGCCGTGTTCCTTTTCTACTTTTAAGTACTCCGGAGTAAAAAATTAAAGGAACGCAAAATTTGTCGATATGAGTAAAACCTATGAATTTTCTGTGAGAGCAGGAGTAGTTCCAAGTAAATACGAGCAAAAAAGAGCAGAAAAGGAACACGGCTAATGTAATTATTAATAACTGAATCGCTGATTGCAGAGACCACATGAGTCAATAATATCAAGTTTTTGGGAAATTAAAATTGATTAGTTTTTTAAATCTATTATAATTATTTTTTTTATCTGGTAAAGTTATAGTTGTACAAACTTCTTATTTTTAATAATTTTTTATGATAATAAAACAATTTTTTTAAAATAAGTTATAATAAAAATTTTAGTAAAATTTTTCGCTCTTTCACGTGGCGTTATTAGTTTTTCGAATTTTTTTTTATTTTTCGATATATAACGCCAGAACCAAATTTTCGAATTTGTTTTCGATATTGTGAGCTTAGCATACACTTTAGCGCAGCAAAGATTTTTTTATCGTTTTCTACATCCAAAAAAAGTACCTAAGTCCCAATTTGCAGCGAGATTACATTTTGTGCGAGCTTTCGGTCTAAATTTGTCTCTGACGACTGGGCTATAAAGTGAATCAATGAAGTAAATAATGAAAATAAAAAATAAGTTAAGAAGGTATAGTGCAGGCGCTGGGCGGAATTGAGTGTGCAAAATGTGAGGACCGCATTCCGTCAACAGATTTCAGTTGAGAATAGTTCAAAGATGACCATTTTTGGGTCTAATTTTTTTAGCCCCTCTTTTTTATTGGCACCAATACGGCTTCCGTGGCCCGCTTTTTAACGATGAATTTTGATGAAGCACCACAATTGCAATCAGCGATTCAATTATAATTTTTTATTAACGAACCCTCTCTCTATTCCACAAAATTTTACAAAATTGTTTTACAAAATTTCTTTGCATCCACGAATTTATGCACAAAAGCGCGCGGGCGGCATCATCCTCCAGTCGCCTCCGACAGTCTGTGCTTATGTTCCCCGCTCTCGAAAAAATCGCTCTACGACCGGTTCTACACGTTCAACTTTTCGTTCAACTTCAACACTTTTTCTCTTTCACCGACGTGGCCATGATTGATAAAATATTCTTTGGTAGTTGTGGCTCATGAATGTCGGTTCCTCTATGTATGAGCACGCGGCGAATCTAAATAGGCAGAAATTTGATCTTTCCACGTTACACAATCATATCTCTGCCCAAAGAAACACCCGACATTAAAATAACACCGTTCTGAAACTCATTCCCTATATGTTTTTTGGGTCGCTGACGGGTCCCGCAGTCCTAAAATATGGGCGTCACTTTTGAAAATGCAAAAACACCCCTTTTTAAGAGGTTCTCGCCATAATTTCAATAACAATCAAAAAAATCCCATGAAATACCATGTTTCAATATTTATTTGCGAAGGTGGTCGATTTATACCATATCAAGCCAAATTTTATGATAAGAGATAACCCTCCTAAAGGGTTAAAACCATCCCAGTAAGGTAAGGACGCTACTCGCGCTCCCGCCAGCATGTTGGGGATTTACCAGCATCTTTTAACTCTGGAAGCCTGGGGTTGTCCAGCTCATAAAAAAATTATCGACGAAAATATAAAACTCTACTTTCTACCGAAAAAATTAAAAGACTGGAAAATCCCGCGAGACCAAGCGAGAGCGCGACAGTCTTGCATTCAATAGTGTTGTCTCAGCGAGACTGGACTTTTTTTTACTGTCGCGCTACTCTCGCATTGGGCCAGAAACTCTTGTCTCGCATGTGGTCTTGTATCGCAAGCAACAGTGCGAGAGTTGCAACACTAGTGTTGCATCTCGTGAAACTCTATTTTCCAACGGCAATCCTCTTCGCGGCTTCCACAATTTCTTTCTACCTTCTTCTTCTTGAATGGCGCTACAGTCCTTGCAGGACTCGGGCCTCTCGAAGTTTCCTCTTCCAGTCATCTCTACGTCTTGCTAGCTCTCTCCAATTTGTTATACGAAATTTCCGTATATCTGCTAGCACGTCATCTATCCACCTATTTCTTGGTCGTCCTACTCTTCTTCTTCCTGATGGTCTACCATTAAAAATCCTGGCTAGCATTCTATCTTCTGAAGCTCGTACAACGTGTCCGAGCCATCGCAGTCTATTCAGTCTTATGTATGTAGCTATGTTAATTTCGTCATACATTTCTTGAAGTTCTTCGTTTGTCCTAATGCGCCATTCGTTCTGGTTAACCCTTACAGGACCAAATATTCTTCTTAAGATCTTCCTTTCGAAGATTTTAAGTTGATTTTCTGTTTGTTGGGTCAATGTCCAAGCCTCAGACCCATAGCATAGAACTGGGCGGATTAATGTTTTATATAGTCTGACCTTCACTGTCTTGAAATTTCTTTGTTTTTTAGGACCGGGACTAGTGCGAAATAGGTTTTATTTGCGGCTACGATGCGTCTATGGATGTCGTCCTTTATCTTATTTTCTGCAGTAAGCATTGTCCCTAAATAGATAAAGTTTTCTACAATTTCCACACTATGATCGTCAAGGCTGATACTTCGCCCTAGTCGTTGTCCTCGTTTTGATACGATCATATACTTTGTTTTTGTGTCATTTACTCGTAGATTAAACTTTGCTGAACTTTGGACAATTTTGGAAAAGGTTTCTTTTACATCTTGCGCTTTGCGTCCAATTATGACTATGTCATCTGCGAAGGCTAGTACCTGAATGTTCCTTGTGAAGATGCTATTTGCTCCATTAAGCTGTGTTTCCCTCATTATTGCTTCCAGAGCAATGTTAAAAAGTATTGGTGAGATCGCATCTCCTTGTCGCAGACCGGATTCTTGAGGGAAGTTGATCGAGTTGCATCCTCGTATTCTCACTTGTGTTTTACAATTTTTGGTCGTCATTCTGCATAGGTCTATTAATTTCTTCGGGAAACCCATTTCACTCATCTTTTTCCACAACTCTCTTTTATTAAGCAGGTCGTAAGCATTTCTATAGTCAACAAAAAGAAGATGAATATCAATGCTTTCTTCCCAGCATTTTTCAAGTATTTGTCTCATTATGAAAATTTGGTCTGTTGTCGATCTATTTGTTCTAAATCCTGCTTGGTAATCACCTACTTTATCCTCCAAATGTGGTTTCAGTCTATTAAATAAAATATGTGAAAGCACTTTGTAAGCTGTGTTCAACAAAGATATTGGTCTGTAGTTTTTGCAGTTCATCAATTCACCTTTTTTATGGACTGGGACTATTGTGCCTAAAAGCCATTCTTCTGGCAACTTGCTGCTTCTCCATAGTTTTACGATGAGGCTATGTAAGACATGGCATAAATTCTCACCACCATTTTTTAAGATTTCCGGGTGTATGCCATCTGGACCTGGAGCCTTATGATTTTTAAGTTTCGCTATGGCATTTGCAACTTCTTCTATTGTAGGGTCTGGCGTATCGTTTTCTGGGTCATCTGTAATACGGTTGTCTGCTTCTCGCTGTGTTAGGTTTATGTTCTCTTTGAAGAAGTCTCTAAAGTATTTCTCCCACACCTCGAGTATGTCCTCGATACTACTAGCTATAGTACCATCTTCTCTTCTTACCATGGTGCAGGTGGGTTTGTATCCTTTCTTAATCATGTTGACTTCTTTGTAGAAACTCCTAGCGTCTTTATTAGTGTAGCTTTGCTTAATCGCACTTATTCTATTTCTAAAGTAGTCACGTTTTTTCTTCCTTAATAACTTTTTCGTGTCTCTTCGTGCTGCTACATATTTCTCGTGGTTTCCTCTGGTCATTCTTTCTAGGTACACCTGTCTTGCTTGGTTTTTTATTTCAATGCTTCTCTTGCATTGATCATCAAACCAGTGCCTCCTTCTCTCTAGGTTTTGTGTGCCTAATACACTGTTGTTTGTCTCTGTGATTTTTTCTTTTATCGAGTTCCACATCAGGTTCAGATCATTTTCCATTTCCAGACTCCTTGCTATTTCTACCTTACCTCTGGGATGTCTGCTTCATCTATGTTTACTGCAGGCAGGCTATCCTTGTTCCCGTTTTGTGGGAACAGGGACCATACTGTGCCTTGCAGCATTACAGGGCAGGTAATCGTTGAGGAACAGTTGCCCTTAATTGGCGACATCACTACCCTGTAAGCAACCCCCCCCCCCTCCCCGAGCTACTATCCACTTCTTTGCACAGGCTCTGAAAGTGCTCGGTTTTACTCTTTCAGATGGCGGACCTAGAATCTGAATAAGGGGCGGGGCTAATAGGCCAAATGATTTTTTTGCGAAAACGAATATCATGCGCAACGCTGTGATGGGGTTCGGTGAGAGGGTCACCTATTGGGCCTTAACATGGTTGGCGCGGCGAGAAAATGACAGCGCCGTTTGTCGTTGTCATTTTTCGTATCATAGTTGGCGAATACAGCGACATGACAATTTTCGATAAAAACCTTATGGTTGTCGCTCGAAAATGTTTGAACGTTTCTTATAATTAAAAAAATTTGAAATCAGTCGTGAAAAACGTAACTTTGTCTCTTAAGAAGGCCTGTGATACACCTGAAGGCGCTTTTCCCGACAAATGTCAGTTTTTTCGAGAACTATAATTCCGTTTTACAGTCGCCGCGCCGTTTCTCACTTCAAGCGCCATGATCAGACCCATTTTGTGATTGAAACCACACGCTTTTCAGAGCACAGTGGAACGCTTCTTAAAGTATATACAAGACACAAGTGGCCACGTCATTCCTGGTTGGCTTGTTACTGGTACTGGGAATGTGAAGGCCAAGCAATGTGCTTTGGGCGAACGCGATTAGCCATCGCTTCTTTGACTACATAACTCGTATCACAATAAAACTGACAATGAGTTATCTTGAACTAAACTCAAGTAAACTTCCAAGAAAATGGCTGATCTTTGCGGCACCCCAATCGTGGCGCCATGGCACCCCAAGGTGCCGCGGCACCCCGGTTGAAAAACACTGCCCTAGACTTATACATGGATCAGAAACGAAATGGCCCACACCGTACCAAAAATCAGAAAACGAGTGTATGCACGAGCTTAGAAGAGGAATAGTAGCTTCAGCGGTGCACGTCACAAAGACACACTTCATGCTTACAATAAGCCATAAAAATTCATTCAAAAAACTTCAACGGATCGTAGCATACGTACTATGCCTTATCAATCAATTAAAGGTGGCTAAGATACGAAATCAACGGATCACAGCAGAGGAGTTGGAAAGGTCTAGGATGGCTATAATCAAGGCAATACAATCCACAGAATTAAAGGATGACATTTCACACATTAAAGAATACAGTGAAACATCAAGGTTGAGTTCCCTATCCAACTTGACTCCGTTCATCGATCATGAGGGAGTCCTAAGAGTAGGTGGAAGACTTCAAGCCGCAGATCTCCCTCACGAATCCAAGCATCCGATTTTACTGCCATATAGTCATACCGTAACGAAAATGATGGTAAATGAGATGCACCTGGAAAATAAGCACGTAGGCTCTCAGGCGTTACTGGCCATTGTGTGACAACGGTATTGGCCAATTAAGGAAAAGATCATAACTAGATCGGTTGTTCAACATTGCGTGCACTGCGCAAAGGCGAAGCCCAAATTATTACAGCAGTTAACAAGAGTGCAGCCAGCCAAGCCATTTGTCAACTCAGGCGTAGATTTCTGTGGCCCAGTGTGGACCCACTTTAAGATCAGAGGAAAGCGTCCACAAAAGGCCTACATTTCGGTTTTTTGCTGTTTCTCCACGAAGGCGGTGCATTTGGAAATAGTCAGTGACATGACAACTGAAGGGTTTATTGGAGTATTGAAAAGATTTACCGCGAGGCGCGGCCACTGTCGCAGCATCTATTGCGACAACGGCAGCAATTTCATTGGCGCTAGAAACAAGCTTCAGGAGCTAAATCAGGCAATACAGTCTGACTAAGCAGTCAATAAAATAACAACGGCATGTACCGCGAAGGGAACTAATTTCCACATGATGCCCCCCCCCCGTGCTCCGCACTTTGGGGGCCTGTGGTAAGCTGCGGTTAAATCTGCAAAACATCTTCTGCAATCAACCTTAGCGGCTGCATCGCTCACATATGAGGAAATGGAAACAGTGATCACAGAGGTAGAGGCTATCCTAAATTCAAGGCCTCTTACCCCAATGTCCGTCGACCCGAACGACTTAGGCACTACTCACACGGGGATACTGAAATCTCGGAGTGACTGCGATACTCGGCGACTAAGAGACCCGTCATATGTAATCAGACGGCGGCACTCATACGGGGATCCTCCAGTCGCGGATACTCGGCAACTGAGCAACCAGTTTCTAGGAGACTTGACATGCTAGTCTCCCAGTCTCTCAGTTGTTTGGTTTTTTTTGACTGGGAATGAAATGATAACTACTACTACTGTCACTAGACATTTTGCAAAGTGCACTGAATAAAAAACTGAGGTATGTTGATAGGAAACTTGCAATTTCAGTCGCGACCGTGTGAGGATGACGAGCAACTACAGTCTCGAGTCTCCGAGTCTCCATATCCCAGTCGCCGAGTATCCGAGATTTGAGTATCCCCGTGTGAGTAGTGCCTTAATGGCAATTACACCAGGCCACTTCTTAATTGGAGAACCACTCACATCAAACATTGACGCCCACGCACAACCATTGAATGTAAAACTTCTCGCAAGATGGAAGTTAGTTACGTATTTGAAAAACGAGTTTTGGCGCAGATGGCAGAAGGAATATCTCAATCAATTGCAATATAGATACAAGTGGAAGCAACGTGTTGAGAATATCCAACCTGGAGATGTGGTAATAATGAAGGAAGATAACACCTCTCCGTTGCGTTGGGCGTTAGGACGAATCATACAAACTCACCCGGGAGATGACGGTTTGGTGCGTGTAGCAGACGTACGGACAAGTACGGGAGTTTTTCGGCGTCCAATCCACAAGCTGGCTTCTCTACCAAATGAAGAGCCAGAAACATCAAGACTTGCAGATCATTCAATCTCTGCGATACAACCAAGCATAGCAGAGAGTCCAGCATCATCCATAGCTGAAGAACCCCAAGGAACACTTCTACTATATCCAACAAACATGAATCCGATCAAATACGGGAAGTATACCCTGAAAAAGGATAAAGACATCCCTAGGATCCGTCATTACTACATTGCTGATAACGTGCTTATTCCTTCCAAGTAACACTGCCGTTCCCATCAAAGTCACACCTTTCATCAATCAACCTGGAATCTACTTCGAGAACTTGGGACCAGCAAACATCATCTGAAGTGAATGGAATCTTGTAGCATACATGGAGACATTTTGGAACGAATTTTCATCTCTTGAGCACCTCTCTAGACAGTTGGCAGACATATGTAATCAGGTACACGAGCACAATCTCTGTTCCCGAACTGCAAGACAAGCGCAACTCATGATCAATGAGTTGGCAAATAACAACAAAATGCTTGTGGATTCATCTGACAAAAAACGGAACCGGAGAGGAGCAATTAATATCATTGAAAACATGGCCAATACACTATTCGGTGTACTGGACTCGGAATACGCTCAGGAAATGTCGGCCACTATCGCCCAAATTGAAAAAAATGAAATTCACTTGTCTGAACTAATAAAAAAACCAAACGTCACTGATTGATGCAACCGTTAACGTAATAAGAAACTATCAAAAGGCTATCACCAAAACTTTCAAAGAGTTGAATGACCAAATAAATGAATTGGCAATAGGAGTGACAAATATTCAAGAAGAACTCCGACAAGAACGATTGTCACAATTATTTACGTCGGTGGCACTTCAGACAACCTTACTTACGTCTACCTTTCTCCACGTACAAAATACCATCTTAGACGTATTAGTCGACACACGCCATGGAAGAATAAGCGCGTTGCTAATATCACCTGAGCGATGAGATCAACAAAATCAAGGCACATCTACCACCATCTTTTCAGCTTCCAGCGATTCCCGATAAATCTATTAAATATGTACACTGTACAGCCTCATCAGCATAAGAGGCAAGGTGGAACCGGAACATATAATTTCTAAAATCTCACTACCATTGCTAGCTTCAGAGAGCTTTGTACTTTTTCATATTCTATCAGTTCCGGTAAGGACAAATAACACCTTCATGGCAGTTCAGCCATCATTCCCTTATCTCCTAATAAATCTATATAGAGATAAGTACTATCCCATGATGGAGCAAGATCCCAACGCGTGCATATCTTTCAACAAGGATAGATATCTTTGCAAACAAAGCTACCCCATGTACAGAAAAGGTGCAAGGGTGAGCGCCTGTGAAATCAACTACATCAACCAGGACCAATAGTCACCGCTCTGTCACATCACAAAGGTGGATGATGGACCACACTGGATCCAGTTGAAGACGGCTAATCAATGGATATATTCATTAAATGAGAAAACAACGCTGAACGTAGTTTGTGGAGAAAACACCACTCGATTTACTTTAAAGCAAGCAGGACTACTTAAGGTGGAACCCGACTGTGTCATTAAACATCAGTTATTAACCATTCAAGGGCATAGTGTGTATCCGTCACTTAGCAGGTTAACATACACACCCTCGCAGAACATAACAGAAAACCTGACCACTAGTGAGCTTCAGCCAATATTATGGCAGTCCCACAATTACATGCCCCACTTGGAAGAATTACCTGAGATCAAGAGAAGACTCATGGAAGTGCAAAGTGATCTACCAGAAGGAATCGATCATCATGATATCCATCAGTACTCCGTGGCCAGTTTCTCCTTAATCATCATCATCCTGGCGATCTACATTAGTCTGAAATGCAGAAGCAAATCCGTTTCAACTAAAGGAAGTAGCCTCAAATTTAAACACCCCCCAGAAGCTCAAGACGCAGCCTCCACCCAGGACGAAGACTTCACCGCAAATGTTGGTTCCTAGAATAGTTGAATGAACATTCAACCGGGGGAGGATGTTAGTAATAAGAATTAGAAATCAAATTTTAGTTCCTAGTTTCCAATTTAATTGTGCTTAAAAATATGTAATTAATTAATTCAGCACATTCCTTTCATATAATCATATTTCACAGTAACTTAATGTTAGCAAATCATCACGATCATACGAAGAGCTCCAGACGTAACTTGGCACCGCGACTGATAAACGACAAAACGTCAACGGCAAAACATGTGAAATTCGCCTGAAAATAAATTCACGTCAAAAACTGCTGACCAGAGCGGTTATTCTGTAACTGTGAAAAGTCTAGTGAAAAGTCTTTTCAGTGAGAATTCCAATAAATGCGATTCTGGAACGATGAGAACGTGAGTTTATCTGTCAAATTATTTCATGGTGAAAAGTAATTTCTCACCAAAATTTTTCTAGTGAGAAATGTGAGAGCTTGTCATTATCAAATCACAACAGTTGTGAGAAGTGTGAAAACTTTTAATTTTCAAAAAAAATATGGGAGGAGTGTGCCACTCATTTAAATGCTTTTAAATTTAAGTAGTAATGTGTAACTTTTTAAGTTCAACGGTTTTTACAAAAAAAGGGAAATTTGAAATTAAAATGTAAAACCATGAATTTTGAGTGCAAACCCAAATTATAATTGCTCACCTCTGGTGGCTTCTTCTTTGCTCTATAAATGAAAATACTGTTGCCATTTTAAATGTTACAAAGTCTTATCTACAAAGTAGGCCACTCGAATAAGTACAAAATATGACATAAAAGCCCACGTTTGACGTTTATACAAGTGAGAATTTCCAATGTGAGCTACATTCAGCTCATTTGTCACTGGAATATCTCACTTTTGGTTATAGAATCGCTTTGCTGACAAAAATGAGAACTCAAAGTGAGAAGACCCGATGAGAATGAGAATGAAAAGACTTTTCACGTTTTCACTTTCTCATAGTTACCACTCTGGAGGCTTCGGAATGATCGTGATGATTTGCTAAGCAGTATATAAGAAAAAAACATGATTAAATAAACAGTCAGTTAGTTATTGTCATTCGAAGTGTTTTACTATTTTTAACTAGTCGAGTAGTCGAGGTTTAGGTGCAGTCGGCTGCAATTCATTAAGTCAAGGTTTACGTGTCTTAGACTTAACCAAAATCAAATGCCCTGAACTCTCAGTCTTTGAAATTTGAAAGCGTCCTCGATAGGAAAAACTCCCCTCTGCGGTGGCGGTATCTGATGGCGCCCTGCAGGTAGGGGAGCAGCTTCCTTCCCCACCCTGCTCCACGGCTGTTTGTCTCTCGGAGAATGTTATCCTCAAGCAGGCGGAAAATAATTTAATCGCGCCAGGTTTTAAAGCGCTTCGTAAAAGTCGTAGGGATGGTCGAAGTCGTCAAGCCACCTCTGGTGATGGTGTCACCTTGAGTTCCTCACCCCGCGTTCTAGTGACAGAGTCGACTTCTGATACGGCCTCGATATCAACCTCTTCGCCTCCAATAGTAGGTGATCCCGCGGTCACTGAAGCTGCTGATCCTCTGGGACCTTGTATCCCTATGGTTACTGTCCCAAGGCTTTAGATAACTTCATCTCGCGTTTCTCTCCCGAAACTAAGGTGGAGACTATCCTCGAATACTTAAGAATGAAATCTCTAGATCCTGGAACGGTTTTGTGCAGAAAAGCCAGCAAGGCTTCCAAGCCTGTTGCTTCTTTTGTTTTGTCTGCACCGCCTGATATTGCCGAGACTATCTTGGACCCTGGTTTCTGGCCTGCAGATGCCCTTACCAAGCTTTATGTCTCGTCTACCCGTACTCGAACCCATCATGCAAACGCTTCCACTCCGAGCGCTCCGCTGATGCCAAAAAACTCGAGACGCTTTCCCTCTACTACCAGAACGTAAGGGGACCAGGTCTAAAACTAATCACATCCTTCAAGCAACGGCGGCTAGTGGGTTCGATGTCATAGCATTCACTGAAACCTGGCTCCATGAAGGCATTCTTAATGCTGAACTCTTCGATTCCTCTTATCAAGTCTTTCGGAGGGACCGTTACACTGACTCGGAAGCTCGTGGGGGTGGCGTACTTCTTGCTTGCAGCAGCCATCTTAATTGTAGCCCAATTTCGCCATCACCGTGACGTTGAGCTTGTCGCTCTCAAAATTTCCTTTTCTAAATCTAATCTCTTCCTGCTGTGCAGCTATATCCCACCATATATGATAAGCACTCTTGACGACGGAGGTAAAAACCATTATGATATTCTCATCTCTTGTGTTGATCATATCCAGTGTATGATGAACACCGGCGATGAGCTACTGCTTCTAGAAGATGACAATAAATACCTCCCTGAAGGGAACTGTTATGTACCAAAATCGAAGGACCAAGTCTGCTCGTTGACACCAAGTTGAATTACAGTTTTAGCACCTTAAAACCCAGGTTTAGGGCTATCTTGAAGAGCGGCTCGTTGCTCTTTAATCCCTTTGCTATTCAAGAACCTAAAAACCTTCACTTTACTTCACCTTACTTCGATTGTTATAATGAAATATATAGCTTAAAAAACTAAAAAATACGCTTTAATTTTAAAATGAACTAAAAAGAAAAAAATAATTTTGAAGCTTTTATTGCTCCAGCCAGTATAGGGTACAACCTACCTTTCGAAATCAGGCAAATAATTAAATTAATGAAGTTATTGGTAAAAATTATAAATATAACTTACTTAAATGTAAAAAAGCGTGGGCATCTTGACCTACATATATTATTATTTTATTAACACTGGAGCTTTTCGTTAGCGGCCCACGCTTTTTTCCATTTAAGTAAGTTATATTTATAATTTTTACCAATAACTTCATTAATTTAATTATTTGCCTGATTTCGAAAGGTAGGTTGTACTCTATCCTGACTGGAGCAATAAAAGCTACAAAATTATTTTTTTCTTTTTAGTTCATTTTAAAATTAAAGTGTATTTTTTTAGTTTTTTAAGCTATATATTTTTATTTTCTATTTTTTAGTGTATCATATATCTTCCGCCATTTTGTTGTGGCCGCCATATTACTTTTGCTGTTCTGATAACTTAGAAAGCAACGCTCAGTTTAAGACAAGAAAGCAATAATAAAAAAGGAAATACGGAGTAGAAAAATGCATAAAAATTCAAAATCATCGAATTTGCACCTAAGCATTTCTGGCCTTTTACTGTAGATATGTGCAATATTTTTCAGCTCATTTTAAAATAAAAGCGTATTTTTTAGTTTTGCTAAACTATACATTTTTAATTTTTTACTTTTTAACCTTACGTCTTCTTCCGTTTTGTGGTAGTCGCCTTGTGAGGTTTAAAATGACATCACACGGTTTAATGTATTCTACTCGTCATACTCTTCCATTTGATACCCTTATCGAGGGTGTTGTAAAGAAAAAGAAAATCCGCCATTTTGTAACGGCCGCCATTTTGAATTTGGAATGACGCCACACAGCTTATAGTATTCTACTTGTCATATCCTTTCTTTTGATACCCATATTAAGCGGGTTGGAAAAAAAATTAATCCTCTATTTTGTGTTGACCGCCATTTTGAATTTGGAATGACGATATAAAGCTAATTGTATTCTATTTGTCATACCCTTTCATTTGATACCGATGTCGGGGGTCGGGGGACACAATAGAAAAATTCGGCCGCCATCTTGGAACCGCCATCTTGATTATTTCACAAAATGGTCAGATTGCATTGTCACGCGAACTATACATATGTGCAAAATTTGAAGTTGATCGGTTAAATGCAAGTGGCTGAAAATCAAGTTGCAAGATTTGTCTTCATACATACCTACATACATACATACATACATACATACAGGTGAAGCTAATATAAAGCGTATAAAAAAGAGATCGATTTTAAACGTAACTTTTATTGACTTCTTCACTATTTGGTAGTTGATACAAGAGTGAGAGTTAATTTTTGCTGAAACTTCCTGATAACTCGATATCAGTGCAAAAATATATAGTTTAAAAACACTAAAAAATACGCTTTTATTTTAAAATGAGCTAAAAAGTAAAAAATAATTTTGAATGTAAAGTTTTTATTGTTCCAGCCAGAATATGGAAACAACCTACCTTTCGAAATGTAAAACAGCGTGGGACTCTCTTCCTATATTTATTAACACCGGAAATTTTCGCTAGCGGCCCACGCTTTTTTACTTTTTAGTTCATTTTAAAATAAAAGCGTATTTTTTAGTCTTTTTAAACTATATATTTTTTATTTTCTATTTTTTAGTCTATCGCCATTTTGTAGAGACCGCCATATTGGATTTAAAATGACGTCACACAGTTTACTGTACTATACTCGTCGTACGCTTTCATTTGACACCCATGCCGAGGGCGTTGTAAGGAAAAAGGTAAAGCGCCATTTTGTGTTGACCGCCATTTTGAATTTGGAATCACGCCACACAGTTCTGTATTCTAATTGTCACACCCTTTTCATTTGATACCCATACCGAGGGTGTTGTAAAGAAAAAGGTAGTCCGTCATTTTATGTTGGCGGCCATTTTGAATTTTGAATGACGCCACAGAGCTAGTAGTATTCTACTTGTCATTTCCTTTCATTTGGTACCCATATCGAGTGGGTTGTAAAGAAAAAGGTAGTCCGCCATTTTTTGTTAGCCGCCATTTTGAATTTTGTGTAACGCCACATAGCTAATTGTATTCTACTTGTAATACTCTTTCATTTGATACCCATGTCGGGGGTCGGGGAGTAAAATTGCAAAATTTGCCGCCATCTTGGAACCGCCATTTTGATTTTTTTACAAAATGGTCAGATTGCATTGTCACGCGAACTATACATATGTGCAAAATTTGAAGTTGATCCGTTACCTGGAAGTGGGTCAAAATCAAGTTGCAAGATTTGTTTACATGAAACATACAACATACAGGTCAAGCTAATATAAAGCGTATAAAAAAATATAGTTTAAAAAAACTACAAAACACGCTTTTATTTTAAAATGAACTATAAAGGAAAAAATAATTTTGAATGTAAAGTTTTTATTGCTTCTAGCTGAAGCAATAAAAATTTTACATTCAAAATTATTTTTTCCTTTTTAGTTCATTTTAAAATAAAAGCGTATTTTGTAGTTTTTTGAACCTATATTTTTTAAACGCTTTATATTAGCTTGACCTGTATGTTGTATGTTGTATGTTTCATGTAAACAAATCTTGCTTACCTTTCGAAATGTAAAAAAGGGTGGGACTCTTTACCTATATTCTTATTTTATTAACACCGGAACTTTATGTTAGCGCCACATGCTTTTTTACATTTCGAAAGATAGGTTGTTTCCATATACTGGCTGAAGCAATAAAAACTTTACATTCAAAATTATTTTTTCCTTTTTAGTTCGTTTTAAAATAAAAGCGTATTTTGTAGTTTTTTTAAACTATATTTTTTATTTTCTATTTTTTAGTCTATTATATGTATGTGTTCCGGCATTTTGTAGTGACCGCCTTAGATTTAAAATGAAGTCAAAAAGCATACTATACTGTACTCGTCATACACTTTAATTTGATACCTATACCGAGGGCGTTGTAAAGAAAAAGGTAAACCGCTATTTTGTGTTGACGGCCATTTTAAATTTGGAAAGACGCGACAAAGCTAATGGTATTCTAATTGTCACACCCTTTCATTTGATACCCATACCGAGTGGGTTGTAAAGAAAAAGGTAAAGCGTCATTTTGTGGTGGCCGCCATTTTGAATTTGGAAAGACGCCGCACAGCTAATAGTATTCTATTATCATATCCTTTCATTTGATACTCATGGGTCGTGGGTCGTAAATAAAAAGGTAGTCCGCCATTTTGTGTTTGCCGCCATTTTGAATTTTGAATGACGCCACACAGCTAATTGTATTCTACCTGTCACGCTCTTTCATTTGATACCCATGTCGGGGGGTCGGGGAACACAATAGCAAAAATCGACCGCCATCTTGGAACCGCCATCTTGATTTCCTTACAAAAGGTCAGATTGCATTGTCACGCGAACTATGCATATTTGCAAAATTTGATGTTGATCGGTTATATGGAAGTAGGTCAAAATCAAGTTGAAAGATTTGTTTACATAGAACATACATGCACATACATACAGGTGAAGCTAATATAAAGCGTATAATGACGTCACACGGCTTAATGTATTCTACTCGTCATACTCCTTCATTTAATACCCATATCGAAGGTGTGTAAAGAAAAAAGTAGTCAGCCATTTTGTGTTGGCCGCCATTTTGAATTTGGAATGACGCCATAAAGCTAATTGTATTCTATTTGTCATACCCTTTCATTTGATACCCATGTCGGGGGTCGGGGAGCACAATAGCAAAATTCGCCGCCATCTTGGAACCGCCATCTTGATTATTTCACAAAATGGTCAGATTGCATTGTCACGCGAACTATACATATGTGCAAAATTTAAAGTTGATCGATTATATACAAGTGGGTGAAAATCAAGTTGCAAGATTTGTCTACATACATACATCATACAGGTGAAGCTAATATAAAGCGTATAATAAAAAAAATATATAGCTTAAAAAAACTAAAAAATACGCTTTTATTTTAAAATGAACTAAAAAGAAAAAAATAATTTTGAAGCTTTTATTGCTCCAGCCAGTGTAGGGAACAACCTACCTTTCGAAATCAGGCAAATAACTAAATTAATGAAGTTATTGGTAAAAATTATAAATATAACTCACTTAAATGTAAAAAATCGTGGGCCTCTTTACCTACATATATTATTATTTTATTAACACTGGAGCTTTTCGTTAGCGGCCCACGCTTTTTTTACATTTAAGTAAGTTATATTTATAATTTTTACCAATAACTTCATTAATTTAGTTATTTGCCTGATTTCGAAAGGTAGGTTGTTCCCTACACTGGCTGGAGCAATAAAAGCTTCAAAATTATTTTTTTCTTTTTAGTTCATTTTAAAATAAAAGCGTATTTTTTAGTTTTTTTAAGCTATATATTTTTATTTTTTACTTTTTAGTCTACCATTTATCTTCCACCATTTTGTTGTGGCCGCCATATTACTTTTGCCGGTCCGATAACTTAGCAAGCACAGCTCAGTTTAAGACAAGAAAGCAATGATAAAGAAGGAAATACGGAATAGAAAAATGCAATAAATTCAAAATCATCGAATTTGCATTTCTGGCTTTTTACTGTAGATATGTGCAATATTTTTCAGATCATTTTAAAATAAAAACGAGTTTTTTAGTTTTGCTAAATTGTACATTTTTATTTTTTTACTTTTTGGTCTTCTTCCGTTTTTTGGTAGTCGCCATATTAGGTTTAAAATGACGTCACACGGCTTAATGTATTCTACTCGTCATACTCTTTCATTTGATACCCATATCGAGGGTGTTGTAAAGAAAAAGGTAGTCCGCCATTTTGTGTCGGCCGCCATTTTGAATTTGGAATAACGCCACACAGCTTATAGTGTTCCACTTGTCATATCCTTTCATTTGATACCCATTTTAAGTATGTTAGAAAGAAAAAGTTAATCCGCCATTTTGTAATGGCCGCCATTTTGAATTTGGGATGACGCCATAAGGCTAATTGTATTCTATTTGTCATACCCTTTCATTTGATACCCATGTCGGGGGTCCGGGAGCACAATAGCAAAATTCGGCCGCCATCTTGGAACCGCCATCTTGATTATTTCACAAAATGGTCAGATTGCATTGTCACGCCAGCTTTACATATGGGCAAAATTTGAAGTTGATCGGTTATATGGAAGTGGGTCAAAATCAAGTTGCAAGATTTGTCTACATACATACATACACACATACATACATACATACATACATACATACAGGTGAAGCTAATATAAAGCGTATAAAGAATACAATTTTACCGTAACTTGATTTAACAATGGTTTTCATGAATTAAACATTGAATTAAAGTGAATACAGGCAAGATTTTTAAGTATGTATAAATGTGAAAATTCGCAGCAGGAAATGTAGTTGTTACCGGATCGATTCTGTAAGATGTTCCTAGTAAGGTCAATCGATTACTTTCCTTATTACAGAACCGATTACTTTTACACGGCCATGTCCTAGGCTGGTAAGAGCTTACTGTCTCCCTTACAGGTAAGGACTTACTTCATGTAGGAAAGGTAATCGCTGAAAACAGCAATTACTACGACCTGAGGATGTAACTACTTACTGCCTTGTCCTAACTTCACTGTCGAATTTATTTCTTGCAGAAAAGGTATTGCTCCAATTATTTATTGCAACAGAAAATTAGAATTTATTGAGATATATTTTATTTCTTTGAAAATAAAAACTTTATCTTCCTCTATCTAAAGTTTATTTTTAAAAAAAATAAATTCATTTAAACTAAAATTAATCGTATTCTTAAATAAAAAAAATAAAAAATTAATTACATTATGTACACAGTACATCTAATCATTATAATAATATTATGATTCATTCATTTCGGGAAGCAACAGTTAACGAACGTATGCAATTTGCGCGTAAGCATTTTTTTATATGAAGTAAATGAACTTCTATGTGACAAATTGTTTTCATGCATTTTTTGCGAAATGAATGAACTTCGCTGCTGACACGTGAGTTCGTTGACAGCAGCATCGACTACATTATTACAATTTATTATTGTTTTTATATTGATTAATTTTAATTACTAAGCGAAATTTGTACATATATAGAATTTATGGAAATAAATATTTTTTAATTGTTGTTCAGAAACCGAAGTGGTTTTATTAAAGCAACACATTAATTAAAGCCTAAATTACACATACAATTTCGCATTTGCTTGTCCTTTCCAATTTTTTTTCTGCACGCAGACATTTTTGTGGTAGGTATCTATTTTTAACAGCACTAATTGCTGTTCTGATGTCCTGAATATATTATTGAACTTTTAGTGAGAAAATACTTGAGGCCTTACCTTAAGTATGAGCAGTAAATGAAAGGGTAATGATACCGATGTAAAATTTAAATCAAATTGAAATATCTACAATGAGAGCATCCATGTTATTACCCTTTCCATTACTCAACATGAACTTACTTGAGGTAAGGCTTTACAATTTCAAGTTTTTCAGACAAGAAATAGGCTGTGTTCCGAAATATAACCCAGTATACAGGCCAGTGGTAATGACGTCATTAATTGATGCCATATTTTACTTGTGTGAATCGGTGTGACGTAATGGTAATCAAAAAAATATTAAATATTGGAGGCTGAAACAGTTTCAAGTTGTAACACTTTCATGTATGCTGCCGTTAACCACAGCGTAAACGCTTGAATTTACCATTTCTCACTGGACAGTATGCTGGGTAATATTACGGAACACGGCCATAATCATTTACCATGGAAGGGCTGACCAATTTTCCTACTGGGTTAGAGAAAATGAAAATGAAAGTTAAATGTATAACTGTGAATTGATATTATTGAATGATAAGGTTAGGAATAAATGAACATGAGTAAAATAATTTAATTAGAAAGTTTAAGATTCCAAACATCCTCCCGCTCGTCAAGACTCGTCTTGACTATCATTAATAGGTAGCTTGTAGAGTTTGGTGATCGCTCGTTTGGGGCCGTCCATAAAGGAAGTCACAGTTTTTCAGAGGATTTTTGACTCCCCCCTCCCCTCAACAAATGGTCACTAGCCTTTAATAGAAACATTTATTTATGTACTGGAAAAAAAGGTAAAAGTGCAGTGAAATTCAAAATAGTGAAATTCAAACCGACATTTTTTGTGTAGTAAAAAATACATGAATTTTTTTCGAGTTTGGCATCGTTTCACCAGCAAAAATACGAATTTCTACCAATTACAATTTTAAACAATATATGTCGGTTTGCAGAAGACTAGATATTTTCTAGAGCTAAAGCTGTTAAATCATTGCAAAGAGAACGAAACATGTGAAAAGTGCGAAAATAAACCGAGCGAAAATCGCGAATGATAAACAACACGAAAATGAGGCCCACGATATTTGGAGGTTGGAAATCGCTGAATAACTCGAGTTGTCAAACTAAATTATGTAGCCTATTAGGGTTTGAATTCAAATTATTACTCAACTGAATTATTATTCCGGACGTCACATTTTCATGAACCCCCCCGCGCTCTCACAAATGGTCACATTTTGCTAGACCCCGCGCCCTCTCAAGCCGTGACGTCCTTTATGGATGGCCCCTTTGCATATTCCATTTTTTGTTTTTAGTGTTGCTATACTCGAACAAGTTTATCCCGGCCAGGATGCACTTCCAGAATCCTTCCTATGAGCCAGCGTGTGGGTGGAGTATTGTCTTCATCTATTAGAACTAGTTCTCCAATTTTAAGTGACTCTGTTTGGGTTCTCCATTTAGAACGAGGTTGCAACGCGGATAAATATTCATTTCTCCAACGTTTCCAAAAACCTTGAAGCATGTTTTGAATTTGATGCCATCTTCCTAAAGGCACACATAACAAACATTTGCAAAAAAACATTTGTCTAGCGAGTTGACAAATGTTTGACAAATGTTTGAAAAACATTCGTCAAACAGAAGGTGAAGCGAGAAAAATGTTTTCCGAAATGGTTGTTATTTCCTGTGTCTGTTCTGTAGGAAAAATAGATTTTTTATATGCCACAATTTCGACAAGATTTTCTTCCTGATCTCTCACTTCAGAAGCCACTGTTATAAAATATCCCCCTACGTTTAGATTTTTGTCAGTGTCCTCTAGAGTTGAATTAGACTTACAGGGGCACTAGATTTATCCCTTACACGCTGGTAAATGTCCGGGTTCAAAAATAATCTTCTTTCTTACTTCTTTTGGGGCATTAAAATTCAATTTGAAATGAGGGGCGGGGACTGTAAATAAGTAGTGTTGGGTTTTTTCTCTCTTACTACTTTTGGCGCAGTAAAATATCTAATTTGAAATGAGGCGAGGTGTGATTGTAAAATATAAATATATATCGTGAAGGCGTAGGTTTCTTACTCTTCTACTCTTACTCTGAGGCAGTTAAATGAATATTAGAATCAAACTCGTGAAAAAAGCATCATTGGTATTTATTTTCTTACTTTCTTTAATTTGCTTGTTTTTGTCAATTTGGCATTACAATGGCACCTCGCCCCATTTGAAGTATGACATTGTACTAGCTCAAAAGAAAATGAAGTGCCTTTTACAAACTCATTAAATAATCCTGTCCTACCCAACACTAGTGCCATCTTCATATTCTTTCTTTGAATCCGCTTTAATGTCTTTCACAGCCAGGGAAAATTTTCAGTGTGCCTCTTTGTCACAACCTCCTATTGATCCCTTCCACGGAAATGATAAGTCATTTGCAATTAATTTTAATGAATCAGTTCGCTTTATTTTATTTTTATAGTCGCTACTTGACTTATCCCACAAATTTCGATGAGTTAAAATTCAATTATTGTGGTTTTATCCTACTTCTCACTGGAGATGAATGTCCATCTACATAAAAGTGCATAAAAGTACTGAAAAATTTTCAACAAACATCAGATGTTTTCCATTTCATTTGGATTAAATCCAAACATTTTTAAAAATCCAAAAACTCCAAGACTCGCGTCCACACATAACAAACATTATTCAAATGTTTGTCAAACGTTTGTCGAATGTTTGTCAAATGTTTGTGAAATGTTTGTCAAATGTTTATCAAATGTTTGTTATGTGTGGACACGGCTTAAACGGGATATCTTGGTGCTGGAATATTCGCCTTCGGGAAGGATTGTTAACGGTTGCCCTATCAGAAAGTGGGCTGGGGTTAATGCATCTAGATCTTCCGGATCAGGTGAGAGCGGTGCGTAGGGTCGGGAGTTTAAAATCGCCTCGATCTGGGTAAGTAATGTGGAGAACTCCTCCAAGGATAGTATGGTTTCTCCCACTACTCGTCTAAGGTGGAATTTCGTAGACTTACCATGTGATTGCACCTTGTGATTAAAAACTGATACCACCGTAGTTGTTATTACATAAAAAATTTATTATCACTTTGTGTTTACAATGTTTAGTATTAAATTTAGTTTTTATTACAATAGGCACTATAGACTTTTGGTAACTTTTTTGATTACGTATAGAGAGACCGTCTGCTATTGCTCGTATCAACTTTCGGAATAATAGCACCAAAAACGGAGATGCCGGAAATTGGCTATCTCGATAGGAACGGACGGGAAGCGGCTAGATCACTGAACTTTGAGTTCGGTGATCGATGGAGAGTTCCGATTGATCGTTACTGATCGTGTTTACCTTTTCGGAATATGTTGTGTGACTTTGCGTGAAACTTAGTAATTAAGTTTGTACGCGGTCACCACATACTCCCCCCCCCCAGCGTAGCGTTAACGGGATGTTACCGCTTTAGATGGCTTAGCTTCGTTGTCGCGGTCACAGCCGAAGGCTGGCTTTAGCCTGTCAATGGATATTGACTTGGTTGTGCCGTTCAATTTGACGACGAAGTGTTTTCGTAATCGTTTGATTACTTCATATGGGCCCTCGTATGGAGGTTCGAAAAGTTTTCGAACTCTGTCGACTCGTATGAAAACGTAGTCGGCGTTCTCCAGGGCTACTGGCACGTATGCATCCTTTTGGACGGCTTGCCGAGGATGTATTGCCTTAATGTTCTGCATATGAAAACGAAGGCGAGAAAGGAATTCTGACTCTTCAATTGGATTTTCATCGGTTGTGATAGAAATCGAATTGGGAAGTCTCAGGTTCTGACCGTATACGAGCTCGGCAGGTGAGCATTGTAAGTCGGTCTTGATTGCCGTGCGTATGCCTAACATGACAAAGGGCAAGTCTTCACTCCAATGAGTAGTGTTGTCCCTTGCCATTAGGGCTGCTTTTAGTTGCCTATGGAACCGTTCAACCATCCCGTTTGCCTGAGGATGGTAGGCGGTTGTCCGGATTCGATGAGTGCCGAGTAATTTGGCAACTTCATTGAACAGTTTCGATTCGAACTGGGTACCTTGATTGGTTGTGATCTCAAGTGGTACGCCGAATCGTGGGACAAATTCAGTGACGAATCTTTTTGAAACTGTTGAAGCTGAGATATCCTGAATTGGGTATGCTTCAGGCCATCGCGTGAATCTATCGACTATCGTTAAGATATAAGAGTATCCACGAGATGGGGGTAGTGGTCCCACTATATCCATATGGATATGGTCAAATCTATTATTTGGAAGTTTGAAAGCTTCCAATGGTGATTTGGTATGCCGTGAAACTTTGGACTTTTGGCAACCTAGGCATGATCGAGACCACTCATTGCAGTCTTTATTGATCGAAGGCCAGAAGTATTTCTTGGTAACGGCTCGTCTTGTAGCAGGAATACCAGGATGAGATAGACTATGTTCGGTGTTGAACGCTAGTCTACGTAAGGAAGTGGGTATATAAGGCCTAGGAATGCCTATACTAGTTTCAATGGTATTGGTGTGAGAACTAGTTTTACCCGTGAGCCGTTGCTGGGGTGTTCTTGTAGAGACTTCAACTCTGTGTCACCTTGTTGAGCCTGGGCTAGTGTAGGCAGGTCGAAGGTGACCGAGTCGGTTGCTAGTGAACGCGACAAGTAGTCTGCGACAACGTTTTGTTTACCCGACACATGTCTGATGTCTGTGGTAAACAGAGAGATTAGACCCAAATGTCTGGTCTGTCTAGGGGATCGTTCGGTCTTTGTGTGAAGAGCGCGAACCAGTGGTTTGTGATCAGTATAGACCACGAAATTGCGTCCTTCAACGAAATAACGGAAGTGTTTGAACGCTGCATAGATTGCGAGAAGTTCGCGATCGAATGCAGAGTACTTCCGTTCTGTTGGTGACAGCTTTTTGGAATAAAAAGCTAGAGGTTGCCACCGATGACCGTTGAATTGTTCCAAAAAGGCCTCCGATTGCATAATCTGAAGCGTCAGTCGTTAGACTGTATTTTGCATCCTCGATTGGATGGTTCAGCAGAGTTGCTTCAGCCATCGAGGTTTTAACCTTGAGGAATGCTGCCTGACATTCTGCTCGCCAAGTAAATACTTTATTGGCACGCGAGTGGTTGAGAAGTTCTCTCAAATGCTCGTTTATCGGCACCAACTGTTCAGCCAATTTTGGTATAAATCGGTGATAGAAATTCACCATTCCCAGAAACTTCTGGATCGATTTGACAGAAGTTGGAGGTGCGAGATCAACGATAGCCTGAACCCGATCGGAGGATGGAAGTATTCCATCCTTTGTGATGCGGTGGCTTAGAAACTTAATCTCTTGTGCACCAAAAACGCATTTCTCTAGCTTAATGGTTAAACCGAAGCTATCGAGGCGCTTAAAGAGCTCTTCGAGGTGAACGATATGTTCTTCCTCGGTTTTACTGGCGATAAGTATATCGTCCAAGTATACATAAACGAAGTCGAGGTCTCTCGTAACTTCGTTAATAAACCTTTGAAAGGTTTGGGCTGCGTTCCGTAAGCCAAATGGCATACGAGTAAACTCATATAGGCCGAATGGCGTAATGAGTGCAGTCTTATGCACGTCTTCTGGGGCGATTGGCCTGTGATGATATGCACGTACCAAGTGAACCTTCGAAAAAATTGTGCAACCGTGAAGATTCACGGAATAATTCTGTATATGCGGGATCGGATATCTATCCGGCACAGTGACAGCATTCAGGCGACGGTAGTCGCCGCATGGCCTCCAATCATGTGAGTCCCGTTTAGGGACCAGATGAAGTGCAGATGCTGCGGGGGACGACGAAGGTCGACAAATGTTTAACTGGAAGGTTAAAATTGGGCGGTTTTGTTAACGAAGCGTACTTCGTTAATAGCTTTTTATATATGCCGGTAATTAGGCATGGATGGGATTCGGGGTTGTAGTCGACTGTAGCGCACACGTTAATTTTAAAATTCGTGCGCTGGTCTACTAAATGTCGATACTTGAAATCGACGCACAACTCGAACTTCGTTAAGAAGTCCTCCCCAATAATGGCTTTTGTGGTGGCGGCTATGATAAAGTTGTGAACATATCGTCGGCGTAAGCCGAGATGGAGTTCAAGCAACTTTGTGCCGAAAGTTCGGATCAGTGATCCGTTGGCCACATGCAGAAGGACGTTCGGGCTTAAGTTATGGGCCGGGAACGCCTTGGCGGGAACAATTGAAACGTCCGAGACCGAATCAATCAGGAAACCCATCCGATTGTTGGTGTCACGGACGAACAAACGATAAGAGCGGCCAGTTATTTGCTCGCTCATATCGACCCCCTGTCTCTCTAGTTTTTTTAGAGGGCTTGGTAGTGGACGGTTTCTTTGCCGACTTGGCTTGTCCACCACCAAAACTGCAGGGGGCCTTGCACCTACGTGCTTCACTACCATAGCGGTAGTGGAAATATCACAGGCTACCCGGCAGTTTGTTGGCCCCTGGTGGCCGATTGCCCGAGGGCTGTGAAGGGCCGCCCTGCCGATTGGTAGGTATTCGGCCTCTTGTACTTTGCGGGCCTTTCACCAAAGTATCCAGCTTGGATGTCAGCTTATTGATGGCGCTTTCCAGCGACATCCATGGGGCCTCTGTGTTGGCCGAAGTCAGTAGCGTACGCAGGATGAAACCATGGGGGTTTCACAAAACATATTTTGTACACATATTGGGTAAAAAAAAGTTTTCTCATGTAATAGGACTATGTACTTATATTATATTTTATGTTATTTCACTATAAAAATAATTACCTATAGGTATATTTTTATCGCAATTTTTTTATTGAAAATTGTGAAGAAACATAAATAATAATTTTTGACCATTTTTCGAATATCACAAAATGTCTTGTTTTTCTCCAAAAATCGTGGTCTCGTGGTGTGCGCAAGACTTTAGACTTTGATTTAGAGCATTTTTACAATTTTTTTACCGAAAAGAAGGGAACTACTCTGAAAACTTGGTGGCGCGTAGTTTTTGAGTCAGAAAATCGATTGGTGACATGAAAAAAAAATTTAAAAATTCCTTTTTTTTTTCAAATTTTGGCCAAAAAAGGCCAAAAAATTTGCCAAAAATGCGTCCAATTGTTTTTTGCGTAATTTCATCTGAAAAGACGGAAAATTTCCTACAAAAATCTATATGGCCATCCCGAAACTCAGAGTTTGTCAAGAGCTATAAATAAATGAGAAATACGTGATTTTTAAAAAATCGCGTTTTTTTCAATAACAATTGTAATTCCTAAACGGCGCACCCAATTGCGCTAAAAAAATTTTTTGTTATATCACATCGAGTTCACGAACATATTCCCAAAGTTTGAGAGATATTTATTTTTTTGCTATCCCGTTTGAAAAGAATCCGCCATATATTATACATCGTTATTCGGAATATTTTTTTAATTGTTTAATAAGTTGATATATTTATTAATTATAATTTTTCCTATTATTATTGGAATCATGGGGGGGGGTTTAACCCGCAGTAACCCCCCCCCCCCTGCGTACGCGCCTGGCCGAAGTTACTCCGACAGCGGACGTGTATGAGGCGCCTCCGTGTGGAAGCACCTCCCATACTTTGTCTGCTGTGTTGGCCAGCCCTGCTAGCGTTTGATCGCCAGCTGTGGCCAATGTGACCAGGATGGCCTGTGGAAGTCTCCTCTCCCACAGGGTCCGGATCAGGTCTTCATTGACCGCCGTCGATCCGCCGGCTAGTGCCTTGAGAGCCTGGAGGAACTCCGAAAGTTTTCGGTCTCCAGGCTCTTGCACCGACAGCAGCTGCTCGAGCCGGCGCTTCTCCGAAGTGCCGTACTTCTCGAGCAGGTGCTGTTTGAGTTCCTCATAAGAGGAGGTGGAATAGTCGACGGTGCCAAGCCGCATTGCCGTTACCGCCTCTTCCGGCAATGCGGCCATAACGTTGTAGACCTTACCACTATCCGCTTTGTAGCCCGCCTTCTTAAACATGATTTCCGCCTGGTAAAACCAGGAGGCGGGCTGGTGTACCCAGAACTTCGGGATGTCCAGTTTCGTCAGTTTGACGCCATCGACTCCCGAAGTTCCGGGCTTTGGTTCCTCCGCCTGTGGAACGTCTTGTTCCATAATATTTTCTTCCGTTCTCGACATATTGAAATTCCTTAAAAAAACGATGAGAAAAAGAAAATAAAAAAAGGGGGAAATGAAACGAATCAGAAAAGCTACCAATACGTCCGAAGAAGAAAAAAAGTCAATGTTGTGTTAGATAGCTAATAGTGATAATTATATAATATTATAGTGGAAACAAAACATGAAAATGACTCAAAAAAAAACTCTCGGTGTAGCAATGAGTTATTAATTGCAGCTTAATATTAAATCGTACTTTGAACTTTCATTTCTTTTAGAAATACGTAAAATTTGTTTAATAATAAAAAAAGGTTATCTATATGTACATATATATGGGGGAAAAAATATATATATATATAAATTATGTATGGATATATAAGAAATATTGTGTATATATATGCATGTATGCAAAAAATGTAATTTAGAATAAAAAAAATGTATATAAAATGTGTTTGTATATATGTGAGAAAAATATATATATAAATTGTGTATGTGTATATAAGTAAATTGTGTATATATATTTTTCTCACATACTTTATGGCCGCCTCCCATATCCCATCGAAATGTGGTACCCTTGGTGGTATAAAATTCCAGTGAATTCGGTTCTGTGAAAGAAAGCTAAAGATTAATGGATTTTAATAACTAGTTAATGCAAAGCGGTGTAAATCACTACGTAGTTTTCGTCCACCAACAAAGTTTGTTGCATTATCGCAAAAGATTTGAGCCGGTATGCCACGACGAGAAACAAACCGTCTGAGACATGCTAAAAAAGCTTCGGCAGTTAGGTCTGTTACAGCTTCTAGGTGCACGGCCCTAGTAGTCAAGCAAATAAAAAGTGCGAAATATCCTTTTATTTGTCGTACACCTCTGGATATACGTGCGCACAGCTGAATCGGTCCTCCGTACTCGATTCCAACGTTAAAAAACGGGCGCGTTGGTTTCATTCTCGCTTCAGGCAGGGGGGCTATTAACTGGGCGCCTCGAGTAACTCGGTGACGAAAACAGGTCATGCATTGATGATATATCTTTCGTACTATATCTCGTAAGCCCAATATCCAGAAGCGTTGTCGTAAGATTCCCATGACAGTCGACGGTCCAGGATGAAGATGAGTTATGTGCCATGCGCATACGAGCAGACGACAAAATGGATGATCCTTGGGTAATATTACTGGATGTTTTGCATCGAAGTTATAGTTGGAGTAGTTTAGTCTTCCTCCAACTCGGATGACGTTGTTAGAATCCAGAAATGGACACAAGGCAGCTAGAGTACTTTTGGCATTCACCGCCTGTCTCCGCCTTAAGTTTTCCATTTCTACCCAAAAGTGTGTTTGTTGCACAATTCGAAAACATAGGATTTCACCTTGATTATATTCAGAAGCAGTTAAACATTTTAATTTACGTTGAGACGGTTGACACCTTCAGTTGTGAATGAAACGGGCACAATAGGAGAAGATCCGAAGAATCTTGGCATATGATGAGTGCTTAGTGAAGATTGTGGAAGTTGAAACTTGTTGGCGAAAGCTAGAGACTGAATTATTTTGTTTCAATTCGTCGGTGGTATCGAATGTCACCTTTCTGGATTCCTTACATGGCAGGGTTATTGGTTCTGTTTGTAACCATCTTGGACCATTCCACCAGATGTCTAAGTCTAGTATCTGCGACGGTGATACTCCTCTCGATGCCGGGTAAGCTGTTTTAGAGGGGCTACTTTGGTCTTAGCCGCAACCAAACGGATATATATCTTGTCTTGGACAGCATTACGGCAGTACACACAGCAGCGTAACTACGTTCAGAGGCGTCACAGAAGCCATGTAATTGAAAACGATTTCTTTCTAAACAGATGCATCTGGGGATTCGGATTGAGACTAGCAGCGGAAGTTGCTCTTTGATTACTCGCCATAATTGTACCAGTTCGTTCGGAAGAATATCATCCCAGCCATACTGGCATAACCATAATCGTTGCAGTAGGATTTTCACAGACACTGTTACTGGAGCAAGCCAAGCCATTGGATCGAAAATCCTTGAGGATTCGGAAAGTATCTTCCTCTTTGTAAATTCAGATGACTCCGGCAATATTAATTTGTAAAGGAAGGTGTCGATTTTGGGATCCCACTGGATACCCAGAACCTTGGTAGTTAACATATTTTCATCAATCGCTAATAATCCTGCTGCAGCGTTTATTTCATTGTCACAAGCAGTGCATTCAGGCGCATTGGACATCCACTTGGTCAAATTGAATCCCTTAGCTGCTAGCATCGTTTGAAGGTTTCTCTTGATTCTTAATGCATTGATCAAAGAATCTGCTCCACTTAGGAGATCATCCATATAGAAATGTCTCTTGATAATTACTGATTCTTGAGGATATTTATCTTGAAACTCATTTGCGTTTTGACAGAGAGCATAACTTCGAAAGCTTAATAGTATTGCAAATAAATCCCTTTGAATTGTAGACCCTACCATTAACCTTTCATTTAAAGAGACTCCGGAAGTAGATTTGTAGGATCCATCGAACACGACTCTGATTTTTGGAGTTGAAGTAAGCTTAAATACGGCGTGATGAGGAAGAAATAAAAGGCTGTTTCCGGTTTGGTAGCTATCTTATCAGCCAGAATGAGCTCCATATGTCCCAATTCTTCATATTCTCTCTTCATATATTGCTCCTTGAAAATTGCGTCTCTTTGAAACCTTTTCTCCATAGTGTAGAGCCGTTTTATTGCTTGAACCGATTCACCCAGCTCAGCCACTTCAGTCTTAAATGGCAAGCCTACTGCATAACGATTACCTATCTGTGTTAAATGTCTTTGGAAATGTAACTCACACCATTCTTCCTCATCTGTTAATAATTCCCCTTTTTGCTCTATTTCTTCTACTTCCCAGAAGCGTCGCAATGTTTTATCTATATTTTCGAGAGCTTGAAGGTGGAAGTTCCTTACTGGATTGGGTGAAAACGAAGACGAGCCTACAGGTACCCAACCAAACATGGTCTCTTGACCGATGAGCTGAACACTACTGTCATACAATTTACTTTCACTTCAAAAACGTATAATGTCTATTTCAGACGGTTCCTTGAAATTCGGATCGGCAAGTTGGAGATTCTTTAGAACTTCTAATTTTGAGCTTAATACTGTTGAAGGTGGGACTAACGAAGTTAATTTATTCATTATATATGCTTGCACTCTCAAGCCATCCATTTTACTCCACCTAGGGAACAATTGGACCACCATTCTCCCGCTAGTGAAGCTTACTCCTGCCTCCACAATTCCATTAATACTGAATCTTGCACCTCCCTTCGGAGGTTTAATCGTTGAGCCCGAGCTTTCGACAATAGAGAAATCTGAGAACCAGAGTCTAAAAGTATGCGACATGGTACAAATCGTCCTTGGTGGTCTAACACATTGACCATTGCAGTAGGTAGTTGAGCAATTTCGCGGTGTGGGGACTGCGGTTTTGATCTACTTGATTTTCTACGCAGGTACTTAGAGATGTCAAGGCTGGATATTTCGCTGATACAGCGTTGATAGAATGGTTGATTGAAGCGGAGTTGATAGGAGAGGGGTTGATTGTAGCAGAGTTGATTGTAGAAGTGTTGATTGTAGCATCATTAGTACTAAATGATGGTATGGTTGCCACGAGTTCTCCTGAGCTATGAGCTGAAGTGGGATTTGGAGAAGGTTATATGTGCTGTGTTGGACCTGTGTTAACTCGACTTGACTCTCTATTAGGGTCAGCATCACCTGGCATATTATTTTTTCTAGGTTCATGTAACAGGGAATGATGCGATCCTTTACATTGACTGCAGCTCATTTTTGAACGACACGTGTGCACAGAGTGGTTGGCACCACGGCATTTGAAACACAAAGAATTTAAAATTACAAATTCTCGTCTCCTCACAGTTGGTTGGTTTCTAAAAATTGTACATTGATGAAGAAAGTGATTAGATTTGAATTTAGGACATACATTTTGGCTAGCGGGGGTTGAGATATGCATCGCCTTATAGATTGATGAGCACGTTTCGACATACCACCACAGACTTCTAACGTATTGTATATTTTGTTGAGAAAGTCGAGAAATTCTTGAAAGCTTGGGAAGTCCTTTTCTGACATTACTTGGGCCGACAACTCCCTGGTTTCATGATCCAGTTTTGAAACCCCAATATGAATTAACCAAGCGTCTCGACCTTCAGCTTCTTTGCCTAAACCCTTAAGTACCCGAATGGCTTCATCAAAGGTATCACTTAAGGTACGTAAAGTCCTAACAGAGGATTGATTGATTGAAGGTTGTTCCATAAAAAGTTTTATGTAAGAGTTGGCTATGTGAAATTTTTTATTAAAATGTTCGTTAAGCTTTCACCAGGCTTCAAAATAAGTTGCATCGGTGATATTCAAATGTCGCACAATTGATGCGGCTGCTCCTTTCAGGAGACCCTTTAAATATTGAAATTTTTGTGATGCGGACAAATTCTCATTGTCATGGACGCAAGTTTGAAATAAATCCTTAAATGATGACCACTCCCTATAGTCTCCTGAGAAGTGAGGTATATCTAGACGAGGTAACCTAACACTCATGAGTTGAAACTGGCCTTTATCTAACAACGACTGATTTAAGGTAGAGTGAAGTGTTCGGCACCGCTGCTTTTTCTTGCCCTTGATTCCTTTCACTCAATCCACGGTTCAACAACTTTTTCGCATCGAAATATTTCGCCTCAAATTCTTCCATTTCAGAAATTTGACCATCTATCACAAAATTCGTCTTCTATTTCTTGGAACTCGGCCCATGCCTCTTCTAGTTTTATTAACCTATTATTAATGTCTTCTTCATCCGTTTCATTACAAATACTGTCCGCGAAAGCTTTGATTCTCGTTAGGGTTCCCTTAACCCTTCCGCGTTTCTGAATTAAAGCACTTCTAGCATGATTACCGTGTGCGCACCAAGTTCCGAAAAATAATCAAAACAATTCTATTTAAATTTTCTATCAAAATGTCATATGCAAAATTCAAACCAAATATAAAATGAAATTCCAGAAAAAGCTACCAAATTCGTTATTGTAAAGTTCAAGTTTATTTATAAAGTTTCAAAAATTCTCAAAGTTTTGAATTACTTCAATTAAATAACAATAAAAACTATACTCAATTATTTTTGTCCCCTTTAATGTTCAATTTGGTTGCGCTTAACTACGGCCTTCCGCACACTTGTCCATAACATCAAAACAAAAACCGGTTTTATAGGCAAGGGGTCGCAGGGAAGACAGTTGTTCTTCCATCATTTTCCATCATTTGTTCACCCAAACATTTTCTGGTTTCACCGTCCATTACACTAACACAAGCATGTTTTCGTTCTCGGCAAAGCTGCTTTGCTGTGCTTGCACCCCACACTACTTCATAGGCATTACAATCGTTACACGAAAATGATGGAGAAAAGTGAGTTCCGAGTGTACTATTGAACTCATATTAAAACCGGTTTGAAATGATGGACAAGTCTGCGAAGGGCCTATGAGTATCGCACTGGTACATGTGGGTTACACCGTGTTGTGTCTTCACCAACCGACGACCTGAAAACCTACAAAATACCACAAAGAACATTATTCCCAAATTTATATGTGTTCTACTTATCTAAAAATGTTGGTTGTCCATCCGGATACTGAGTCTTGGCAGCAAACCATCTGTAAAATAGAATAACAAATTATAAAATTGTAAATATATACGAATTTAAAATGTAAATGTAAACAAACATAATGATAGCAAACGATTTCACAATTTCTTACAGGATTCATGCAAATTCACTTACATTAATTTCAAAACAATAACAAACATAAACTTACGAAGATTATTACCATTATAAATTTTATACTCACCTCGTAATGTAAACAAACACCGTCCACACCGCACAACACTTGTTACTGTCATTCCCAATTTGCTATTTCCTGTTCTTCGTTCAGTTACGGGATCAGCTGGTTTATAAATTTAACGAAAGGGGAATTGCCCCGCTCTATGAACCAGCTGATGAAATAACGAGTATTACTCATCTGGTCTCGTTTCCCGAACTTTGAGAAAAAACGGTGAAAAACGGCACTTATTATTAAATTTTAAAAGGATTTGAAATAGTCGAAAAGTTGTGAGTAGACACTTCTAAATCAACCGTGAAACCAAAAAAGTGTGTGAAATCAGAAGTGCGTGGCCTCCAAATAAAACTGAATTTTTTCGTTAATAAAAATATATTTAACGTGAACCCTTTTACACGGAAATTGTGAAATCGAACTTAAAACATTTGAATTTACTTTGAAACCAAAACTTAGAGATTGTGCGAATAATTAATTGTTGAATAAAAATTGTATTAAATTGTGAGAAACGTGAAGATGATTTAATCGTTATGCAAGAAGAAAATTCCTCATCCATCCTCCATCATATTCATACATCAACGTGGCTTCAACAACATATTTTTGGTCCTTCGAGCCGGATCGGAATTTAACGTGAGTGGCTTTAAATTCTTAAAAGATATTTTCTATTACACATAGAACTTATGCGCGGAGAAAAATATAGACAGTTTAAATATTTTCTTGTGAACAATTCATAATCGATTAACGGTCGTTTTATCGAATTTTATCCATCTTATACATAATTTATGTGTTGAGAAAAATACATACATATATTTAACTTTTTAAATATCCTCATGCAAAAATTTACAGTTTATGTGATTAAAAGTGAATTTATTGAATTTAAAAAAAAATACAGATATAAAATAACAGTTCTACATACAATATTAACGGTGGTGAAGCAATTGGTCTATATTTAAAAATTTAAATTCTTTTATGCGAATTATTCAATTCAAAAGTGGTTTGATTACATTTATGAAGGTATTTTAGTAATTTATAGTTGAATTTGGGTGGTGAACACAAATGACTAATTTTTAACGTTTTAAATCTTTCCTGCGAATAATTTATAATTAATGGACAAATGTGGTTTTATTATATTTATGAGGATTTTTAGAAAATTACATTTCGAATTATAGTGATAAGAACAAGTGACTTTCTATTTTAAATTCTAAATCTCTCACACGACAATTGCATATGCCTCATTCAAATTTTATGGTCCTGAGTACACTTCTTACACTTATTTTTTGAAACTCTACGATCGCGAACAATTAATAAAATCGTGTTAAAAGGGGGATATTATTTTATTTTTTTCTTCTCTCATCGTGTTAAATTTCTGAAACATGGACCGCCTTATCAAATTACAAATGGGCACTGGATCAAAGTTGGAAAAGGCGCTTTTAAATTATACAAAGGACGGGAAGGAACGTAAAACTAAATCTTATTATGAGAAGCGGTTGAAAACTATTGAGGATCATTGGGACGAGTTTAAAGCGAGAGATGATGAAATCATCTGCCCAAAAACAAATGAGGATGAGGAGAAGCCATACATACGTGATGACTACTATTCTACAGTGGAAGAAGTGTACCTTAGCACGTACGCACGCTTGAAGGATGACTTCAACGAATTGTTTCCGCCAGAAACGCCACCACCCTTAGACATCTCTCAAAGGCAGACAGCCAGTGGAGAAGAAGCTAAATTATATTATATATTAAATTGCAAAAGCTTTCCATTCCAACTTTTAATGGAGAGTATCAGAATTGGATCACCTTTTACGACCTCTTCAGGGGATTGGTTCACGACAATAAAAATATACCTGCCGCGCAGAAGCTGCAATACCTAAAATTATATGTTTCAGGGGAAGCCTATAATTTATTGAGTAAAATCACAATTTCCAATGCCAATTACCTGCCTGCATGGAAACTGTTGAAGGAGAGATACCATAATACACGACTGCTAGTGCGAACTCAATTGGATTTGCTATTTGGCCAACCTACTATTCGAAATGAAAACGCCCAAGGAGTAAAAACCATTCTGGACACCGTCAACGAGTGCATTACATCGTTGAAAAATTTAAGGATTCCAATAGTCGACTGGGATCCAATATTTGTACATGTAGCCGTGAAGAAGTTACCAGTCGAGACTCATCAACTTTGGGAGCAATCACTGGACAGGTCCAGCACGTTATCAACTTGGACTGAGTTGGAGGAATTTCTAATGAAAAGATTTAGAGCCTTGGAAGCACTGGACACGAGGAAAACAAACATCAAATATGAGAAGGAAAGGACCAGATCAACGAAAACATTCTTATAGAAGGAAGTAGAACTACTTGTGTCGTATGCAACGATAATCACCCCCTAAGGAACTGCTCAGATTTTCAAAAATTTGACTTTCATAATAAAAATGAAATTGTACGAAAAAAGGGTCTTTGCATAAATTGTTTAGGTGTCGGTCATCTGGCTCCACAATGTCCGAGCAATGTTTTTTTGTTTTTGTTTCCGTTGCCATAAGCGTCATCATACCCTTCTACATATCTTTCCTAATGATCAGCCTTCCGGATCTAATGCAATGAAAACAACAACTTTCAAGGCACTTACACCAGCATCCCATTCACAAACTATCAGTGAACAGAAGGAATGCAGCCCCCTTATAAATTCACTACATACCTCCACTCAAAGGGAAGTTTTATTAGCTACAGCGTTAGTTACCTTGCAAGGTCCAGGAAAAACCACAAGAACTTTTCGGGCTCTGATAGACCCAGGGTAGCAAGCTTCATTTTGTACCGAATACGTGGTGCAATCGTTGGGTCTTCGCAAATCGCCTGTCATCGCCAAAATATCTGGTGTAGGTCAGATTCCACTAGGAACTTCCAGGACAAAGGTCTATGTCGATATCGTCATACCATCAACTCGTGATACTGTGAAGCTGGAGGCTTTGGTGAAGAAGGATTTAGCACATCATCTACCGGCAAAAGCGATCACATCAACTAATTGGGCTCATATCAATGGTTTAAACCTAGCCGATTGTAGCAGTCGCTACTTATCATGTATATACGTTTTTTTGTAGTAAGTTTTATTCAGGTAGTTACTCAGTTTCTGTACTCGTTAATTTTTAATAGAGTGCTTTTGAATACGTCATAGTTTGGATTCTCACTACTACTAGGAAATACACTTGGAGAATTTAGGTTGACATATCACGTATGTATACACTGTACACAGAAACGAAATTTAAAAAACATAGACACACAAATATTGTTCAATAAAATAATTTTGAAATATTGTAATAGTGTTAGTTAGAAGTTCATTCGATTTGGAACTTCGACTATGTGAGATTATAACGGTTATATAAAAAGATAATGTAATTTTAATTCTTTCGATTACGTAACTATTAAAGTTTGTATATTAAAATAAAATAACGATATAAAATAAAAACTTAAAGTTTATTTAAATATATATTAATGAAAATATTATTGGCAATACGCGCATAGCATATTGCAATGAGATGGAGTTTGGCCAGCAGGATATTTAATTATGCCAACACCCCATTTCATTTTGGTGACCCCGAGCTGAGAAGAGCAGACAACCTTTTTCAAGAGAAGAAAAGTAATTTTAAAAGAAGCCCTGAAGAAAATGTAGAAAATTTGTGAAGAAACAAGAGAAGAAAAAAGAAGAAAGAAATTTTGAAGAGGAATTTAAAGGAAAAGAAGAAACTTATTTTACAATGAAGGGGAAGTTAATTACTCTTTTCAATTAAATATATTTTTCTTTTTCTCTAAAATATAAATTGTTCAGAATTACATACACATACATTACATTTACATAATTGAATATTGGTGACAATCCAACTTATTTTTCTTTCCGCATAAGGTGAATATTTTTCATTTTTCAGAAAGTTAAACGTGAATAAAATTTCGGTACAATTTATTTAAATTTGACTACTATTCGACTCTTAGCGCGAACGTCCACGGTTGTCGTATATAGTATCGCGAAGTTAAAGTAAAGTCGAAATTTTATTGAACTTCTTTTTACGTGAGTGTTAATAAATTGTGTTTAATATGAGTGTCCAAGGTGGTGAAAATGAAGGATTGAATAGGAATGGTGAAAGTATCAGTGCATCTGCTGTAAAGCTACCAACTTTCTGGTCCCCGTGCCCAGAGGCATGGTTTATTTTAACAGAGAGCCAATTTAACTCTAAAGGAATTAGATTGGATGAGACTAAATACGAACATGTCATCCAAGCTCTTCCTCTAGATATCATAATGAATGTATTGGATTGCATTCAAAACCCACCGCAAGAGAACAAATATGAAGCTTTAAAAACAACATTAATTCAACGTTTTACCGAATCTGAAGAAAGAAAATTGGAACAACTATTATGCAATTCTGAGATGGGAGATAGGAAACCATCAGAATTTTATAGATCAATGGAGATACTTGCCGGAGCTTCATCAAATTTAGGAAAGGACTTGATTAGAAAGCTTTGGATGCGAAAATTACCACCCAGTATCGCATTGATGTCTTCTGGAAAACAAAGCATCCAAGATCTTCTAATGTTAGCGGATAAAATTTTTGAAGTTGCAAGATTACAATATGTTTCATCCATCAGTGATTGTGCTTCAAATCCTTTTATAAACCAGTTAGGTCGCAATGTAAGTAGCATAGATTTTACTAAAAAGATTGATTATTTGGAAAATAAAATCGAAAATTTAACGGATTTAATTATGAAACTTACAATTAATAGAGGTAATGAATTTCATCATAGGTCAAGGTCTAGAAGTAGAAGCCGTGATTCACATAATAATAATAATAATAGTAAACCATTTTGCTGGTTTCATTTTAAATTCGGCGACAAAGCGAAAAGATGTGTTAAACCATGCAAATTTAATAACCAAAAAAACTAAATATCCCTTCAGCATGTTTTAAATATAATACCCCAAAAAAATCTAATCGACTATTTATTTTTGATAAAGAGAATAAGTTTAAATTTTTAGTTGATACTGGAGCTGATTTATCAGTCATACCGAATGCATTTTATGGAAAATGTAAGAGAAATCCACAATTAATTCTTTCTGCAGCTAACGGATCAATTATCCATACCTACGGAACAAAGCTTCTTAGATTGGACTTTGGATTAAGACGAGATTTAACGTTTCCGTTCATTATTGCAAGCGTCGACAAACCTATTATTGGCGCAGACTTTCTTTCAAGATTTAATTTGCTTGTTGATCTTAGAAATAAACGAGTGATAGATGGTAACACAGAGTTAAGTGTTAATGGAATCATTATTAAAACAAATTCTCCTTCACCCAGGCATTGTTCCTTTGATAGTGAATACAATAAAGTTTTATCTAGATTTCCCTCACTAACTCAGCCTCCACGCTATGATGTACCTGTTCAGCATAATGTAGTGCATACTATCACGACTAAAGGTCAATTACCATTTTCAAGACCTAGGAGACTCGACACGAATAAATTTAAAATAGCCAAATTAGAGTTCGAGCACATGGTAAAATTAGGTTTATGCAGAACATCGTCATCATCAGTCTCATCAGCACTGCACATGGTTCCAAAAAAGGATTCTACAGACTGGCGACCATGCGGAGATTACCGGAGACTAAACTCAATAACAATTCCAGACAGATACCCGATTCCTCACATTCAAAATTTCACGTTGAATTTGAATGGTTGTACCATATTTTCGAAGATTGACTTAGTGAGAGCTTATCATCACATACCTATGGCAGAAGAGGATATCTTTAAGACAGCGATAACTACACCTTTCGGTTTATTCGAATTTACTCGAATGCCCTTTGGACTTAGAAATGCTGCTCAAACATTCCAACGATTTATGGATAGAGTTCTAATTAGTTTGGAATTTGTTTTTGTCTACATTGACGATATTTTGGTTGCAAGCAAAAATGAGGAGGAACACAAGAAACATTTGGAGCAAGTTTTTGCACGTTTAGAAGAATACGGGATAAATATTAATCCAGGGAAATGTCTTTTCGGTGTAAATACTATTGAATTTTTAAGTCACAAGATTACGAAGGACGGGATTCTTCCATCTGAGAACAGAATTAAATTCATTCAAAATTTTCCTTCACCAACTTCAATTAAACAGATGCAACAATTCATCGGAATGGTAAATTACTTCCATAGATTCATTCCACGACTAGCAGAATTGTTAAGCCCCATTCATATGCATTTAGTTAGGGAGCTCAAGAAACCTAAGAATTTAAAAAATTTTGAATGGACTGAAGAATGCGAAGACGCGTTCATAAAGATAAAAAAAAAATAGGTAAAAAAACTTTTAAGTGAAATGGTTTTATTTGAAATCATAAGCTGTACCAAAAACTAGAAAATAATTAGAACACAAACATGGACCTTCTTGAGATTCCGACGTCTGGTAAGAAATAATGCAATAGTAGCCGTGCTGTTTTCTTATGTCGTATGCCAAGGTACCCTTTGTGTCGCTGCGTCAACGGATTAAGTAATATTCTGGGACTTTTAACAGACTAAAATAAAAACATGGGGCGCATTTGAAATATATTGGTGGGCTTGGAAACACATTCTTCTAGACAAGTCGTTCTTATTTAATTATACAGTGGATATACAGGTTTTTATGCGCCCCATGTTTTTATTTTAGTCTGTTAAAAGTCCCAGAATATTACTTAATCCGTTGACGCAGCGACACAAAGGGTACCTTGGCATACGACATAAGAAAACAGCACGGCTACTATTGCATTATTTCTTACCAGACGTCGGAATCTCAAGAAGGTCCATGTTTGTGTTCTAATTATTTTCTAGTTTTTGGTACAGCTTATGATTTCAAATAAAACCATTTCACTTAAAAGTTTTTTTACCTATTTTTTTTATTTTCTAGTTTTTAGTTTGATTTTTTAACATTAAAAACTCCCCAATATCGATTTTCAATGGATTTAAGACGCATTTGCAAAACTCATCCGCCATTTTGTATTTTCCAATTTTGATCACAGAATCGTCATTTGTGGTCCTGAAAACCCCCAATACCGATTTTCAATGGATTCAGAACACATTGGCAAAATTCATCCACCATATTGGCGCCGTCATTTTGAATTTTCAAATTTTGACCACAGAATCGTCATTTGTGGCCCTACAAACCCCCCGATACCGATTTTCAATGGATTCAGAACACATTGGCAAAATTCATCCGCCATATTGGCGCCGCCATTTTGAATTTTCAAATTTTGACCACAGAATCGTCATTTGTGGCCCTACAAACCCCTCGATACCGATTTTCAATGGATTCAGAACACATTGGCAAAATTCATCCGCCATATTGGCGCCGCCATTTTGAATTTTTAAATTTTGACCACAGAATCGTCATTTGTGGCGCTACAAACCCCCCGATACCGATTTTCAATGGAAAAGGAACACAATTGCAAAATTCGTCCGCCATCTTGGAACCGCCATCTTGATTTTTGTACAAAATTGTCAGATTGCATTGTCACGGGAGCTCAATGTGTGGGCAAAATTTCATAAGAATCGGTTCAGTAGAAGTAGACGAAAAAGCTGTCGCAAGATTTGAACCAAACAAACAAACAAACAAACAAACAAATATACGAGGTGAAGCTAAATAAAACCATTAAAAAGGCATTTATTTCAGCAACTTTATTAGTGCATCCAGCGGAAAATCCTATTTTGAAGTTGACTGTTGATGCATCAAACGTGGCGATTGGAGCGATGTTAGAACAAGTTAACAACGACGAGAATGAACCTTTAGCATTTTACTCCAAGAAGTTAAGCAGAGCAGAAATGAAGTATTCTACTTTTGACAGGGAGCTATTGGCCATGTATTCAAGTATTAAACATTTTCGACATTTTTTGGAAGGTTGTGAGTTTACAGTATTCACGGACCACAAACCTTTAACATCTGCAATTTGGACTAAAGCGGAGAGGAGTCCAAGACAAGCAAGACATTTGGATTACGTTACCCAATTCACCTCTGATATAAGATACATCAAGGGAGATTCTAATGTCGTGGCAGATACTTTATCGCGAGTAACTATGGAGAATAACAATTGTGACGCGGTAAACGAAACCGAAATAGATTTAAACATTATCGCTGAAGCACAAAAGGACGATATAGAGTTGAAGCATTTGGTTGAAAATCCAAGCAAGAATTCGAAATTTATTTTAATGGAAACAGATGTACCTTTGTCGGAAAGTAAAATCTGGTTAGAGTGTTCCACTAATAAAGATCGTCCATTCGTACCAAAAATATTACGAAGAAACATGTTTGACAGAATCCATAACTTGTCACATCCGGGAATAAGAGGTACTAGGAGATTAATTGCAAGAAGATATTTTTGGCCGAGGATGAATACTGATATTAATTTATGGGCGAAGTCCTGTATAGCATGTCAGAAGGCAAAAATCCACAGGCATACAAAATCTCCAACACAAAAGTTTCAGATACCAGTGGGAAGGTTTGAACACATCCATGTAGATCTGGTAGGTCCGTTACAGCCGGCAGAGGGATTCATATATTTGCTAACGGTCGTGGACCGATTCACCAGATGGCCGGAGGTATACCCACTGAAGAGTATGACAGCCAGCATAGTTGTTAAGACATTATATGAGCAATATTTTCCGAGATTTGGAATTCCATTATCAGTTACAACGGACCAAGGAGGTCAGTTTGAAGGAAGACTATTTGAAGAATTTTCTAAACTTTTAGGAATGCATAGGATTCGAACAACAGCGTATCATCCACAATCAAACGGCATGGTGGAGAGACTCCACAGGCAGTTAAAAGCATCACTTAGAGCTAAGATGAGTAATCCAAATTGGTTGTTGCACATTCCCGCTATATTACTTGGTTTAAGAACAACGGTTAAGGAGGATCTTAATTGCAGTCCGGCTGAATTGGTTTATGGGCAAACACTACGTATTCCAGGGGAATTCTTTGTGAGGGACCCGCACCACGTATCAGATCCAGCAGACCTAGTGACGCAGTTGCGAGGGCACATGCGGAATATTGTTCCAACGGACTCTAGAGATCAAAGAAGAAGTTTCTATATTCCAAAAGGATTACAGGATTGCGAATTTGTTTTCCTAAGGATCGACAGAAAGAGGGGATCCTTGCAGAATCCGTATGAAGGTCCTTTTCAAGTTATGAAGAGAGATAAGAAAGTTTTCACTATTAACGTCAACGGAAGAGTAACGGTGGTATCAATTGACAGATTAAAACCCGCTTTTATTGAAAAGAGGGAAGACACTGAAAAACCAGTAACTAGAAGTTCAAAGAAAAAAGTTTCATTTCGATTATAAATTTTTTTTTTCTTTTTCGTTTCTCGATGGTGGTTTTTATTTGAGAAATTATCGTAATACAGGCATGGACGCTCGCGCTGAAGGGGGAGTTATGTAGCAGTCGCTACTTATCATGTATATACGTTTTTTTGTAGTAAGTTTTATTCAGGTAGTTACTCAGTTTCTGTACTCGTTAATTTTTAATAGAGTGCTTTTGAATACGTCATAGTTTGGATTCTCACTACTACTAGGAAATACACTTGGAGAATTTAGCTTGACATATCACGTATGTATACACTGTACACAGAAACGAAATTTAAAAAACATAGACACACAAATATTGTTCAATAAAATAATTTTGAAATATTGTAATAGTGTTAGTTAGAAGTTCATTCGATTTGAACTTCGACTATGTAAGATTATAACGGTTATATAAAAAGATTATGTAATTTTAATTCTTTCGATTACGTAACTATTAAAGTTTGTATATTAAAATAAAATAACGATATAAAATAAAAACTTAAAGTTTATTTAAATATATATTAATGAAAATATTATTGGCAATACGCGCATAGCATATTGCAATGAGATGGAGTTTGGCCAGCAGGATATTTAATTATGCCAACACCCCATTTCACCGATCCACATTTTGACCAGCCAGGAAGGATTGACGTGCTTATTGGAGCGGATGTCCATGGAGACTTAATCTTGTCAGATGTCCGGAAGGGCTCGAGAGGTCAACCTGTTGCTCGACGAACACTCGTAGGATGGGTCTTATCCGGTAGAACGACGGACATAGAACATCACCCACAAAGTTATCAGACCTTCACAACCACCGTGTCACTGAATCTTCTTAGCAACCAGCTACAAGAATTTTGGAGGATTGAAGAGACACCCAGTATCCAATGTCCTAAAAGTGAAGATTCGGAGTGTGAACCCTTTTACGAACACACTCATACTCGTTTACCAAGTGGGAGATATTGCGTAAAACTACCTTTTATTAGTAAAGATCATCAGCATTCGTTAGGTGCTTCAAGAGCCGTTGCAGTAACGAGTTTCCTCAGTTTAGAGAGAAGATTTTCTTCGAACCCATCTATAAGGGAACAATATACCAAGTGCATAGAAGAGTATCTACAGTTGGGTCACATGCGGTTAGCTAAAACAAAGGAAGAAGACCATTTAGTTATATATCAAGTTAAACCGTATTATCAAAGTTACTACTTACCGCATCATGCCGTTTTCAAAGAAAGCGTTTCAACAAGGCTTCGTGTGGTCTTTGACGCTTCGCGAAAGACCTCCTCCACCGTGTCTTTGAATGACATCTTATATACTGGACCTAGCCTACAAAATGAAATGGTTGCTGTATTGATGAGATGGCGTAAATTCAAGTTCGCCCTAATGGCTGATATCGAGAAGATGTACCGCTAAATTGCGGTCCATCCGGATGACATTAATTATCAGCGTATTGTGTGGAGAAGTGATGTTAATCAACCTATACAAGATTACTGCCTGTCTACTGTGACTTTTGGGGTAACATGTGCGCCCCACCTCGCCATTCGAACACTTCAGCAACTGGCTAAAGACGAGCAATCTCAGTTCCCTTCGGCGTCACAAGTGCTGCTTAATGATTTTTACGTGGACGACGTCTTGACGGGAAGGGATTCCATCTCAGAGACCATTGAACTACAAGGCGATTTAGATCAACTGCTACAACGAGGAGGCTTCAAGCTGAAAAAATGGCTCTCTAACTAGGCAGAAATCTTGGCAAACATTCCGGAAGAGGATCGAGCGGTGCAAACCTCTGTGGTCTTAACCCTGCAAAATGGAGTGTAGTCTTTGGGGATTCTTTGCTATCCGTCTTCAGATACGTTTGGTTATAAAATAAGACTAACTCCTGATAAACTGGTGAAAAGCAAACGTGAACTCCTTTCGGAAATTGCAAAACTCTACGATCCAATGGGTTGGATCGCTCCTGTGATCATCTATGCGAAAATTTTAATGCAGACCTTGTGGATACATGGTTGTGATTGGGACGAACCATTACCTAGAGAAATACAAAGTAGATGGTTGGAGTTTAAGAAACAGGCAACTGATCTTGAACACATTCGTATCCCACGATGGTATGGGATAGTTCAATCATCAAACCAGATGGAAATCCATGCGTTTAGTGATGCTTCTCAACATGCCTATGCAGCTGTAGTATATCTACGGGTAATCACCGTAGAAGGAAATGTAAAAGTCAATATCATCATGGCCAATACCAAAGTCGCACCGATTAAACCAGTTACGATCCCACGACTAGAATTATGTGGTGCTGTGTTAGCGTCCAAGATGGTTAAACATATTTTAAATATTATGCAGTTCTCAGCAATTGAAGTACACATGTGGACTGATTCCTCAATCGTTTTGTCATGGCTACTGGGACATCCTAGAAAGTCGGCAACATTCGTTGCAAATCGATGCAGTGAAATCTTCTCTTTACTTGGAAACGTTCCGTGGCATCATGTCCCCACAGCGTCCAACCCTGCTGACTTGGCGTCAAGAGGAGTTTTACCTACTGAATTAAATGACCATACTTTATGGTGGAACGGCCCGCAGTGGTTATCAAAGGACAGAAGCGCTTGGCCGCGGCTAATTGACATACCTTCCACCAATCTAGAAGAAAGAAGACTCATCTGTGGAGTCAGCTTACTGGCTACAAAAAACACCTTCTTGTCCGACCTGCTGAATAAATTTTCATCATTCACGAAACTCGTTAGAGTCACAGCGTACTGCCTACGCTTTTGTGTGCGACGCAGAGACCGCGCCTCTACTTGGCTAACTTCTGAAGAATTAGAGAAGGCAACAAAACTTTGGGTAAGATTTGACCAAAATCTTCATTTCTCCATGGAATTCGAACACATCCGTTCGGGAAAGCCGCTACATGGCAAGAGCAAACTGCAAAACTTTAAGCCTGTCATTGACAACGATGGACTGCTGCGTCTCGGAGGACGCCTTAGGAACGCCGATCTACCTTTTGATAGACAACACCCCATTATCATCCCACAATCAGGACATCTGACTACACTTATAGTACGTTATTACCATCATCTAACGCTACATGGAGGAGCACAACTAACTTTGTCCACCCTCAGACAGAAATACTGGGTGGTAAATGGAAGAAATGTGGTACGAAAGGTTATTCATGCCTCTGTGAGATGTCATCGTTTCAGAGCTCAAACCAACACGCAATTCATGGGCGATCTTCCCTCTCCAAGGATAAATATTACGCGACCTTTCACACATACAGGGATTGATTACTGTGGCCCTTTTAATATCAAAACAAGTAAAAGGCGAGGAGCCCCATCGTCTAAAGGTTATATTGCACTCTTTGTTTGCCTAGCTGTTAAGGCAATTCATCTTGAACTGGTGAGCGACATGACCACTCAAGCATTTTTGGCAGTTTTTCATAGATTTGTGGCTAGACGTGGCTTGTGTAAACACGTCTACAGTGATTGTGGAACAAATTTTGTGGGAGCTAACGCTTCTCTGAAGGATATCACAACAAAACAAATGGACGTTGCAGAAAAACCATCACATCAAGGAGTTCTTTGGCATTTTAACCCCCCACATGCGCCTCATTTCGGCGGCCTCTGGGAGGCAGGGGTTAAATCCACGAAGTACCACCTCCGACGAGTTCTGGGAAATTCAAAGCTAACCTTCGAGGAGATGTCTACCGTTCTAGCACAAATCGAGGCGTGTTTGAATTCACGGCCATTGTGTCCACTAACTAACTTGTGTCCACTAAAGCTTTCACCAGGCTTCAAAATAAGTTGCATCGGTGATATTCAAATGTCGCACAATTGATGCGGCTGCTCCTTCTGCTCCTATTGAAATTTTTGTGATGCGGACAAATTCTCATTGTCATGGACGCAAGCTTGAAATAAATCCTTAAATGATGACCACTCCCTATAGTCTCCTGAGAAGTGAGGTATATCTAGACGAGGTAACCTAACACTCATGAGTTGAAACTGGCCTTTATCTAACAACGACTGATTTAAGGTAGAGTGAAGTGTTCGGCACCGCTGCTTTTTCTTGCCCTTGATTCCTTTCACTCAATCCACGGTTCAACAACTTTTTCGCATCGAAATATTTCGCCTCAAATTCTTCCATTTCAGAAATTTGACCATCTATCACTAATAATTCGTCTTCTATTTCTTGGAACTCGGCCCATGCCTCTTCTAGTTTTATTACCCTATTATTAATGCCTTCTTCATCAGTTTCATTACAAATACTGTCCGCGAAAGCTTTGATTCTCGTTAGGGTTCCCTTAACCCTTCCGCGTTTCTGAATTAAAGCACTTCTAGCATGATTACCGTGTGCGCACCAAGTTCCGAAAAATAATCAAAACAATTCTATTTAAATTTTCTATCAAAATGTCATATGCAAAATTCAAACCAAATATAAAATGAAATTCCAGAAAAAGCTACCAAATTCGTTATTGTAAAGTTCAAGTTTATTTATAAAGTTTCAAAAATTCTCAAAGTTTTGAATTACTTCAATTAAATAACAATAAAAACTATACTCAATTATTTTTGTCCCCTTTAATGTTCAATTTGGTTGCGCTAACTACGAGTATCGCACTGGTACATGTGGGTTGTGTACACAACACCGTGTTGTACACCGTGTTGTGTCTTCACCAACCGACGACCTGAAAACCTACAAAATACCACAAAGAACATTATTCCCAAATTTATATGTGTTCTACTTATCTAAAAATGTTGGTTGTCCATCCGGATACTGAGTCTTGGCCGCAAACCATCTGTAAAATAGAATAACAAATTATAAAATTGTAAATATATACGAATTTAAAATGTAAATGTAAACAAACATAATGATAGCGAACGATTTCACAATTTCTTACAGGATTCATGCAAATTCACTTACATTAATTTCAAAACAATAACAAACATAAACTTACGAAGATTATTACCATTATAAATTTTATACTCACCTCGTAATGTAAACAAACACCGTCCACACCGCACAACCGAAAGGTCGAAAAGTTGTGAGTAGACACTTCTAAATCAACCGTGAAACCAAAAAAGTACGTGAAATCAGAAGTGCGTGGCCTCCAAATAAAACTGAATTTTTTCGTTAATAAAAATATATTTAACGTGAACCCTTTTACACGGAAATTGTGAAATCGAACTTAAAACATTTGAATTTACTTTGAAACCAAAACTTAGAGATTGTGCGAATAATTGTTGAATAAAAATTGTATTAAATTGTGAGAAACGTGAAGATGATTTAATCGTTATGCAAGAAGAAAATTCCTCATCCATCCTCCATCATATTCATACATCAACGTGGCTTCAACAACACACCGTAATATGCACAATATATTAACGCAAGATCCCGCTTATAATCCTTTGTTCCAGAATGTTGCGCCGCACAAATGAGTTTTTATAACTTACGGTTCTTGCAAACAGTAAGACACCTTCAACCTTTTTTTGTAAATTTGCACATGCACGATCTTCAATTTTTATTGTAAATGTTCTTTTATATAAATTTAGGCTTAAATTATGGGCACTTGTTAATATGTTTAGGAAAATTGTATAAAATTTTATGTACATATATTGTACGTTATGAATTTTTAGTATGATGAAAAATGAAAGATAACGGACTACTTGCCTTTTATAAATTTTGCTGGTTGTTGATTGTTGGTTGAAGATCCGGCTCGAAGGACCAAAAAAAATGTAATATACCAAATCGAAGGACCAAGTCTGCTCGTTGACTCCAAGTGGGATAACGGGTTTCGCACCTTAAAACCCCAGGTTTAGGGCTATCTTGAAGAGCGGCTCGTTGCTCTTTAATCCCTTTGCTATTCAAGAACCTAAAAACCTTCACTTTACTTCACCTTACTTCGATTGTTATAATGAAAACCAACTTCAAAAAAAACCAATACCGTGATGCACAAAAAAGGATAAAATAATTGTTGCTAGTTCTTTTCAATACTAATCCAATCAGAATGGATTTAGAAAGAACAATCACTTTTGAAGACGGTGCCAGGTTGACTTTCATTGCACTAACACTTGTTTTCATTTCTTTGTTAGCCTTGTGCACTTAATCAAGACCCTCGTAAGTACAGGCCTGGAAGCAGACTTTTTGGTTGTGTCTGTGCGCGGCCAAAATCGTCTGACAGTTGTGGAATTAACATGGCCGAAGCCGTACGAAGCAATTTTTTAACTTTGCTTTTGGAATAAAAAGTGGTAAAATATTGTATTTTATCACTTTTTAGTGCACACGGATTATCAGTGATAAGTTATTTAGTGATCTGAGTCCATAAATTAAAAAAAAAAAGTGGTTAAGTGTATTTTAAGAGTGTTAATTGATTAGGTGACCATTTTTGTTTACAATCGCGGTGGTTTTTTTTTGTTAATTTAGGGAAAAAGTGTTGAATTTGTGTAGTAATGGAATTAAAAGTGAATTTAAAGTAGTTAAAAATTATTCTAGAAGAGTTATTAAAAACATAAGTGCAAGTACTACCACACAACATGAATAACAATAACTTTTTCACTTTTCCTTCACATTTTTCTGCACTTATGTTTTTAATAACTATCCTATAATAATCTTTAATCACTTAAAAAGCACTTTTTATTATGTTACTACACAAATTCAACATTTTTTCCCTAAGTTAACACGAAAAAACCACCGCGAATGTAAACAAAAATGGTCACCTAATCAATTAACACTCTTAAAATACACTTAACCACTCACTTCATTTTAATTTTTTTTATTAAATCACTAAAGCACTAATCACTGATAATCCATGTGCACCAAAAAGTGAAAATATACAATATTTTACCACTTTTTAGTGCAAAAACAATGTTAAAAAATTGCTTCTTATGGCTTCGGCCATGTTAATTCCACAACTGTCAGAAATTTTTGGCCACTTTTCAGCTATGTTAGTATTAGTTGGCCTGTCTGCTTCCAGGCCTGTACTTACGAGGGCCTTGACTTAATACATCGCCCCGAAAACAGGTGTTAGCACCGTCTTCAAAAGTGATTCTTCTTTCTAAATCCATTCTGATTGGATTAGTATTGTAAAGAACTAGCAACAATTATTTTATCCTTTTTTGTGCATCACGGTATTGGTTTTTTTTGAAGTTGGTTTTTAAAAAATTATTTTATTTCGTATTTTTTAGTCCGTTCATTTTTTTCGGGGCCAATTTAAAACAAAATTATTTATTACGATAAGTATGACATGCCGCCGTCGATAAGAATTGATGCAGTAGCTAAATAGTTTTTGCAGTAATGTAATTGCGCATTTTCGGAGTAATTTAAAAAAAAACTTATTTAATATGAAACAAAATTCCGCGAAGGAAATTAGAAAACAATATTTATTGTGAGAATATAAAGTCGATTGAAAAAAAATGCAACAGTCCGAAGAATCGAACTCGGATCCCCCGGACGAGAGGTAGTTACTTAACTTGCTGCGCTACGAGAGAGTGTTACCATCAGATGGCTAAATATGTAAATAAGTCCTTTCAGAAATTCAGTTAAATAGTTTTCCAATTCAAAGGAATACTCTTACAGTCTCCATGAGTATGCATGAAATTCCTTACCGAAGAGTTTGTAATAATTCTTTACAACATTAATCTAATCAATGAATTTAGAAGAGAATAAAAGAAAAAAAGTCGCACTGTCCGACCCGGGGTTTGAAGCCGCAATAATTAGTTCGGTAGACTTTTAGGTAGACGCTATGCCAAGTCCCTATTAAGTATTTTGTGACAATAAAGACTTTTGTGATACCTTTGAAAATATTGTATCTGTTCAAGGTGTACTAAATTTACCAGTTTTTTAAGCCTACCTTCGAGCTCCTTTATCAGAATTTAAAAAAAATTGCATGGGACCACCGTGCGAAACTACCCTTTCAAGCAAAAAAAGAAAAAAGCAAAAAAGTTATTGCGTTACAAAGTTATGCGTGAACAGGACCAAAATAAAAACATACCTACGCGTCGAATTGATAACCTCCTCTTTTTGAAGTCGGTTAAAAAAAGAGATCGATTTTAAACGTAACTTTTATTGACTTCTTCACTATTTGGTAGTTGATACAAGAGTGAGAGTTAATTTTTGCTGAAACTTCCTGATAACTCGATATCAGTGCAAAAGGAATACAATTTTACCGTAACTTGATTTAACAATGGTTTTCATGTATTATACATTGAATTAAAGTGAATACAGGCAAGATTTTTAAGTATGTATAAATGTGAAAATTAGAGAAAATGAAAATGAAAGTTAAATGTATAAGTGTGAATTGATATTATTGAATGATAAAGTTAGGAATAAATGAACATGAGTAAAATAATTTAATTAGAAAGTTTAAGATTCCAAACAGGAACCTTAATCTTAAAGAGTCCTGTTTTCTCAATTCCCTATTCTCACTCGGCTTGAACCAAATGAGTGGGGTGACTAATGTGTTGGGGAGGCAGTTAGATCTCGTATTTTTTACGGACTCAGTCAACATGACTATTGAACCCAGTTCAATAGTCAGGTCGTCTGTTGACAATTACCATCCTCCTCTCTTGCTCAATTATTGCTTCAATTCTGAGAATAATTCTTGTCCGGAGGTGGTATCCCATGCCTTTAACTTCAAAGGGCTAATTTTAGTGAGCTGTCATCTAAGCTTTCCTTGATTAATTTCAACAGTTTACTTTCTGCAAATGAGTTGGATGACGACGTGGCACGATTTTATGGCGTACTATACGAAGCCCTGGTTTCTTGTGTACCTTATGAGCCTCGAAAATTACCCAGTTCATCTCTACCTTGGTTTAATAATGAGCTCAAGCATTTGAAAAATTAGAAGAACAGACTCTGGAAAACCTATTAAAAAAGAAAGGATACTCCGAGTCTTAATTTATTTATAAATTGCTACAACCGATTTCGCTCACTCTCTTCTGCTCTGTATCGTGAATATCTTAGCTGTATGAGCGATAAAGTGTTTACTGATCCTAGAAATTTCTTTAAATTCGTCAACTCTAAAAAAAGGTTGATAACTACCCTAATGCCATGCAGCACACGAACTTGTCTAGTAGTGAGTCGCCTGCGATTTGAAGCATGTTTGTCTCATTATTTCGTCAATCTTTCTTACCTTCTGACTTTCAGCCTAATGACAATAATTTTCGTCATATAATTCCTAACCGAAAGGCTTATAGTTTTTCCCTTTCAATTTCCAATGACGATATCGCGAAACATATTGATGAACTCCCATACGATTTCACATCTGGCCCCGATGGTATTCCTCCTGCTGTCCTTAAGTCATCAACTCATGGTAGGTGGAACTTACTTTTGTCACAAGAAGATACACAAGGAGACCTGGGTATCGCCCGATGGTAGAACGAGAAATCAGATAGATCACGTGGCCGTCAGTCGCAGATAGCGAACTATTCTGGAGGATGTCAGGAGCTTTAGGGGAGCCGACACTGGAAGTGACCACCATTTGGTAGTAGCAACTATCTGCCTAAAAATCGCCGCAATCAGAAACGTCCAACGCGATGCCATAAACCGTAGACGGTTTAACGTAGACCTTCTGCGTGAGAGCACCAAAAAGCGAGAATTTGCTGGCAAACTGCAAGAAATCTTAAACCAGCAACAACAAGAAATCTTAAATCAGCGACGACACAAATATTGAAGAGCTGTGGAGCACAACAAAGGACGCTATAATAACAGCAGCGGAAAGAAGCATTGGTTATGTCCAAAGAAACCAGCAACACTGGATCTCGGACACAACCTGGCAAAAAATTGAACGCAGAAGGGCCCTCAAAAATTACGTGAACTCTACAAGCGACCCGGAAAAACGACAACAACTTGAACGGGGAGGTAAAGAGAAGTGTCCGGCGTGATAAAAGGCGGCAGATAAATGAGCTCGCAGAGAAAGCGGAAAACGTGGCAAACACAGGCAACAGTAAGGTGCTGTACCAAATCACTAAACAGCTCTCGGGAAAGCACTCTACTAAAAAGCATGCCGTAAAGAGTGCGGATGGAAGGCTGCTGTGCAGCGACGAGGAGCAACTCTAAAGATGGAGAGATTACTTCTTCGCCGCCCTGAATGGTTCATTTACACAGGAACCTCAGGAAAACAACAACAACAATGCACAGCCAATAAGAATCACCACTCGTGCCCCATCCAAGACTGAAATATTAACCGCAATTCATGCAATGGCCAATGGTAAAGCAGCTGGAAAAGATGGCATCCCGCCAGAGTTGTTGAAAGCCGACTCAAGCCTCATAGCAGATGCGCTACAGCCAATCCTGGAAATAGCATGGAACACCTATACCTTCGCGGAGGATTGGACGGAAGGTATCATAGTCAAAATACCAAAGAAGAGGGACCTAAAAATATGTGACAACTGGAGAGGCATCGGTCTATTATCCACTGTGGGAAAAATCTTGTCCCACATATTACTATCAAGGATAAGAGAGGCAGTAGATCGAACGCTTAGAAGACAGCAGGCTGGATTCAGAAAAGGCCGCTCCTGCATAGACCACATTAACACCTTGAGAATCATAGTGGAGCAGTCTACTGAATTCTGATCCCTCCTTTACCTTGCTTTCGTAGACTATGAGAAAGCGTTCGACTCGGTTAATAGGAGCTTTATATGGCGAGCTCAACGGCAACGTGGACTGCCGGATAAAATAATAGAATTGATAAAAGCTCTATACAACAATTCCAAATGCAGAGTTCTTCACAATGGAAAACTATCTGACAGCTTTGAAGTGAGCTCAGGAGTACGGCAAGGATGCCTACTTTCACCATTACTATTTCTTATAGTAATAAACGACATCCTTGTCAGTGCTCTAGATACTAGAACAGGTGGCATACAATGGGGATTGTTAGACCGCCTTAAGGACCTCGACTACGCAGATGATATCTGTTTGCTGGGCCACAGGCACCAGGACCTCAAAAACATGGTAAACAATTTGGCAACAGAAAGTAGCTCGGCACAATTAAGGTTAAATCCGACTAAAACCAAAGAAATCCGGATAAATGCAAAAACCCTTGAACGAACAGCGCTAAATAACCGCGACGTGGAACTGGTAGATAAATTCTGTTACCTCGGTAGTATTATTACCGAAAACGGCGGTACAGAAGAAGCCGTCAGTTCCAGAATAAATAAAGCAAGAAGCGCATATGCATGCGTGTTTCACATATGGAGATCGACGGAGATCTCAATTAACACCAAATTGCGGCTGTTCAACTCCAACGTTAAGGCAGTTCTTTTGTACGGTTGCGAAACATGGAAAGTCACCCAATTCATCACAGGGCGCCTACAAGTTTTCATCAACAGATGCCTACGTCGTATCCTAAAACTCCGCTGGCAAGATAGCATTTCAAATGAAGAACTATGGCGCCGTGCCGGGCAAGAAAGGATAGACGACGATTATCTATTCTGCAATCGCGCCTATCTACAAGAGGTTGGTATCAAGAAACCAACATGGCTTTCTTGCAGCTCCTTCCACTACCACCAATCTTCTTGAGTTCACTTCTCATGCTGTCGTAGTCAGTAACCATTGAAGCGTCATCCGGTGTCCCTCAAGGAAGTCATCTTGGCCCCCTGTTCTTTATTCTATCAATTGATAACATTGTTCCCTTGCTAAGACACTGTAGAATCTTGATTTACGCTGATGACATCAAATTGTATCGTCACATAAAGAGTATCGAGGATTGCAAACTTTTGCAAGCTGACCTTGTCACCTTTTACTCTTGGTGTGCGAAGAACAACCTGGTTCTTAATATTAGTAAATGTGAAACCATGACTTTTGGGAGAGGTCGTAGTCCTTTAATTTTTAACTACATCTTTTCTAACGAGAGTGTCCGTGTTAATTTTGTAAAAGATCTCGGGATTAGATTTGATATTAAACTCGATTTTTCTGCTCACATTAACTATATTGCTTCCAAAGGTAGTTTAGTCCTGGGTTTTATAAAAAGGTGTTCTAAAGAATTCAATAACCCCTTGATTACTAAACACCTTTATATCTCTCTTGTCAGACCATTACTCGAGTATGGGTCCCAAGTTTAGTCTCCTCACTACTCGTTGCACGTTGGAAGAATTGAGTCAGTTCAAAGGAGGCTCGTTCGATTCCCACTGAATCATCTTCCTTGGGATAACCCATTAGTTCTTCCACCATATGAATCCCGGCTTAAGTTACTCTACTTAAGCTCTCTTTGCAGGCGTCGTGAGGTGGCTGATGTTGTATTTGTTCATCAGCTCCTTAATGGAAAGGTCGACTCAGATTTTCTGAGTCGCCGTGCGTCGTTTAAAGAGAGTGGATACAATTTGAGAGGGCCACCTCTCTTACACACCAACTCCTCTAACACGAATTACGGCAGATTCGAGCCTGTTAATCGCATGTTCATTAATGTGAATAGAAATATTGATGTTTTTAGCGTGAGCATTAGTAAGGACGTCCTTAAAAGGATTCTTTTCAATCTCACTTGACTGACTTTTCTTGCACGCTTCTTTGTCTATTGCATTTCTTTCTGTTTTAATTGAATGTGCAATTTGGGGGGGGGTCACAATTTCGCATATAAAAATGTGCGAGGTGTGACCTCTTCGGGATTGCATATTCAATTTATATGTTGCATGCTTTAGTTGAGCCTACTTCAGTACTACTTGTGCTGAGCTGGTAAATTTTTCTTGGCCCAGCTAAGAAGTGTACCTTCTGAATTAGAAGGATTAACTCTATTGCATGATTGTATTGCATGTAAAAAAATATTAAAAAATTATTAAAGAAAAAATTTCCCTAGTGTACTGGTACTAAGAACCAGTGCACTAATTTTTCGGCAAGTCAAGGTTTATGTGCCTTAGACTCCATCAATTAGTGGAATAAAAGAATTCCCCTACAAAACAACTTTGCGACTGCATTTTATTCAAATTGGGTCGCCAGATTTGGAACACCAAAAGCTATAACTACAGATCGTCAGATGTATTCAAATCACTAATATGCTTGGATCTAAAAGAATTCGTACTTCACCATACCATCCTTCATCGAATGGACTCATCGAGACGTGACACCTTTCATTCAAATCCGCTTTAATGTTTCACCCAGGGATTTCATGGCTTGACCTCCTGCCCACAGTACTTTTAAGACTTCGGATTCGGCTGCCGAATTTTTATTTGGATCATCTCTTAGAGTTCTTGGAGAATTTTTACTTATACAGGGTGTACTACGAAGAGCGACAAAGCGGCCGGCCGTGGATGGTTATGGGTAGACGAACAAAAAATCGTATGGGTTGGAGGGCCCTAACGGTTTAGTCGCTAAGAGTTATTTATAAGCAATTTTAATGCTAAAATCGGCTCTTTTTCGTACTTTTTTAGTACTTTTTCAACTAAGCTTTGCCAAAAAGTACCAAATAAGCACCAAATAAGGCCAATTTTAACATTAAACTTGCTAATAACTTCAAAAGTAAAGGCCGTGGCATAAAATTTGTCTAGAGATTATTCATAGGAAATTGTCCAAGCTATTTTGCAAAAAAAAAATTAGCTAACAAGGTATTTTATTTTTACAGTTTAAGATAGGTGGGAGTATTCTGCATACATACACTGATACCTTATTCATGAAAATAGGTTATACGGCTACAAAAATACAGGTTGACATGTAAAACTCTAGCAAAAAAAAATGGTGTACCAAGTAGTCCTAATTCACATTTGGTTTTATTTTAAAGAAGTTTATTTTTAAAAAAATTATTATGAACTTAGTCAGACCCCTGCACAATTGTGCAGACTATATATTATTTTAATTATCCCAAAAGCGCACAGTGATAATTCCTCAAAGCGTAACTACCTGCTTTGGATCATTTCGAACTTGAATTTTACAATCGCTAGAGCACGGTTCAAAAAGAAAGAGTTCTCTCCTGGTTTATTTTTTTAATTACATTAAAACATCTTTATAAACAATTCCTTGAGGGGTAACTTCCTGTTAAGACCACTTGAAACATCAATTTTACAATCGTTTGAGCAAGCTACGCGTGATATCGCTGTATACAACTGACCGTGCGTAATGGTGGGACCACACTACGCGGACTTGGGTCGTACGCGCTTTTGCCGTTTTTTTCATATAGAGTTTTATGACTTTTTACGACATTTTTACGACTTTGTCCATGGTAAAGGCCGTGCGGCAAAACAACTCGGACAAAAGGCTGTGCTTAAAAAGGTGCATTGTGCGTCCACACACTATGAGCTTTTCAAAAGCGCGTACGTCGTTTCAAATGAGAATTGATTTTTTCTCACTCATGATTCAGAAAATTAAAAGATCACGCGCGCTTTTGTCTGGCCCTACGGCCAAAAGCGCGTGGGATCTAAGTCCGCGTAGTGAGGACGGACCTTAAGACATGGTTCCGGAACAAAAAGACCAACTTTTTCGAATGGGACCTTATGACTCTTTTTTTTGTCATTGCATACGCTAGGCGCAGGGGAAAATGATGACACTTGAAATTAGGATTGCTGATCAATATTTACTTAGGCAGCAATGGATATTTAAATATAGCTCTTTGTGGACTACAATTGGAATGAAATGAATGAAATTATAAGATAATCATTAATGCAGACCGACGATCTACAACAGAGCACACAGATCGCCATAATTAACCGACTACAAATGAAATCTCTTTGCTATTGGTGGATCAACAATATAATAACCGGACATAATACTTCATAGAAAGGATAACAAATTACAACGAACCACAGAGACATAAATACTTCTCTTATCTTAGTTAAGACTTCCAAAATATGTAAGTACTACTATGTACTATGACTGTATACTATAACTACCGGAGCCCGCAAAAACACACGAGTAAAGAAACATATAATTTATATACAAAATAAAAATACTTGTGAACATTGGGAAACCTATAAAATATTAGCATCCATTGTTCTTTATATACTTCCACCGAAAAATGCGTAAAAGCTTTTAATTGGTGCAAGGTGCAAAGTGTTAATAAGAAAATATATAAATATCGAGTTTTTGCATTATGCCTCAGATTGTGGTACATCTTGAAGACGGTCAACGTGTATATTTCACTGAAGAAAATGCTCTTCAACGAGCTTTCCAGCCACCAAAAATTACACTTACTGAATTTTTCACACTGTGCCAAAAACCTGATATTTTCGGACAATTCGCGACAACATTGTTATATACCGACGTCCCTCGCTATTACACATGGAACAAATCATGTAAAAAATGGAAGCCACGTAGACAAGGCGAACCACATCCAACTAACGCTCGCGTATTGAAAGCAAAGACATTGGGACGACTGTACACAGTACATCTAAAACAACGTGAATGTTTCTTTTTGCATTTGTTGTTGCTGAATGCTCCAGGACCAACGTCTTTCGAATTTTTTTTATGGTCAAATATTCAATACATTTCAAGATGCATGTCGCGAGTTGCAATTGCTGGAAGACGACAATCATTGAGATCTGACACTTACTGATCCATCACTTGCATCCGCGCCGAATAACATTCGTCAACTGTTCGCAATTATATTGACGACATGATACTCAACAGAACTATCGGTTTTGTGGAAAAAATACAAGAACGGCATGACTGAAGACATACTTCGCAGAATAAGACAAACAAACCAATATCCAAACTCTCGAACTTTTATAGGAATAATTGGTTTTTCGTTAATGGTTATAAATATTTGTTGAAGAGTTGAATTTTGAAGATTTGGATTAATTTTAAATGTCTTAAAGTTGGGTGCAGCGAGTCGGAAAGGCATCATCTTTGTTTATTTACGCGCCGGAAAACAAAACCAAAAACATAGTTTACCAGCAAGTTTTGTAAAAGAATACATATATACATAGGTAATTTTGGTCACACTTAATATGAAAGCATATGGAATCTAATGTCTCCAAATTTTACAGAAATAAGTATTAGTTCTTTCCTTAGATATTGCGAATAATTTGATTTTCAACACAATTTCGCAATATAAGAGAAAATAAAAGTTGGTTTTTTGGCATTGCTTGTTCCAACTATAAAATATTTGTTTCATTTTTCGATTTTGTTTTATTGTTCTCGAAAAATTTTGTTATTGAAGACTTCTAGATTTAAATTAAAAAAAAGCTATAGAAAATGGTCCTCGAATTTCGAGTGCTGGATGCTGCTATTTGCATTAATTTTAAATCTTTAAACGTTCGTTTTAACAGAATACACAGGCAATTTGTTCAAATAAATGTATTTTGAATCTAATAAATCCAACTTTTATAGGAATAGTTGGTTTTCGTTAATGGTTAAGAAGAGTTGAATTTTGAAGGTTTGGATTGATTTTAAATGTTTAAAGGTTGGGTACAGCGAGGCGCACCGCGTCCCAGCTATCTAAAATACAGAAAATAAGCGGTTCATTGTGACACTTCATCTGTGTATGAAATTCATATCTCGAAAAATGCCATGTCAATGGATGGTTTTATTGTCTCGATCAAAATGTCAGATCCCTAATAGTTTAACATTTTGTTATTTGGAATCAAAAATACCAAAAACTTGCCTTTTTCAAACTCTCCTACTGTATATTAAAGTTCATATCACCTGATTACTACTATTGGCTTATGGGAGCAGCATAGGCGCGCCGGGTCCCAACTAGTAGTAAATAAATATAGGAAGCATAGAAGTGTAAATGATATTTTTGAGAAAGGTTCGGCTACCTTGATATAAGGCCAGCCGAACGATGTTATTCAAAAAAAATCGAAAACGTAAAAAATGATTTTTGGATAAATAAATAGTAAAAGAGTTAATAAAAAAATAGTAAATAAATATAGGAATTTTAGCGATGTATGTGATTGTTTTTGAGTAAGGTTTTGCTGGTTTGCTGGGCCTGAAGTTCCGAAAGTTCAAATGAACGATTTCGGAAAAAAAAATTAAATTTAAACTTGAGGTTTGGACGTTAAAAAAGGAGTAAATAATTAATTTTTGATAACGGGAAGACAGTGGAGGTTTCGAAAATTATCACCCCTAAATTATTAACCTCGAATTATCAAACCACCCCTAACTCACCCCCTAAATATGATTATTTTTGAAAAAATAGGTAGAGGCTTTATGCCCGCTGGAAATTTGGTTACTTGTTAAGAGTGGTGTTAATAACTACCACAAAAAATCTCAAGTCCATAACATCCCCGGAAGCCACCCTTAACTCACCCCTAAATATGATTATTTTTGAAAAAATAGTTAGAGGCGTTATGCCCCGCTCGAAATTTGGTTACTTGTTAAGAGTGATGTTAATAACTACCTACAAAAAATCTCAAGTCCATAACATCCCTGGAAGCCACCCCTAACCCACCCCCTAGAATTGACTATTTTTGAAAATATAGTTAGAGGCGTTATGCCTCGCTGGAAATTTTGTTACTTGTTAAGAGTGGTGTTAAGAACTACTACAAAAAATCTCAAGTCCATAACATCCCCGAAAGCCACCCTTAACTCACCCCTGTAACGGTCGGTTAATTAATGAAAAATTCTCCTTGTTAATTATTCCCCCTCTCGCGGAAATTTCAGAAATTATTAGTCAAGTCATTTCTGGAGTTCGTAATTCAAAGTTTTTTCGAATCAAGTAGGCGAATAAAAACAAAGTTTTTCTTGGAAGAGAAAAAATTCGATAATTTTGAGAGTCACTTATTAGTCTCAGTCCGAGAAGGTCAGAGTCAGTTTTTTTGAGAATCGACCTGAAAAAAAGGTCGTAACAGTGATAGTCTCGGTCCTCGGTGTTCATAATTTTCGCTGGATTGCTAGATAAAAAGTTCAATTTTTATAAAAGTCCAATTATAAATAATGAATGGTGCATAATATGAAAACGAATCGATTTTAATGCTTAAAATCAGTTCGACTTGTGTGAAGTTTTGAGATAATCACCCTGCCCGAGAAGGAGATAATCGCTAGATTGAAACGGGGCACAACAAACCTCTTTTGTTTCGAAAAGGAAATAGTATAAAGATTGAAAACCAAAGGACCCTTTCCCACCGTTTTTTTTTACAAAAAAATCTAACCTGGACTTTTTGAGTTGTAATCATCTGTAATTGAAGTTTTGGTGCACGAGTTTGTAACGTGGCGACCGAAGAACCTATTTCCGAAGACATCCCCGTCTCGTATCCGTACGTCAACTCGGACCATTATTGCCCGTGGAACAACAAGGTTTGGATGCATTCATCCCTCGTTTATCCTACGAGCTTCTTTTTTCGAGGTGTTCATCGGCATTGATACTTACAATCGTCAGCCACCTTTGGCCATTGTGCAGTTTACACGGGCTAGCCTTATTGGGTGCATATCTAGTCACCGCCATTGCTGTTTTAATAAAACCTTCTAAGTTATATGGTGGTAATGCTGAAGATTCAAGAGCAATCGCCTGGGCTAAGGAAGTGGTGATCTTATTATCTGTGGACCACAGAGAAATATTACACGGTTTTTTTTCTAGTTATTACATTTGGTTTGGTGTTTTACTACTAACTATATTAATTAGGTTGAGTATATTTGCAATTCCTTTTTAAAAATAATTACTTACCTATATTTACAATTTTTTTGGTTATCTAATATATCCACCGATTTATTATATATTATAGTTACGCATTTTTTCAACATATTTAGCAACTGTTCTATCATAAGTACACCTTCTTTTAATCCTTTTACTATATGTGTTCACGAGTAGTTTTATTACACTAACCCCTTCTCATACTGTAGTCAACAATTGTTAGAACATATTCACAAGTTCTCACACCGTGATTAACCACACACTCTTCTTATATACTATGTTTTATTCATTTTAAGTGACATAAATATACTACTTTTTTTTAGGTATGGTACACTATATATATACTGTGGTTGTAAACAAGCACTCTTTTGGTTTGAGCCTTTTTAGTGGGTATTATTTGTTTCTGTGTTGAAAGATTGCCCAGATGGTACCGGCATCGTGCCCAATTGGGTTGTTTGTCCTTTTTACCTTACCCAGGAAATGTTAGTCCACTTCTCTTTGGCCAAAGCGACGTAGATCCTTTTCCGTTTGATTTGCTGAGATCCAGTGAGTGCCACCCACACCCAACATACACCGTCTCACCTATCATTTCACATTTGTTATTTGATCATTGTTGTTGCTACGGCATTTTATTGATTGTATACTATTGGTTTTTTGTGGTTAAATAATATAAGCATGTTGAATTTTAATTATTACAGTGTGTATGTTTTCACTTAATATGCAGTACTAGGTTTTTCCGTTGAGTTTCTTGGATGGTTGTGGAGGTAGATTTCTTTTCTCTCTAGGGTCTCCCGTGGGGGATTCCACGTGGTTACAGGTCCCATGATTCCTTGGTACCAACCCTGGATCTCTGTGGGGATGGACCTAACAACGACGAAGACATGAAGAGCTTGCACCTAAACAAATAGGTAAGTGGTGAACCACTATGTAGCGTTCCGGACACACATCCCACGACCCCTTCCGGCGAGCTAGCGTGTACCGTGTGACCGGCTTAGCGTCCCCTATAACATTTCGGAAAGCTGGGGAGGATGTCGGTTTCAAATTTTTATGTCTACCCAAGCATGATGGTAGTAGCCTTGTTGTCACCAGCAAGGAGCTCCACCGTGCCGGTACACCCCCTAGAATTGTTTTTTTTTGAAAAAATAGTTGGAGGCTTTATGCCCCGCTCGAAATTTGGTTAATTGTTAAGAGTGGTCTTAAGAACTACCACAAAAAATCTCAAGTCCATAACATTCCCGGAAGCCACCCTTAACTCACCCCATAAATATGATTATTTTTGAAAAAATAGTTAGAGGCGTTATGCCCCGCTGGAAATTTGGTTACTTGTTAAGGGTGGTGTTAATAACTACCACAAAAAATCTCAAGTAAATAACATTCCCGGAAGCCACCCTTAACTCATCCCCTAAATATGATTATTTTTGAAAAAATACTTAGAGGCGTTATGCCCCGCTGGAAATTTGGTTACTAGTTAAGAGTGGTGTTAAGAACTACCACAAAAAATCTCAAGTCCACAACATCCCCGCAAGCCACCCTTAACTCACCCCCAAAAATTGATTATTTTTGAAAAAATAGTTAGAGGCGTTATTCCCCGCTGGAAATTTGGTTACTTGTTAAGAGTGATGTTAATAACTACCACAAAAAATCTCAAATCCATAACATCCCTGGAAGCCACCCCTAACCCACCCCCTAGAATTGACTATTTTTGAAAATATAGTTAGAGGCGGTATGCCCCGCTGGAAATTTGGTTACTTGTTAAGAGTCATGTTAAGAACTACCACAAAAAATCTCAAGTCCATAACATCCCCGGAAGCCACCCTTAACTCACGCCCTAAATATGATTATTTTTGAAAAAATAGTTAGAGGCGTTATGCCCCGCTGGAAATTTTGTTACTTCTTAAGAGTGGTGTTAATAACTACCACAAAAAATCTCAAGTCCATAACATTCCCGGAAGCCACCCTTAACTACCCCCCTAAATATGATTATTTTTGAAAAAATAGTTAGAGGCGTTATGCCCCGCTGGAAATTTGGTTACTTGTTAAGAGTGGTGTTAAGAACTACCACAAAAAATCTCAAGTCCACAACATCCGCGGAAGCCACCCTTAACTCACCCCCAAGAATTGATTATTTTTGAAAAAATAGTTAGAGGAGTTATGCCCCGCTGGAAATTGGGTTACTTGTTAAGAGTGGTGTTAATAACTACCACAAAAAATCTCAAGTCCATAACATCCCCGGAAGCCACCCTTAACCCACCCCCTAGAATTGATTATTTTTGAAAAAATAGTTAGAGGCGTTATGCCCCAGTGGAAATTTGGTTACTTGTTAAGACTGGTGTTAATAACTTCAACAAAAAATCTCAAGTCCATAACATCATCTGTTAGAACAAGCGGAATGAATAAGGAATTCCAAAAGAGGTAACTTCAAAACTTCATGAATTAAAAACAAATTAAAACAAAGATAACTTGATTGAAAAGTAACTAAATAAGGTAGACATGATTTGAGGAACTATCGCTCGTTGCTATTATCAACACCCCTCCTCAACGACGATCCCTTAGACCACATTCTCTGTTAAGCTTCATCAGGTTCTCGGGTCCTAAAGGTTTAGTGAGCATATCTGCTACCATCTCAGTTGATTGACAGTATGTTATGAACCCCAATATGGCCAATAGCCATAACAATACATAAAATTCCCCAAATTTCCAAAATCTAACCCCGGGTCTCCACTGGAAATAAAGTATTGCATGCAATTTAGAATTGCAATGAAATTGCTCGTCGAGATGCCCATATTATCTCTGAAATATTGCATGCAATTGCAATATGGGTATCTCGACGAGCAATTTCATTGCAATTCGAAATTGCATGCAATACTTTATTTCCAGTGGAGACCCGGGGTAAATTCCCTTAATTAAAATTAAAAAAGTCTCCCATTTCTAAAAGCTTTAATAATTTATCCCACGGGAAATTAAAGTTGCATCATGGCACATTTTTCCCTACACGGGAACGACGAATTGGCCGTTGCAATATTTTCTTGGAAATCCAATCGACATACAATTAACGGGTACAACAACCAACGATCCACACTCGAATCTTATCAGACTCGGGTGTCAGGTTTCGTATGGGATTTTTGCTCGTATCTTGTCTTCTCAAGGCTGCAGACCTTGGCAGCGAAAAAGTGTTGATGAGGTCGGCAATTGTTCCGTGAGAAAAGTTTTTCCGTTTTCGTGAAAAAACGGCCGGCCGGTGGCGGTGAAAAATTTTGAATCTTAGAGTGTTGTCTTAACCGGGCGGACTTTTTTCGTAAATCGGAGTGTTGTTCTTACCTTTACCACCGGCGGGTGTTTTTGATTTTTAAGACCGAGTGTTGTTTTAACCATGACCGCCGGCGGTCGATAAAAACGAGCGTTAATTTAGTCTTTATCCGCGGCGGGCGGACTTTGTTATTAAATCGGTGTGGTGTAATAATCTCTGCCGTGCAAAGGGCAAAATACCTATCTGCGAAAAGCTCATTTCGAGAAAAACGCGATCACAGTTTTCAAAATACATGAAACCGAAGCAAATAAAGTATCTGTTTAAAGTGATAACTCTTTATAAAAAAGTACAATCAGTCTGAAATTTGTATGAATATTTTATATCAAAAAATGCATACAAAGCCATTTTGACCTATAATGCATATCGGTCATTCCATGTCAAACCGAACGTTTTTCGGTAAAAATTATAATTAATGATTCCGATTTTTTTTAAATTTTGCAGACGCATTCTACACATGAAATAATGGGACCCATATTTCGGGGAAAAAAATTCGATTTTTTTTTTCAGAAGATATACACGGTTGTTAATTGCAAGAAATTTCAAAAAACGTCTCGCGGCCGACCATTCAAAATACTGTATCTTCGAAACCATTAGTCGTACAAAAAAATTATATAGGTCGATTTTGAAGATCTTGAGTCTTTCTATGTAGTGGTATATTTAAAATTTGCGTTTGATATTAATAAATTGTTATTATTTGTCTATAAAATTTCATTAGCATTTTTCATCATCAACTCCCCAACTTAAAGTTTTGGAAAAAATATCATCGTGTTCCTACTTCAATTCTAAAGAAACAGTGAAAATTTGAAAATGGAACTCAAACGGGGTCATATCTAAAAAATTCTCTGTCTATCAAAGTGTTACATTTTTCTCACTGTTGACCTAATTTTCTGGAGCCTTTCACACATAATTACGAATCCGCCAACTGTGGATTGTTTTCTTCAGCAATGCCATGGGTGTCCTGGTTGTGATTAGGGATGTTACGAATGTTCGCATTCGCATTCGCTTATGCGAATTATTCGCATCATTTTAAACATTTGCATCGATATTCGCATTCGCATCAGGTAATGCGAATGTTTTGCGAATGCGAGTGTGTGTAGGTCGTGTCGTGCCTCGTGGAAAACAAAATTAAAATACGACAAATTTACAGATCTGGTTCGCAAATTTCTGAGCGCTCCACCAGCCAGGGTTCCGAATGAGTAATTGTTCAGTGCAGCCGGCCTTATATAGGAGCACCTCCACAACAGGCCCTCGGCAGACCGTAGCAAGCTGGGTCAGCAGGTACCGCCCGATGAAGGCCATACATTACTAAGTCTGGCTGAAGGATGAGGACTTGAGGCATACGTCTGACAGGCCGTGGACTCCAGGTGACCCCATAATTCCCTACATACACACAGACTAGGTTGTTAATTCAAGTGCAAACATATTCATGGTCTCACGAACATTTTAGCTGAATAGAAGTTCAGATCTTCAGTTTTTTGTCAGTTTTCTTGGACTGCAGGCCCCATCCACTTAACGGTATGGGTGAGTGAGGGTGTGGTTATACTTGGCCTCAAGGCGAGAATCCTTCAGGCCATGGCTTGCCGGCGGCTTGTATAGGAATGGGGGCCTTTAGAAATTGCCTCCTGGAAATATAATATTCCTCTCTTGAACTTTGACTATTAAATACGAGAAGAAAGAATACTATTACCGTATATAACACTGGTCTATTGTTCTAATATTTTTTCATATCCTATTGTTTGAGCCGGTTTAGACAATGCGCTCCAGCGCATGTGCCTCACGAACTTTGTGGATAAAGGAAGAAGTGGGGCGGTACCTCTCTTCATCCCCACTCATCCCTTCATCACCAAACGTTCGTGAGGCACATGCGCTGGAGCGCACCGTCTAAAACAGCTCTTTGTAATAAAAAAATGAGGCCTTAATTTAATTAAATTTTTTAATGCTATTTCTAAACATTCGTATTCGCATTCGCATTCGCACATTCGCATTCCGAACATACGCGAATGTGAAAAATATCACATTCGTAACATCCCTAGTTGTGATAACCTCATACAAAAAATAACAGATATTTTTAAAGAAAATATGGTGATTATTAAGAAAAGTTTAACTATCTCATTTATTGACTCATTCTTATGTTGCAATTTTTTGAATCAGAAAAAAATGAATTGCGACCTGAAAGGCGATGGCCCAATGCCGACGGCGCGTTATACGCGGCAGGAGCTTCATGCGCGTTGACGTCCGTTGAAGGTTCATTCATAGCGTCAGAACGTCAAAAAGTTTGCTTTGATTTAAATTCATGTATGGATTTTTGTCTTTATAAAATTTTAATTTCGACAGTTTGACAGTTTGGCAATTTTCAACGCGAAAAGTTGAAAGTTCGTCGACTTTTGCCGTCGCTTGTCGCCGCTGACGCCGCAAAGTCGTGAATGGGACAGCTCGATTTGAATTACACACAATCAAATATCGCCGTAAACGCGAATAAAGTCGTGATTGGGCCACCGCCTGAAGAATGTTTAGTCATTTGCGATTTTACCGAAAATTACGCGTTTGTTCCACAGGATGCGATTCAAGGCGTGCACGGGAATAATGACCAAGTAACGATCCACCCTTTCGCAATTATAAAGATAACGGGAAAACATAATTTCTTAATTTCTTCGAAATCTCAGACTGTTTGAAACACGCCGTCCACTTATTTCAGCGTGTTTTAATTACTTTTTTTAAAAATTGAGAAAAATATTTTACTTTTCCCACGGAACGAGTGCTCAATACAAAAACAAAAAAAAATTCATAAATCTCTGTTATCACAAAGATGACTTTGATGTAAGTGCAGAATGGACCTTTTCCCCACGTCGCACAGTGGTCCCAAATTCCGAAAAGGTGGCCAAAATATGTATAGGTGTCTCAAGGAGCTTGACTCCAACAAATCCACTGGCCCTGACAATATTCCCCCTATGGTTCTTAAAAAATGTGCCTCACCTTTGGCTAAACCTCTGCGCAAACTTTTCGCATTTTCATACTTCTCCGGGGTCTATCCTGACTCTTGGAAACTCGCCCATGTTCAGCCTATACCCAAAAAAGGAGACGCTAGTGACCCCGCTAACTACCGCCCAATAGCAATCACTTCTATTCTCTCCAAAGTCATGGAGACAATAATAAACAGAAACCTTGTGGAATATCTGGAATGCAACCAAATATTGGACGACAAGCAGTACGGCTTTAGATCGAAAAGATCTACTGGCGACCTCCTTGTTTGCCTAACCGAACATCTCAACCAAAGTATACACCGATTTGGTGAATCTGGCCTGGTTGCTCTGGATATCTCCAAGGCTTTCGATAGAGTATGGCATCCTGCCCTATTGACCAAACTCCAAGCTATTGGTATTGACCTTGTTCTAAAGAACTGGATTAAGAGCTTTCTTTCTGGCCGTTCAATCAAGGTAGTATTGGATGGCGTCGAATCCAACCCCCACACCATCTCCGCAGGTGTTCCCCAGGGCTCAATTCTATCACCAGCTCTCTTCTTAATTTTTATCAATGACTTGCTCTCAATCCCCACCAACTCACTTCACAGCTTTGCTGACGACGGTACTCTACGATACTCCTATGGCTTCGATAATGTAAGACAAGCACGCGCCAGACCTTGTCTGCATCACCGTGAAATCATGTGTAATTCAATCAACAGGGACATCAAACTAATTCTTGATTGGGGCCGCAAGAACCGTGTTGAATTTAATGCATCCAAAACAAAGTACTGTCTCATATCCAATAAAACTCGCTCCGACCCTCCTTCTATTTCAGTGGGCAAGAAGAACTTAACGGCAGAACCGTCTCTAAATATCCTAGTCATAACATTAGCCGAAGATCTGCGCTGGAATAATCACATATTCCAAATTGCTAAACAAGCATCACAATGCCTGGGATTCCTCAAAAGGTGCAAATTCCTTCTCCAGCCGTCGGCCAGGGCTACAATCTACAAGTCCTACATTCGTCCCCGCCTCGAATACAACTCATATATCTGGGCCGGGGCCCCTAGAACCACCTTAGCTTGGCTGGACAAGGTGCAAAACCGCGCTCCCAAACTTATTGGTGATAGCGCTATTTGCTCTTCAATTGACTCACTAAGCCATCGTAGGAATGTAGCAGCCCTTGCAAAATTTTACCGTTTTTACCACAACGACTGCTCCACTGAAATAAGTAACCTTATGCCTCCACGGCAATATTTCCCCCGCAATACAAGACTTGCCCGCTCGGCTCACTCTCACAGTTTACAGCCCTCATCTTCGCGCACACTCCGGTTTAGAAATTCGTTTGTAACAAGAACAACTCGACTGTGGAACAACCTTCCACAGTCAGCATTCCCGAACTCATACAACACCCAAGAGTTCAAACGCAAGGTCCACCACCATCTCCTCCAACACCCTCCCGACTCCCCCTAATCTATCCTATCTTTCTCTCTATCCTTCGAGCTAAGCTTACTACTAGACATTGCACCATGACGTGTACGACATGACATGACGGACTGGTAGTACAAAGGGTGACACCTGAGCTTAGACTATCACATAAAAAAAAAAAAAAAAGACGTTATTCAAATTGTGTAAAATTACGTACAAATAGTATTTTGAGGTCGCTGATTACGGATCTTCACTCAAAATAAAAAAAACAAAATGGCGGATCCAATATGGCGGACAAAATTTTTATAAAGTGGTCAGATTTTTATGAAATTTGGTATGAAGAGTATTTCGAGTCTGCTGATTACGAATTGTTACTGAAAATTTAAAAAACAAAATGGCGGATCCAATATGGCGGACAAAGTTCTTATTAAATGGCCAGAATTTTATGAAATTTTATTTAAATTAAACAAATCGGGGCAAACTGGGGCAACTTTTGAAACTTCCAAATTATAGAGAAAGATCTCAAGAATGCGACAAAACCTGTTAAAGAGTGGGATGTCGTGGGACTTTTGAGTAATGTAATCTTAAACATTGACGTTTACAACGGGAAGTTATAAAAAACTTGTTTTGAATGGTACATTACTAAAATAATTAAGAAAATTGATTGCCAATATGAAATAATGTTTAAAAGTACTTACTTTCGTTAACAGAAGCCATTTCGTACGATTCCAGGTCACTGTTAACACAAAAAACCCGTTTCACTACGTACCACGCCGAGGCCCTCGTGTGCCACACGCTCATGTAACAATAGCTCCCGAGAGCCCCCTATGCAAGTTTGACCGTTATAAAACGCTGTTTCTAATACCTTAGGTACTGTTCAGTTGCATTCCACAAAATCATTCTCACGATAAATTTAATGTCTGGCCGGGTGTTATCAAAAACCCCCAGACAGTAATCTGAACCACCTTAGATTTGGCTTTCAATTATTTTCCTTAAACTAGAAAATTATGTTGCATAGTAAGCTTTTTACTATATTTTGAATTTGTTTTGATGCTTGTGAAGCATTTTTATGTGAAATAAATTTTGTTTGTTTGACTTTTGTAGATTTAAGCATTTTTGCTCATTATAAAATGTAATTTTTTGGAATTAATAAATTCAGTCATTTTTGTGATTTCCATAACTACGTATCTCGTTTTTTTGCTACCTTTCAACAACTTCTGGCGAAACGCTTGAGGTTCCACTATTTGCACAAGTAACAAGAGCTTGGGCAATTATCAAAAATATTATTTCAGAAGTTTGAGTGAAACACTCAAATTTAACAGGATTCAATCGGTTCAGGAGCCGGATTGAAATTCCCGAGGCGGCAACTGTCGCCCTACAAAACATTTTTGGCGACCGTGACAGGACACCAGAGTCCAGATTCATCATCATCCACCAGATTATACAATTTTAATCAACGTTAAGTCATCCGATTCACCATGGAGAAGATCTTCGCCCGGCAACATGAGCTTGGTAAAGAGATCGAGCAGATGGCAAGCAATTTTAACAAGGATTCCTCAACCAGGAAAACTGAGGACTACCTGGAAAAGCGACTCAATAAACTTCAGGTCACCTGGTTGGAGTTCCTCCAAAACCATTCGCAGTTACTTCCGGCAGGTGCGGCACCACCAGAGCATGCCTATTTTACAAACAAATACTATGATAGGGTGAAACAGGTATACGAGACGCTCAAGTCATGGCTCCATGAAACTCAACCCACAACATCGAAACCTAAACAAGTAGATGCTGAAGATGCACCACCAAATCCAGCACCACCAAACCCAGCACCACCAAATCCAGCACCACCAAATCTAGCACCGTTGCCTACTGGGCCTTCGTCAGTGCCAAAAATTGTTGAGAAATTGGTGCGGGAACATACGGCCCTTGGGAGAGCTATAGTATATTTTCTGGACGACCTAGGTCTGGACACCGCCCAACCAAGGCCCAGGCAATATTACAGCCTTAAAATAGAACGACTCATCAGGTATGAGGACGAGTTGAGGAACATCGACAAAGCCATTTGGGCAGAAACTCAGCAGGAAGATCCACTAGGTTATACACTTGATCAGCACCGGGAATTGGAGCACAAAATTCAAGATGCCATCGTAGCAATGCAGCAAATATTGCATTCTGTGGCAAACCCAGAATTGCCAAGAGAGCAAGGTTGTTCACAGACTACCAACACCAGAATTAAGCTGCCCAAAATATCACTCCCCTCCTTTGATGGCAACTATTTGCAATGGATTCAATTTCATGATTTGTACACCCAACTAATACACTTGCAACCCATTAGCAAGGCTGAAAAGATGTTTTACTTAATCAGCAACCTAAGTGGAGAGGCAAGGGCACTGATCACGCATCTACCGGTCACACATACAAACTACGAAACAGCATGGAACATCATTGTCAACCGTTATGACAATAAGCGATTGCTGATAAACGCGATACTGACAAAACTGTTGTCCCAACCGTCATTAGTTTCGGAGTCAGCCACAGCCATAAAACGCCTACATGACACCACCAACGAGTGTCTTCATGGCGTCCAAAATCTGGGAATCTCTGTGGACAACTGGGATCCTATTCTAATACACCTACTCATCCGAAAGGTAGACAACACTACACACACGCTCTATGAACAATCGTTAGAGCATCCCAAGGAAATTGGCACCATGCGGGGGCTTCTCCAGTTTCTTGAAGCCCGCTTCCAAGCCTTAGAAGCTATTACACGCGAAGGAGGGATTAAGAAAAATAATCATCCAACACTGCCACCAAGGCCACGAATATCCCTTCCCACACTCGCGTCAAGCCGTTTTTGCATATTGTGTCCGCAGCAGACCCATCAACTATATAATTGCACAGCATTCCGGGCATTGATTCCAGCTAGAAGACGGCAATTATTACTCGACCACTCCCGATGCCTGAATTGTTTGAGATCTGGCCATAATGCAGATGTTTGCACATTACGAAGCTGCCTAAAGTGCAAAAAAAAACACAACACATTGCTCCACGAGGAAGACCACACCAAAGGGGTTTCCAAGGCTCCATCTAAGTTGCCCAACAATAACACCACGTTAGCAGCACGTATCACCAGTCACACACCAGGATACGTGTTGTTAGGAACAGCCATTGTGCGTCTGCAAACACCAGATGGCAATGAAATCAGCTGCAAGGCCCTACTAGATGGCGGACCGCAATTAAGCATCATAACAGACAGGCTAGCCAAGAGGCTCAACGTCACGAAGGTGCAAGTTCCCATGGCCGTTGAAGGCATTAACCAAGTAACACAACGCACCAGCAGCAGAGCAAACGTGCTCCTGAAGTCAAATATCTCCGGCTTCTCAATGAGAGTGGAGACATTCGTGTTTCCTCGAATTACTGGTCCACAACCAGCACAATACATGGATATCAAGTCCTGGAATATACCAGCCAATCTTAAGCTCGCTGATGCGAGCTTCCATGAGCCCAGTCGTATAGATATACTTATTGGAGCAGAATTTTTTTACCAGTTGCTACTCCCACAACAGCGATCTTTGGGGGAAAGGATTGCCCCTCTTGCAAAACACCAGACTAGGGTGGGTAGTGGCCGGAAAAATAGCAGAAGCACCAAGCAACGGATGCATGAGTTGCAATGTTGGCATACAATCTCCAGAGGAAGTTGACATCTCACAGCAAATTGAAAAATTTTGGAAGATTGAAGAAGTTAACCACTCAAAACCATGCTTATCAGCTGTCGAAGAACGATGTGAGATCCACTTCAAACAGACCACTCAACGCACCTCAGAAGGCCGCTTCATCGTAAGATTCCCCTTCGTAGACGAGCCAGCTACCTTGGGAGAGTCAAAGGACATCGCTCTTCACAGATTCCTCGCACTAGAGAAAAGGCTCGCCAAGAACGCAGAGCTGAAACAACAATATACCGAATTCATGGTGGAATACGTTCAACTTAATCACATGCAGAAGATAGATACAAGTACTCTGAAGCACCCATACTATTTCCTTCCGCATCATTACGTGTGCAAACCAGACAGCAGCACTACAAAGTTAAGGGTTGTGTTTGATGCATCGGCAAAGACGGCCACTAATTTGTCGCTCAACGACATCATAGCGAAAGGACCAACCATCCAAGATGAGCTCTTCTCCATACTACTGCGATTTAGATTACCTCGCTATGTGTTTACTGCCGACATAGAGAAAATGTATCGGCAGATACAAATTCATAAGGAGGATCAAAGGTACCAGCTCATTTATTGGAGAGACCATCCAGAAGATGAGCTGAAGGTCTATCAACTCTCGACAGTAACGTATGGCACCAAATCAGCACCCTATCTTGCCACGAGAACGCTGAAGGCATTAGCAGAGGATCGAGTCAGTCAATATCCATTGGGAACTAATGTTCTGAAGAAGGATTTTTATGTAGACGACGTGATGACTGGGTCAGACAGCATAACAACAGCAATCCAGATGCAGTCCGAGCTAATTTCCCTGCTCAAAGAAGGCGGCCTCCATTTGAGAAAGTGGTGCTCCAATCACCCACGCCTACTTGAAGGATTTCAACCTCACGAGTTAGAAGTGTCCCTTGATTTCGCCGAGGAAACCGAAGAACGCATTAAAACACTAGGACTTGTATGGTGGCCAAAATCGGACTTGTTTTCACTGCAAACTGCTGTACAATCGCGGAAGCAAATAACAAAACGAACCGCATATTCAGATATAGCTCACCTATTCGATCCGCTCGGTATCGCCGCGCCAGTTGTTGTAACCGCAAAGTTGCTGCTCCAGCAAACATGGACAATAAAGGCTGACTGGGATGAACCTCTACCACCTGCATTAGAGCAGCAATGGACTATATTTAGAAATAGTCTCCAGGAACTAAAGGATTTTTCCTTTCCAAGACATGCCTTCGCACACCACCATCCAAAGGAAATTCAGCTTCATACTTTCGCTGACGCCTCGGAGAAGGCTTATGGAGCTGCCATATACATTCGATCCATAATCAAAGGTGAACAAGTCATAGTGAGATTGCTCTGTGCCAAATCCAGGGTGGCTCCCTTAAAGAAGGTTACACTACCTAGGCTTGAACTATGTGCAGCGAAACTCGCAGCAGACCTATGCCATCGGGTCAAGACAGATCTAAACCTGAGCTATACCAAGGAGTTTTATTGGAGCGATTCAGAGATTGTGTTAGCCTGGTTAAACTCGCCGTCTTCATCTTACCAAACCTTCGTGGCAAATAGAGTGGCGGCAATTCAAACTCTCACCAACATTGACCAATGGAGACATGTCAGACGGGGCGTTTGCCCAAGCAAGTTCAAAGAATCGACGTTGTGGTTTTATGGCCCATTCTTTCTGCACGGAGCACCATCAGTATGGCCACTTCCCTACGTCCCAGTGAAACACTGCGCAGTAGAAATGAAGAAATCAGCGCTTCCAATCACCGTAGTACACGATATCCCAGCTTTGATCAAGGAAATAAATCATGGGAACTCATTCACCAGATTAAAGCGCATCTTGGCATACGTACTCCGCTTCACCGAAAGCTTGAAGGGAGTTAAGGCTCAGCATTTGCATCTCACAGCTGGAGAAGTTGACAACGCCTTGCTCCTAATTATCAAGGCCGCACAACAAGAAGAATTTGACTCCGACATCGCTAGTCTTCGCAAATCGTCAGAGCCCACCAAGAATAGCCAATTGCTTGGATTGAATCCCTTCCTGGATGAGCTTGGTATCGTTAGAGTAGGAGGTCGAGTGCAAGAATCCAGCATCCCATATGATGCAAAGCATCCAATGTTGCTTCCCTACGCTCATCCAGCAACAAAAATGTTGATGACCGAACTGCATATCAAAAATCATCACGCACCACCACAGACATTGTTAGCGATTACGAGACAACGATTTTGGCCAATAAAGGGGAAGGTAGTGGCGAGATCAGTTGTTCACCATTGTGTGCCCTGTACCAGGGCTAAGCCAAAGCTCTTCAATCAAATCTTGGGCAATCTTCCAGCATCCAGGGTCCAACCAGGAAGACCATTCATCACTTCAGGCGTGGATTTTTGTGGCCCATTCTGGACCCACTTCAGAATAAGAGGGAAGAGACCAGTAAAATCATATATAGCCATATTTTGCTGCTTCGTTACAAGAGCCGTCCATCTTGAAGTGGTCACAGACCTCACAACGGAGGCGTTTCTGGGATCACTAAAGCGGTTCATTGGTCGTCGAGGCTATTGCAAGGACATATATTGTGACAACGCGACCAATTTTGTTGGTGCCAGAAACTAACTCCAGGAGCTCAACCAAGTTATTCACTCTGACCAAGCTAAGGAGATGATAACATCTACCTGCACCAACAAAGGTATCACCTTCCACTTCATCCCCCCAAGAGCCCCACATTTCGGTGGCTTGTGGGAAGCAGCGGTAAAATCAGCCAAACAGCTGATGCAACACCAGATAAGCTCAGCCGCCCTTACATACGAGGAATTAGAGACGCTTGCCATAGAAATTGAGGCCATACTCAACTCTAGGCCACTGACTCCGATGTCTTCAAACCCAAACGATCCAACTGCACTAACACCAGGTCACTTCCTAATTGGTGAACCCCCAACCAGCATTGTGGATCCTCAAGCAGCTCCTATGAAAGCTAACCTCCTAGGCAGGTGGAAACTAATAGCACAGCTTAAAACCGAATTTTGGCGAAGATGGTCATCGGAATACCTGCACGAACTGCAACAGCGACACAAGTGGAAGAAGACCTGCCAGAATGTGGAACCTGGAACCATGGTCATGGTTAGGTTAGATATGGCTGAGCTGCTGGTGTACAGCTCAAACACTTAGGCCAAAGGAGTAGGCCCATTGTGATGCCATAGTGATCCCACTTTAAACCTGATGTTAAAGTGTCATTTCTTCGCTAAACCATCTCGAGGAAGCAATGAATCTCCTGAGTTGCGGGATCCCAATGTTCGAGATTTCCGCAAGCGTGCTTAGAAAGGGTTTACCAAATGCGGTTAGTCTCCTTCTGCTTAGGGCTGGGCAGTGACAGAGGATATGTGGTACACTTTCCTCCTCGTCCGGGTTTTTACAGGTTCTACAAAAATCGTAGGTCTCAAGACCTAAGCGGGTCGCATGCGTCCCTATCAGACAGTGTCCGGTAAGCACTCGCACTATAGCTGAGAGGTCTTGTCTCCCGAGGCTCATTAGTGAAGTAGTCCGCCTGAGATCATAAGAGGGCCAAGTTAGTTTGGCCAAGGTGCATTTATTAAGATCCCTCCAATGCTTCTTTGCTTGTTGCATTGTGTGCTGTTTGCATTGGAGTTTAAAGGTGGCCCAAGGCATACCAACCCTTTCCTTTCCAGGAAGGAGAGTGGCGGTCGTGCCTTTCCTAGCCAGTTCGTCAGCTTTACAATTTCCCTCTATGTTTCGGTGACCGGGCACCCATACGAGGAGGGTCCTGAACTGCTGAGCCATCTCGTTAAGAGATCTGCGACATTCAGAGATAGTTCTAGAGCTGTTTGTGCAAGAGCGCAGGGCTTTCAGAGCCGCCTGACTATCTGAAAAGATGTAGACAGTCCGATTCCTATCGCCTTGCTGGTTAATTAAAAGAACAGCTTCATGTATGGCTAGAACCTCCGCTTGATATACACTGCAGTGATCGGGTAGTCGGAAGGAGACTTCAGTCCCAGTCTCTGGGGAAAAGACTCCTCCTCCTACTCGACCCTCGAGCTTAGAGCCATCAGTAAAGAAGTTTATGGCATCTTGAAAACTGTGTGGTCTGTTACTCCATTCACGACGTGAAGGAATGTGGACTCCGTAGTTCCTCGTGAAGGTAATCTCGGGTATACAGAAGTCAGTTTTAGTGGGGACGATAACAGAGTTCAACACCTTCGTGTGACTTCCCCCGATTCCGGTCCAAAATCCAGATTCTTTTATTCTAAGGGCTGCGATGGTTGCGCTTTCCCTTGCCACAAGATTCAAAGGAGGGAGGTATAGCATAACATTTAGGGGATCTGTAGGTGTGGAGCGAAGTGCTCCTGTTATGCATAGCTCGGCACATCTTTGTACTTTCTGTAGTTTGTTTAGCACGGTGGACTTACTCAAGGTTGGCCACCATACTATGACTCCGTATAGGAGTATTGGGCGGACGATTGCTTTGTATATCCATCGTACTATGTTAGGGGAGAAGCCCCATTTCTTCCCAATGGATTTTTTGCAAGCGAAAAGCGCTATGTTCGCTTTCTTAATGCGCTCTTCTGTATTTTCATTCCAGAGGAGTTTCTTGTCTAGGATTACTCCCAGATATTTGGCGCTATTGCTAAATTTGAGCTTAACATTGTTAAGCCGTGGGGGTGTTAAAGGTGGAGTTTTATACCTCTTTGTGAAGAGGACTAGTTCCGTTTTTACTGGGTTAACGCTGAGTCCGCGGGTGGCAGTCCAGCTTGAAAGGGTTTGTAACGCCGCCTCCATGAGATCACAGAGGACTTGAGGAAATTTTCCTTTTGTGACGATGACAACGTCATCCGCGTACGCCAGGACGTGATGCCCTTCGGCCTCCATGCGTCGCAACAGCTGGTTTATAGTTACGACCCATAGGAGCGGGGAAAGTACTCCTCCTTGCGGGGTGCCTCTGTTTACGGCCCTTCGGACCGAGCTGTCGCCTAGGCTCGAGCTCACCATCCTGCCGGTAAGCATTTGGTGGATGAGAGACACCAGCGATGCCTCGATCCCCAGTTCTGTCAAGGCCAGGGTGATGGCGTTCGGGAGTACGTTGTTAAACGCTCCCTCTATGTCAAGGAATGCCACTAATGTATACTCCTTGACCTCGAGTGATTTTTCAATGGTAGAGACCAATGAGTGAAGAGCAGTATCAGTAGATTTGCCCTTTGTATAGGCATGTTGTGTGCCAGAGAGTTCAGAGGTTGGTATGGTCTGCCTCAGATATATTTCGATTAGCCTTTCTAGAGTCTTTAAAAGAAAGGATGATAGGCTAATTGGCCTGAAGTCTTTGGGTGTTGCGTGGGAGGCTTTTCCTGCCTTGGGTATAAAGACTACTTTAACCTCTTTCCAACTAGAGGGAATGCAGTTATTTTGAAGGCACCCTGTAAACATGGCCTGCAACCAGGGCATGATATAACTAAGGGTGCGCTGCAGTTGTGCCGGCACTATGCCGTCCGGGCCTGGAGATTTATAGGGCTGGAAGGTGTTTACAGCCCATTCAATTCTTGCTCTACTTATGATAGATTTGATCAGCTGTGGTGAGGCTGAAGAGTTTATCGGGAAGGCTGACTCAGCGGTAGTACTACTCGGGAAATGGGTGTCCATAAGTAGTGCCAGGGATTCCCTGCCTGAGTCAGTCCAATCGCCGTTTTCTTTGTGTAAATAACTAAGCATTGTTGGTGCTTTAGTTAATATTTTACGTAACCTTGAGGCTTCCGACGTGGATTCTATATTGCTGCAGAAGGTAGCCCAAGAGGTGCGTTTGGCCTTCCTTATTGCCATTTTGTATCTATTCAGCTTCGACTTATAGCAGCCCCAGGAGGTTTCACTGCTGCTGCGTCTAGCTGAGTTAAATTCCTTTCTACACTCCTTTCGGAGCGTTTCCATGGTCATACTACGGGAAGAAAATGTTCCGCCATTAAAATGGCCCTTGGGCATTGTATTACGTTGTATTCCAGGCAAGGATAACCAAACACGAGTGGTGGATATCAAAACGGCAACCAATGTTATCAGGAGACCGGTACACAAAATTGCACCTCTTCCGGTAGAGACCAGCAATGAAAGCCATGTCGAGGTCGTCGGCCCCCCATCAGGAGCCACAACGAGCCACAACGAGTCAACGACCCCCACAACCAGTCAAAGAACCCCAATACAAAATAGCAATATTCCCGCAGACCAGCTGTAACGGTCGGTTATTTACCGGAAATTTCTCCCTTTTGTTGGTTCTCCCATCTATCGGGAATTTCAGGATTCAATAACAAAATTTACTGGTCACAAAAAAATTAGTAAAAAATTTAAAACTTCAAGGAGGCGAAAGAAAAAATAATTTTTGTTCTGGATGGAAAAAAGTAAAGATAGAGAGTCGAATGTAGAACCCGGTCGGAGAGGCAGTTTTAGAGGCCTGTTAGAAAATTACATTAGAACTCACTTGTTTTTTTATGCGTATCTTGCGGGATTTTGTTGGATAAAATTTCTAATTGGAATAGGATTTGGAGAAGTGCTACAAGCGCAAATATTTATGGCGCTGCGACAAACCGTTTCGTACAAGAAGACCAACCCTATCGTTTAAGCTTGGATGTTGGAGATGCAGTTATCATACTAAAAGAGACTATTACGTGGTATTATGGATATCAATAACTAATAAATTATCTGCTTTAGTACGAAGTTGACGGAAGACGTAACGCTGTTGGGGGTCTTAAATTAGACTTCACGTAAAGAAAATTTAGAAGCTGCCCTTACCCATTCTAAATATGGTTGCTGAAAGTGAACACGAACTAAGGATCCAGAGAAGTGGCACCATTTGGTTTTTATGTGCCTTATTCGTCTTATTGAGATTGTCCATGACCGAAAATACGAGCCTTTTCAATCTGTTTTAACTTTATATATCAGTGAAAGTTTTTGTGTCATACTCGCTTACGAGAAACTAATAAAAGCTCTCGGAGATCTAGGTCGAAGGGAATCTGGAGGATTGTGTGAACTGCAGACGCTCTGGATTTTTGTGCGTGTAAATAACTGGTTCCGTGTCGGAACAGTTTTGCAAGCCACTTTTGCTATTTATTAACCTAATTTAATAATAATAATATATTTATAATTTAAAATCCCATAGAGGATATAAACTATTGAGTTACTTGTGAAAAGTAGCGACTTTTATGCCATATTGAGTGCACCACTGGGCAGGAATTCAATCGGAGCAGGGTGAGTCCAGTTGGGGCCGTGAACCGTTGATTATTCCAGGCGATATCACGGAAAAAGCGGACGGAGGATTGCTTCGTAGCAACACCACTACAAGGGACTGAAGCAGTGCTCCAGTGGAACATATTTTTTTGGTTAATGGTTCAGGTTGCTAAATACAACCTTGTCACGCAGTAAGCTCGTTTTTTTTTGGTTTTTTTCATTTTAGTATTCTAGTAAATATATAACAATTATAGATATTTAAAACATTTAATTTACGATTATTTACAAATTTTAATTATATTGATAAACCTATATATATAAATTTACACCATATAAAATAAGTATTTATCAAACAAAAAAAAACAAAACTTATATTACTCGTTTAAACTTATACTCCATTTATTGTGTTTCGTATATTACACACCGTGATTAATCATCATATTAAATTACTTACTTTCATTCCACTTAATTATTACTTTTGTGTGAATGTATGGGTTGTAAGAGAAACAGGAATCCTCGACTGGTACCAGAGCGACGATTTGTATTTTTCCTTTCCGGTATTGGCTGGACCGTGTTGTTTAATGGTAATAGATGGTTGCATCCACATTACCTATATTGTAAGGTTATTTTTTTTTGATTTACACTAATCTAATAATTAATTCAAACTTACCTTCATTTTGTGTTTAATTAATTCTATTGTCTTGTGCTGTAATTAATATAAAATATATTTGTTATCAATTTCTTTAAATCCACGAGTATTACTAGGCATGACAGCCTAAGGGGGTAATTTATCCAGGATGGTTGGGTTGTGTTTTCTCTCCAGGGTTCTCTCGAAGTCGCGTTGAACATTTACAGGTCCACCAGGTCGTTGGGAACTTCCAGCGATGAATACCTTTGGCTAACTTAGGACAAGAACGGTATGAAGAAATCTCCCTTTTGACTAATAGGTAAGTGGTGAATCATATATGTAGCGTTCCGGTCACACACCCCACGACCCCTACCGTCGAGCTAGCGTATACCGTGTGACTGGCTAATCACCCCCTATCACTATTTCGGAACTAGGGAGGATGGTTGTCTTTCAAAATTTTTATGTCTACCCAAGCATGATGGCAGTAGCCTTGCTGTCACCAGCAAGGAGCTCCATTGTGCCGGTACATATATGGCGCCCAACGCTCTTGGCAAACAAGTTTCGATATTAAATTACGGCGCCCATTTATTTCATAAATGGCGCCCCAAATTCTGTAACTTATTAAAATTACCTTTGACTATGGTTCACCACCAATGCCTCTTTTTACAGATTCATCTCAATTGTCTAAATTCAGTGTGAATTTTGAGTTGCTTTTACTTTTAGGTTATCCCGTATCATGTTATCTTCTTCGCTTTAGGCATCTTTGAACTAGGCTTACCGGCACCGCTGGCTAACAAGCGTATGACCGCTTGGCCATGGGTGAAGGCTGAGTCTGGAGTTCTTTTGTCCTGTTTTTTTTGCTCGTAGTCTCTAGTATCAGGCGTCATACCGCCTGCCAATGTTGCGTTCAGTGGACAGGATCTACGTTACTTTTTGCTGATGGACGTTTGAGTTGTAACTCGGGCTTAACCGTCTGAGGTAACAGGCGTGCTATCGCCTGCCCACTGCGTCCCGTGGACACCTTTAATCCATTCAGTCCCCTCAAATTCTTTTTTCTTTTTCTTCAATTTAGACAATTCGTCGAAATGTGGTAAGGGTTGGGGTCACTTCAGGTGAACCTCTATGAGGCCGCACAGGCTTAACCGTCTGGCTAATCACCTGCGCCCTGTGGACTTTTGTTGAGGGACATCCGGCTCCTTCCTTGTGCTTTTAATTTTTTCTCTCCAGACTGTCCCCACTGCTGATTGATTTTCCGTAGTGTAGCTCAGTTGTGGTTGGACAGCGGAATCAAACTAAATTTTTATTATTTGCGAAGAAGATTTCCTTGTCTTTTATGTTGAGGTTGAATGGGCTGAACTATGCCTATTCGGGAAACTCAGTGGATGGCTACAACGTGATATTTTAGAAAAAAAGAATTCAATCTAATTCGACTTCAATCTTTATTCAATTAAATATTCTACCGATATAATTTCTTGTTTAAACTTAATATATAAATTTTACGTAAAAATATCAACTTTAATTTACTTCAAGACTCAAATTTTAAGCATATAATTCGTAATAAATATCTTCTTCTTCATTTAAATATTCTATGGGTAATGGGACTTCAACTCAATCTTACATTCAATTTTCGTGTACTCCTGGTCGTTTAGTCCGATTCTTGTATACTTTCTCCTGTGCGTTTGGTTTGGACGTTTAGAGCTGGAATTCAGAATGATTAAATAATTTGTTATTTTAATTCAGAAGGAAATCCAGAAATCCCGAGTCATGAACCTTCAGGATGTGTCTGGGATAATTGAGAAGGCGTCAAAGAACCGACCTTCTGTATGGTATAGGGAACTTTTTATTATTAGAGAAATCCTGAGTCAAGGAACCTACAGGATTTTCGAAAAGGCGTCAAATAACCGACCTTTCTGGGTAGAGATCACTAGCCTCAGCTTGGTTCTTCTAGCTCAGAACACCTAGAAGATCAAATTGTGATCTGAAACTGCTGCTCGACGTGCTGCGATATTTATTTGCTTCATCACAATAGCTCCCTGGAGATTGGTGGGGAATTTAGCATTGTGAATTAAATTTTGTCTGTGTATTAGTGTTGACGATCGGCTGTCAGTTCTGGCAGCTGAATTTTAAAGGTGAGATTTAAATTTTTGTATTTGGTTTTATTTTGTATGTTAATTTATATTTTATATGTTTTTAGGTATGGAGGGCTAGTTGTTGCTGGAATGGAGATGTTCGTGGATTTTCATGTGTTGTCAGATGAGTATTTTTCATATGGAATTAATTTATTTTTTGTAATTTTGTTTTGTTTATGTTTTTTAGGATTGCTTTGGAGTTGTGATGGCCGGAGATTTTGATGGAGCTTTGATCATCTTTGAAGAAAAACATAGGTAATTCACAGAAAACTGGTTTTTAAGTTTTAATGAATTTTCTATTTTAGATTTTCAGTGTCGAGACTGAACATTCTCCGGGGCCTTGAAGCCTTGGTTTCAACAAATTCTCTCGTAGGAAAAACTGCTGGTGTTTTGGCCGTTTTTTTTTTTTTTTTTTATTTGTGACTTGGTAGCTTTAGAAATAAAGAAAGTTTAATTGATTTTTTGCATTTTGATTCTTTATTATTTGTAGAGTAGTTATTCAGTAGATTAGTATTTCTAGTTATAGAGCCGTTTCTACTTTGTTCTTTGTTCAAACCATCTTTAAGAGTGAAATTTTAAGTCAAAGTTAGTACAATTCATACTATTTAGGGTTTGCGGTTGAGGTATTGAACTTGTGTTTCCAACCATTATTATGTTATGCTTATAGGAGAAGTGAATGAATTCCGAACTTGATTTTGAATTTGCCATGGATAATATGGATATTCACATTAACATAGTGTTGCGTTAGCTAACCAAGCAGTTCGAAGTAGTTTATTGCTTCTTGTAATTGGAGTGGTTGGGACGAAAATTACAACTGGTATTTTTTCTTCGGAGAACTTGTACCAATGTTAGCTTCATACTGTTTTGGTAAAATATTTTCGTTTTGTAGAGAGTAGTTTTTCGGGATTAACTCTAGACTTAAAACAATTTCTTAGCAGTTTTGAAATTATGTCGTTTTTGATTGTGCTAGTCTTTTTAGAAGACTTCAAACCGTTTCAAAATATATTATGTCACATTTTTACTTCACTTTTATTACTGTGGTTAATTTGAATTAACTTAGTTCAATCAAATTGTTATCAAGATACCAAAATACTTTGACTATATGTATTTTGAATGTACGAAACTAGTTCTGTGTATACAGATTGCGGTTTATTTCTTCGAATGCCGTAACGTAGGCAGTCTTGATAGAGAATTTAACTTTCTCTTCATAAATGAAATGGTTTAAAGAGCCTTGGAAAGAAACCGTTAGCGATTTTTTTGAATGTTGCGATTGGGAGCGCTATATATGGATACCTTAAGTTTATCATTACATGTAAGTTGTAGAGTAGTGATCTTGTAAAGATCTTTCTGATGAGTTGCAGATGGGTTGGATATATTACGAAGAGAAGGATGTGATTGCTGTGTAAACTTGTCTTTGCAAACCATTAATGAATCTGAATAAGATAGATTCCTTCTTTGAGGTGGAGGCATATTTTTACTCCACAATTCAAATATTAAGCTCATTATATAAATGGTTATCGATATGGGTTTTAACAATGTTCCTCCAAATTGTCGAGGTTGTTACAATATTTCTTTTTTTGAGTGATAATAAGTTCGTGTTTTTCGAATGTTCTCTCGTAAATTTTGAAATTATCCTTAGTTACATTCAAAATCTGTTGTCTTCTAGAACATATTTCATTTAACGGTAGAGTGTATTCTAATTCATTTTCACGTTAGTTACGAATTTTTGATATGGATGAGATGAGCAATTTTTGTGGTTTCGATTTTCTGCAAGACGTCCTTGGTGCTTACTTTTACTTGTACGAAAACTATTAGCACTTGTTGGTTTCCATATTTTCTTCTCTCGTCGATTAGGTGTAGGATAAACTGGTGATGCTATAGATGGCGGCTTACCCGGAGCATGAACATGTACGGAAGGATTGGAATTTTCTTGGCAAAATTTAATTGCTCGACTTGTAAACATTTTAGTGTTGCGATGTGGATTCCTTTCATCGAAGCATTGCTTGTTTTCAAATCGTATGGTTTCATTTTCGTATATGGCGTTAGTTGGTTGTACTTTATCTTTCCATCTATCAATCCTGGATGAATAACATTTACCGTTCCACTGTCGTTCAGGTGGTGTTCTTGTGTGTGTAACAGAGCCTTTTTTTCGGTGTTTTTCCTTGGGAAGTTGACTTCCAGGATTTGTCTCCTTTAGTTTCCGAAACTGTTTCACTTGTTGTCGTTGTAGATCAACTGATGCATGGAAGCTATTTACTTGGATAGATGAAGTGGTGTCCTTGACTTTTCCGGATAAGATCCATCCCAAAAAGGTATCTTGTGCTATAGGTGATCCTTCTTTGCTGCGTATGAGTCCCTCCTTGATTATTTCATCGTAGACATCTGCCCCCAACAATATATCTATTTGTGCCGGACGGTAGTACCAAGGGTCTGCTAGTTTTAAGTGTTGAATGTGATTCCAGTCTCTATCACTGATTTCCCTTGATGGAAGACGATAGGATAGTTTGTTTAATGTCAGCGCCTTCATATTCACCGCGAATTCGTCGTTAAATTGTGAGCTAAGTGTTAATTGAACTTGAGCGTTGATGTCACCTGCGCTAATTTGCCCGACTAATGTAACGTCCCCCTGAATTGGTTTCCTTTTCAGTTTGAGTTTCCGTGCCACTGCCTTTGTTACTAAAGAAACTTGAGATCCCTGATCAATTACAGCTCGGACCTTTAATTCCTTTCCTGTTGCGGATCTAAGTTTGACTATCGCGGTCGCCAATAATACCTGATGATTTGGAGAACTACTTCCTTCTATTATTGAGTTGCATGCTTGTGGTGCGCTAGGAGTAGAGCTGATAGAGTAATGCGATATGTCGGTCTTACCATTAGATTGTGGTGTTGACCCAGTCGATGACGTGGCTAACGATTTAGTTCGTTCTTTATTGTGAAGTTGCTCTGATTGAGGGGGATAGGTGGATGCCATGTTGTTCATCGTTCCTTCTTCTGCCTTGCGATGTAATGCTGAATGATGACGTTGCTTGCAATATCTGCATCTATATCGGCTGGAGCATTGTGCTACTCGATGACCACGACCTAAACAATTCAAACACAATGCCTTTGATTTAACAATGTCCATTTTCTGTGAGCTAGATAAATCTTCAAATTGTTGGCACTGCCGAATATGATGGGTGTTTAAACAATAGCTGCAAGTTGAGTTACTCGTTACGTGGAATGATTGCGCAGTAATCTTTGGCTTTGATGAAAACTCTCTGTAAGTTTTACTTGATGATGGTGCTTTCTCTGCAACGGCCTCTAGAGTCCTGAAACGTCCTTCCATAAATTCTTTTAACGTTTCCCATGATGGTATTGTTGTATCTTTGCTGATACTCTGCTCCCATAGTTGATGGGTGTCTGATGAGAATTTTCTGACTATCGTATAGACGATCACCGCGTCCCAGCTTTCGACTTTTATTCCTAAATTGTACAGGGCTTGTAGGCACTCGGTGGTCACGTCCATTAAATTCTTAATCCCCTGTGCAGACTCACTCGACACGGTGGGTTGAGAAAAGAATGTTTTTAGTTGCGCATTGACCAATACTCGTGTGTTGTTGTATCTATCCACTAGAAGCTTCCAAGCTGGCTCGTAGTTATCATTAGAGACTAGAACAGGTCGTAACAAACCTTCAGCTTCTCCGCTTAAATGCATCTTTAGGTATTGTAGCTTTTGCGCATTTGATAGATTATGATTTTCGTGGATTAGGCTTGTAAATAGGTCATGGAATGTGGTCCATTTCTGGTAATCTCCCGAGAATTTCTCTAAAGAAATTTTTGGTAATTTAATGAACATTTCCTTGTTGGGTATAGTTGTTTCTCCAAAACTATCAGAGTGCCCTGGTGAATTTGGCTGAGTTTTTGGCTCCGGCTTAGGATATTCCTTCTCAAATCGGGTTTGTATCGCAGCATAGTTGTCGTAGAAGTATTCCTCCATGTTAGCGTACAAATTCTGGGTTAGATACTCATGTGATAAATTAGGGGAATCAGCGGGTTCCCGAATCTTATCTATCAGTATTTCCGTATGCGCTTTCCGAATTTTGTTGAATAGGTCCTGGAAATCTTGGAGACGTTTCTTGTAATATGAAACTGTCCTTCTATCTTTGCCATCCTTTCGATAGTTAGATATAAAATTTTCCAAAAGCTCCTTGTGAGCTAATTGTTTGTTAAGTAATCGCTCCATGTCAGTAGTTTGCTTCGCTAGTTTGAAAGTTAATTCTCGTTTCTCTAAAACTCATGTTGCACCATCCGGCTCGAAGGACCAAAAAATGAATGGGCTGAACTATGCCTATTCGGGAAACTCAGTGGATGGCTACAACGTGATATTTTAGAAAAAAAGAATTCAATCTAATTCGACTTCAATCTTTATTGAATTAAATATTCTACCGATATAATTTCTTGTTTAAACTTAATATATAAATTTTACGTAAAAATATCAACTTTAATTTACTTCAAGACTCAAATTTTAAGCATATAATTCGTAATAAATATCTTCTTCTTCATTTAAATATTCTATGGGTAATGGGACTTCAACTCAATCTTACATTCAATTTTCGTGTACTCCTGGTCGTTTAGTCCGATTCTTGTATACTTTCTCCTGTGCGTTTGGTTTGGACGTTTAGAGCTGGAATTCAGAATGATTAAATAATTTGTTATTTTAATTCAGAAGGAAATCCAGAAATCCCGAGTCATGAACCTTCAGGATGTGTCTGGGATAATTGAGAAGGCGTCATAGAACCGACCTTCTGTATGGTATAGGGAACTTTTTATTATTAGAGAAATCCTGAGTCAAGGAACCTACAGGATTTTCGAAAAGGCGTCAAATAACCGACCTTTCTGGGTAGAGATCACTAGCCTCAGCTTGGTTCTTCTAGCTCAGAACACCTAGAAGATCAAATTGTGATCTGAAACTGCTGCTCGACGTGCTGCGATATTTATTTGCTTCATCACAATAGCTCCCTGGAGATTGGTGGGGAATTTAGCATTGTGAATTAAATTTTGTCTGTGTATTAGTGTTGACGATCGGCTGTCAGTTCTGGCAGCTGAATTTTAAAGGTGAGATTTAAATTTTTGTATTTGGTTTTATTTTGTATGTTAATTTATATTTTATATGTTTTTAGGTATGGAGGGCTAGTTGTTGCTGGAATGGAGATGTTCGTGGATTTTCATGTGTTGTCAGATGAGTATTTTTCATATGGAATTAATTTCTTTTTTGTAATTTTGTTTTGTTTATGTTTTTTAGGATTGCTTTGGAGTTGTGATGGCCGGAGATTTTGATGGAGCTTTGATCATCTTTGAAGAAAAACATAGGTAATTCACAGAAAACTGGTTTTTAAGTTTTAATGAATTTTCTATTTTAGATTTTCAGTGTCGAGACTGAACAGAGGTAGACCCTTCATGTCGTTCGAGTAGATGAAGACGTGTGGTGATTCCGGCGTTGTCGATGACATTCGGTGTTGGCTATGTCTCATAACTACCACCGACTGACACCGATGACATCGGCCACCGAGAATTCTGGGGAGAGAGATTCTTTCTTTCCAACCATCCTGGAAAATTCACCAACATTTAAAAACAAACCCAAACTATATTACATATCATTCTTGTGCGTGCAACTTATTGTGGTCAGGAACTACGTAGATTACATTATCACTTATTGTTAAAATTTTTTTTTCTTCATGGTATAGGCGTATTACGGTCGCAGAGAAGATGGTTGTGACCGGATTAAAAACGTTTTATGGATTGCCGGTGGCACATAAAGTGTTGAAAAGGCCACATCGCTTATACTTTTTATCTCCGTTGGCACAAGAGTTTCGTCCGCGACGTGTAACAGTCAATCCAATGTGGTTGGTATTTATATTGTTCTACGTTTTTACTTAGTTGAGTTTCTGAGAGACGTTCCTTGTTTTCGTTGTTTATGTTAAATCCTGTTAGTCCAGGCCGTATGACTAGTGGCGTGTTAGCGTTATAGTTAGCGTTAGGTAGTAACAATAGGCCATTGTTACGTATTACTTTTGTTCATATCGCCTCAGTCGGTATTATTAAGTTTTTCTTTATATTTACTATGTGGAGTCCTCCGTATTTTGTTATTGATGTTAACCGGTCATATTTTTTTTTATCACCTAGCGTACCTCCCCGGCACATTTGTCAACTGTTGTGAAGTAGTACCAACGTCCTGATTGACTTCGAAGCAAGCGCTCCTCGGAGTAGCCCTAAGAAGGCATCTCGCCGGCTTCACCGGTTAATAATAGGGTGCCTTAATCCGCTTAGGTAGCTTCCCTAGCGGATGGTACACCTCTTTGCTTTTCGGTCAGTCTGGGGAACAACTCTCGGCGAATGGTTGGCCTGCCGCTCCCCCGGAGTATGTCAAAGGCAATGTGGTATTGCTGGAGACTGACCCGATGGAACGATAGGTGACATTTTCGACGTGAATGTCTGGATGAAGGTAGAGACCCGGAGTGGGACAATGTGGTATTGCCTTCCGCCGGATCTTTGCCACTAAAGACTTACCCTCCAGGAGACTCGTCAGACTGTCCATTTCTCCAAAATTTTAATTTTGACAGCACGACTAAATTCTCACTGATTTTTTTTGGCAAAGCCTTATATACTAAATACCCGGCTAGCTCTGTAGCTGTGGCATGAGACTCTGAATCTCAGGGTGTGAGACGAGCCACACATTGGCGCCAAACATTAAAACATACGGCTGAAAAACCTTCCGTTTTTTTCGGCTCCTCACTGCCTCGCAAGTCGGCCTTGTGGACCCGAGGGTATGTAACGGTCGGTTATTTACCGGAAATTTCTCCCTTTTGTTGGTTCTCCCATCTATCGGGAATTTCAGGATTCAATAACAAAATTTACTGGTCACAAAAAAATTAGTAAAAAATTTAAAACTTCAAGGAGGCGAAAGAAAAAATAATTTTTGTTCTGGATGGAAAAAAGTAAAGATAGAGAGTCGAATGTAGAACCCGGTCGGAAAGGCAGTTTTAGAGGCCTGTTAGAAAATTACATTAGAACTCACTTGTTTTTTTATGCGTATCTTGCGGGATTTTGTTGGATAAAATTTCTAATTGGAATAGGATTTGGAGAAGTGCTACAAGCGCAAATATTTATGGCGCTGCGACAAACCGTTTCGTACAAGAAGACCAACCCTATCGTTTAAGCTTGTATGTTGGAGATGCAGTTATCATACTAAAAGAGACTATTACGTGGTATTATGGATATCAATAACTAATAAATTATCTGCTTTAGTACGAAGTTGACGGAAGACGTAACGCTGTTGGGGGTCTTAAATTAGACTTCACGTAAAGAAAATTTAGAAGCTGCCCTTACCCATTCTAAATATGGTTGCTGAAAGTGAACACGAACTAAGGATCCAGAGAAGTGGCACCATTTGGTTTTTATGTGCCTTATTCGTCTTATTGAGATTGTCCGTGACCGAAAATACGAGCCTTTTCAATCTGTTTTAACTTTATATCAGTGAAAGTTTTTGTGTCATACTCGCTTACGAGAAACTAATAAAAGCTCTCGGAGATCTAGGTCGAAGGGAATCTGGAGGATTGTGTGAACTGCAGACGCTCTGGATTTTTGTGCGTGTAAATAACTGGTTCCGTGTCGGAACAGTTTTGCAAGCCACTTTTGCTATTTATTAACCTAATTTAATAATAATAATATATTTATAATTTAAAATCCCATAGAGGATATAAACTATTGAGTTACTTGTGAAAAGTAGCGACTTTTATGCCATATTGAGTGCACCACTGGGCAGGAATTCAATCGGAGCAGGGTGAGTCCAGTTGGGGCCGTGAACCGTTGATTTTTCCAGGCGATATCACGGAAAAAGCGGACGGAGGATTGCTTCGTAGCAACACCACTACAAGGGACTGAAGCAGTGCTCCAGTGGAACATATTTTTTTGGTTAATGGTTCAGGTTGCTAAATACAACCTTGTCACGCAGTAAGCTCGTTTTTTTTTGGTTTTTTTCATTTTAGTATTCTAGTAAATATATAACAATTATAGATATTTAAAACATTTAATTATAGTACGATTATTTACAAATTTTAATTATATTGATAAACCTATATATATAAATTTACACCATATAAAATAAGTATTTATCAAACAAAAAAAAACAAAACTTATATTACTCGTTTAAACTTATACTCCATTTATTGTGTTTCGTATATTACACACCGTGATTAATCATCATATTAAATTACTTACTTTCATTCCACTTAATTATTACTTTTGTGTGAATGTATGGGTTGTAAGAGAAACAGGAATCCTCGACTGGTACCAGAGCGACGATTTGTATTTTTCCTTTCCGGTATTGGCTGGACCGTGTTGTTTAATGGTAATAGATGGTTGCATCCACATTACCTATATTGTAAGGTTATTTTTTTTTGATTTACACTAATCTAATAATTAATTCAAACTTACCTTCATTTTGTGTTTAATTAATTCTATTGTCTTGTGCTGTAATTAATATAAAATATATTTGTTATCAATTTCTTTAAATCCACGAGTATTACTAGGCATGACAGCCTAAGCGGGTAATTTATCCAGGAAGGTGTTTTCTCTCGAAGTCGCGTTGAACATTTACAGGTCCACCAGGTCGTTGGGAACTTCCAGCGATGAATACCTTTGGCTAACTTAGGACAAGAACGGTATGAAGAAATCTCCCTTTTGACTAATAGGTAAGTGGTGAATCATATATGTAGCGTTCCGGTCACACACCCCACGACCCCTACCGTCGAGCTAGCGTATACCGTGTGACCGGCTAATCACCCCCTATCACTATTTCGGAACTAGGGAGGATGGTTGTCTTTCAAAATTTTTATGTCTACCCAAGCATGATGGCAGTAGCCTTGCTGTCACCAGCAAGGAGCTCCATTGTGCCGGTACACAGCAAAGGCCAGCTAAAAGGCGGAAAAGAGGGATCTGTCCTCTCATAACCACTGCTCTGCTTACTCTGCTAGTGCTGCCAGTCGTAAGGAGCTCACAGGTACAAATTAATGGATTCAATTCACAACCAACCCTTTACTTTGAAAATCTCGGGCAAGCTAGCATCATATCCAATGAATGGGAGCTAGTAGTCTACTACAACCTCTACAACTACTGGATGGAATATAGCCTACTGACAAACACCACCAATAACTTGTTACACATATGCCATCATCTAGAACATCCTGAAGTCTGCATAAGTGTCACCAAAGGAATGCAAGCGCAGTTAGTGGAAATATCAGAAGGTAACGATATGATCATCCACTCCTCAAGCCACTTTAGACAGAAAAGAGGCGCCATAAATATTGTTGGAAAAATTGCAAACAGCTGATTCGGGGTCCTAGACGCGGACTACGCTGATCAAATGGCCCAGACCATTGAAGACATCACTGATGACCAACAGCACCTAGCACTAAATAAAAAACCAAACTTCCATAATGGACTCCACACTCAACATAATGCGCAAAAATTACGAGCACATCAATGAGCAATTCGCCAGTCTCACAGCCTACAACAATGAGGTGTCAACAAAACTCAATAATGTGAATCAGGAATTACACAAAGAGAAGGTTTCAGCCATGTTTGTCTCTCAAGCTTTACAATTAGCATTAGCCATAAGCAACTTCAGAAGAACTCAGGACGCCATCATAAACGTTGTGATCGACGCACATCATGGAAGGGTGAATCCACAAATATTGTCAGCACATCAGCTCCAACAAGAGTTACATATTATTAGGGAACATCTTCCATCCACACTAACTCTTCCGATACCCATGGATGATGTCTCACAATTCTACAAGTTGTTGACTGTGAAGGGTCGAGGAGGTGCCAAATATGTCCTATTCCAGCTAAAACTACCACTCGTGTCGTTCACAAAATTCGAACTGTTCAGAATAATCCCCGTTCCAGTCCTAGTCAACGACGTCATGTGGGCAATCCAACCAACCACACCGTATATGGTCATCAGCTTACACCGCGACCAATACTACCCGTTAGAAGAAAATGAACTACATTCATGTGCTTTAATAGATGACAACATCCACCTGTGCAGGCAGCAACACCCAATGTACAAAATAGGTGCACAACCAAATGCGTGCGAAATGGCCTTAATCAACCAAGAGGCTCGATCATCCCAGTGCAAATTAGTACAGCTCTCACATGAACCACGATGGATTCAGCTTCATAGTCCTAACCAATGGATATATGCGTTGTCCACGCAAACCGTCATTAACGTGGTCTGCGGCAATGAACTTAAGCAAACCACTCTTCAAGGTTCAGGGCAATTAATAATTGGCAACGACTGCACCATAAAGCAACCACTTTTGACAATTCAAGCCCACAATATTTACCCGAGTACATCCAGACAATCATACATGGCCGTCGCAGAACTAGTCACAGCGGACACTCTACCTCAGGGAAACACCACCGGCAGTCCTCACATTGCGTCACCCTTACCTACCGCCGAGCTAGAAGAGTTGCAAATGAGGATCCAGGACCAGCTGAAACAAGAAGGATTTGAAAACTTCCGTACGCATCATATACATCATTATGCCGTAAACTACATCAACCTCTCATTTGCTGCACTTGCAATAGGATTTTGTTGTTGGAAGTTTAGAAGTTACATATTCAAGAAGAAGTCCACAGCGGAGCCCGATACATTACCACGATCATCACCTTCATTCTCAATAGCCCCACACACCCTCGACGAATCTTGAACAGATGTTCAAGGGGGGGGGGGGAGAATGTTCAGTTGCATTCCACAAAATCATTCTCACGATTAATTTAATGTCTGGCCGGGTGTTATCAAAAACCCCCAGACAGTAATCTGAACCACCTTAGATTTGGCTTTCAATTATTTTCCTTAAACTAGAAAATTATGTTGCATAGTAAGCTTTTTACTATATTTTGAATTTGTTTTGATGCTTGTGAAGCATTTTTATGTGAAATAAATTTTGTTTGTTTGACTTTTGTAGATTTAAGCATTTTTGCTCATTATAAAATGTAATTTTTTGGAATTAATAAATTCAGTCATTTTTGTGATTTCCATAACTACGTATCTCGTTTTTTTGCTACCTTTCAACAACTTCTGGCGAAACGCTTGAGGTTCCACTATTTGCACAAGTAACAAGAGCTTGGGCAATTATCAAAAATATTATTTCAGAAGTTTGAGTGAAACACTCAAATTTAACAGGATTCAATCGGTTCAGGAGCCGGATTGAAATTCCCGAGGCGGCAACTGTCGCCCTACAAAACAGGTACCAACCTACATAACTAGACCCAAAAAGTCCCCAAATCAAAGATCGAATTAGGGACTTTTGGCCACCTTTTCGGGATTTGGAACCACTGTGCGTCGCGTCGTCGCATGGAAAAAGACCTTGTGTTATTCATTTTCCGTTGTACCCGTCCCTGTTAAACTATTCTGCGTGTACGCGACATGTTAAGCCGTCGTGCCGCACACTCTTTTAAAGAATTTTTTAAATATGACCCCGTTCGAGTTCCATTTTCAAATTTTCACTGTTTCTTTAGAATTGAAATAGGAACACGATGATATTTTTTCCAAAACTTTAAGTTGGGGAGTTGATGATGAAAAATGCTAATGAAATTTTATAGACAAATAATAACAATTTATTAATATCAAACGCAAATTTTAAATATACCACTACATAGAATGACTTAAGATCTTCAAAATCGACCTATATAATTTTTGGTAAATCTATAGAGTTGCAGTACCCACCTCCGATTTTTTTCAAATTTTCATATTTTATGTATTTAGATGCGCAGAATCCATTTTTCGAAAAATTAATTGCCGCTGACGCACCGTTTCGCCGTTATTCGAATTTGAAGTTGCCAAATTTCGGTTTTTTTGGAACGTCACAACCGCCATATTTCTTTTCCGATTTTTTTCAAATTTTCATATTTTATGTAGTTTGGTGCGTAGAATCTATTTTTGAAAAAATAAATTGCCACTTATGCACCGTTACTTAAAAAAATTGCCTCGTATATACCGTTTTTTTAATACATTTGTAAAGCACGTCATTGTATGGGAGTATGAAATAATAACGAGCACATTTGACTTTTAATTATTTTAAAATTTATATATATATAAAAGTCAAATGTGGCAGTTATTATTTCATACTCCCATACAATGACGTGCTTTACAAAAATGTATTAAAAAAAACGGTATATACAAGGTAAACGGTGCATAAGTGGCATTTTTTTTCCCAAAAATAAATTGTCCACATCGAAATATACATTTGTGTATAAATTTCATCAATATGTGCGACTTTTGAAAAAACCGAAATTTGGCAACTTCAAAATTGTATAGCGGCGAAACGGTGCGTCAGCGGCAATTTATTTTTTCAAAAATAGATTCTACGCACCAAAATACATAAAATATGAAAATTTGAAAAAAAAACGGAAAAGAAATATGGCGGTTGTGACGTTCCAAAAAACCGAAATTTGGCAACTTCAAACTCGAATAACGGCGAAACGGTGCGTCAGGGGCAATTAATTTTTCCAAAAATGGATTCTACGCATCAAAATACATAAAATATGAAAATTTGAAAAAAATCGGAGGTGGGTACTGCAACTCTATAGATTTACCTAATTTTTTTGTACGACTAATGGTTTCGAAGATACAGTATTTTGAATGGTCGGCCGCGAGACGTTTTTTGAAATTTCTTGCAATTTACAACCGTGTATATCTTCTGAAAAAAAATCGAAATATGGGTCCCATTATTTCATGTGTAGAATTGCGTCTGCAAAATTTAAAAAAAATGGGGATGATCAATTAATATTTAGTGTTCGGTTTGACATGGAATGAGCGATATAGGTCGTTTGTCCTTTGCACGACAGATCTGTTCAGCCCGAATAAGGGGCAGTGTACTAAATAGTCTTAATTAATTTCTTAGCCCAAAAAGGGCAGAGTTTTAAATTTAGATCTTAGATTGTTTTGTTTAGCCCAAAAGGGCAGTGTCTTAAACTAAAAGCTTAAATTGTTTTGCCTAGCCCAAAAAGGGGCAGTGTTTTAAAATTAAATCTGATATTGTTTTTTTAGCCCAAAAGGGCCGATATTTAAATAGTTCTAAACTCTGACATTGTTTTGTTTAGCCCAAAAGGGCAGTGTTTTAAGTTTTATATTAAATTGTTTTGCTTAGCCCAAAAGGGCCGTGTTTTAAGTTTAATATTAAATTATTTTGCGTAGCCCAAAAACGGCGTGTTTAAATGTACTTTAACTTGCTAAATCAGTTTTAAATTAGTGCGCACAGCCCAAAAGGGTCGTGTTTTAAGTTCTAAACTCTTAAATTGTCTAGCTTAGCCCAAATCACAGCAAACAAAGGGATACATAACATTTTTGGCGCAGCCGGTAGGATCCGAACGAGCCTAACAATTATTGATCGAGTGCTGGACATAGGCACCCTTGTCCTTAAACTCAGTCTGAGCCTAACCCAACTTACAATTTAGAAGAGTAGACTCTTGGAAAAATTGAATTTGGGCTTATAAAACTCTTATTAGATTTTTCACAAAGAGGTGTTTCTTTTAAATTGTTGATTAGGGTTTTTCCTAAAAATCACTTCTAATAGCCTATTTAGATCCAGGATTCAGTTTTGTATGAGCTATAAAGTCTTTATTGAAGAGTGCACCCTTATTTAAAACCCTTAACAGTAAGTGTTGTCTTTTCAGAAGATAGCTTATTCTGATTACAATCTTGCAATAGTTTTGTGTAATACATTATAAGAAAAGTAAGAATGAACTTTTTTAAGAGTTATGCTTAAGAATTTTTTTAGAACAAACGGCTACAAGCTGTGGCGCATGATCTTATACGAACATTATAAATGTAAAGTCTAGTAAATACCTTATGTAAAAACACTATAATCATGCAATTTTATATGAAGTTTTAATAAGAGAGTTATAAATATTAAGTTTTATTTAAAGGTATTATAGAGAAGCATTTTTTACGTGATTATTTTAAGAGCATTATGACAGTTTGACCATATGTTCAGTCAGCCAAAACATTGTCTGAACTCTGAAGTAAACAAATTATTGCAATATTAAGAAAACAAGAAATATCCAAATGTCTTTTGTAATGTAAAATGGTAGCTTTTAAATATAATCAAGCAGTAATAATATTTACACCATTTATTCATACAATAAAATAAAAGACTTTTATGTAAATTTGTATAGTTTATTAGGATGTTAACAAATTTAAAAGCGGCCGGCTGATTATTGGTTTTGATCAGAGAAATAAAAAATTGTATGCAGGTGCGGGGGAATCGTAGCGGTTTAGCAGCTAGTGCCCGTTAAAATTACATTCTCAACTGTCAAAACTGGAGGTTCCGATAACACTCTTCTAGCAGCTTTATGCCGGAGCATATTTTAATCATTCACTTGTAATAGTTTTATTTAGGTACTCTTTATCAACTGTTCTAATAATACTCTTATAATAATATTTATTAAGAGTAAACTTTATCAATTCCCACAATGCTCCTGTGGCAACTTTAGCTAGGAATACATTTCAGTTAAATGCTTATAATAGCTTAATTTAAGAACTCTTTATGGTTAATCTTGATAGTACTCTAGTAATAACCTTAGCCAAGAACAATACAAGAGCAAATTCTTAAAAAAGTTCAATTAAAGTAAAAGCGAAGTAGTTCTTTCTACAATAGCCTTGAAATATAATTTAATAAGAATAGGCTATTTTAATCTACTGATAAGGGTCACAATTAAGAATGAGTTCGTGAAATAGACTTGTAAAGATTTTAGCCACAACTAAAAAATCGGCCATTTTTCCTTTAATTAGAAAAAAGAAAAATGCATCCGGTATGAATTATAAAGTTTCTTTTTTTTTAAATCCGTTATTCTGTAATTTCAAATTATTTTATTGAAACATTATATGGAACGGACAACATTTTGAACATATTCCTTAATTTTTCTAGCGAGTAAATAAAAAATAATTTATTTTTACTTATTGTTTTATGTTGATTTATACGCAAAATTTTAATGGCGATAAGTATTTTTTGGAGGTACCATACCATATTTTATCAATGCAATTTCATTCGCAGCAAAATTTCCAATATCAATCGATAAAATTCAAGTTTGTCATCTTATTAAAATATGAATATAATGGAGGCATTATTTTATTTCTTTAACTTTTTTAAAATCTTTTTAGAGGATTTTATAAGTACAAATTAATACATAAATGAAAATGAATATCACAAAGCCACACACAATCTTATTTGAACTTGAACATGCTTCTAAAATGACGTGTAATGTTCTTATGCAAGAATATTATAAAAATACATTCTGATAATAATCTTGTAAACTAGCCCAAGAGAAATTTGAATGTTGTGTAACAGCCTTACTTAAAGCGATTATAGGAGATCGAGCTCTCATAGCACATCTCCTTAAGTCCATTATAGGTGTTCCGTCCACTACGATGCGACAAATTAAATTACTAAACTAAAATTATTGAATTAATTGAAATTAAATTATTAAACTAAAATTATTGAATTATTGTAAATTTAAATGTAAAACCCATTGAACTCTGGATCACGAACTGGGAAACATTATTCTTTAGTACAAGATCACTTCCTGGTCCAGAGTTCAATGGGTCGAACAATTTCAAGGGAAACGGAATTACTGCAAGCACTTGGCGGCAGTGGCTCTTGGATCTTCGAAGTGTAACAACCATAGTTATCAATAAATTGAATTGTAACGTGGCCGCACGAGTTTTACTTAATCAGCGATCAGCAAAAAGGTGTGGAAAAGCCCACATCTTAAACATTGGCGCCCGAGCAGGGACATTCGGTCCATAGTTTCGTCGTTGGAGTCCTCAAAATTCCATAATTTCGTTGGAATTATCATTTGTCGTCGTGGGATTCTTAATTTTCGTCGTGGGATTCCTCATTTTTTCATCGTTGGACTCCGCAACATTACTAAATCCCACATTTTCGGTGGATTTATCAACTTTTGCTGTAGGATTCCCCTGCAAATTTATCATCAATAGCCCATCGTGGGATCAATTAAGCACCATCGGAAAAATTGAAGGTGTTAAATATATATTAGTGCAGATCGCCGTGGGAGTCGTCGCCCTGCCTACACAATTGTTCCAAGTAAGAAGCACCACTAGGTGGTATAGCAAAATAGGAATTTATCAGGTACGTGCAATCTTGCTTACATTTAAGTCATTTTGGAGCCACGCATGAACTTCATATTCAACAATAAAAAAAAAATAAAATATAATAAAAATTAAGAATTATTAAAGTTATATTGCCGCATGTGAAATTTATTGTGCCTGATAGTGATTAAACCCATTCCTATTCATTGCATCGCACATTGTTCTCATTAAAATCCGTTTTAAACCGAAATTAAAAGGTGAATACCGTTGCCATTGAAAGTTTCTTTTGTGTCGAATAAAATTTTTTTGGATAAGTTCGAGACTGGTTGGAGTGAACGTCATTTATTAAAACGGATGCGAACTCATACATATGTACGTAATATCCATAATTATGTTGGGATAAATCGGTAGCATAATTTATACCAGGCTTAGGATTGCTATTGTTTCACTTTAAGAGCTGTAACGACGGGCCTATTCTTATAGCCACTTTGCAATCCCGATTTTTAGGAAAACACACTGGGGAGAAAATTTTTGGAAAAACGGGGGAGGCGAAAAAAAAACAACAGATAGGACGGAAAATTTTCTTAAAGTCGAATTCTTTAGACATCGCTCGTCGGCGTTTGCACTACTTAGTTAGAAAATTGGAAAAGGACCCTGAGCGGAAGTTAAAATACTCGCAATTCTTGGAAGATTATCTTTCCGCTGGACACATGGAGGAGATTAGTATGGATGATCTGCCGAAGGGACATTACTTCATGCCGCATCACTGTGTATTACGGCCGGATAGTTCGACCACAAAACTTCGGGTTGTTTTTGATGCCTCCTGTCGGACGGATGCGAACCAGTCACTCAACGACAAACTTATGATTGGACCCACCATACAAGATGATATATTCTCTATTATATGCCGATTCCGGTGTCATAAATTGGCTTTAACTGCAGATATCTCGGCGATGTACAGGCAAATTCTAGTCTACCCCGAGGATCGCAACTACCAACTCATCGTCTGGAGAGACAATCCTTCAGAAGTTATAAGAATTTTTCGTCTAAGAACTGTAACGTATGGCACCGCGTCTGCGCCATTTCTCGCTACACGATGCTTGAGTCAACTTGCCAAGGACTATTGTTCTACACTGCCCAAGGCCTCTCGGATAGTGGAGAAGGATTTCTACATGGATGACCTACTGACCGGAGCAGATAGTCGCGAAGAACTTATGGAAATCCGAACCAGCGTAGATAAGATTTTAAAGAGTGGACAATTTTGCCTAAGAAAATGGTATTCAAATGATTCGCATTTCTTGTCAGAAATTCCTGCCGATGAACGGGAAAAGACTTTGAGGATCAATGATGTCGACGTCGTCAAAGCGCTAGGAATTATCTGGGACGCAACTGCCGATGAGTTTCGATTTCAATTTAATTCGCAGGTTTCCATGACCTCAAAGGTCACGAAACGAACCATATTGTCAGTTACTGCGCGATTGTTTGACCCGCTAGGATTTATAAACCCTGTAGTGGTACGCGCGAAGATTTTCCTGCAAGAGCTTTGGTTGCTGAAAGTGAATTGGGACGAGTCAATACCTCAAAATTTAGAAACCAATTGGCGTAACTTCGAGAACCAATTGAAGTCTCTGAATGACATCCGAATTCCGCGATTGGTACTTTGTGTAGGTAAGGCGACGACCATGGAGCTTCATGGATTTGCCGATGCTTCCACCAGAGCTTACGGTTGCTGTATATACTTACGATCCATCAGTGAGACTGGCGACATTTCAGTGCACTTCTTGGCAGCTAAGTCTAAGGTAGCCCCGATAAGAGTATCCAGATCATTGCCTTGCTTGGAACTGTGTGCAGCTCTGCTTCTAGCGAAGCTTCTTGCAAAGATCCACGACAGCTTACCAAAATGTATTGAAGGACATTACCTTTGGACGGATTCAGAAATTGTACTGGATTGGCTGTCGAGCCATTCGTCAAACTGGAAAGTTTATGTCGCAAATCGTGTGGCCGAAATCCAGCAATTGACAGCTAAAGCAACGTGGAGGCACGTCAACTCGAAAGCAAACCCAGCAGATATTGTTTCTCGTGGTATGATGGTGGAGAACCTACCTAATTCAATTTGGTTTTCGGGACCAGAGTTTTTAAGACACTCGATGGACAACTGGCCCCCTTCGAAAGAACGCCATGTGAGCATTGACGATTTACCGGAACGAAGGAAAGTAAAATCAATATTAGTGTGCTGCATCTCGGATAGTTTCCTGAATACCATTTATGCCTGTAGTGACTTTAATAGAAATTGCCGGCGGTTTGCATACGCCTTTCGCTTTTTCCAAAATCTGCAAGCGAAGAAGAGGAAACAGTTGGTGAAGACGGGAGAACTAACGCCATCGGAGATCGACAACGCCTTCATGGCACTTGTATGGGCCATCCAGCAACGCGAATTCGTCGAAGAGATTCGAAATCTCGAACAAGGGAAGGAAATTTCGAACTATGGATACTTCGTATGGTTCATAAAAACTGTGTTTTTCCGTAAGCAATTATATTTATTTTTATATTAATTATGTAACCGAAACTCGTGTTATGGATTGCACCGGGTCGGCTCTTTCATCATTTGGTTCCACGTTTTGCATTTTTATTCTTTATTTTTATTTTTTTCTTTCCTTTGGACAACGTGGCTTACTGTATAATGTTAATTAAAGTTTATTATTTTTGTATCGGGGTCACCAATTATGGATACTTCGTATGGTCCATAAAAACTGTGTTTTTCCGTAAGCAATTATATTTATTTTTATATTAATTATGTAACAACAATTCTTATCTCTATGAGAAACAAAATTGAACTGATATTTTTATTGACGTTTTTAATATTATTATTTCGACAGCCTGCTTTGTTAGTACCTCCACAGAACCAAAGTAGTTTACGAAAGCTCAACCCATTTTTGGATGATTTTACTGTTTTGAATACCAAACTACTGAGAGTAGGCGGGCGATTAAACCTAGCGGACGCACCAGTGGACTATCGGTTTCCGATTTTATTACCCCGAAGAAATGAGTTCGTACAATCTTACATAAGACACTTACATCATAAAAACTTTCACGCTGGGCCACAAGCGCTACTGGGGATTCTCCATCAAAGATTTTGGGTTGTAAACGCTCGCGAATGCGTCAGAAAGATAGTTCGCAACTGTATTCATTGCATCAGGTATCGGCCTCGACTAACGCAACAAATAATGGGTTCCTTACCTAAGGCCAGGATCAACACGTCATTACCGTTCACCCACAGTGGGGTAGATTTTTGTGGACCCATCATGACTACACATCGCATACGAGGCAAGGCACCGTACAAATCCTACGTGGCTATTTTCGTTTGCTTCGTCACTCGAGCCGTTCACATTGAGGTGATGTCCGACCTCACTTCCGAGGCATTCATAGCGGCACTTAAAAGGTTCACCAGCCGCAGAAATCTATGCCAGCATCTTTATTGTGATAACGCTACTAATTTTGTGGGCGCCCGTCGATTGCTGCAGGAGTTTAAAAAGGCCTTCAATCAGGAGATCAATCAGAAGCGGATCGCGTCTTGGTGCAGCAATAACCGCATCGAGTTCCACCATATCCCTCCACGAGCGCCTCACTTTGGTGGACTTTGGGAGGCAGCGGTCAAATCTGCTAAGGGGCACCTCTATCGCACTTTGCAACACGCACTGTTGACGTTTGAAGAATTGACAACAGTAATGACGCAGATTGAAGGATGCCTAAATTCAAGACCGATAACCCCACTGTCCACAGATCCTAACGATTATCAGGCTTTAACCCCCTCCCATTTCCTCACACAGGCCCCCCTTGAGCCTGTGCTTGAACCTTTTTCCGATATAAATAAACTTGCATATCTTCGTAGGTGGCAACGAGTCTCGGCTTTGCATCAACATTTCTGGAGACGTTGGTCTAAAGAGTACCTGCACCAGCTTCAACAAAGGGGCAAATGGCGTGCCAAAGAAGACAACCTCCAAGTTGGGACCCTAGTTCTGGTACATCAAGACGACATTCCAACATACAAATGGAAGTTAGCTCGCGTGATTCGTACATTCCCGGGGGCCGACGGATGTATAAGGGTGGTGGAATTAAAGACGCCCCAGGGAATTCTCCAGCGACCCGTACACAAGGTCGCACCACTACCAACTCAGGACAAAAAAATTGGAACTTTGACGATCGTTCCAACGGGGGCGGTATGTTCCGTCCACTACGATGCGACAAATTAAATTACTAAACTAAAATTATTGAATTAATTGAAATTAAATTATTAAACTAAAATTATTGAATTATTGTAAATTTAAATGTAAAACCCATTGAACTCTGGATCACGAACTGGGAAACATTATTCTTTAGTACAAGATCACTTCCTGGTCCAGAGTTCAATGGGTCGAACAATTTCAAGGGAAACGGAATTACTGCAAGCACTTGGCGGCAGTGGCTCTTGGATCTTCGAAGTGTAACAACCATAGTTATCAATAAATTGAATTGTAACGTGGCCGCACGAGTTTTACTTAATCAGCGATCAGCAAAAAGGTGTGGAAAAGCCCACATCTTAAACAATAGGTGTTAGTATTTATATCTGCTTTTAACACTATCTTATAAGCGACTTCAAGAACTCCTCAAGAAATATTCCAGGTAGTTACAAGATTATTTTCATACGCCACTTTCAGGCTAGTAACGCTCTTCAAGAATTCTTAAAGAATAATTTGTCAAAGTTATATATCTTAGCTAAAGCCCAATTTAGTTCTTATAAAATTCTTGGAGGGCTTTATAAGAGAGAAATTGTTTGTTGGGGTTCTGAGGGCACAAGATCAATAGCGGCGTTGAACCCGGATCCTATTCGAACAACGAACAGAGTAGCGTAAACTATAGGTGGAACAAACCACTCTACTCTGCAACGCACCCAAAGGTGCCACCGGTGGACTTTTGTGGGCTCCATCCCTGCCCAGGATAAAGTCCATTAAGGACCAACAAGGGGACGATCTAGCCACAGACGCTCCCCCGACGTGAGACTAGAGGATAGTTACGACCATCCCAAGGAATTCATATCCAGGACTTTGACGTTCAGCCCTACACCCACGAGGGCTGCATCATCGATCCAAACCCATTTTAGACTATAATCCAATCAATTTAGGCGAGGCCAACAAGTCAAAGGCTCACGACCCAATCTCTATTAAGAATCTTCGCTCGGGGGTGTTCAACCACGGTGCCTCTGCTCCAGGCGGGCACGCGCTCACCCCCCAAATTTAATCTCGTCGAGGGACTTCGCGGGCTTCATCCCTGCCCATTAGTTGATGTCGGATACCGAAAATCCAATAAACGACTCCAATACCAGCGATCCAGAAACGCCAACGCTTACCACAAGCGGCATCACCGCTACATCCACCCCAGCACTACAATCAACAGTTGCAGCTCATCAATCAACATCATCAGCTCGTCAGGTACCCGAATGTACCCAGTCAACACCGACCACCTCAAATTTAAGGCCTCCATCGCCCAGCAGGCTACGTAGCGGGCGAATAAGACCAGGAACTAGTCAAGTAAGTCTACAAACCTATTTAAAAGATTTGTTAAAACAGGCTAGGGAAGACGAGAAATCCTTGATCCCTCAATATGACTTCCTTAACTCAGAAATAGTCAAAAGCGGCAGGCAACGAACCGCCCATATAAGTAAATTTGACGAAGCAACAAGGAAGTTCGAACAGGCGATCCAGGCTTTTAAAAAACTTCCCCGGCCTACCACCTTTAAAGGATAGGCCAGTAGAAAGTCCACAAGGACCAATTAGGCAGGGCTTAGATAATTCTACAGGTAGTGTCGAGGACCCGAGCAAGGGCGAACTCCTACTTAATTGGATCAGCGTATCATTTCCAGACTCCGAAAAGGAGCTTATACTCGACGAATCTGACTCCAAACCCATAAAGCCCTTCAGGATGGCGGACTACACAAAGGTCGCCCGCCTAACCTCTGAATTAGTTCCCCTTTTCTCCGGCGGCCCATCCCCCAATATAGTGATAGAACTGCAGACATTTATAGGATGTTGTCACCGGGCGCTTCAGTGTCTGAGCGACACAGACAAACCAGCCTTCTTACAGATCTACCCTACAAGGCTAAGAGACGAAGCCTACCAATTAATAGCCTCCACCCAGCCAGCCACCTTCGAAGAGGCTGAAAAATTACTTAACCAAACATATTTGCCCCGAGAAACCTACCAGGAACTGGTAAACAAATTAATAACTCTGCGACAATGCCCTTTAGAGACCCTAATAGCCTTCACGGCTCGAATCAAGCAGATGTTACAGTCCTGCAAAGAAGCGGCCACCACCAAGTACGGTGCCGCAAGTGCCCAAACTGTCCAAACGCAACTAAATGATTTCGCAAAAGACGCTCTAAAAAGCAGGGTCAATAACCCCTACCTGTGTCAGTACCTTCTCACCGTTGACGAACAGTCACTAGATACATTAATTAAGAAGGCGCTAAATATGGAACGCCTGCAATTAACAGTCTTGCACCTGCAGCCCAAAACAACCCCCACGGCATACCCAATTAGTCAACCAGGAACCAAAGTTTCGCCTCCCGGGCTTCACCACACACAAAGAATCAATGCCCAAGGTAGTACAAGTTGGGTCCCAACACCTGGAAGCACGCAAACACCCTCATACAACACCTCTATACCTGCCGCCCATAATAATACCGCCCCACAGTTGCCTATTACACAACAACATTCCACCTATCAATCGACTATGCCCGCTCAACCACCCGTACAACACTTCGTTAATCAGACTCTGCCACTCGCACAAGAAAGAGTAGCCGGCGAGTTACTATCCCAATAGGTCTACACAGTCCCAGCCCCTCACTAACGTAACTAGCACCTTTTGTCGCCGACGGGGACACACTTACAGTGAGTGCATGAAGCGCAAGAACACTCCGCTCTGTTCACACTGCCAAAATTATGGCCACGACGTCAGTGAGTGCCGTCGATTCAAGTATGAACGTAGTCAGTCTACCGCCAGAAATGGGCCCTCCTTACAGAACACATACAATAATTACAACAACAGGCAACCTCAAAATTACCCTCCGAATTACCCGCCGAATTTTAATAATAGAAACCCACCTGGCAGGGCTGATAACAATAGAAGGTACCCTCGCCTAGGACCGGGCCAACCAATTCAGGCCAACCTAACTCCGGCCAATCCAACCCCGGCCAACCCAATAGAACCCCACGAGTTTACCAGGTAAGCAGGAAGTGCGATTTCTGTGGCCGCCGTAGCCACGTTGTTCAATCCCAAGCAAACTAATTTCCTAAAATAATAAAGAGCACAAAGAAGTCAACAAAATATCTGAAAAACAAAATTACACCAAAAAACGGCACAATAACAATAAGGACAAAATTATATACAATATATGAATTTATTAAAATGAAACTTCAATTATTAACTTAAAATTACTTAAATACTACTTAACTAATACTTAAACTTAAACTTAAACTACAAACCTAAAAAGAAAAATAATTAATAAAATAATAAAAGCACATAATATGATACGAACATACTCACCTGCTATTCTATAAATACCTAAAAGAAAAGAAAATTAAGTATGCATAGGGGAAGGTGGGGACCCTTCGTACGGTTTCCACATTTTATTTTTTTTATTTTTTATTTTTTCATGAATCAATCACCTGACAGCTTAAATTTATAGTCGAACTATCTGAGATTCATATAAAAAAATGACAGATGATTTCATCTGATGTTTCAACCATAATTATGATTTAAACTAAATCTGGAATATGTACGAATCTGCCCCAACAACGGGGCACCTATATACAGTGTTGGGGGTACCTTCGTACGCTGTGGGGTAGTTCCGTACGTGCGATTAAAACGACACATATAAATCAAAATTCTTTTATTAGCAATGAAATTAAACACAAAAATAAAGATTTAACTTCTATTAAACAAAAATAAAATACTTTTCTTATAGTCAACAAAAATTACATAGCTTTTCTTATGTAAAACAAAACTTAAATGACTTTTCTTAAAATTAACGAAAATTAAATTACTTTCCTCTAACAATAAAACATAAAATTGCTTCATTTTCTACGTAAATTAGTTATCTTAAATTTAGAATCACATTTTTTAATCTTTGGTGCGGATTAGCACTGCAAAAAGTTGTTGTTAATTAACAAGATAATAAAAACTATTGAACAGTAAAATTAGAAAAATTTACTGAAAAAGTGAAAAGTTTTGATGTTCTAGAAGTACAAACTGTTGGAGGCTTAGGTTCAGGAAGAATCATTTCAACATCAGTTATATAAACAGTATGAATATCTTCAACATTAGGGAAAACAAATGTCCACGAAAAGCCTGGCTTCTTTCTCAGATAAGATACTTTAAATTCAGTCTGACTATAGTGACCGACAACTTTTCCTACATAGTAAATAATACTTTTTTTCTTAGGGAACCTCACTAAAATAAACGAACCGTCTTTAATATTTTCTGGTATTACATCAACTGTCAATTGGCTTCTGTTCATTTCAAAATTTTCATGCTCGGTTTCATCTTCATCTGTGATAGAAGTTGAACTCTCTCGAAAGCTTATATCAGATCCATCACAATCAGATTCATCACTTTCTGTGTTTTTAGCTTTCTTGTTTTTCGTTTTTAAATTAAAATCAGCTAAACTACGTTTCATTAGTCTTGCCATAGCCCTTCTTTCCTGTTCTAGCTTTTTCAATTGCTTTTCATTGTGTTTCTCTTCAATTAGCTTTTTTTCGGGGGTGTCAGTATAAATACGTGATTTTCCTGGCCGTCGTCCTTTGTTTGTTTTATTACTTCTTACAACAGTCGGATAGGGTCGAATTGCCTCTGGTGTTATAACTGTCTTCAAAGGAGCTACTATTTGATGGATTGGTGAATTATTCAAAGCATCTGGTTCACAAGCATCTAAATTAAACCTTTGTAGTTCATCATCATAAGTTATCAATCGTGAGTTAATAGTTTGTTCTGTAGATTCTCGCGGAACCTCCAAGAAATCCTGTGTTCCAGAAGTAGAGGGTTGGCAGATATCAGAGACACTTGGCTGCGGAGTAGGTGCTGACAAATCTTCAACGACGTTTTCAGTAGGAGGCACATGTTCTAAGTTACCGGATGTATACACCTCAGTTGGTGCAAAATCTTCGTCACTAAAGGCTAATTCATTAAGAGGCCATATTCCGGGTTTGTTAAACCCGCTTGTGATATTTTTTGCCTTGAATGATTCGAAAAATGCAATTTTCACAAGCTTTGGAATATTGTAAATTGTCAATGCTTTCCCTGGGTTCATTATATGCCAATTATTGAAAGCAATTTTCAACTTTGATTTAAATGGTCCAAAGACTCCCACATCAAGTGGTTGTAGGCGGTGAGATGTATGTGGTGGAAAAGATAGGTAAATTATGCCATTTTCTTTGGCGTAGTTGATGGCTTCGAGAGAAACATGGCTTTCATGATTGTCACACAACAATAATATGGGGTTATCTTTTGTGCAGAGTGTGTGCTTCTGGATATGTTTTAAAACAGAGACGAATATATCGCTATTTATCCAGCCACTTTTATTTGCAGCGCCGAGACTTCCTTCGGGTGCTCCTTCGAGAAAATTATCTTTATAATGAACGCGTGGAAACACGAAAAGTGGAGGAATGGTATTTCCACTGGCAGATATGATTCCACCAAAAGTTACGAGCTCGCCTCTTTCAGCTGATACAATTTGTCCGACTTGTTTTTGGCATCTTGGAGCCAAGACTTTGGGAGTAGCTAGAACGGTAGATACACCTGATTCGTCGAAATTAAAGATTCTGTCAGCAGTTAATGGATGTCGCTCCAACACTGTCTTCAAGTTCGTATAAAACTCGGTAACCGAAGTTTTGTTAAATGCAAAAGATCTGGCAGCGCTGGTGTTTTCGGGTTTGCGTAAACTGAGTTCCGGGTTTCTTCTGCGAAAACCATACATCCATTCTTTCCCAGCCATCTTATTTTCGTCCCACTTTGCTGGATATTTCAAACTCAAAGATTTGGCATACTCATATGCTAGCTTTCTTGCTTGACTTGTCGTAAGTCCATAATGCATCTTACAACATTTGATAATATAATCATTTAGCAGTTTTTCTTCTTCCATAGAAAAGACTTGGAAACTTATATTTAGAGTCAAATGTACGGCTGCTTGACCCTTCAGCTTCATTGCTATTCTTGTATTTTTTTACCCGGCTTTCTAATGTTGACAATTTCAAATTGTACTTGTCCGCAGCTTTTCTATATGACAATACTCCTTGAATAACATCCTGTATTGCTGACTGCATGGATTCTTCATCCACAGCTTGTCTACTTGTATTTTTTGGTTTATAATTCCGCACCATGTTTCTGTGAAAAAATAATAAGAAATAGGTATTAAAATATATATACATACATCGACGATAGCAAAACACAGGACAAAGTTAATGCAAAAATTAGCAAATAGCACACTAACACACTAAATCGTACCTACCTACCAGTTGGGGCACATTCGTACGCGTTCAAACCTGCCCCATCTAGTTCTGTCCGAAAGTACCCCACTAACTAAATAACAACAAAATATAACTTCTTTTAATATTAATAGAAAAAGGTCATAAATTAAGTATTGAAAACGTATCTTAAGTATATTTTGTTACTTACTGATAGAATACTCTACACGAAAACTTATTTTATCTACGGTAACAATAGACAAAAACATTGATCAAAAAATTACTTTCCGAGCGCGAAAACACGTTCGTGCCTGTCACTTCACTCTGACCGGTGCGAATGGCGCGATACTAGGTTGACGTAAAGTTGGTACCTCGACTCACGCACACATACAAAAGCAAGACCGTAGTTTGTTTCGTTCAAGTTTTATTTTGACTGTATGAATGTGCCCCGCGTACGAAGGGTAACGATCTTCCCCTACTTACCTGGATTGAAGGCTTCATACGCAGCCGCCTGAAATTAAAAACAATGAGAACTGACTATTAGAATTAAAACATATGAAATAAATATACATAAAATCAACAATATAAATTATACATAAAATTATTAGTAATTATTTACGTACAAAATTTAACCCAAAAAAATGTCACAACATGAAATACAAGATGACAGACAAAGCAACAACAAATACAAGAAGATGTAAACAAAGTAAAAATTGTACACAAATCACATGAATTATACATCACGGTAAACACAAGGTGCACATTAAATAACATTTTACCTGAAAGGCAGTCGCTATTAAAACAAAATATCATGCAAAAATTAGTTTTTTATAAACAAAAGACATAACCTCGCTTTCACAGATGCACCATTTTAACATAAAACACAAAACAATTGAAATTTTCATGCACCACAGATATGTATAAGGAATTACACAAAACACTGAATAACTTGTTGGTAGCTTACTTACCTGTATAAACTTGCACCTTATAAACAAAAACACCGCGAAAAACATGCGCGCGAACTCGCGAAAAACATTAGCCGGCCCGAAACGTCAAACTTCATACATATGCGTACTATGATACATCAAAATGATGTAGAATTTTACGGCGAATTCAACGGCAGTGCCAGAATGACGAAATAATTTATGCTGAAAAAGATATTTAGATAAATACACATTTACATATGATCAATAAGCGGGAAAGAGAAACTACAAAATCATAATTAAAGCGAGACAGCTGTAAAATTTAGAAAATTTATGTCGGAAAGCAGTGAAAAATGCCCTTCGCCATTTTTGTATGAGAAATATCCAATTAGACTAGATTTTAAAAATATTAGGGTATTTGATGTAAAATTGGTATGGAAAAATGCGCATGAATTTTTAACATGTATTATGATTAGTAGTAGAGCAACAGCGCTCCGAGCTCAGTGACGTCATCGGTTGTTGTCTTGGGTGTGGATGTGGGTCTTGGGTGTGCCTCGGATGAGCTTTCGTGCTGGCTGAGCTTTTGAACTTGCTGTGCCATGGCTGAACTTGCATGTGCCTCGGATTTGGTCTTGGGTGTTAGTTGGATGTGCCTCGGATGAGCTTGAGGAATTAGATTGAACTTGCATGAGCCTTGGCTGAACTTGCACGCCGGATAAGCTTTTGAACTTCAATGTGCCTGCGGAATTAGATTGAACTTGCATGTGCCTCGGATGAACTTTAGTGCTGGATTAGCTTTTGAACTTGCACGGATGAGGTCTTGGGTGATAGATTGAACTTACATGTGTCCCGGATGAGGCTTGGAAAATTAAATTGAACTTGCATGCGCCTCGGATGAGCTTGAGGATTGCATGTGCCTCGGATGAACTTTAGCGCTGGATTAGCTTTTGAACTTCAATGTGCCTGCGGATATGGTCTTGGGTGTTAGCTGGATGTGCCTCGGATGAGCTTGGGGGAATTAGGTTGAACTTCGCTGAGTGTCGTGGATGAGATTATGCGGGTGATTGAATCTTCAGTTTTGAACATCGCTGTGCTTTGAGCGGGGTCTTGCTATTCAGGACATTACCCTCGAGTTTTGGTTTGCATCCCTGCTAGGCTTGCGCAAGGGGCCATCCCAGCTTCAAGGATCCCAGAGACTCAAGATATTCAAACCCCATTTCAATTTTTAACCAACTCTCCTAAGAAATAAAATATCCCGCCATGCAAAAATATTCAAATTACATTTAAGAAATAAAATATCCTTGTTTCACCTAAAATCACGCCACACAAAACATGTGCAAGTGATATACTTATAAGGGGCAAGCGTGAAAGGAAATTACCATTCATATCTCGACATGAATTTTCATGCCCAGCCGCCAAAACCCAAATCCAGGCATCGAATTGCATTCCTTTGCCTCATAAATTTTTCTGTCCAAATTGACCTCACACATATCCTTCATACCCATATGTCATGAAAGCACCTAAAAAAAACTCAAGCACGGGTCACTCTCTTTTCACAAATGCTATTTTTACCGATCGCGCGCCAAGGAGCCTTAAGCAAAATACACATCAAGGGTTGAGATCTCCAGCAGATCCTCCATGCAAACAAATATATATGCCGGGCGTGGGATGTTTCCAATTAAGAGTCCTCGGGGTGCTGCGGCTTATCAGCAAAACTTTCAGGCATCGTGGCTACCATTAATTTGAGGCACATGCGATTTACTTATTATGGGTTTAACAATTTATTTCTTTTAAGGGCTCGAAATTTAGGACGAAGAATTTAAGAATTTGCTAGGTTTATGAGTTTGAGTTTGAATTTGAAGTGGAGAATTTGCCTGTACTTGAGAAAATGCTTGGGATGATTTACTGCCAGGACCCAATTATACTGAAGCCACCCAGACATGATTGAACAAGTTCAGCTAAAATATGCCAGAATGTAAAAAAAAGTTGGCTATATCAGCATATTTGGAGTGGGAAATCTTAATGTGATGCAGCTGTATAAACAAAGCTAGATTGAAATTTCATGCGTTTTGAGTGCCTTGGCTGGGAACTCGGATGGGATCTAAGCTATTCACCCTTTTAACCGGAAAATCATATAAATACTCGAAAAAGTGAAGCATGTATGACTAGGTCTGAGGATGATTGCTATAAAAGAACGATCAAATCCTTATTTTCACAATTCGTAGGTATAAGCCTATGAATAAACAGCAGCAAAGAAAAAGTGAAAAGTGAAAATTACAAGTGAATAATGTGGATGTGTTACGCAGCTGAATCTTGGCCGAAAGCTATGGATTTGGAAAGTGCAATTAGACGAATTGAACATCAGCTTAGTGATTTTCAACATGATGCAATTCTTTGCTAAAATAGCGGATATGATTGCGAGGGTCAACAGTGTTTTAAAGACGAAGAGGAGGTATATCGACGAGGGCTTATTTTATGCGGCCAGTATTTCAAGGGTAATATAAACTTAGAAGAGTTTTGCGACTTACTGGCATGCATAAAATTAGCGGAGTTTCTTTTGGATTTGAAAGATTTTCTCCCCGACAATCTGACATTAAAATACCGAGTGCAGCATATAGAAAGTTCTAATTTGCATGACTTCATTAAATGTACCGGTTGCGGTTTAGGCAATGAGCTTCGCGACTACGTATATTTCGATATTCCTCTTACTAAAGAAAAAGATCCAGAAAAACTAGGAGTGAAAGAGTCAGAATGTGAAAAGCGTCTTTAAAATTAAATTAAAGCACATTGGACGAAGCTAGCATTCCATTACAAACTTGGTTTCTATCGATGTAGCTGTAGGTAGGTTAAAATTTGTATACTGTACCAAGTTAAGGTAGCGAGTGGGAAGAATGTCATAAATAGCATTATAAGAAAATAAAAGAATATTTGTAATGTTTTAAAAAATCTGTTTTATTTAAAAAAACTCTTTATTATAAATAAATACTTTTCAGGGCACATCGGCCTCGGTTTATTATACAAGCTAATCCATTTTGATGCTGTTGTTAGCTTCAGGCATCCTTCCTCTTCTGCATCATCATTAATACTTTTCATCAGGTATGTTCACTGAGCTGACTGATTTGCTACTGGGCCGGTTGATTTTGCTTGTTCATTCAATAAACCCATACTCTCGCAACTCCTCAATGATTGACACTATCTCATTAGTATGACTATTATTTCCAGCTTTCTGCGATGCTACCAATATGCGTAGCCTGTCAACTAGCTCATTGGGGTCATCCCAATATATGTACTCGATACTTTTCCTGGGGATATGCATTATTCCCTTTCCAGTATGAGGAGTGCGAATCAACTTTTTTATAATGTTTCTATATTTGTAGCTATTTGTTCCTTTTATCTGCTGGTTTTCCTTAAAATCACGCCTGTAGTTGCATGTATCATTTACAATTGCTTGGTAATTGGCGACGTCGTCCATTGAGTAACCCTGGGGCATTTTCATAAAAAGTAGTTCAGCTAAGCCTTCAGTTATCTTATACTGCTTCTCACCAATAAGAAAATTTTCTTTATCAACTTTTAAGATCGAATTACCAATATGTAGCATATCGTTGAGATAGTACACCCCATAAGTTTGATCAATTTTCACGCTATTATTTTCAAGTAGTTGTTTATATCGGTTTAGTATCTGACCTGGAGACTCTAGCTTTTGTTCTTTTATAGGCGTTGCAAACTCTTCATCATCACCATCATCTGAATAATCCCTAACAGGGGTGCTAGTTGGTTCCAGCTTTAAATATTTACGTGCAGGTGGCGTGTATACTTCATCATTCCGCGGTATTTCATCTTCTTTCTCTTCCTCTATTGGCTCAAGTTTGACCGCATCTTTTAATTCGTATTTTACATCTGATACTAATTGTTTAAGAGGTTTTGTGATTGGTTTGAAAGTTTCCTCCAGATATGCTGCTTGTTGAAGTCTTCCAGCTCTTAAAGCTCGACATTTCTTTCTAATTGAATTTTCGATTTTTACAATTTTCTCCAGCAATTTAATATCCTTCTCATAACTCATAGTTAAAGGTTCTGTGGAGGTACTAACAAAGCAGGCTGTCGAAATAATAATATTGAAAACGTCAATAAAAATATCAGTTCAATTTTGTTTCTCATAGAGATTAGAATTGTTGTTACATAATTAATATAAAAATAAATAGATATAATTGTGCTTACGGAAAAACACAGTTTTTATGGACCATACGAATTATCCATAATTGGTGACCCCGATACAAAAATAATAAACTTTAATTAACATTATACAGTAAGCCACGTTGTCCAAAGGAAAAAAAAAAAAAAAAAAAAAAAAAATAAAAATAAAGAATAAAAATGCAAAACGTGGAACCAAATGATGAAAGAGCCGACCCGGTGCAATCCATAACACGAGTTTCGGTTAAAATACCCCCTTTTTGGCATGAAAAGCCAGAAATCTGGTTTGCGCAAATAGAGGCGCAGTTCGCAAATTCTGGAGTCACTACCGACGTAACAAAATTTAACACCGTCGTGAGTGCCATTGAAACGAAAGTTCTTGCAGGAATCTCAGACGCTGTCTTATCGCCACCGGCAGATAATAAATATATGAACTTAAAAGAAGCAATAATTCAACCATTTAGCGAAAGCGAACACAAAAAAATAAAAAAACTCCTCTCGGAAGTGGACTTAGGAGACAAGAAACCATCTCATCTTCTTAAGGAATTACAGGACCTCGGTGGTGCTCAACTTAGTGAAGATTTTCTTAAATCTTTGTGGATGCAAAGATTACCCACACAAGTCCAAGCTATATTACAAGCTTCTAAAGAAGGACTAAAGGGCCTCGCTGCGCTTGCAGATAAAATCCAGGAAGTTGGCGAATTTCAAAATGTAGCCCCTATCAGTGTTCAGCGCAACAGTAATGTCATATATCCATCTACATCCACGCAAAATCATCCATTAACGATGGAGGAGCAAATTGCTCAAATTAACCAACAACTGCGGACTCTCATGAGTCGAGGTAGGCAGCATGCAAATGTCACTAGAAACAGGAGAGAGTATACCCCAGTTAGACAAACCATTTGCTACTATCACCGAAGATTCCGACACAAAGCAAAAGTGTGTAAACCTCCTTGCTCCTTTGAAAGCAAGGTGCCTAAAATTTCAAATATCACGGGTGTTGTTGGCAAAACTAAAATAATCAGCAGAATTTTTCTAAGTGAGCCTTCAATGGGGCGAAAGTTTTTAATAGATACCGGGGCCGACGTATCCGTCTTGCCGCCAACTCAACAAGAGCGTATTAGTAGTAAACTACCTAAAAACAGTAAAAATCTATACGCTGCAAATGGAAGTGCAATAAAAAATTATGGTGAAAAAAGACTGATCCTGACGCTAGGTCTGCGGAGAAAATTTCCTTGGACCTTCATCATTGCGGATGTGAATACTCCAATCCTAGGAGCAGATTTTTTAAAATTTTACGGCCTTCTAGTATACGTTAAGAGTAGCAAATTAATAGATTCGACTACTCAGAATGAGTCATCCGGCAGCATAGCTGTCAATACAGGTACCATTAGTATCATGACTTATAATATTAACGATCCACTTTCAGAATTGCTAGCTCAATATAAGGATTTACATCACCTAAATTTATTAAAGTCAACCCACTCTGCTGTCACACACCATATAACAACCAAAGGTCCTCCAGTATTTTGCAGGCCTCGCAGACTTACACCAGAAAAATTAAAGGCTGCAAAAGCAGAAATCGATTACCTCAGCCAGGTAGGCATTTGCCAGCGCTCCAAAGGCGAATGGGCAAGCCCCCTTCACATGGTGAAAAAGGCCGACAACTCATGGAGATTATGCGGTGATTATCGCGCACTGAATGCCGTAACTGTGCCAGATCGGTACCCAATTCCTTTTCTGCAAGATTTCACGCACTTATTGCATGGAAAGCACATATTCTCCAAGATAGATTTACAAAAGGCATTTCATCAAATTCCGATTGAGCCTGCAGATGTTGCTAAAACGGCTATAACCACGCCATTTGGGCTATTTGAGTACCGATTTATGACATTTGGGCTTCGGAATGCGGCACAGTCTTTCCAAAGACACATGGATAGTATATTGCATGATCTGGATTTTGTATTTGCGTATATCGATGATATATGCGTTGCATCTGCAACTATGGAAGAACATAAGGTCCATCTACAAATAGTTTTTGACCGACTAAGAAAGAACGGCCTTGCTATTAATCCTGACAAATGCCAATTTGGAAAAGAACGTATTAAGTTTCTAGGACACAACTTGTCAGGAGAAGGTATTAAACCTCTGGAAGAGAAAGTTCAAGTATTATTGGAATTCAAACTTCCCAGCGTAGCTAAAAGCCTCAAGAGATTTTTAGGGATGCTCAGTTTCTATAGGCGCTTCATCCCTAATGCCGTTCACAATCAGTCGATCCTGCAGAAATTAATTGTAGGAAACAAAAAGAATGATGGGACAATGGTCCAATGGACAGCAGAAGGAATCAACGCCTTTGATCAATGCAAAAAGGACTTGGCGAACGCCACCCTCTTAGCACACCCGGCTCCGGAAGCACAGCTTTCATTAAGCGTTGATGCATCAGAGATGGCAATAGGCGCTGTTCTCAACCAGGTCGTCAAAGGTACAACACAAGCTCTGGGATTTTACTCAAAAGAATTAACCAATGCACAACGCAAGTACAGTACTTATGACCGAGAACTCTTAGCCATTTACCAAGGAGTTAAGCATTTCAAGTTCATGTTGGAAGGCAGGGAATTCCACATTAAAACAGATCACAAACCACTGGTTTACGCATTTCGACAAAAATTAGATAAAGCATCTCCAAGGCAATCGAGGTACCTGGACTATATAGGTCAGTACACGACAGATCTTCGGCACGTCTCAGGTTGCGAGAATGACACAGCTGACCTCCTATCACGCGCAAATGTGGACAGCATTTCAGAATTCACCTTTAAAGAGATGTCAGAAGCACAGCAAATCGATTCAGAAATACAAGGGCTAATTAAAAATAAAAATCATTCCTTAATTATTAAACCAGTTATCTTTCCAGAATCGCCTTATCCATTGTTTTGCGACACTTCACAACAAAAAGTTCGACCGCTGGTCCCACAAAACTTTCGCTCGCTAGTCATTAAAAAACTGCATGCCCTATCGCACCCAGGAGTTAAGGCAACCAGCAAATTAATCTCAGATCGATATGTCTGGCCCAACATGAGAGCTGATATTGCGAAATTCGTAAGAGAATGCATCCCATGCCAACGCGCTAAGGTCCATCGCCACAACAAGACACCACTAACGAAATATTCAGTTGTGGACGAAAGATTCCAACATGTGAACATAGATATTATTGGACCTCTTCCTTCGTCGCGAGATATGAAATACTGCCTAACATGCATAGATCGCTTTTCAAGGTGGCCAGAAGCTTTCCCAATCGCTGACATAACAGCTGAAACAATCGCTAGGACATTCTACTCGGAATGGATAGCTCGCTATGGAACGCCTCTTTTCGTAACAACGGACTTAGGCAGACAATTTGAGTGCTCTCTTTTTGCTGAGCTTACTAAGCTCCTTGGCGTGAAACATCTGAAAACAACACCATACCACCCTCAAGCCAATGGGATAATTGAGAGGTGGCATAGGACATTGAAAACCGCCATTAAGTGTTATGCCTCAAATAATTGGGTCGATATTCTACCAGGCATATTACTCGGATTAAGATCAACTTTCAAAGAAGATATGAAAGCCGCACCAGCTGAAATGGTTTTCGGCACTACCCTAAGACTACCTGGAGAATTCTTTGCAAATTCTTACAGTAAAGGCGATGCCATAATTGTAACCGAGTTTGTAAAAATCTTAAGGCAAAACATGCAACGTATTTCGCCTGCACAAACAAATCATCACAGCAATGACAAAGTGTTCATTGAACCTAATTTGAAAACGGCCACACATGTGTTCGTGAGAAATGACGCTGTGAAACCACCTCTCCAACCACCATACAACGGTCCTTATGAGGTCGCGAATAGAAATGACAAATATTTTGAAATCCTCATCAAAGGGCGTAAGGCAAAAATATCGGTGGACCGATTAAAAGCTGCTTTCTTAGCCAAGGATAGCAATACACTCAACCTCAGCTTAAATAAACCAAACAGAACGTCACCATCACCTTCTGCAACAGTAAAGACTAGATCTGGACGAAGCGTAAGAATTCCCACCAAGTACTGCTAAGGAATTATAAAGAGGGGGAGTAATGTGGAGGTACTAACAAAGCAGGCTGTCGAAATAATAATATTAAAAACGTCAATAAAAATATCAGTTCAATTTTGTTTCTCATAGAGATTAGAATTGTTGTTACATAATTAATATAAAAATAAATAGATATAATTGTGCTTACGGAAAAACACAGTTTTTATGGACCATACGAAGTATCCATAGTTCCTTTAAATGAATTATTAACGGCCTGTTCACTGAGCTGCCTGATTCGATACTGAGCTGCTAGATTGAGCTACAAGTTCATTTATCTAATAATGTCAAGCTCGCGTAACTGTTTAAGTATCCAAAATATTTCTCTTTCTTCTCTAGTTGGCGCTAAGCATCTCAATCGATCAACTAGCTCATTGGGGTCGTATAAGTCCGAATTTTCATCATCATAATCTCCATCTTGAATGTATTTGTAGCGATACTGATGAATGTTTTCAGTATATTTACCCGCATCTTCAACCATCTTCACTCGTTTTGCTGCGACTTCGTTAATTGATTCTAAATCTGAACTTTGCAAAGTTTCATCATCTTTTTCTTCAGAAGTATACGATTTTGCTTCATCATTTAGGTTTTTATAAGGGTATTGGTGAATTTTACCGCAGTTTTCACTACATTTATTTACATCCTCAACAAACTTTGCTCGTTTTGCAATTGGCTCTGAATCTGAGCTCTGATCTGCTCCAAGAATTGAATTTTTGCCATTAGATGGTTCCGCCTGATCCTCTTCATATTTACACATCGTCACTTGCTTAGAGAAAATATTGCTAGAACTGTGGTGCTCCAATTTTGGTGCTCCAATTTTGGTGCTCCAATTTTGGTGCTCCAATTTTGGTGCTCCAATTTTGGTGCTCCAATTTTGGTGCTCCAATTTTGGTGCTCCAATTTTGGTGCACCGGTATATAAATGCATACCTCGTTCGATATCGTGCAGTATCTTACAATCACTATGTTTGAGTGCATGGTATCCCAGCGGGAAATTGAGTGCTCCAAAGACAATGAAAGAGCACTCCCTTGGAGGCATGGAGTGCTCCCTTTCCGCTCCCTCTTCATATATTTTTTAACATTAGATGTCCGCCTAGGCTAGCACTCCTTTTAAGCTCCCATAGGAGCACTCGTGCAACGATTCGGTTGGAGACAAAAAGGAGCATTATAGAGCTTTTTTAAATATCTACAGTAGAGCTATTCATGGAGGCCTGTGGATATATGAATAAGCTCCGGTGCCGAAAAGCTTTTATTTTTGCTCATTTTTTGCAATTGCCTTTTCCTTTCCAAGCGCGAGTGTGGTTTTACCAAAGCGGTCCCGCAACTAAGTATACTAACCACGTCCAAAGCTGCTTGTCCTCCGTATCAAACGAGAGCCGGTCCATTGACTATGCTAATGTCACATTTGTCAACAAGATAATCGCCCGTTTTCTTCTTTCTATAAAATTTCTGAAAACTCCAGTAATGCTCCCTCGGGACCATATTTGGGAGCGCTCAAAATTAGCTCCCCAGAGGAGCGCTCCCAATTTTTCCCGCTGGGATGTAACAAGACATTCACTCGTGCGGAGAACCTTGTTAGACATAAAAACCGATCAACGCATACATCCATAAACAGAGAATATGAAGAAAAAGATAGATCACTAATACATACTGATGCTGATATTTATAATGTTATGGGGTATGAGGATGATGCTTATGGGCATAGCCCCGCCGAAAACATTAGAAATAAAATGTTGAAATTAAGAAAAGGTCGGGAATATTTGCAAATTCAAACACCTAAAACAGTTTCCGAAAATTCTAACACCAAGAACAGTTCTAGCAATATTTTCTCTAAGCAAGTGACGATGTGTAAATATGAAGAGGATCAGGCGGAACCATCTAATGGCAAAAATTCAATTCTTGGAGCAGATCAGAGCTCAGATTCAGAGCCAATTGCAAAACGAGCAAAGTTTGTTGAGGATGTAAATAAATGTAGTGAAAACTGCGGTAAAATTCACCAATACCCTTATAAAAACCTAAATGATGAAGCAAAATCGTATACTTCTGAAGAAAAAGATGATGAAACTTTGCAAAGTTCAGATTTAGAATCAATTAACGAAGTCGCAGCAAAACGAGTGAAGATGGTTGAAGATGCGGGTAAATATACTGAAAACATTCATCAGTATCGCTACAAATACATTCAAGATGGAGATTATGATGATGAAAATTCGGACTTATACGACCCCAATGAGCTAGTTGATCGATTGAGATGCTTAGCGCCAACTAGAGAAGGAAGAGAAATATTTTGGATACTTAAACAGTTACGCGAGCTTGACATTATTAGATAAATGAACTTGTAGCTCAATCTAGCAGCTCAGTATCGAATCGGGCAGCTCAGTGAACAGGCCGTTAATAATTCATTTAAAGGAACCTTTAACTATGAGTTATGAGAAGGATATTAAATTGCTGGAGAAAATTGTAAAAATCGAAAATTCAATTAGAAAGAAATGTCGAGCTTTAAGAGCTGGAAGACTTCAACAAGCAGCATATCTGGAGGAAACTTTCAAACCAATCACAAAACCTCTTAAACAATTAGTATCAGATGTAAAATACGAATTAAAAGATGCGGTCAAACTTGAGCCAATAGAGGAAGAGAAAGAAGATGAAATACCGCGGAATGATGAAGTATACACGCCACCTGCACGTAAATATTTAAAGCTGGAACCAACTAGCACCCCTGTTAGGGATTATTCAGATGATGGTGATGATGAAGAGTTTGCAACGCCTATAAAAGAACAAAAGCTAGAGTCTCCAGGTCAGATACTAAACCGATATAAACAACTACTTGAAAATAATGGCGTGAAAATTGATCAAACTTTTGGGGTGTACTATCTCAACGATATGCTACATATTGGTAATTCGATCTTAAAAGTTGATAAAGAAAATTTTCTTATTGGTGAGAAGCAGTATAAGATAACTGAAGGCTTAGCTGAACTACTTTTTATGAAAATGCCCCAGGGTTACTCAATGGACGACGTCGCCAATTACCAAGCAATTGTAAATGATACATGCAACTACAGGCGTGATTTTAAGGAAAACCAGCAGATAAAAGGAACAAATAGCTACAAATATAGAAACATTATAAAAAAGTTGATTCGCACTCCTCATACTGGAAAGGGAATAATGCATATCCCCAGGAAAAGTATCGAGTACATATATTGGGATGACCCCAATGAGCTAGTTGACAGGCTACGCATATTGGTAGCATCGCAGAAAGCTGGAAATAATAGTCATACTAATGAGATAGTGTCAATCATTGAGGAGTTGCGAGAGTATGGGTTTATTGAATGAACAAGCAAAATCAACCGGCCCAGTAGCAAATCAGTCAGCTCAGTGAACATACCTGATGAAAAGTATTAATGATGATGCAGAAGAGGAAGGATGCCTGAAGCTAACAACAGCATCAAAATGGATTAGCTTGTATAATAAACCGAGGCCGATGTGCCCTGAAAAGTATTTATTTATAATAAAGAGTTTTTTTTAAATAAAACAGATTTTTTAAAACATTACAAATATTCTTTTATTTTCTTATAATGCTATTTATGACATTCTTCCCACTCGCTACCTTAACTTGGTACAGTATACAAATTTTAACCTACCTACAGCTACATCGATAGAAACCAAGTTTGTAATGGAATGCTAGCTTCGTCCAATGTGCTTTAATTTAATTTTAAAGACGCTTTTCACATTCTGACTCTTTCACTCCTAGTTTTGCTGGATCTTTTTCTTTAGTAAGAGGAATATCGAAATATACGTAGTCGCGAAGCTCATTGCCTAAACCGCAACCGGTACATTTAATGAAGTCATGCAAATTAGAACTTTCTATATGCTGCACTCGGTATTTTAATGTCAGATTGTCGGGGAGAAAATCTTTCAAATCCAAAAGAAACTCCGCTAATTTTATGCATGCCAGTAAGTCGCAAAACTCTTCTAAGTTTATATTACCCTTGAATAACTGGCCGCATAAAATAAGCCCTCGTCGATATACCTCCTCTTCGTCTTTAAAACACTGTTGACCCTCGCAATCATATCCGCTATTTTAGCAAAGAATTGCATCATGTTGAAAATCACTAAGCTGATGTTCAATTCGTCTAATTGCACTTTCCAAATCCATAGCTTTCGGCCAAGATTCAGCTGCGTAACACATCCACATTATTCACTTGTAATTTTCACTTTTCACTTTTTCTTTGCTGCTGTTTATTCATAGGCTTATACCTACGAATTGTGAAAATAAGGATTTGATCGTTCTTTTATAGCAATCATCCTCAGACCTAGTCATACATGCTTCACTTTTTCGAGTATTTATATGATTTTCCGGTTAAAAGGGTGAATAGCTTAGATCCCATCCGAGTTCCCAGCCAAGGCACTCAAAACGCATGAAATTTCAATCTAGCTTTGTTTATACAGCTGCATCACATTAAGATTTCCCACTCCAAATATGCTGATATAGCCAACTTTTTTTACATTCTGGCATATTTTAGCTGAACTTGTTCAATCATGTCTGGGTGGCTTCAGTATAATTGGGTCCTGGCAGTAAATCATCCCAAGCATTTTCTCAAGTACAGGCAAATTCTCCACTTCAAATTCAAACTCAAACTCATAAACCTAGCAAATTCTTAAATTCTTCGTCCTAAATTTCGAGCCCTTAAAAGAAATAAATTGTTAAACCCATAATAAGTAAATCGCATGTGCCTCAAATTAATGGTAGCCACGATGCCTGAAAGTTTTGCTGATAAGCCGCAGCACCCCGAGGACTCTTAATTGGAAACATCCCACGCCCGGCATATATATTTGTTTGCATGGAGGATCTGCTGGAGATCTCAACCCTTGATGTGTATTTTGCTTAAGGCTCCTTGGCGCGCGATCGGTAAAAATAGCATTTGTGAAAAGAGAGTGACCCGTGCTTGAGTTTTTTTAGGTGCTTTCATGACATATGGGTATGAAGGATATGTGTGAGGTCAATTTGGACAGAAAAATTTATGAGGCAAAGGAATGCAATTCGATGCCTGGATTTGGGTTTTGGCGGCTGGGCATGAACATTCATGTCGAGATATGAATGGTAATTTCCTTTCACGCTTGCCCCTTATAAGTATATCACTTGCACATGTTTTGTGTGGCGTGATTTTAGGTGAAACAAGGATATTTTATTTCTTAAATGTAATTTGAATATTTTTGCATGGCGGGATATTTTATTTCTTAGGAGAGTTGGTTAAAAATTGAAATGGGGTTTGAATATCTTGAGTCTCTGGGATCCTTGAAGCTGGGATGGCCCCTTGCGCAAGCCTAGCAGGGATGCAAACCAAAACTCGAGGGTAATGTCCTGAATAGCAAGACCCCGCTCAAAGCACAGCGATGTTCAAAACTGAAGATTCAATCACCCGCATAATCTCATCCACGACACTCAGCGAAGTTCAACCTAATTCCCCCAAGCTCATCCGAGGCACATCCAGCTAACACCCAAGACCACATCCGCAGGCACATTGAAGTTCAAAAGCTAATCCAGCGCTAAAGTTCATCCGAGGCACATGCAAGTTCAATCTAATTCCTCAAGCTCATCCGAGGCGCATGCAAGTTCAATTTAATTTTCCAAGCCTCATCCGGGACACATGTAAGTTCAATCTATCACCCAAGACCTCATCCAGGGCACGTGCAAGTTCAAAAGCTAATCCAGCACTAAAGTTCATCCGAGGCACATGCAAGTTCAATCTAATTCCGCAGGCACAATGAAGTTCAAAAGCTTATCCGGCGTGCAAGTTCAGCCAAGGCTCATGCAAGTTCAATCTAATTCCTCAAGCTCATCCGAGGCACATCCAACTAACACCCAAGACCAAATCCGAGGCACATGCAAGTTCAGCCATGGCACAGCAAGTTCAAAAGCTCAGCCAGCACGAAAGCTCATCCGAGGCACACCCAAGACCCACATCCCACCCAAGACAACAACCGATGACGTCACTGAGCTCGGACCGCTGTTGCTCTACTACTATGATTAATTGCTTTCTTATTATGTGCAAATGCTTGGAGAAAACAAATAATCTATCAGTAAAGTTAATGCAGTTTTCATCAAGTTTATGCAAAGAACCGTTGATTTTGGACTATATAAGCCGGACACAACTTGCAGTCAGCACCTTATTTTCTCAAACGTGACAGTGTTCTCTGCGATACATGTAAGTAGCTGAGAATTGTCTGCTCGTTTTTTTTTCAACAGGTCTGCAAGCAACGAGGGATTTTTCTAACTCTTCCAAACCAACATGCAATCTTCGTAATAGCGTGTGATAAGATACACCGCTTACCGCTAATGTCTTCATACCAACATTTTGCCAACAATTTTTTCCTACATATTTTTTGAGTTTTGTTTATCTAGAAGTTTTAATTTTTATTGGAAGTTTACTGATGTTTTTGTATAAGAGGCATAAGCTACGAACTATTTTTTTGAAATAAATTTAATTGAATTTGAATGTCAACCACCACGTTTTATTTCCTACTTTTTTACAGTGCAAATTGCTATAGTTTTTGATTTGCACTGAACACACGTAGTGAGCGAGTGCGCTCAGAAGAGAATGTGGGAAGAAAGGCAGCAGGGAAACGCCGAGCCGTCGAGCCAAAATTCCCTGGCCCGACAACAATAAATCCACTCACACCCATGGGTACACCTCAGCCGCCCCGACTCAAAATTCCACAAGGTACCTTACCTTTAGATATCAGCCGTAACGGCAAAGTCAAATTAGTAGTGGACTCTGGCGCTGAGGTAAGCATTATTAAACAAAATAAATTAAACCCGGACGTAGAAATAAAGCCCGATGAGAAATGCACTCTTGTAACTCTCTCCGGCTCTTCCAGGTAGTAGAGGATACACCCGAATTTCTGAACGACGGACTACTAGGAGTCGACTTCATCTTAGAGAACTGCAATGTAGAAGGTCGAAAGTTGAAGTTCCCCCGTACAGCAACTAACCCTAAAGAGTTTAGCGTTCCATTGACATTCGACGAGCATTCACCAAAAGAACGGGCAGTCGAAGTGAGGCACAGTATGGGGAAAACCCACACTGTCTCTAAGGCCCCTAAAAAGGAGGCTGACTGCAAAAACCAAAGGCCGACTGACGTAATCGAAACTCAAATGGAACCTACACGGACTAAGATTGAGTTGGGACGGCCGACACGAGTGCCGGGTCGTACCCAACAAATAATCGCAGTGCCGCTAAACCTGAAGGAAGAAATGGTCTGCCTGTCCCAAGAAATAGAACTCGGTGTATTCCTCTCAAACAGCCTGCTGCCCAAGGGGAAGGACACAGTTCCGGTAAGCATTCTCAACAGTACCAACACCCCAGTGCCCATAGCCGCACTTAACCTAACACTGGTCCCAACTAGTACATACGCAATAGTCCCACTTCAAGCGATACCACGGCCAACCGTAGTAAAGCCATCCACCCAAGATTCGGCCCCCAAGGCCCCTGAAAAGTATGCCTCTGTGATCCCTAGCCAAAAAGCCATTCGTACATTCTTAAACACAGTCGCTCTATTCCTACATTTAATAACAATATGGTCCGCATGTAACTCTAAGTGCGCCGACCAAGCTTTTAGCCCCCCAAGGCTTAACCCAAAATACCGGTGCTTGTGAGTACAAGAGCCCCAACGTTGGCCATCAAACTCCATCACCACTCCCCCATATAAGAAGAAGGGAACAACTTCGCAAACAAAGGCACCATACACCCCTGCCACTAAATTCCAAAAAAGCAAACGATTAGGTACGCAAACCCCAAAGAACAAGACCGAGGCAAGAATTAAAAATATCCGGTATTCATCTCCAAACCACGAATATCCGGCTCCTCAAGACCTCGAAGCCCGCTTAGAACAGATCAACAAAGAATTGAATCTGGATGAAAACCTAAGCGCGGAAGAATGACAGTCGATCACCGACCTCTGCTACGAATATCACGATATTTTCTATCTTAAAGGCGATCCCCTCACGCATACATCCGCTATCCAACATGAAATACATCTAATACGGGACCAGGCACCCACAAACCAGAAAATGTACCGATTGCCAGATAGTCAGAGGCAGGTAATAAATGACCAGCTACAAGAAATGCTTTAAAACGACATAGTACAGCCTAGTCTTGATCTTGCCAGCGGCTATCACCAAGTTCTGGTCGATCCCAGGGATCAAGATAAAACCGCCTTCAGCACCAATTACGGGCACTACGAGTTCAAACGTATGCCGTTCGGGCTAAAAGGAGCCCCGGCTCCGTTCCAAAGACTAATGAACTACGTACTTACCGGCCTGCAGATGCGAGTAGTGAATCCCTTGGAGCCGTACTTTCCCAAGGGGAAGTGGGAAAGAACCAACCCATCGCATACGTCGGCCGAACCCTGAACAAGGTTGAGCGAAACTATTCCACCATCGAAAAGGAGCTTTTGGCAATAGCCTGGGCTGTGAAAAATTTCAGGTGCTACCTACGGGGGCGCACATTCACGATGTATACCGATCACAAGCCGTTGAAAGGAGTTTTCAACGTTAAAGACCCTACAACCCAATTGGTGCGCTTCCACCACAAACTCTCGGAATACGATTACAATATTGAATACAAACCCGGCAAGTATAATACTAATGCCGACGCCCTCAGTAGTATTCTAAGGCTCAGCAAACTTTCACTGTCGAAGCAATAGTTTATGCCCCATAGAACCTCCCCCGGAGGCCACAATCAAAGATGCAACGCAGTCACCCATGCCCAAGCACGAGAGAAAAGACCGATTACTACACCCGAAAAAGAGGCCCAAACTGAGATAACAGATATGGGCGCCACCCCCGAAGGCAACGGTATAAAGCAGGCAGATAACCAACACCTCAATCCACCCGAATCCCAAACCTCACCGAGCTCCGCGGACGCATTAGTCGAAACAAACTCCCCTCAATAGGCTGAAATCAATCAAAGGCCCAAAATCGCGGTAATCACGGACCCCGAAGAGATGGCCACCATCCTGAAGGACTATCATGACTCCGCCTTCGGAGGTCATCAAGGCGTGATCAAAACGTACAAACGAATTCGTAGGAAGTACTGGTGGCGCCACATGCGGAAAGTATATTGATGTAGAAAATGCCAGACAAATAAGTCCACGCCGGCCCCTAAAATGCCGATGGTGATTACCGACGTGGCCGAAAGACCTTTCGACAAGGTCTATCTGGACATAGTGGGACCCTTAGAAACTACCCACTCCGGGAACTTGTACATCCTAACATTTCAAGATAACCTAAGCAAGTTCCTAGATTGCTATGCAATCCCGAATGCCGAAGCCAAAACGGTAGCGCAGATAGTCTTTGACCAAATCGTTACCCGCTACGGAATACCCAAAAGCATAGTGACCGACCAGGGCACCAATTTTCTTAGCGGCCTCTTCAAGGGCCTGTGCAAACTTCTGAGAATCAAAAAGCTACCAACTTCCGCTTACCATCCCCAATCGAACGGCGCTCTGGAGAGGGCCCACCGGCCCCTAGTGGAATACTTGCGCAGTATCACCCACCAGAACCCCAAATCTTGGGATCAATACCTGCGGACTGCCGCCTTTGTCTATAACAATAGTGTGAATGACAGCACCAAACTAACTCCCATGGACCGCCTTTACGGCTTCTCTCCCGATGTCCCATCAAATCCTTTATACAACTACGAAAGCTACTACCACATCTTGAAATATAAATACAAAAAACCTATTCCATAGCCCGGCAAAATTGGCTGTCAAGCAAGCAAAAATCCAAAGCCCACTACGACCAAACCACGAGAGCCCACACCTTCCATATTGGCGACCAAGTCCTCATAAAGAGCGAAAATCGAAAAGGAAAACTGTCCCCCATCTGGAGGGGCCCATACTCCGTGATAGCCGTAGCCAGCCATGTAAACACCAAAATTAAGGTAACAGACAAACCATAGTGCACAATAGCCGACTTAAACCCTTTTACGAGTAACAATTTAGAACAGCCCAAGGTAGCAATAGAATAGTAATATTACCACCACACACACGTACCACACACCACCTTTGCCCCAGGCACACCAAGATAAACGGCTCTAATTGAAAAAACTATCAAAATAAATAGGAGATGGGTTACCGTTCATATTAACCGCTTGAAGCCATTTTATGAAAATAAAACACAAGTAGGTATGGGGCCGGTTTAGACTGGGAACCAAAACCTGTTTTGTGAATGTAGGTCAGGGCCCCGCCCCTTGGAATGTGGGTCAAACTGGTCCATTAATTTTTACGACCAATTACAATGACATTTATTGTTTTTACGACTAATTAGGTGTGATTTATGACTATTGGGGCCAATGACCTTGCAGTCGTGGGGGCTTAGCCGGTGGGCCTGTCCTTGGAATCTAGGTCAAACCCATAAATCACGTATGTAGTTCAGTCTCGAGGTCAATCACCTATCATCAATCAATCAATCACCTGTAATTGGCCTTGGGATGTAGGTCAAGGTGGTTGACCTAGAGACTGGACGAGTCGGTCAGGGCCGGTGGCTTGGGGCTCAGCGGGGTCGGCGACCTCGGCGGGGCTGCGGCGGGGTCCTCGGCTGGGTCTTGGCGGGGACTCGGCGGGGTCTTGGCGGGGACTATGGGGACACCTTGGCCAGACAGTAGTGCCATATGAAAAGGCGCCAGTGTCTGTGCCAGACAATGTTGCCATATGAAAGGTGGCAGTGGGCCAGGTCATTGATCTTGCGACTGGCGCTCCTTGCTCCTGCCCCGGGCCAGGCCTTTTGAGAGTTGAACTAGTTATGACGCTCGGGCTAGTGACCTTGCAGCCGTCCACAAGACATCCGGCTCCATTGCCTCCGCATACTAAAGGACTGTTGCTATGGGGGATCTTGCACTCTGCAGGCAAGCAAGTCAATAGGAGCCCAAAACGAAACCTGAAAAATTACTAGGGAGTGACTATAATGAAAAACAACATGTTACTTGCTGAACATTTTTATTTTATTTTTTAAAACCGTGCTGAACATTTTTATTTTATTTTTTAAAAACTATTTTTTTAAACATTAGTTATTATGAAGTGCAAATTCTTCATTCCTCTTTTAAATAAATTTTATTTTTAAAAGTCCGCCTCTGTTGATGTCCTTTCCCTCGAAAATCATGGATTTGCCCCGCTCCGCATTCAATTCGTCTATCTGCTCTTCTGTTTTTATCTTCTCTGCAAATCTCGCCGGCAGGTACACAAAGGTGTTGTCCATGAAGGAAACAATTACCCTTAACCCATATTTCGTGGAAACAAGTTTAAAAAACTTGATGGGATAGAGTTTGTTCTCCTCCATGGCTGAGATGGGGATGTTCACCGTTGAAGTATTTTCGGCAACCGAAGACAAAAGTTCGAAGATACTCTATTTAAAAAATTTTAAATTAATTTAAAAAACTTTAGGTTCTAAAAGTACTTACCATTGTGCTGGTTTCTGCTTGGAGTGGTTTCTTTTGCTGCTGTTGCTGTTGGTGTTGCTGTCGCTTGTACTGCTAAAAGAAAAAAAAAGTTAAAACAGAACTATACTGGCAAAAATGCCGATTGCTTACGGTAGGCTAAGGCCACTTACCGCTGTTCTGTTGAAGAGCTTCGAGTTGTCTGATTCCCAATCTCCAGAACTCGGATTTATATACAGAAATCATAACCCCTCCACTTCCAACGCGTACATTAACCCCCAACTGTTGTTATTCTCGATGAAAAAACTTGTATGTATAAAATTTAATTCGTTATGTGTACCGTGGGAGAAAATAACAGGGAAACATTTCTTATAAATCTTAATGCCCGCAGGAAAACATTCCTTGTAAATCAGAGAGCAATAAATTTTTATTAGCAATAAATTTTAACATGCTGTGAAGATAACTGAAGCAGGGTCGCTTCTATACAGAGCGCATGCGAATGGTATTTTATTTAATATTATTTTCCTTTTCTTCTTTCATCCGTTCGCTTCTATACAGCGCGCATGGCAATTTCTGCGGGATATTTATGATTATTACCAGAAACGGTCGTAAAAGTTTATGGCTTGAGGAGGAATTTATCTGATGCATATTAATGAAGATGATGTTTTTCTGTTGCAATTTTTGATGTTCGTTAAGGATATGACTGGGTTGGAATTTTTTAAATGTGGATACATTTAGTATTTTTGTTAATGCATTTTATTTTCCTACACTGCAGGATCGCTTCTATACAGAGCGCATGCGAATGGTATTTTAATTATTATTATTTTCCTTTTCTTCTTTCATTCGTTCGCAGCGCGCATTGCAATTTCAGTGGGATATTTATTATTATTACCGGAGACATTCGTAAAAGTTTATGGCTTGAGGAGGAATTTATGTGATGCATATTAATGAAGATGATATTTTGTCATTGCAATTTATGATGACTGGGTTGGAATTTTAAATGTGAATACATTTAGTATTTTTGTTAATGCATTTTATTTTTCGCATCGGATGCCGATAATAATCGTAAATTATATTCCTTTTAGTGGAAAGCCTCTATATAAAAACCCTCGCGAATGCATCTCAGTCATTCGAAGGTTGATTTTAAACATAGAACGTGAGTCGGGAAGTTGAACGTGGATTTTAAAAGTTTTAAGTTAGTCGGGATTTTATATGTTTTTAAAAGTGTTTTAAGTGTAAAAAGTGTTATTTTTTTATTAGCGGGAATTTCGTGTGTGTTAGTAAGTGTTTTATACAGTGTAAAAAGTGTTTGTTTTTTCATTCGTTCGAATTTTTAAGTTAGTCGGGATTTCGTGCGTGTTAGAAAGTGTTTTATACAGTGTAAAAAGTGTTTTTTTTATTCGTTCGAATTTTTAAGTTAGTCGGGATTTCGTGTGTGTTAGAAAGTGTTTTTTATAAAGCGGAAGCGTTTTTGAGAAGGAGCTGATATATTTTTTAAAAAGAAGGTAAGCTACTATAGTATATCTATATTATCAAAAACTACTAAAATACGTGTATCTGTTTTTAAGTTTATGTCCGCAATTTGTATTTGTATTCAACTATCAGAAAAAGTTAACGAATTTTTTTTAAATAACCATATTAAAGACACTGCTTTTTTTTTGTTTTTGCAGTGTCTTTGTAATTGAAATATGAAGAAAATCTGGATGCGTAGGGCTCAGGTAGACGAAGACGCAGAATGTTGAAATTAGTGGAAGAATCAGTGCAAAAGTTCAGTGGAGATACTGATAAAAAGTACACAGAGTGGATAAAGGAGTTCGAAGAGTTCGCACTTGTTCACGGTTGGAACGATGTGTAAAAGTACATGTACGCCAAGCAGTTACTTAGAGGGGCCGCGAAGTTGGTTGTCGAGAATAGCGTCAATGTTAGGTGTTTTGACGAGTTGAAAGAATTGTTGGGTAGAGAGTTTGGTAGTAAATTTTCCATCACCTGCGATAAGGCAACGCATATCAGACGTTTCAATCTGAGGGGGCGCAAAATTAATTTTAAAATCAATAGCCCACCTACGAATAGAGAACCCTCAGATTGGATCAAAAGTGGAGTTGACGAAATTGTTCAACATGTGCTGTTAGAAGTTCAGCCAGATGATTTTCTTGGTTTTACCTTTTGTGGAGCCTCCTTTATGGAGAAAGGTCCAGGGTGGTTAAGCTACAGATTGGCCTCCACACTGAATGTATCTGATGTGTGGGATACCATTGGAAACAATTTTCAAAGCAATTCAAGTGGATTAAGTACCGACACATTCTGCTTGAGTGTTACCACAGTTAGACTGCCACAAGGGAGAGGAAATGATAGAGCAAAGAAATACAACACATTTGATGACGAAAGTGCAAAGAGAAAAGGTATCGTAGTAATAAAAAACAAGGATAATCTGTGTCTACCACGAGCATTTATTGTTGCCATATCCAACGTGGATAAGGAGATAGCATATGTCAGGGTTGGTTGGAAAGTTACAGACTCTACGAGTTGCACAATTGATGGCTGACTCTAAAATAGATATTCCCAATGAAGGTTCTGGAATCCCTGAGCTGCTAAAATTCCAAGAATATCTGAAGGATTATAACATTATAGTGTATAGATACGGAGCAAAAGGAAGAGATGTGATATGTGAAGGACAAAATACTGGAAAAAAACTAAATTTGCTGTACCACAATAACCACTATAATGTGATAGTTTCCCTAACTGCCGCATTTTGTTGTCACTATTATTGCGAGGAATGCCATATACCATACAATACCAGAAACCGTCACAGATGTAAAGGAACCTGTCCTTGCTGTCAACAGACTCCAGCATGCACTAAAGTCTCACACGAAAAGTTGTGTAAAGATTGTAATCGACATTTTAGAGGAGAATGTTGCTTTAACAAACACAAAGCTTCAGGGTCGTCGGGTAAGAAAAGCATCTGTGAAGAAGTAAAAAAATGCAGAGATTGTCTAAAGACTTATAAGATGGACAAAAACCCATATATGCGGCGAATATTTTTGCAAGATCTGTGATAAACATGTGGTACAAGGACATTTCTGTTTTATACAGCCTGACGTCAGAACACCCCCGACAAAAGACACTCTTTTCATCTTTTACGATCTGGAGACAAGACAGGAGAAGGTTGTGGGAGAAAAATATATAGCAGGAGAATCATCCGGGGAGATGAAGTTGCATGAACCAAATTTATGTGTTGTTGCAAAGCGTTGTGGGCTCTGCATTGAAATAGACAGGTTGCGTTTTTGTCAAAAATGCGGATTTAGGCTGAAGATTTACAAAACCGATGTGGTGTGTGATTTTTTAAAAGATTTGTTGGAGATAAGACGGAATTTTAAAAAGCTAGTAGTCATAGCTCATAATGGTCAAGCATTTGACCATCAATTCATACTGAATTACATTTTGAGAAAGACAGACCTGAAGCCCAAATTAATAATGCGGGGAACAAAAATTATAATGATGCAGTTGGACAACATTAAATTTATTGACTCTCTAAATTACTTCCCCATGAGTCTAGCGCAACTACCAAAGGCATTTGATCTACCAGCCGTGTATAAAAAAGGATACTTCCCTCATCTATTTAACACAATCGAGAATGAGAAATATGTTGGGAAATTGCCGGCTGCAGAATATTACAGTCCCGACTCAATGAAAACTGAAGATCGTGATAGCTTCCTCAAATGGTATGAACAGCATAAAAATGACGACTTTAATATGGAGCGTGATATTGTCGACTATTGCATCAGCGATGTGCAGATTTTGACCGAGGCATGCTTAAAGTTTAGAAAATTAATGTTAACAGAGTGCAAAGTTGACCCATTTGTTGAGGCGACAACTATTGCCTCTGCATGCAATTTAGTTTTCCGTCGCAATTTCCTTAGACCAAATACTATTGGTATTATCCCAAGAAAGGGCTATCGAAATGCTGATAATCAGTCAGCAATGGCGATTCAGTGGTTAATATCTGAGGAAAAGATCAGAGGAATAAATATCACACATGCTGCTAAACAAAGGGAAGTTGTGCTGAATGGAGTAAAAGTAGATGGCTATTGTGCACAGACAAATCAGGTTTTGAATTCCATGGCTGCTATTACCATGGACATCCCACGTGTTTAAAACATAACCGTGATCAGGCTCTCCATGAAGATGAAAACGATACTCTAAATCACCGATATGAAGTAACAGTTGCAAAGACAGAGCGCTTACGTTCCTATGGATACGAGGTTATTGAGATGTGGGAGTGTGATTTTCACAGACTGATAGGTCTGAATAAAGATATTCAGGCTTTAAGAGACGATCCTTTACTGGCAAATTCACCCTTAAATCCAAGAGATGCTTTTCATGGAGGCCGTACAGGTAATGCGTATACACATTACGAATGCAAGCCAGGTGAAAAAATAAAATACATAGATGTATGCTCCTTGTATCCATGGGTTTGCAAGTATGGAAAATTCCCTACCGGACACCCTCAATTATATGTTGGAACAGATGCATGCTCCGAGGTTGATTTAAATAAAATAGAAGGACTAATTAAATGTAAGATTTTACCACCAGAAGGATTGTATCATCCCGTCTTACCAATTAAACAAAATTATAAATTAATGTTTCCATTATGCCATAGATGTAGCGATGAGAAAAACCAACATCCAGAATGCTCACACACGGATGAGGAAAGAGCTCTGATTGGAACATGCGTAATTGACGAGGTGAATATGGCTGTAAGTGGGGGATATAAAATACTGAATATGTATGAAATATGGAGCTACAAAACTGAGGCATATGACAAATCGACCCTCTCCGGCGGTCTATTCACTTCAATGATGAACAAATTTATAAAGATGAAACAGCAGGCATCAGGATGGCCCAGCAAATGCAGTTCGAATGAAGATGAAAAGAGGAAATACTTGGAGGAATTTCGACAAAATGAAGGTGTACAACTGGAGTATGCTGAAGTTGAGAAAAATCCTGGACTCAGATCGCTAGCTAAGCTAATTTTAAACTCCTTTTGGGGAAAGTTTGGACAGAAGGAAAACCAGCCAAAGACGAGCATAATTGACAGTTCAGGAGAGTTGTACCAGTTGTTAATCAATCCTGCAGTAGAGGTGCAACATCTTCTCCCTATCAATGAAGAAACGCTTATTGTAAACTGGAGTTACAGAGAAGAAGCTGCCGAATCTCTGGGGACAGTTAACGTTTCTATTGCAGCTTATACCACTACTCAGGCACGACTTAAGTTGTTTAGCTATTTGGAGCAGCTTGGAGAAAGAGTTTTGTATTACGATACCGATTCAGTCATATACATTAGCAGAGAGGGAGAATTCGACCCGCCAACTGGAGAATTCGTTGGAGATATGACTGATGAGTTAGAATGCTACGGACCTGGTAGTTATATAACAACTTTTGCAAGTGGAGGCCCTAAAAATTATGCATACGCGGTTTATAGTATGTTACGGCGCTTTCTTTCGAACTTTCGATCAACATGTTACGGCGCGAGACGCCGTAAATAAAAATTTAATCTTTTAAATTGTTAAACAACCTGTAAAAAATCGGATAGGTCGCTAATTCACACACAGGAGTGGTTTAAAAACAAATATATTATCTCCTAAATGATACAATGCTAATTAAATCTATTTAAATTCTAAATTTACGCTAATTCTTCAAAAAATTAATAGTAAAAAAATATAAATTCAAATTTGACTGAAGGTCAATTCTCTTAGTACTAGCTTAGGATTATACTCCAACTGGATTTATAATACCTGAAATTGAATTGTTCATTAAATTGTCCAAATATTTTCTACATACAAAAGCTCGGAGGTTCTATTCCGCGCATTGAAAATTTTCCTTGAAATTACGCCGGTTAAACCTGACGTGACTGCCAACACTGCCAAATATTTGCTTCTTGCAAAATACGTTAGCTCTTTGAGCTTGAATTTGGCCACTATCGCTGTGATGTTAATAATATTAATGTGGGCCTTAACAACCACTTAAATTTGCAGAAGAACCTTCCGCGAGCTTTATATATATATATATATATATATATATATATATATATATATATGGTTCCACTCAAAGGTGATCTCAAATTCACCTGTGTTTGGACCCTTCAACAATTATTTTCATAGACCCTTTAGGGATGTTTTGAGGTATGTTTTTACCTTCAAAATCCCTATTTCAATTGTTTATATATTTTTTATATTTAATTTATTAGTGTCCCAGGAAGTTCAAGGTAATTGCAACCTTTGAAATTCCTTGTTGACACGTAAGAATATACAAATTCTTTTCAATTAGTTCCCTGGTCCGATGCCCAAACCAACATATAAATTAAACTAACCCCCGAACCGATGGTGGAACCGATCGGTTATCTAAAACCCTATCTTGGCGACTAAAGCCTGCCAAAGAAATCACAAGACAGTAAATACCTGTCTAAAATCTGAAAAAGGAATAAATGATAAATTTATTTTTATTAACAAAGACGGTCGATGCCTGTCTAAAATATATTATATTTTTTCTTGCTGGACGGTCTTTGCCTGTCGCTCTACTTGACGGTCGATGCCTGTCTGAATATTGAAAAATCGCGTTGCAAAAATGCTTACTAAAACTGGACGGAATGAGAAGCTCTGTGCTGGTGCTTTGGACTTTATAGTCCAGGCACATTGATCGAAAGTTCAAACCTTGGGGGGGAGAAAGCTGTTATACTTGTTTTCAAGTGTTATAATTTTTATTTTTAGAACAAAACAGCTTTCTCCGATCGTGCCCCAGCTTTGAGCTTTCGATAAACTGACATTTCTACATGTCATCAAATTGGTAAGTGGGCATATTCACACGCTGCCATAATTGTGGTGAGTAAAACCGGTTTTATTCAACTCCTAGCAACTCAGACGGGGCGTAAATGAGTGTAGTAAATTTGAATGCTATACAGGAACATTTAAATGTATTGCAGATGAAATTTACTTGTTAGAGAAAAACAGAGCTAAAGAATGCAAGAGATAGAAGTAACTTTTTATATGTGTGCTAGTTTTCACGCGTTTGGTTTTGCGTGAAAAATGTTTCGTTAAGTTCTTCCGCTCCCTTCCCTCTCTCATCTATAAAACCGGTTTTAGGCGCCATGAATGTGCACTGTGTGAATAGGCCCAGTGGAAGTTGTTTATTTTTGTTAATTTTATGTCTTTTTGTTAATATTTTTTGTTATTTATTAATTTTATTTTATTTTAGGTACAAAGCCCTGTTTTTGTGGATGAAGGCACTTGGCCCAGGTGCCTTCCAGGTAATGTTTTATTATATTTGTTTTTTAATCAATTTTTAACCTTCTTTTATTTTTCAGGAATTTATTGGTGGTTTTTAGTTTATAAGTTAGTTTTAATTATTATTTAAGTTAGTGATTAGTTTTTGATTTAGTTTTAGTTTACTTTTAGATTTAATATATTTTTTTTTTTAATTGTTTTTTTTTGTTTGTTTATGTTGTGCTATGGTTTTTTTTTTTCTTAGGGGGCTTTCATGCCCACATTTCATTTTTTGTGGCTGAAGATGCCTGTTACGAGCTGCTGCGCCGTAACATACTCCACCCCGTTGATGCGTCGCATCAAAATAAATAAAGCGGGTATAATTCAGAAATGTTATTTACTTCGTACATAATTGTATTGTAATTCGTGCAATTCATATTCCCTTTCATATTTAACAACTTATGTTTATATTAATTACTCTAACTTAAGCCTACTTTTCTTGTAGCCCATACCATACTTGGGTATGGTCATCTAAGATTTTTAATTTTACCCTAGATTTTTCGGACAAGAAAACTGTATGCCGTTTTCTGCTCCTACATCTTATGACGGCATATGGGATTGACCGTAATTGTTTATGCGATATTTGGAAATGTTTCCCGTCAACCGTCCATTTATCATACAGCTTGTCATTTAGTGACGGTTTTGCAATAGTTGTGAGAGATACACCTGATGTAGTCTCATTTGACAACGTAAGGTCATCTGGCAGATTTTTCCCTGGAGTGGGTGGCAGTTCCTGCTGCTCTTCTGCTTCTTCTGAGACCGGTGTCTTTGGTCTTTCCGGAGTTGTTGTAATTTCGTCGGCTTCTGGGAGATTTTTCCCGGGAGTAATTGGTATGTCATCTGGGAGTATTGGCGATGATGGAGGTGTTCTGAGATACCAATCTTCCAGATCGGCGTCCATGGCTAATCTTCGTCTTGTTGTATAATCGACGCATTCATGTTCATGACTTCAATTTTATGGTTAAAGGTCTCTGTAATAAATGAGGAATGATTATGATTCTGTTATTGTGTGTTAGTGTGACATGACGTGAACTAGGGACGCACGACTTTGTTGTTAATGATTATGTACGGACGTTACAAAAACATGCAAATGTTTATACGTGTCATTTTATTAGAGGGCATAATTTGGTGATGTTTGATTTTTTGTTACGGCCGTCTTGCCGTTTAAGACTAAATATTTATCCCATGTTAATTTTAATATAATATTGCTCCATGGTGATAATTTGTTATGCTATTTCTTTTAGCTAATGCTTGCGGCTTAGAGGATGCTTCATATGATCAGGCAATGCAAAATGATAAAATTTGCCCCGGCTATTATTTCACCGTCCTCTGCCATTCAAAGTTGCAATGATTGGCAAACAATTTGGTTTTTATGCCTTTTGTGTCTTGCAGCCCTTTATAATTATGCGCATAGGCTTGTTTCTGACTTGTTAATATTTTTTTTTAACTGCTGGCTGCAAGATTCGCTGAATTTTGTTCGTCTTGTATTGTAGACGACAATGTGTCAGTACGCCACCATCCGTACTGTTGTTGGAGGTGATGGACACTTCAAGCATCACTTGATGTATAGACTCTGACTCTGACTGTATAGTCCATGCGGATATTAATGATATCATAATTGATTAATTAATCAAGTATTATTGTTGATTCTCTTCCGACAGGATGTTTCCTTTGGTGGACGTCGGATTTAACTCTATGCAACTTATTGCATAGTAAAATAATTTCCCACTGGATACCAAGTTGGGATTGATTTTAGGAGCGTGTAATGATCATGAACTACTCCTCTTTTCATTAAGTTGGATGGGATACCTTTTCTTAACTGGTATCCATCCTTTATGTCGTGGTTCGACATACGTAGTGTAAATTCATTATAGAATTTTTCTCTTGAGAATCGCCCTTTATGAGGAATTTTTCCGCGTTCCCAATACCCATTAGTTTGGCGGCCTGGCTCCTTTAATGTGTCGTCATGCTGCGTCATAAATGCAGACAGACTTACATTTTTAGAATGTGGATTCACTGGATGTATCTCACCAACCAGGATCCAACCTAGAGCAGTCCTTTTTGCCATAGGAGCCCCTTTGTCTCCCATTCGCAGATCATTCTTAATGATGTCTGCATATATTATTCCAAGGAGGATTTGGATCCGTCCTGGATCTATTAATTGTGGGTAGGCTAATTCTCTTCCAGTTATATGTGGCCAATGCCTCTTCATTGTGCGTTCTGGTGGAAATATATTGGTAATATTCCTGATAACGTACGCATCAATTGTATTTACTTGTTCCCTTGTGATTGACAGCACTATGTATCTTACCCACTTACTTACAGTGGCTACTTGTGCTGGTTCCAATCTAGTAACACTTAAATTAATAAGGGAAGTATGCGCTCTTACTAATTGAGACGCTGCTTCCGTAATATTTGAGCTCTGTGACCTGGGATCTATCAATGCCCGTGTAGTCGGCTCGCGGCCTATACGGCCTTTTACCTTTAATAGGTATGTTGGCAACATCAACTGTGTACCATCATTAGTGTACTTACAGTGATTGTGCTTACCGCCTATGCGGTCTTTCACCTTTGGTGAATTCGCTGAATTGCCCTGATCAGTTCGATCGTGCACCAAACTATGGTGATTGTTGCCACACGTCATACTCGTGTATTTGACGGTGCATTCAGCTGTTTTTTGGTTTTGCAAGCATCTTTCGCATTGCTTATGTTCGGTCAGCCAATTTCCTTTAGCTGCAACAGATAGTTCTTTGAACTGTTGACATCGTGTCAAAAAATGATTTGATCTGCCCATACGACAGTGATTATGAATTGATCTGCCCATACGACAGTAATTATGGTTTGATCTGCCCATACGACAGTGATTTATGAGATTATTTTTCTCAAGTTGGCTTGACCGTGGTTCATAGCCTTTCATTAAAAAATGATTTGATCTGTCCATACGACAGTGGTTTATGAGATTATTTTTCTCAATGTGGCTTGACCGTGCGTCATAGCCTTTCCTGTTTTGTCCCTTATATCCAGCAGCTTTATTATGCCTAAAAACTGGTTGGGATTTGCCCATACGGCAGTGGTTTGCGAGATTCTTTCTCTCAAGGTGGCTTGACCGTTCGTCATAGCCTTTCCTGTTTTGTCCCGCGGCTTTATGATACTTAAAAGCCGGTTGGGACTTACCTTTACTATTGAGGTAATGATCATGCTGGTTTCTATAGTAGGTCGTAAATCTACTATGATTTTTCTCAGCTTTATAATCGCTTAGTTCGTCTTGGTCATGTAGCAAGCAGTACTGGCTTTTACTACATGCCGGACAAATGAACATATTCGCGGAATTGTTTTTCGGTTGGGAACTGCCCTGACCGTTTGGATGATTATCATGCTGGCTCATGTAGTAGGTTGTAAGGCTACTACAATTCTTGTCAGCTTTATATGGATCTATCCCTGCTTCATGCAGATGGATGTCCTTACTTGCCACTAGGCTTTGCTGGCTGGTGTAGCAGGTTGTAAGGCTACTACAATCCTTGTCAGCTTTATACGGATCTATCCCTGCTTCATGCAGATGGATGTACTTACTTGCCACTAAGCTTTGCTGGCTGGTGTAGCAGGTTGTAAGGCTACTACAATCCTTGTCAGCTTTATACGGATCTATCCCTGCTTCATGCAGATGGATGTCCAATGTTGCCTCTGGGCTTGGAGAACGTTGCTCTATGAACGTACTCAAATTTTTTAGTGAAGGCAGCTCATCTGACCTTCCTATCAATTGTTCCCCTAAATTCCGTGACTTGTCTGGCAATTTTTGTGCTACTGCAGTCACGAAATTGGGATCTGAATTGGCTATGCCTAATTTGAAGGTTCTTGAATTGTGCTGTGTATGCTGCAACTCATCCAATGTTGCTTTTATATCCCGGTACGATTCCGTCCTACTTTTTGGCTTTTCCTTGTTGTACCGGTCGCACAAAACCTTCCATGCTGCTTGATAATTTTCTGCAGCGACGTCGAAGGAGTCTAAATCTGTACGGGCATCTCCCGTCAGACGACTCTTCAAGTAATAGAACTTATCAACCGTTGATAATCGTTCTTCATTATGTAACTGCGACACAATCTGGTCGTGGAACGTTCTCCATGACGCATAATGCCCATCAAACTTAGGGATATTCAAGGTCGGTGCTTCTAAACACGGCTTGGGTACAGCAATTTGTTCCCTATCAGTTTCTGGGTTGGCAATTTGACCGTCGTAAAGTTCTCCATAGAATTCGCAGTAAAGTTCTTCGAATTCTGAGAACTGTTCGCTGTTAGCGTATGCCGTCACTGCGGCTTGGATTTTCTCATCCTTAATATCGCTAACATCTGCAGAATGTAGTTCTAAATGATTCTTAAGAAATTGTTTACACAAGGGCTTCATGCTATCTAACTTTCCCGATAGATAGTCCTGGGTTCTCTGAATCACCGGGGTTTTCTTGTGGTCAAATATCATTTGATATAGTTGCCCTTTTATGGCCATTTGTTTCTGCAGAATACCTTTAATTTTGGGTTTAGATTAATAATACTACGGGGTTAGACAATTAACAAATAATAAAATATTTGGACAATAAAGATAATTAAAGCAATAAACTCTTCTTAATTAGCAAGTTATCGTAGAGACTATATTTGTTTTGACCACGACCTATCCGGCTCGAAGGACCATGTTACGGCGCGAGACGCCGTAAATAAAAATTTAATCTTTTAAATTGTTAAACAACCTGTAAAAAATCGGATAGGTCGCTAATTCACACACAGGAGTGGTTTAAAAACAAATATATTATCTCCTAAATGATACAATGCTAATTAAATCTATTTAAATTCTAAATTTACGCTAATTCTTCAAAAAATTAATAGTAAAAAAATATAAATTCAAATTTGACTGAAGGTCAATTCTCTTAGTACTAGCTTAGGATTATACTCCAACTGGATTTATAATACCTGAAATTGAATTGTTCATTAAATTGTCCAAATATTTTCTACATACAAAAGCTCGGAGGTTCTATTCCGCGCATGGAAAATTTCCCTTGAAATTACGCCGGTTAAACCTGACGTGACTGCCAACACTGCCAAATATTTGCTTCTTGCAAAATACGTTAGCTCTTTGAGCTTGAATTTGGCCACTATCGCTGTGATGTTAATAATATTAATGTGGGTGTTTAGGATAAAACTCTCCTTATTCGCAATACTCAGAGACCAACGTTGAACTCGGAAAAACACTGTTGCCTTAATTTAATATTCACGTGTTTATTAATAATTCAAAGTGATACTTCAATATAATATGGATATGCTAAATTCTACTATATGATATATTATAATTCTTATTTTAATATAATTCATGCATAAATTTTACTTAGATATAATTCACTAAATATCGTAGACTTCGATTCCAATTAGATTTTCAATCCTCCTAACTTCGGTGTAGTTTGAGCCTTGACTTGCTGGAGTTATGCCTCAGTAAAACTGACTTGTGGTTCGTGTGCCAGCTGAAATGTAAATAACTTGATTGAATGATGGAGTTTGGGTTTAGGAATTTATATCAGCTCAGTACGACTGATATTTAGTAGAAATTTCTATCAGCTCAATTCGACTGATAGAATCTTAGAGTTTATATCAGCTCAGTACGACTGATATTAGTAGCAATTTCTGTCAGCTCAATTCGACTGATAGAATCTAGAGTTTATATCAGCTCAGTACGACTGATATTAGTAGCAATTTCTGTCAGCTCAATTCGACTGATAGAATCTAGAATTTATATCAGCTCAATACGACTGATATAAATAGCAATTTCTATCAGCTCAATTCGACTGATAGAATCTAGATGAGATCACGAGCCTTTAGCTGGAGTTTCTTCTATTTCAATTCAGATAGAAGACCAAATGCGATCTGGAGTTTCGAGTTAGCTGCTGCGATATTTATTTCTGGGCTAACAATGGAGCTAGCAATCTGGTGGGCAATTTGTAGTGGGGCGATGCTTTACTTGCTGACTAAATCCCACTCCTGAAGTTTTAGTTTTGTGCTGACTACAAGTGGCAATGTGTTGGTGCATGTGACAGTTCGGTCAGCTGCTGGTGAGTATGATATCATTTATTTTGGTTTCATATATTATAAATTATATTTAAATATTTTCAGGGATAATTTGTGATATGCTGGAGGGGCTGATTGGAGATGCGGGTTCTCGTGCTGGAGTTGTCAGATAAGTATTTCTAGTTAGAATTTATTTCTTTGTTTTGATTTTTTGTATGTTTATAGTTTCAGAGATTTTTTGCTGTCGTGATGCCCTTTTTTGCGATTTATTTTGGGAGGTTTCATTCCGTGTTGGCTGGAGAGATCTTGAAGGACAGGTATTACCAAAAATGTTTTTTTTTGTGAATTTCATTGTAGTTCTGTTTTTAGGTTCTTTTCTTATGTGGCCTGAACATCCTCCGGGGCCAACGGTGGAGCATGGTACTTATTAAATAAATTAGGGTTTTTTTGTTTTTGCTTTTAATAAAAATCAAATTTCAAATTCATGCCTTTTTTATTTTTTAATTCTTGGATGTTTATTTATTTATTTAGTTAGATGAGAAATTCAATTTAAATTCATTGGTTCTGTTTGTTGTTTTTTTTTTTGGATTTTTGTTGTTTTTTTTTGTTGTTGTGCTCATGGAGGACAACATGACACTCTCTTTTTTTATTTAGGGAAAAGCGCAAAGTTTTACCCTTGAAGGTTGTCCGATAGGAATGTTTGGCGGCCATGATCTTGTCCCAAGGTAGCTGGAGTGTCTGGATTTCTTGCCATAAAGATGGGTCGATGATGACGTTGGATGGTGGCCTTTTACGGCGTGCTTGGTATTCCTCGAGTGTTATCCTTTTCCTTTTGGGCTCATTAGGTCCTGTTGTACGTTTGCCTGTTGACGTCGGAATTTTTTGAGGCTGGGTCCTTTTCCGGATTTCAGGGCCGCATGGCGTAACTTCAAAGGATCTGTTGGTGCTTGGTCGTTGCGGTGAGGTTGGTTTTAACAGCTGCTTCTTTATTGATGGTTTCCTTGGGGGAGTAGGTATTTTTGGAAAGTCGTCTATCCACAGATAATCCATTAAAAAATCTTTTAACTAAGTTGACTAAAAAAGGAGTTTTTTTATCGATGACTTGTAAGTGACTGAGGCGATTTTCCTAGTAACTTAATTAACGGTTTTTATTCGGAGGTTATTGTTATAAAATTGTTATTGTTCGAAAAAATGGTTGGGACCCTTACGGTGCTGTTGTGGAGGATTCTGTAGGTCTTAAGGCTAGTTTCCCTACTTCCTCCTTTTTTAATTATTGTATGATGAATTTGTGATGGTGGTCAATTGGAGAGGTGATTGTTGTTATTACGGAGCTGAACTCTGGTAATAGTTGTTTATCGGAAGAGGAGCTAGTTTTGTTATTGGGCGCCGATTTATTCAAATGTTCCGATTACGTTTCCGATAATTCGTCGAAGATTATATTTGGTTGATTTGATTTTGTTTATTATTATCTGTCCTAATTTGCGAATTTATTAGAGCAGCTGATGATCCCCATAAATGTATTAAAGTTTTCAGAGCGATCAAGAGACGAGTTATCTCCAGCACGGGTTTCAAGGGTTAAATTGTAGTTGGTACGACGCGACGTTGATTATCCAGATTGAGGTTGTAGTTTTTGCTGCGATCTTCATAGGATGTGCATAAATTTCCTTCGTGATTACTACAGAAGTTTTGATTTCCTTGGTTTCTCTGATCTCCATTATTACCATAGTCTCCACCAAAGAAATTTGCACCAGACACTTGGGCGTTGGTTGCATTGTTATGAAATGCCATAGTAGTCCTGTTTTCCCATACTTCATCCTGATTGCCTCGAGAATATTGAGTTAAACTAGATCCTTGATTAAAATGCGAGTTCATGCTTCTATTTGGTTCATATCGATTTAGATTTGTTGCATCATCATTGTATTGGTTTAGGTTAACGTTATCATACTTATTTTGAGATCCACCGTACTGAGTATGATAGTCTCCACAAGTTCTATATTGATCCATTCCGCCACCTCTTCGCTGATACTGACAAAATTGATAAACGTCATTGTGATGTCTCTCGAAATCCTGTTGTATATTTCTGTTGTAAACAGGTCGTAAGCTAATCTCAGATTGATCATGATTATTGAAGCATGAGTCTTGTTGTTTAGGAATTTGCGGGCGTTCATTTTGTTCTTGTGTTTTTATAGTTTTTTCGGTATGTTCACTGAAGCCATCAAACAGTTCTATGAGGGTATTTATTTCTTTAATAGCACAGGTAGCTGCCATTTTCTTTCGTCCGTTTATGGTTTTGGTGATCAAATGGCCTTTTAGTTTCTCCTTCGCTGTTATGAGGAATACGTAGTACTCCTGATTGCGCAATAATTGATTTGCGTTCTGGGCAGTGTCCTTTTCGTACAGAAGCGATTTGCTTAAATATTCGACAGCTTTGGGTCCCAAACTTCCTAAGTTATCTTCAAGTACTGTTAACAATTTTAAAATAGAAATAACGCATGGCGGATCCAATGGTTTAGCAATACCCGGAGATGATTGGGTTTGTCTTGCACGATATGGCGATGAAGATGATCTAGAGCATCGACGACGAGTAGGTAATACTGATGTGAAAGACTTGACCGTGGGTGAGGTACCGGCTTCTATGGATGCCTTTCCACTTAATATCCAGCCGAGGATCGTGTTTTGAGCTGTAGGTTGACCTTTCAAACCTTGGCGTATGTCTGGCAGGAGGAGTGATCCAGAGATATCTGCACCAAGAATGACGTCGATACGTCCTGGGCGATCAAACGTTGGATCAGCTAGTTTGAGTCCCCTTATGTGATCCCATTTAGATGATGCAATGCGATGAGACGGCAGAGAACTGGTTACACTCTTCAACACCAACGCTGTGATATCGATCGCACAGTTGTGGGATGGAACCACGAGAGTTGTTTCGACTGCGGACTGCGATGTTGCAACTTCCACCTCTGCTACTCCAGTTATTGGTGCGATGATACGCCTCTTGGGTAGTGCTAGGGTTTGGGCGGCGTATTCCGTTATTAGCGATGACTGTGATCCGGGGTCGATGAGTGCTCTGAAGGTCCGTTCGATTCCATGTGATCCTCGTAATGTTATCAAAGCTGTGCAGAGCAAGACTTCTTTATTTGAGGAGGCGTGTAATGTTTTCACCTGGGTTTGGGGTGTGAGAGCCTGAGTTTCATTAGGAGGATCAAACGACTGGAGAGTGGGATGTTGTGGGTTTGTCCCAGATGTTGTGGATGTTGAGGATGTCGACGTATTACCAGTAATATGTAGAAGTGAGTGATGGTGTTTCTTGCAATGGATGCAGGTGTGCTTACTAGGACAGGTTGATGAGCGGTGTCCTCGTCCTAGACAGTTGATGCATAGACCATTGCGTCGCACGATGTTTATCCTTTCTGCTGTCGAAAGTGGGATGAACTGTGGACATTGTCTTAATGAATGATCTTTTCGGCACTGCACACATATGGATGCTCGATTAACGTTAAATGATTGAATTCTGGGAATAGGTTTAGTGTGCTGGATGTTTTTAGGAGGTTTCGATTTTGATGAGTCAATAGCTTCCAACGTACGAAAACGAGTCTCTAGGAATTGCCTTAGAGTGTCGAAGGAAGGTAGCTCATTTTCATTGGCGACTTGTTGTTCCCAGAGCTGTAAGGAATCCCTAGGCAATTTCCTAGTCACTATATAAATTAATATTAGATCATATAAATCATGTGCATTTAAATTTTGGAGATTTTGGACACTTTCAGTGGTGGTATCAAGCAATCTCTTAATGGCTTCGGCGCTTTCAGTGGCTTGGACTTGGTTGAATAATTTATCGAGCTGAGCGTGTACCAACATTCTTTTATTATCAAACCGATCTTGCAAAATTTTCCACGCCGCCTCATAATTATTATCTGCGATTGCAAAGCCCTGAATGAGTCGTGCGGCCTCACCGTGGGTACTTGCTTTCAAGTAATGTAGTTTTTCGGCGTTGGACAAATTTTTCTTATTATGTATGAGTGCTACAAACAGATCGTGGAACGAGGTCCATTCGGTATAATTTCCAGAAAAGCTTGGTAATGAAATGCGAGGGAGTTTTAACGAACTATTCTCTCCGGAAGCAGTGTTTTGATTTGATACGGGGGGACACGCTGGCACACGGTTGTCTACGGGAGCGCTGTTTCCGGAAGCTTCTGGTGAAGTGATTAGATCTTCTAATTCACCCACGTGTAGAAAATATAATTCCTCTAATTCTGTGAAGGTTGAATCTGCTATGTAGTCAGTTACGGCTTCAGTGGGGTTTTCTCCAACAGCTTCATCTACGAGGGCAGTATGGTTATTTGCGATCTGCTCCCATAATGAATTCACGCGAATAAGACGCCGTTTAAGGTATGCTATTGTCTTTCGAGTTTTCGAATCCTTTCCATAATTCCTGAAGGAGTTTTGTAGTTCCTCAAATAGTAACTCCTGTTTTTTCACGATTTTGTCCATGGTTGAATTTAGCAAAGGGCAACTTTAAATATTAATGCAACAACTCTAAGTCACGCTGTAATCACTGAGTATGCCTTTATTATACCGGAATCCGATCTTGGATCCGGCTCGAAGGACCAAAAATGTTTAGGATAAAACTCTCCTTATTCGCAATACTCAGAGACCAACGTTGAACTCGGAAAAACACTGTTGCCTTAATTTAATATTCACGTGTTTATTAATAATTCAAAGTGATACTTCAATATAATATGGATATGCTAAATTCTACTATATGATATATTATAATTCTTATTTTAATATAATTCATGCATAAATTTTACTTAGATATAATTCACTAAATATCGTAGACTTCGATTCCAATTAGATTTTCAATCCTCCTAACTTCGGTGTAGTTTGAGCCTTGACTTGCTGGAGTTATGCCTCAGTAAAACTGACTTGTGGTTCGTGTGCCAGCTGAAATGTAAATAACTTGATTGAATGATGGAGTTTGGGTTTAGGAATTTATATCAGCTCAGTACGACTGATATTTAGTAGAAATTTCTATCAGCTCAATTCGACTGATAGAATCTTAGAGTTTATATCAGCTCAGTACGACTGATATTAGTAGCAATTTCTGTCAGCTCAATTCGACTGATAGAATCTAGAGTTTATATCAGCTCAGTACGACTGATATTAGTAGCAATTTCTGTCAGCTCAATTCGACTGATAGAATCTAGAATTTATATCAGCTCAATACGACTGATATAAATAGCAATTTCTATCAGCTCAATTCGACTGATAGAATCTAGATGAGATCACGAGCCTTTAGCTGGAGTTTCTTCTATTTCAATTCAGATAGAAGACCAAATGCGATCTGGAGTTTCGAGTTAGCTGCTGCGATATTTATTTCTGGGCTAACAATGGAGCTAGCAATCTGGTGGGCAATTTGTAGTGGGGCGATGCTTTACTTGCTGACTAAATCCCACTCCTGAAGTTTTAGTTTTGTGCTGACTACAAGTGGCAATGTGTTGGTGCATGTGACAGTTCGGTCAGCTGCTGGTGAGTATGATATCATTTATTTTGGTTTCATATATTATAAATTATATTTAAATATTTTCAGGGATAATTTGTGATATGCTGGAGGGGCTGATTGGAGATGCGGGTTCTCGTGCTGGAGTTGTCAGATAAGTATTTCTAGTTAGAATTTATTTCTTTGTTTTGATTTTTTGTATGTTTATAGTTTCAGAGATTTTTTGCTGTCGTGATGCCCTTTTTTGCGATTTATTTTGGGAGGTTTCATTCCGTGTTGGCTGGAGAGATCTTGAAGGACAGGTATTACCAAAAATGTTTTTTTTGTGAATTTCATTGTAGTTCTGTTTTTAGGTTCTTTTCTTATGTGGCCTGAACAGTGGGCCTTAACAACCACTTAAATTTGCAGAAGAACCTTCCGCGAGCTTTATATATATATATATATGGTTCCACTCAAAGGTGATCTCAAATTCACCTGTGTTTGGACCCTTCAACAATTATTTTCATAGACCCTTTAGGGATGTTTTGAGGTATGTTTTTACCTTCAAAATCCCTATTTAAATTGTTTATATATTTTTTATATTTAATTTATTAGTGTCCCAGGAAGTTCAAGGTAATTGCAACCTTTGAAATTCTTTGTTGACACGTAAGAATATACAAATTCTTTTCAATTAGTTCCCTGGTCCGATGCCCAAACCAACATATAAATTAAACTAACCCCCGAACCGATGGTGGAACCGATCGGTTATCTAAAACCCTATCTTGGCGACTAAAGCCTGCCAAAGAAATCACAAGACAGTAAATACCTGTCTAAAATCTGAAAAAGGAATAAATGATAAATTTATTTTTATTAACAAAGACGGTCGATGCCTGTCTAAAATATATTATATTTTTTCTTGCTGGACGGTCTTTGCCTGTCGCTCTACTTGACGGTCGATGCCTGTCTGAATATTGAAAAATCGCGTTGCAAAAATGCTTACTAAAACTGGACGGAATGAGAAGCTCTGTGCTGGTGCTTTGGACTTTATAGTCCAGGCACATTGATCGAAAGTTCAAAGCTTGGGGGGGAGAAAGCTGTTATACTTGTTTTCAAGTGTTATAATTTTTATTTTTAGAACAAAACAGCTTTCTCCGATCGTGCCCCAGCTTTGAGCTTTCGATAAACTGACATTTCTACATGTCATCAAATTGGTAAGTGGAAGTTGTTTATTTTTGTTAATTTTATGTCTTTTTGTTAATATTTTTTGTTATTTATTAATTTTATTTTATTTTAGGTACAAAGCCCTGTTTTTTGTGGATGAAGGCACTTGGCCCAGGTGCCTTCCAGGTAATGTTTTATTATATTTGTTTTTTAATCAATTTTTAACCTTCTTTTATTTTTCAGGAATTTATTGGTGGTTTTTAGTTTATAAGTTAGTTTTAATTATTATTTAAGTTAGTGATTAGTTTTTGATTTAGTTTTAGTTTACTTTTAGATTTAATATATTTTTTTTTATTTTAATAGTGTTTTTTTTGTTTGTTTATGTTGTGCTATGTTTTTTTTTCTTAGGGGGCTTTCATGCCCATATTTCATTTTTTGTGGCTGAAGATGCCTGTTACGAGCTGCTGCGCCGTAACATAGTACTAGGGATGAATCCATCAAGGTCCAGAGTAAGGTAAAGGGAATCTGCCTGAATTATGAAGGTTCACAACATGTAAATTTTGAATCAATCAAAAATATGATATTAAACGACAACGAGGACGACCATATTCCCATCCTCTCAAAAAATATTCGCCGCACAAAAGATCACGAAGTGGTAACAATTCCGGAAATAAAAAAATATAAAGTGACTTCAAATAAACGAAGATTTCTGGAAGATCGCAGCTCGCTACCATATGGGTTTAAAAGACAAAAAAGCTCCTAAAGAGAAAAATGTGTTTTTGAGCCAACATGTGGATAATATTTGTGGATTAGGCCTATTGGGGAAACCACATAATAAAAAAAACGCGCCAGATAAAACTCTACCTCTTAAGGTGGTGTGGAAATGAGTTCTTATATAAAGCCATGAAATCGCACCTGCTTTATATTTCCATTTGTGCAGTCAAAGTCATGAGCTCAGACCGAATCATTTTAGACGTGCAGTTTGCCAGCGGAGTTAATGGACAGTTGTTTGCAAAGGAGTTGGCAGTTTTACGTCATGGATCACTTTTACCAGACTTGTACTTTTTTAAGCCTCCATATTCATACAACGAGTTAACACCAAAAGCCCACAGACAGGATGAATTCAACTTTAACAAGATAAATGATTTACAACGATTTACCAGTGATACTGACAAATTATTCAAATTCAACAATCTATGTGAAAGGACTGGAAAAAGCGAGGTTTGTTAAAAAATACCTACTGGAAGCTGAAATAAAACAACTGGAAATACCAAAACTAACACTTCTGGAACACTTTGAAACATCCTGCCCCATCCATGGTAAATTACCTTCAGTGCGATGTGCTGTTCAAAATTGTATTAATATTTATTTGTACATGTTAGTGAATAAATGTTTTCAATAAAAGAATTTTTTATAGTTTTTTATTTTATTTATTTATTTATATGCCTTGAAAATTTATCGTGTCAAAAATAAGATTACTAATACAGAACAAAGGTATTTCATAAAGAAGTCTAGAATAATTCAAGTGTACATAGGAAGTTCGACTTGGAATAAAAAAATCTTCACATGCTAAAGTTAATACGCCTTTTCCTTTACATTTTTCAGCATACTTCTTATAGTACTCCTTTACACTTTCGGAAGCGTTGTTGTTGTGATACATGATAATATTGAAAAATGTCAACATTTCGAACAATTTATAAAGTTCCGTCTGCTTTAGTATGATGCTCGTGGTATGTATAGTTTAGCAAAAGGTTTTCTCCTGCCACTTCTGCTTCAAAATTGGACAGCTTCTTCTTCTTCTTCTTAGATTTTACTGCTGGTGCTGGTACTGATTCAGGTTTAGGCAGCTTATCTGTTCCTTTAGCTCCAACAGTCCTCTGTCTCTTCTTGCTTGATGGCTCCATGTTACTCAAATTAAACTTGCACACTGAATATTGAAACTTTGTGTTCAGGTTTTTATAGTGCTGATCTCAGCCTTACATGATTGGTTACAAAAATCCCCACCACTTTGTGTAAAATTCTTCAAGTATAAATTAATCACTTTATTATCATTTAATCTTAAGTCACTAGCAGTAAACTGTTTTAAAAAAGTCTTGAGGCTCTTTCCTCTGCATCGAGAATATAGAAACACACAGAAATAATGTCCACAGGTTGATGAAAACAGGCCTTGTAATCGTTTCTTGTTATTTAAAAACGTGTTTGAATTAGCTAGAAGGAATTTTTGAAAAAAAATATTGGTTGGATATCTTCCAAACGAGTCAAAGTACTCTGCAGGACCCTGTTTAGGAAAATAAAATGCAACCCAATGAGTCCCACCTTTATGTGATGGATCCGTATTAGCTATGACGCATGCGGGTTTTTTTATTTTTTGCGGTAGATGGTTGCAGGGGAAGACTCCTCTAAAAAACTTGTTTGTTAAGCGGTTATTTGTCAGGGCGGATGCAAGCTCGATCGTGTTCATTCTTGTTCACAGCTAAATGTTGCCTCTAGATCAATGACCTTAGTGAGAGATGTAACGTAGTTATTTATAAACTCCCTAGTTGATGTACCACGAACAAAGATTGTCTTAAATTTCGCCAGAGTTTTTATAAGGTCTTCATCTATCCGTTTCAGTTCAAGGTTGCCAAATTTAGTTGATTGTTGTTGCTCGTTGCATTCTGTACTAGATGTTGGATACTTAAAAATTATTTCCTTCGCAAACGTTTTATTTTGCGCAGTGAATCCAGCTAAAGAGACTTTTTTAAAGAAGGTATATTCACCCCCGCAAAAGTATTCCACATTAATTAAACAGCTCATTGTTACCGTAATAAAGCAATTTGTCGACTAACAGTTTGTTGCACGTACCCGCCTATATAGATTTAAAAATTTGTGTAAACCTTTCGATCCTTGTCAATTTCAAGGCTTCCATCGTACTCAGCATATACAATGCAAGTCACACTATTTTGTAATGCGTCTCTAAATTTTCCTTCAACTCGTACAGTCCCTTGATTTAGTAAATAACCGCAAGTCGTGTTATATGAATTGTCTGTGGTTAAATCGAAAGCAAGAAGAAAACATCCTTTGTCGAATAATTTCTTGGATATTTGATGACCTTTATCGAAATAATGGATACCTGTTCCTCTGAATAACGTATTGTATCCGCGTGTACTAATCGGATTATCCTTTGAGTAGTCAAATTGGAGAGGTTGATTTGGTATCTGTACGCCGTTCACTGATAAATTGAATCTGGTAATGTTGTTATTTTTAAAGTTGAAGGGGTTCTTAGTCCTTCTGCCAGTGTACGCATCATTGTCCACCATACCAAAAATTATCAAGTTCGGTAACTGTCCGATGACGATATTATCCAGTGAAAGTGTAAATGTGTTTGCGGGAATAGTGTAGCTCTTAACTTCAACTCGCTTGTATTCGTGAAGCCATTGGTGAACTTTCAAATAAAAAAAGAAATTTGAAAAAATATTCAGTAGTTTTTTTTTATAGCAGTTTCAAAAAAAAAAGTTATTTAGCGGACCCTGTAGAAGAATCAGAGTTTCTCTCTAGCCTTCGTTCTTGTATGCAGAATATAAACGCAACACATCCTTGACAATCCGTTTAAAAGGATGCCTATATGCCAGTAGTCCTGGAGGACGCGGACTATGCTTTTGTACGAGTCGATCGCGCGTTTGAAAACTTTTCGCACCTCTATATGAAGGCCCATATTAAGTAATCAAACGGTTGAGAAAACACGGCGCAACTTAGCCGATATCCATCGATAGGCTAAACTCGGCCTTTGGTTGTGACCGCGACACTCAAGCCGAACCGTCTAAAGCTGCAACATTCCGTTAACGTTACGATCTGCAGACAGAAGCTGCAGCGACCGTGTACAGTTGAATGCACAGCTTTAGCCATGGCCAAAACAAATATTTCGTTCAACGAACACTGGACTGACAGTTCGCCCAATTAGACTTTTCCAGCGGATTCCTAAAGTGGCAGTACACGTGATTGACGCGGGGGTTCCGTACCAATGAATTCAATATAATTGGTTCATAGAAGTTCTAGGAGTATAGTATGAAGGGGTAGGTGTATTCTGACAGAGCCTCCATATCAAGATAGTGAAATTTGTTGCCTATATAGCCGTTCGTTCTTTAATAGACGTTCAGTTCCTCTCCTTCTTCCAAAATTGGTGAAGAAAACACCCTTTAAATTCTAATAGTATTGAAAACTGCAGAATTATTACTTGTATGTGGAAGAAGTGTAGACTCTTCTTTGAACTACTAAACCGTGATGTCATCAGACATACATATCAGAGGTGCTTGATGATGTTGTAGATACAGGATTGTTTCTCACTTCTGTATATTCTGTATCACCATCATCGGTGCATATATACGACCATAGTCCTAATTCAAGAATAGCTTGGTCAGGAAACTAGAGCTTGTCGCTTTTCTTCTGGTATTAATTTAAGTTCCTCAAGAAGCTTGCATCAGATCTTGTTCGATATAGTTTCGGTTTTCCTTAAAAGTTTGAATTGGTGTAATCTTTTTGTATCGAAACAGATTATACAACCTTGCACATGTGCAGGCTAAGTTAAAGTTGAATGTATCTTGCTCAATGAATCTTGAAAAATTAGTTTCGAAATTTTGGATCAGATTCAAAGTTTTGGAGTTCTGCAATGAATAAGATGGGATTATTTATTTGAGCAGAATTCTGTACCTATGCGTCTTCATTGTACATCGATCGGTTTTGGAAGACGATGCTTGTCTTCTAACTTGTAGTTCTTGAGTTAATATATCTAAAACTATTATTGGGTTTAGTTTGTGCTTATTTTTCGTTTGTATATAGGAAATGTGACTGGCATTTTTTTAGCTATGAAAATCTAACTTTTAACAATTGGACATCTTTTAAAGCTTGCATTAAGATCGAAGACAACGTGTAACGCATTTGAACGCTGTAGAACTGTCTCATGTGCTAATAAAATATTCGGGTTGACTGTTACGTGATTCATGTACATGGTTGCATCCAAGATTTTTAATTGTGGTGAGTCATCGCCGGCCTTGGATAAAATATAAAATTCTGGTTTTTCAAGCGATAAAACTAGACGTAAATCGACACCGTTTAATAGCAACTTATACTGATTAAGCAAATCAGTATGAATTTTCCCCATCAGTTCAACTACATTACTTTTATTGAAAAGTTTCTGCCGATCTAAATAGCCTTGATGTAATTCAGCGACGGGTTTATCGATATCTGCAATTTCCGTGTCATCTTTGTCAAGATACCAGCCGACCGACTCCAAATGGGTTGATGCAGCATCTTTACCATAATTTAATAAATTTTCAATATAAGCGCGATAATTGTAATTGTGGTCGGTTTGAGCAATTGGTTTCCCATTCAAATATACGGTGCACTGGCGAAATATGGAGTGTAAAACGTTGTTTATTAAACCTGGTACATCACCTTCTTTTGAATAAAGTTTTTCTTTTCCATCTTTTATATTAATTAATTGCAATTTTAAACGAAGATAAATGCTAGATAAATCACGGTATGTATCTCCATGACCCAAGGTTACAAACTCTAGAACAGAGGAGTTGTCTAGTGAGGCTATTGGCTTATATGCTACCTCTTCTGTTTTCAAAATATTGCTTTGAACTGGTGGTGTGGAAAAAAGATCCAATTCCGATTTCATACATTCCTTGTACGACATTATGTCTATTACTTATCAAAAATGTCCAGTATACGTTTACGTATCTTTCGTTTTGTTTTCAAAACTCTTGCTTTTATTCCTTTTCTTTGATTTTTAGTTTTGCAATTTCTCGTGCGTTTAGGTGTTTTGCCACGTCTCTTACGTTTAAGAGCTGGTTTTATATGCAAGGTTGTAAACGGGTTCGGTCTTTTTATACCTGCTCCACTCATACCGTCAAACACTTTATTTATACCTTTCTGAGCTAAATCTTGAATAGCAACTCTACCGTGTTCTTTTAAAATATCTTTAACTGATTTGTTGTTGATGTTTTTATCTTGTATTATAGCTTGTCCAGTTTTTACAGCCTGTTGTGCTAATGTTTTTAATCCCGATGTAGCTAGAGGTTTTAAGTGTCGAAATAATGCACTGAAAAAGCTACCGATACCTCTTCCACGTTGATAAATAAGTGGACCCCGATATAATTCTCCAATATCCGACAGACCACTGCCGCTTTGTATTAACCCTCGTCGAGCTGAATAGGTACAATTGTAACTTTTGCGTTTTTAAATTTTGATTCCTCTTTCCCCAGAAGCAATAGAGCCCTCATATTTTCTGACATCTCTACTTTTGTGGCCTAGATTTCATAAGTCAAATTTCAGAAAAATATCTCAACCCCCTCTCTTGATAAGTGATCACATTTTTTTTACACCTATAAATGGCGGTATAGGTGCAATTGTACCTTTATATATTTTCTATGAAGATAATGCAAGAAAAAAAAGAATCAACGTTTTTTGAATGATTATGTTAATTTATTGTACCTTACAAAATATAATTAAGATTTTTTTATTTTATTGATTTTCTTCGCAATTAATGCACGTCGTCTTTGGTAGTGAATGTTCATCGCAAACGGGATTAAGGCAAACCACACAGGACTTTCTAGTTTTGCGCTGCTTCCTCTTCAGCTCTCGGCAGATATAACAGCTACCAACGACAGGGGAGGCTCCACGACTACCATGAGGTTCTTGACGTCCAGCCGCTGGTTCTGACGTCACCAGAATGCGTTTTCCAGGCACCATTTCCACTGCACATCGAAGGAAATGATTCCTCATACACATTCGGTTTGTACTCCGAGTTTCGACTGCAGGCAAACAAAGCTGAGTGGCAAGATCTTTGAGGAACTTTCTTCGTTGATCCTTTGTGCAGAAACGTGGGTTGTGTTCTCTGAAGATGACGTACGATGCTAACCCAGAGACGTCAATCATGTTATAAAAAAATGCCAGAGGCCAACGCAATGTCCGTCGTTTGACACTATATTCTCCCAACATTTTATCCATAACGTCTACTCCGCCTTTGGTTTTATTGTAATATGTTATTATCTCTGGTTTGGCTGCTTGCGTCTCTTCGACTTCTCCCGTCATGTGCATGGTTGATAGAAGCACGACTGCTTTGTTCTTCTTTCGCACATATGAACAAACTGTTGCTTCATTATTGTAGGCAAAATTCGTCGAGTTTATAGGCCTTTCTTTGGAGGCCTGCATGTTGCTTGGCAGGAACCTTTTATTTTTTCTTACTGTGCCAACTAACGTCATGTTCCAGGAGTTCAATACCTTAGCTAGTTCCATAGATGTGAAAAAGTTGTCGGTGGTGACATTTCTTCCAGAACCTTTGTATTTGCTGACTAGGTCCAAAACTGTTAGTTCACCAACGTTTACCTGTCGAGGGCCATCTGTTGGTTTTCCAGTATAAAGCTGACCTTGTAACGGATATGCGTTTGATGCATCACAAACCCAGAAAACCTTTATCCCATATTTAGCCGGTTTGGAAGGCATATATTGGGTAAATTTGGTATGTCCTCTATACGGAAATAGTTGCTCGTCGACTGTGATGCATTCATGTGGCTTGTAGGCTCTCTCCAAATTTCTGTTCAGCATTGTCCAGATGTCCCGTATTGGTGCAGCTTTATCAGATTTCAAACGTTCTGCACGTGTAATGTCATTGTCGAATCGGATGAATCTCAGCATCATCTTGAAGCGGTCACGAGGCATTGCTGCACGTATAAGAGGTAGAGCATCAACCTGCCACAAATCGTTCAGATTCACTTTATTATCTTTGTGCACACCAGTAGAAATAAGTATACCAAAAAATGCGTCGAGTTCACTTTCACTAAATGGCTTGAATGTTTTTGGTGGTGGCCTTTTAGAAGCTACAGGAAACGTTTGAACCAGTTTATTATTGAAATCCTCACAAACTCTCTTGCCCTTCCGATTTGTTTCGCGTAATATGATGTCACACATTTCCGGAGTCATGATTGTTTTAAATATTTCTCTTGCTGTATACATCTTACTGTTTGCTGCAGCTCCACCTTTTTGTCTTACGATATTACGACGTCTTGTTTGAGCATTGGGTAGTGGAACACTACGCCATTGAGTTCCATCCTTCGAAGTCCATATATCATCTTCAACACTTTCGTCTGAATCGTATTCTTCTTCATGTTCGATGATCATTTCTTGTTCAATATCAGACTCTTCCTCTGCTGAAACTTGTGGTACGTAACTTTCGTCATCAGATGCACAGTACGGTTCTCCCTCGTCTTCAGAATCAGATTTTTCGAGCATTCCACTGATTTCTTCGCATGTATATCTGTAAAAATATGGAAATTGTATTATGAAATACTACTACATTATAGGTTTGTCACTATATAACACCGACCTGCAATCTCGTGTTCTTGAACTGCGGCTGGTACTAGGTCTAGCTTCATCACTCATAATGATTAGTATAACTTTTATCTTTAACAATATCTTCACTGCACAAACCCTCAAGCAATATTAAATGCTTGTCAAAGTTACTTTTTCTTTTATACCTTCTTGATTGAATCATAAGAATATAACCCTAATTATTCTAAAAAATAATATTTCCTTATATTATTCTTGGAATATCAGAAGGGACTCCAATAAGTCTTGGAATAAGAGCAGGTACTCTTATCCTAATCTAAAACCAATTAGTATTCCATACCAAGAATAATCAGGGTAATAAAATCCTTTGAATCAGATCTACCGCAAATATTTATTATTTTTATTAGGTACCTGTCATAAAATGCAAAAAAAAATTCCTGGTACTCCTGAATACAGGTAAAATATCACAAAACATCACTACACAATATCTATATACTAAATATTATTCATTAATTGTAAAAAATTATACCTAAAATGGATTTGTTCATACAAAATATATGAAGGTACAATTGTACCTATGCCGCCTCTTAACGTTGTAAATTTATGCCGCTCGACAAGGGTTAAATAATAACGCGTATAATAGGAATTCATCTCGTAGTTCTATTTATACTATGCAAAAACAAGTTGTTGTGTGAATATTTATAGTTTTTATTATCTCTTAAAATGCAGCATTACATATGTCGGAATATAACTTGTTTTAAAGTCAACTAATTCCCCATGGTGATCAGTTATTTTTATAGAAATACTTTCGATAAAAGTTTTTTCAATAGGACAGTATTCTATATGTTCAAATCTTAATATAGTACCACACTCTTGAATCGGTATTATTCGTAGATATCTTACTAGTCAGTGGGGGACTAAGGGGGGGGGGGGGCGGAGGGGGCGGTCCGCCCCGGGCCTCTGGTTCCTGGGGCCTCCAAATGTCTACAAGTTTGTACCGGCACAATGGAGCTCCTTGCTGGGGACAGCAAGGCTACTACCATCGTGCTTGGGTAAACATAAAGAAATTTTGAGACCACATCCTCCCTAGTTTCCTAAATATTTCTAGGGGATGCTAAGCCGGTCACACGGTATACGCTAGCTCGCCGGAAGGGGTCGTGGGGTGTGTGACCGGGGCACTACATATATGATTCACCACTTACCTATTAGTCAAAAGGGAGATTTCTTCATACCGTTCTTTTCCTAGGTTAGCCAAAGGTATTCATCGCTGGAAGTACCCAACGACCTGGTGGACCTGTAAATGTTCAACGCGTCTTCGAGAGAACCCTGGAGAGAAAGCAAAATCCAACCATCCTGAATAAATTACCCCCTTAGGCTGTCATGTCAATTAATATTCGTGGTGTTAAAGAAATTGGCAACAAATATATTATATAATAATTACAACTTAACACAATACAAGTAATTAACAACAAACTGAAGGTAAGTTTGAATTAACTATGAGATAAGTGTAAAGCAAACAAAATAGAGTTAAAGAAACAACTTTATAAAAACAGTTAATACATTATCTGTGATATTTGGTGTACAACTAAAACACCTTTACAATATTCGCGACACTGAAGAAAGGAAGTGAAACCAACGTTTTGATCAAAATGGTGTCCTCTTACAGAAGATAGTACCTTTGAAATGGGTACCTCGACAAACAACGAAAAAACTGATTGCAGCTGATATTGATACACAGTAAATTAATGTTCGTGTTATATACAATATTAATATAAAGTGATATAATCAAAATTGTAAATATTAGTATTTTAAGCAATATGATAAAAATTGTATATATATTATTTATGTTATCAATATAAAAAACTGTATATATATTTAAGCTAAATAATGTAATTAATGATAAATTAAGAATAAAACACCAACTACCAACCAAAATGAAATATTTTGCCAGCTCCCTTACAAGACCTCTTCATGGTCCACAGACATTTCTTTCGGACTGGTTCCGTACATTAACTAGATGACGTTTAACACAGCTTCGCTCCGTAAGTTTGTGACCCTATATGTATTCACAATCCAGATTAACCACAGGTTCACTAAACTGAGAGAGCCGTCAAATCCAAATCAGCGGAGGCGAAAAACAACGATCCAAACACAACTTTTCCCCGTCTAGCTCACAGTCTTGCTAGCAAACTTTGCACTTTAGAAGACATAGGCTTGAATTGATTGATAAAATGCAAGGTCCAAAAACCCCAGGCTGCACCCGACGTCCGTTAAAACAGTCGAGTACTACACGCTTCACTGTTAGGCGTATAATTGTTGGGTATTCCCACAACCTCCTCACTTAGTTTATTTTTGTTAAGTTTATCAGTAATAAAAAAAACTTGCCACAACCTCCTCACAATGACCACAAGATGAGTTTACCAAGGGTACGTCTGTATCCTAATCTCGACTCCCCTATCATTACAGCATCATCGTCATCACTAAAATTTTAATCCTGATCAGTATCGGATGCTCAGCAACCAGCGAATCCCAGCAGCACACCAGTAACGTTAGCTTGAGCCTCCTTGACTTGTTACTTTGCTATTATTTATATTTATTTTGGTACTCTGGGAGTGGAGAAAGCAGTCGCTGAAGAAGAAAATTCGGCACTTCTTTTTACTCTGTTGTTGGGATTTCTACCACAAGTTAGCTAGTTTGAGTTCTGTTGTACCCTACAAATAGAGATTAAAACAAAAACGAAGCCTCTACCGACACAAAAATAATGAACTCCTGCCCCAGAAAACTTCTTGGCCGTAAATCTTTTCAAATTCTCTGCCCAGACTCTATCTGGTAAATGCTGAATCCCGACTGTCAAAAAAAATCTATTTTTTCTATTCTAAGAAAAATTTTGTTTTCATTCGCCTACGTGATTCAAAAAAGTTTCGAAGCAAAAAGCTCCTGAAGTGATTGGACTATTAATTTATAAAATTTCCGCGAGATGGGGGGGAATAATTAATAATAAGAATTTTGCCATAATTAACCGACCGTTACAAGTTCCCTTGATCAAATCCTAAACAAGGCTTTTAAAATAAGGGCAGTGCCTACCTAAGTGGTACTTTGGAGTCGGAGGTCGCGTACAATGTTCCCGTAGACACAAATAAGTACAGCATGTAATTATTAAAATGGGTCTTTACTGAATCGTTACCCTCTACATCGCTTACATATACTTCAATACTTCTTGACCATTTTCATCTCGGTTGCATCATACAAGAGGAGTTTTTGTAAACTTAAGCCTAGTGTCCACTATAGAGTTTTTTGCGTAGACCTAGAGAAAACTCTCGCGTAGAGATGCATAGAGAAGTGTATACACCGTCTAGAGCTCTACACATGCTCTCTACACCCACTCCACGCGCTCTGCACTCTACACTATAAAGTGTATACGCAATTTTTTTGTGTTTGGTAGAGCTCTACATCTGCTCTACGCTCTAACAAGCATGTTTGATAGAGTTTTTATCTCTACAGTATTCATTCTTATTTGCGTTTCGACTGCGCTTCGAATTGTTGTACATAGGCGCAGTGCCGCGGTCAGACAATTGGGGGCCCTGTGCAAAAATTAAGCGAGGGGCCCCAGAGTATCCAAAAAAAAATTTTCTGTCATAAAGACCCGTCCCCGCGACAGAATTATGGAAAATGGGCCCCATGTAATATTTAGTGTGATGCGAGTTCGTCTGATATGACCCATATGCTGATTTGTATGACCCATTCATTGAAGTAAAAATGCAAATAAAGAATTCAAATGATTTTTATTGCCAAAAAAATGTTTTGCTCGCTTCGCTCGCGGTGCCCCAAACACGCGGGACCCTGTGCAGTTGCACACCCAGCACATATGCCAGCCGCGGCACTGCATCGGCGTGTTAAATAACAACGAAATTCGAATACGACATACGCAGAAAATTTTGGTATGAAGATGTATCTTCTTCCGTGAGCTCATTCCGTAATTCTCGGTACATTCCAGCGTTTTGTTTTCTTTTCGCAATCCAATCTCGCTCTCATCATTTCCTTTCCTTCTTTTCCCTTCTTTTGGGGAAAACTCATTTTATTATTTTTTTGATTTCTATTAATTTCCTTTAAATTATTTACACAATATATGTACGTACGCATCTCTGAATAACTGAGAAATGAAATGAGATGCAAAAGTTGATGGCCGCAGTTGCGCGCTCTACCATACGACTCTACAGTAGAGAAAAACGCATCTGCAGTGTACTCAGTCTGTAGAGCTCGTGGTAGATCTCTACTCAAAATTTCTCTAGATCAACTGTACGGGCGGTGGAGTGGTAGAGAAGCGCTGTAGAGTACTTACTACAGGTAGAGCTCTACACTCTACGCTCTACATTCTACCGAAAAAAACTCTATAGTGGACACTTGCCTTTAGTACGACTTTCGGAATCGATGTGTAATTAAATGCTTTTCCTACTGGGAAATAAACATATACACACACTTGTCCATACAAATGGCAACTGAATAAAAGGCTTCTAAAATTACATCGACTTCTTAGACTGAGGGCCTCATTCAGCTTTGCCGCCCCGGGCCTCTGACGGGCTTAGTCCGCCACTGTTACTAGTTTGTCACCTATAGCTCTAGGTCGAATAATATCAGTGTATATATGTATTATATTTTTCTCAGAGCAATCTTTTATAGTTTCTTATGTACCTCTTGGTAATCGCTGTGTCAATTCTTTAATTGTTGTATCGAGAGAATCAATTTTTTCCATTATTGACCTGTGCTCTTGTTGTAATCCCGCTGTGTCAAATGACTCTTTTATTTCTGCCAACAATGCATCAGGATTACGCTTGTTTTCAGGTGTTTGGAGAAATACATCTGTGATGAAGTTTGAAAGATTATCTATGTTTGTATTAATTGGTACTGGTGTGGATAAATAGTCGCCCGAGCTTTGTTTTTCATACGGGACCTGTAAAATTTCACTGTTTTTAGTTATTTTCCGTTGCTCGGGTGCCTTTGCTTTGAGTGAATCTTTCTTCAGCCTATTCAATATTTCGAAAATTGTATTTTTAATTTCAATAATTCGTTTATGTTTTTCTTCTTCGTTAAGCTTTTTATCGTCAAAGTGTACATTGGCTAAAAGCAATGTCATGAGATCTTTAACATTCAAGTGTGAGGGTAGTGGTTTTTTTATTTTTATCGTAACGCCCAATTCCTCTAAACGGAGTTCGAACACACCATGCTCCTTTTCACCAACTTTTTTCTCTTTATTTTCAGCTATTTTTATGCTAGCCGGTGTGTAGTTGTCTATTGTACCCTTCAAAACGGGGTGTTTTCTATTCTTCCTAGGAACTTGACCAAATACATCATCAACAAAATCTTCAATTGATTCATAGTTCCTATATTTTAAAATAACGTTTTCTGAAGTGTTTTTTCCTTGATATATGTGCAGTATGTATTCGTCTGGCTCATGCTTATACTTTATTTCAGGGATAACTTCATTAAAGTGGTCATCTTCTAACCGCTTCCACATTTTCGTTTTAACATCATTCAAGTACATGGTATACCATGAAGGTGTAACTGCATTATAAAATGTTAGTAAAAATGCAGAAAGATTTATTTGCCCAGCTCTGTAGCTAGTTTGTTCAAGATTTTCTGGCGTCCATTCAAGTTTTACATTGTTATTTCAAAATTTGGTAGAGAAATTTCAGTTATTCCGACACGCCAGTTTCCACTAAACTTGCATGGTTTAGCAAGTGCATTTGTAAAAGCGGATAGCGTATTTTCCGGGTAAAATTGCATAGAGTTATTACTTAAAAGACATACGTAAAAATCATTTTCCTTTATGTCCACAGGCATTTTTTTTTAAAGTCTTTCCCAAGGAATCTTCGAAGTACTTTGAGGTTTATCCTTTGGGTTCTTCAAACGTTCACTCTGTCTAACACCGAGCTTGCGCACAGGAAATGAAAGCGTATATTGACCAGATTCTAGTTCAGAGGGTCTTAATATAGACTGTTTCTGGACTGGCTTTGTTTGTTTTCCACTTTGTTCTAATTCTTCTATAACATCGTTAGCTTCATCGACCAAGGGCGGATCCACCGTTGTGGGCACGATGGGCATGCCCACAACCCTAATAGGCTTTTGACGTCACACTTTCACTATCCCTTAATAAAATAAAAAAATATGCTTCAGACCACACTTCAGAAGTACAAATTTTTTACCCAACAACTGCCACAATTATTAAAATATTAATCAGCTAGCAATATGCAATTGATATAGGAGGTCTGTTGGATATATAGTACGGTTTCAGAAAAGTAGGGCCAACGACAGATGCAGGAAGAATAGTGACGAGCCTACCGAGGGACTTGATACAAGTACAATTTCAGAATATCAATATTTATGAATTCCTATTTAAATTAAAACCTAAAAACGAAGCAAAGGTTTTAGGATAACTGAAATATTTTCGATTGAAACTGGTCTAAAAATCGTGAGGTTCCTTATGTCGTGGTTCTTTTGTCAATATTGGGTCTGTTTAGACCCTTCGCTTCCAAGAACGTTCTTCATGAACTTTGTGGATGAAGGGAGAAGTGGGGTGGTACCTCTCATCATCCCCACTTTCCCCTTCATCCACAAAGTTCGAACCTAGTATCTAATGAAAAAATAATATTGAAATCGCCACTCAAAATCATGGGGATTTCGTTGAAGTTTTGACCTAGTAAAATTGAACCTTCAGAAGTGAAGATTGTCATGTATGAATTCCGGCAGAATGAAATCGGCAGAAGAGTACTTTCGGAAATCAATTTACATACGTTTATTAGATTCCGTTATTAATGATTTAGCGCAGAGATTGTCTCCGGAAGTATAGATGTTTTCAAAAGAAGAAAATAGATTGTCGACAGTACAAAGGGCTTTCCCTCTAATCTTCCACATAAAAAAAAACTCCGTGACACAAAAAATTTGAACAGTTCTGCGCACCTCGTTGCCAAGTTTTATAAATTTTGTTCTATCATTTCCCTTCTTTTCATTTAAAAAGACAACAAATGCAGCAAAAACTCAACAAAATAATTTGGGAAGGGATGTGCCATAACCTTCTATATTTACAAGCCATTAACAAGGAAAATATTGAGAGCGAATTTCCGCTCAATCGGACTACAGCTCGGTGCAGTCACGTTATGTTGTTAGTGTAATTTGGAGAATTTGGGAGAATTTGGTAGTCCGATTCTCTCAATATCTATTCTTGTTTATGGCTTGTAAATATAGAAGGTTATGGATGCGCGTATGCCGAATGAATAAAGTTAAGTTATCTTTATATGTATTGAGCAGAGCTCAACCAAGTAAATCTATTCATAATAATAAGTATAATTTTACTATAATTATGCGAAATATTTCTGATCTCTAAATTTAAAATAATTTAAAAACAATCCTGAATAATTTTTTTTAAATATGCATGAGCGTTTTCATTCATAAGATGAAACTTCTCCGCAGCCGCAAGCAACACAATCTCCCCAGGCAGAAGCGCGCATGCGACTGACGAAAAACGTCACAATCCTAGTATCAAAGTATTAAAAACACAAATTTCGTATTTTTTAATTGAAATTGCTACAAATTATTTCTGTAGCAAATATGTAAAATACAAAGAAGAAAATTTATCTCAAGCTTTTAAACATTTTTAAGAGCTTTTTACCCCAACATGCGCTAAATGTCACGGAGTTTGAAAAGATGGGCCAAGTCATTAATGCACGTTGCGCGAGCAAATGACTTCTTCAGCAATTGGAAGTCTGTAGCTGAATAAGTCATTTGCTCGCGCAACGTGCATTATTGACTTGGCCCGATCTATACTCGACCTGTTTCAGTTTGGAGTTTTTCTACCTATACCAAATGTTAGTGTCAGCGACTGGAATATCGATATCGAAAAAGTTAAAAAAGTTTTCCAGATGTACCTACCGGCTATTCATTAACGATAATGAATCAACTGTTATAAATGAATACCGACTCTGGATGGCCAAATGGAAAAGAGAATGTGAAAAAAATTTCGCTATACCAGAGGTGGTAGCTTATCTCATTGAAGCGACCAAAATTTGTACCCTAACATAAAAATTTTCTTACAAATACTGGCAACTTTCCCGGTCAGCGTAGCTACCGCAGAGAGATCGTTTTCTACTCTGTGAAGCGTAAAATCTTGGTTTCGTGCCTCAATGGCACAGGAAAGATTGTCCGGGCTCTCCTAAATATACACAAAGATGTGAACCTGAATATCGATGAAATTACCAACGCTTCCGCGAAAAAGAAACGTAAGCTTGAATTTGTAATTTAAGTAAGCACCTAAATAAAATTATTTAATGTAAAATGTATACTAGCGTTTAATTTAATTTGATATCCATTAAAGCTGTAAAAATTTCATCAAAATCGGTTCAGTAGTTTAGTCTAAATGTGACATTGTGATGTGTAAACAAACACTCATTTACTTTTGTAAATTTCGTGAGCGAACAAACTAACATTTTACAGGGTAATTAATTTACCTACTAGTGTTTGCCCACGTGGAATTATACACTGTACAAAATCTTGGTCAGGGCGTCATATATTTTGTAAACATCTCCTTTGTAGGAATGAACTATATCGATCATGAGCGAGTTCATACTCCGACTCGCACTTGTCCGATTTTCGGGTGGCTGTGCCCACAACCTTTTTTGAGGGCTGGATCCGCCCCTGTCATCGACAGTCATATTCATTGGTACAGTATATTGTGTTATACCATCTTCACCCGTAATTATTTTATAATCCTTTTCACGTGCGTTAGGTGCAGATGCTGTTCTTAGTATTTTTGGTGGCGGTTTTAGCGTTTTTGCTATACCACTAGCTGATAATCGTCTTTTTGCCGCTGGTGATAAAGATATTCTCGGTGGGGTTATACTACCTGCTTCTTCAAAGACTTCTTTCGTCTAGAAAATCCATTGATGCCGGTGAAGTCTGTGTTGACACTTCATCTTTAAATATAAATTTCGTTTGTGTGGCACTATCTCTTAAATTTTCTTGTTTGACATTGCGTTCACGAGGCAAGTATAAATTTGTTTTTTTATCAGGGGTTCGTCTAGATTCCCGTTTGTGATTTCAAAATGAAATTAGTTGATTTCGATAGCTATACCATTTTTCTGAATCATTCATGTCTTTATTCTGTAGTATTTTTTTCATTGCTCTATCAAAGATGGATTGATTTGCAGTCATTTCAATTTCATCTTTAAGCTTGTTGTAAACCTCTGGCGACAGAAGTAGCATCTTGTTAAGTCCATTATTTCTATGCATATTTTTCAATTAACGAGCCGATAACTCCCGATAATACACTTCCTAATAAAACTGGTAAAAAACCTCCTCGCTGCACTAGTATTTTACGTTGTTTAGCAACAGATCTCTTTGCGCAAATCAATTTACGCATGTTCTTTTTATACTTACACAGTGAGTTGTAGATATTTCCATGCGGCATATGGTTACCTTTTAAGGTGTTGAGAGTAATTTCACAAAGAGTTTTTATAACCTCTGGGTCAGCATTTTTTATGATGGACTTTCTTAGATTTGGTTTAGCCCTTTTAAGAACATATAGCATATGCTTGTTGTCCCTTAATCGTTTCATTCGTGATGCCATTCTTACCATTTAAAGAATGTTGTGGACAAAAACAGGTTACAAAGTGTTTATTAAATATATCCGTGCGAAATCTTAAGACGTCGTTAATGTCCTGAGTTAAATCAATTAACAAATACCCGTAAGGAATTTGAGTTATCTCTTTATATATTCTCACAAGTTCTAAACTATTTTCTGGGTAAATTTGTCGGGCCAGATGGGTAAATTGGCTTTTATCTCGGGGGTTTTTAAATACAACAAGATATTTACAATTGAGCGATATGTCACGACTGAATTTTCCTTGGTGAAATACGTTTTGTGTCACAAGAATTACTGAGAAATTACGATGATGAGACCCCTTAGTGAAGAGTTCACAAACTTGTTTACTAAACGCATTTAACATCATGTCATCTATAACAATCAACGTTGGTTCGTTTACATGATTTACAAACTCCTCTGGTATAGCATTTAAATATTCAATGTTTTGTAGTTTGATATCCGTTGGCAGTGCACCATGTTCTGCACTACACCATATAATTTTTTTAATTTGCGGCTGTATAAATATCTGATTAGTATTAAGAAGATTTTTTATAAATGTTGTTTTCCCACATCCTGAAGGTCCCGCAACCATCATTGTAAATGGGTGATTAAACTTGGTCATTCTTGCTTTGTATATAAACCGGTTATTCAACCTCTGGTATTTATACATTCACTGCAATGAGTAGAAGACAGATAATCAACGAACTGCATAAACCAGTTAGAAAAAATTTTAAACGCCGACATGTCACTACCAAAGGTATAGATGATTTGTGGCAGGCAGACTTGGTCGAAATGGGTTCTTACTCGTCAGAAAACCAAGGTTTTCGTTTTCTACTTACTGTGATTGATACATTTTCAAAGTATGCATGGGCTTTACCACTTAAAAGTAAAAAGGCCCCAGAAGTTGTTAAATCAATGCAGTCTATTTTTAACACAGGACGCATACCACAAAATTTACAAACTGACGATGGAAAGGAATTTTTTAATAAACCATTTGAGCAACTGATGAAAAATTATGAAATAAACCATTATTCCAGCTACAGTAATATAAAAGCCTCAATAGTAGAGAGATTTAACAGAACATTGAAAAATATGATGTGGAAAGAATTCAGCATGAATGGCAATTATCACTGGATTAGTATGTTGGCCAAGTTAACAGACGACTACAATACAACAAAACATCGTACGATTAAGATGAGACCTGCAGATGTTGGACCACACAACGAAAAACGTTTATTATTATCTGTGTATAAGTACCCCAAAATAAAGTCAAAACCTAAATATAAAGCAGGTGATTTTGTTCGTATAAGTAGACATAAACATGTTTTCGAAAAAGGTTATACACCTAATTGGTCCGCTGAGATATTTAAAATAAAAGAAGTTAAACCTGTTTACCCGACAACATATATTCTCGAAGATTACCAAGGAAATATAATTCAAGGCAGATTTTATGAACAAGAAATAGCTCCAGTGAAAAACCCCGATGTCTATCTAGTAGAAAAAATTTTAAAACGACGCGGAAACAGGGTTTTTGTTAAATGGCTTGGTTTTTCACCCAGTCACAACAGCTGGGTATATATAAAAGACGTTGTATAAATCCTCAAATATTCATTCAAGATGTTAAACCTGAAAGTAGAATACGATCGTTTTAAAACATTTGATAATCTTGCTATTGATTTAGACACAGCAAATCAGTTAGCAAAAGACGGATTTTTTTACACAAATTTCAAAGACCATGTTAAATGTTACTTTTGTTCTTTGGAAATGGATGCAACCAGCGGTGCATCAGATATATATCGGGATCATAGACGTCGTTCACCAAGGTGTGCACGTGTTAAATCAATTGGGGAAGACGTATGTGGTAAATATCTACCAATGACAGAACTACCACCACCTGCACCTCCATCAACACCGCTCATCACCAAACAGTCTGAACCAAAAGCCTTAATTTACACTTTCAACACTTTGAAGTTTTTAGCAGGTACTTTACTCGTTCTAGGCATGTGTTGTGAAATCTCATATTTTTACGGAAAACTATGAAAAAACAAGTCAGGTTTAACGACACACCTACCATCAAATATTTGTACACCTGGAAGTTTGCATATCACAAAGCACGAAAGGGACCTTGGGAAACATTAGCAGTGGATACATTTAGATTTAAAAATAGAATCTTACAATTTAGTGTAATAATTAATCCAATTTTAGAAAATAAAATAAAAACAATGTTTAAGAACAGAATTTCACAACTGAGTGTAATAATAAATCCGGTTTTAAAAAATAAAATAAAAATGTTCAGCAAGTAACATATTGTTTTTCATTATAGTCACTCCCTAGTCATTTTTCAGGTTTCGTTTTGGGCTCCTATTGACTTGCTTGCCTGCAGAGTGCAAGATCCCCCATAGCAACAGTCCTTTAGTACGTGGCAGCAACGGAGCCAGATGCCGAAGCGGACGGTCAAGTGACCGCCTGCAAGGTCATTAGCCTGACTGTCATAACCGGTTCAACTCTCACAAGGCTGGGGCGGGGCAGGTACAGGGAGCACCAGCCGCAAAGGTCAACGGCCTTCCCCGAGCTCTGCCGAGTTCCCGCCAGGGGCCCCAGCCGAGGACCCCAGCCGCAGCCCCGCCGAGGCCGACGACCCCGCTGAGCCCAAAGCCACCGACCGACCCAGACCGACTCGTCCAGTCTCTAGGTCAACCACCTTGACCTACATCCCAAGGCCAATTACAGGTGATTGATTGATTGATGACAGGTGATTGACCTCGAGACTGAACTACATACGTGATTTATGGGTTTGACCTAGATTCCAAGGACAGGCCCACCGGCTAAGCCCCCCACGACTGCAAGGTCATTGGCCCCAATAGTCATAAATCACACCTAATTAGTCGTAAAAACAATAAATGTCATTGTAATTGGTCGTAAAAATTAATGGACCAGTTTGACCAACATTCCAAGGGGCGGGCCCTGACCTACATTCACAAAACAGGTTTTGGTTCCCAGTCTAAACCGGCCCCATACCTACTAACACAGCTTCAAGCCATCCAACAGATCCTGCCTACATACATCTAACGGTGCTTTACGGTTAAAACAGCGACTTAGACGGAGGGCATACGGACAACCCTCACCTAACTTCGCTAAGCGACCTAGCCATCTCTTGGTGTACGCATTATTCAAAACTGGGCTCCTGAATTCGTTCCCTGACGCTACCTAGGATATTCAGTTAGTGGGCCTTCCGCCATAATACCCCTTTTAAAATTAGAAAGTAACAGTAGAGAAAAGAGTCAAGGTGGATTTATATATCTGACATTTTTCCGTCGCCCCGCATCACAGCTGATCATTTCTGTCGCAGAGTTTTAATACGCGTTTTATATTTGTGACGAAGTCTGTCGCAGCCAAAAACAGTCGTTAATTTTGACAACTGACGTAAAAATGAAAGAAACTAAAAAAATATAAATTAAAGAAATTGCAAAATCTAGAAATCTTATTATTATGGAATATATTTAAAAAAAAGTGACAATAAGAAAAGATGTTGGGTGAACAATCTCCTTAAAAAAAGAAATCGGCAAAGACTGTTATTTTAAAAAAAACCAAACAAGTTAAATTTCAATTTTCTGTCAGTCAGTAGGCTGCTTTTTCGTCCTGCGACAGAAAAGTTCAAGTTTATTTAACTCTTCGCCGTGACGGTAAGATGTCGCAGAGGTTGTTTCGGATTGGTCGAAATTTAAAAAAAGACCGGCGCGACGGAAAAATGTCAGATATGTAAATCCACCTTGAGTTTTAAATACAAAAAAAAATTTTTTTTAGTAAGTAAATAAGAAAGATTATTGGAAGTTACGACAAAGTTAGAAAATAGATACAAAATTTTTTTTTTAGAAATAGTAGAAGTAAGAGGTTAAATGTATGTCTAATAATAAGAACCCAAGAGGTTAACATAATTGTATGCAAAAGAAAGAAAAAAGTTTCCCCCTAAGGCCCAAAAACATGAAAAAAAAGAAAGAAAAAAGTTTGCCCATATGGCCCAAACAAGGAAAAGGTTTGCCCTTATGGCTCTTACAGGTGACCTCAAAAAACCTGAAACAAAAGAAAGAATAATAAATAAGAAAATGAGCCCTTACGGCCCTTAATTAAGTAACCGTAATAAGTAAGAAGACAACCCCTTATGGCCATAGAAATATAAACTAAACACGGAATGGCTGTAAGCCAGATTAAGCCTACTTGGTAGTAGTGGTCAGGCAGTGCAGGCCAAAATATGCAGAAATAATAAGAGGGACGTTTTACAAGCGGGGCGATTAAAATTCCTGGCATAAAATCTATGCCCCCGGATATTGACTAGGCACGCCACCATTCACTCAAGAAGCTACCCTTGACAGTTCGGCAATTTGTGTCCCACTTGTGCACACGATTGCTGTCCCTTTAAACAGGCTACCTTTAATGTGGTTGCTCACGTATACGGTTTTTACACTACACAGCCATTCCATGTTAGTTTATATTTCTATGCTTATGGCCCTTAGAGTTGGCACAATCCAAAAGAAAACCACCGACAAGACACAAAAAAAATTTATATTACATTACAATTGGAAAATTGCAAAAAGTTAAATAAGAAAAACAAAAAGTAAGCAAATATAACCAAATAATAAACTTAAATAGACAAACATTCTTTTTTGAAAATTAAGAGTAAAATTTTAAAAGTATGATAATAAGAATTCAAAAAAAATATGCCCTAATTTAAGGAAATCAGAAATAAGAAAAGCAAGAAAGTAAAGAAAATTGTATGCCCAAAAAATAAAGAAAGGGCAAATTCTAGGTAGATGTAAGAAAAGATTATTCCAAAAAAGTTAATTCCAAAATCCAAAAAAATTTAGTACAAGTAAAAGCTCTTCTTCGCTCAGAAAACGCAACCCGACTCGCCCCTAACCAGTTAACTCAGGCGCAAACTCAAAGCCCCTATTTACAAGCTAAGCGCAACTCCTAAAAAACAACCAAATGCCGAGAAAACACGCCCGTCGGGCCCTTAAAAGACGTATGTGTAACCTAAAGTAGAAACAACCCAATCAAGAATTTCTCTTAAAATTTTAAAAAAACGAGCAATGCTCCCTTTGCTTTGCTTCGTAGCATTGCTCTTATTAAGCCCCCAACGAGTTGTTATGAACCCCAATATGGCCAATAGCCATAACAATATATAAAATTCCCCAAATCTCCAAAATCTAAATTCCCTTATAATCTTTCAAAAATTAAAATTAAAAAAGTCTCAGATTTCTAAAAGCTTTAATAATTTATCCCACGGGAAATTAAAATTGCATCATGGCACATTTTTCCCTACACGGGAACGACGAATTGGCCGTTCAACATACATATTGGATCAACATACAATTAACGAGCAAAACAACCAACGATCCACACTCGAATCTTATCAGACTCGGGTGTCAGGTTTCGTATGTGCCTGTTCACACAGGTCGCTTTGAGGCGCGACAAAGCGAACGAAAAAGCGAATATTTGTTTACACCTTTCGCTTTGTGTCCAGTCGTTTTTATGACAGGTGGAACATACGGTACGGGAACAAAGTTTGTGATTTTCATAAAAGTGACATAAATTTTTATAAACTGTGATTACCTTAATATAATTAATTTTAGTAAAAAATCTGTGCAACAAAACTGAAGCCTGAAAATTGTCCTATCGCAAGTTTGCTCCCAATACGGGTGAAACGAAAATAAAATGGAACAGTAAGGTGATACATAATGAAATTGAAACAGTCAGCTGGTCAGAAAAGCGAACGTGAGTCGCTTTCAAATCGAGACGCACTTCCTTCCCACCCGAACGCTCCCCGCACCTGTAAATTTCGTGTTGAAAGGTCGCGGTGACCACCCGTGTGAACAGTCACTATGGGATTTTTGCTCGCATCTTGTCTTCTCAAGGCTGCAGACCTTGGCAGCGAAAAAGTTTTGGTGAGGTCGGCAATTGTTCCGTGAGAAAAGTATTTCCATTTTCGTGAAAATGACATCGCTGTATACAACTGACCGTGCGTAAGACATGGTTCCGGAGCAAAAAGACCAACTTTTTCGAATGTGACCCAGCGTTGCCAGATTGGGCTATTTATCGCAAATTGGGCTATTTTTCATGCCTCTTTGCTACTAAATTATGAGTTGGGCTACAAGTCGCATATTGCGCTACTTCATTATTTCAGTGTAACCAAAAATGAATGTAACTCGTTTTGTCTTCAAATATACTTTAGTCAACTGAATCACAAAATTTTGTATTTGACTTTACTTGAAATTTTATATGCGTCTTTAGCGCTTGAAAGAAGACGAAGAAGTAAAGCTTAAGGCAAGTAAGGGAGAGAAACGAAAATTCAACTTGAAATTAAATTTTGAGTCAGGAATAGTATAAGATCTAATAAAATTAATTCTTCAGGGTGAAAAAATACTTTTCCAGCCATCTTGAAGCATTTTTTATACGGCATTTAGGTTTTATTGATTATTGTTTTAAGTTTTAACGGATTATGTTAATGGCGTACAAAATATTTTCAGTGTTAAAAATAATCCTTTTCGGAAGGAAATAAATTTTCTTGTCGCAGCCGTTCGTGCCATGAAAAATGTACGGCTATATAAAAAATGTTATCGTTTCATGAAATAGCGTTAACATCATTGAATTTGATGTTGGTTCAAATGACCACATCTATACTAACTAAGAAAAGGGGATTGAGTCGGGGTTTTCTCATCTTTTAACCAGCAAATATGTACGGTATAGCCATACAATGGGCCTTATTGTTGAATCCGCCGGCAGGGAGGTGAATGCGAATTTGACAGGTTCTGATTTTTGAATCCCGCGGCGGGAAAGTGAATGAGAATTTCACACTCGAAAGTGGAAGTTAAACTGAAAAACCACTTGTTTGGAATTGTGTATCCAATGCGAACTGTCCATTCGATTGTCATTGCGCTCGGCGGATTGAACAATCGCAGCGACAAGTGAAAGTGAAACTCTTTAGCGGCAGAAATCCCAAATCCGCTGGATTCAACAATCAGGCCCAATGATTTTATGAAAGCATAGAAATCGAAATGTACAAATGCCGTACAGGAATAAATCAGCTTTGTGGACGGGTTAAATTTGCAGAAATTCAAAAATTCATCTGGTTTCCGGTTCCATTATTTTTATACTGGAGGAGGTTCTAGGAGGTTATTTTTTTATAAGATATCAATATGAGAATTGCCGTACAAAAATGTTTGGCCGGAAAAGCACCCCTCCGGATGGAATATTCAACTTATGATCACATGTACCGCGCAAAAGTGACGAGATAGTGCCTGAATTTTGCGTCTCATTTAGGAGTATCGATCGGCTGTTTTACTGACCCCCCAAAAACTGCCGTGGGCTTGTAGTCTATTAGTATACATAGGTACTACTATTTTATAATAATTATAAATATTTAAATTTATAAAATTTAAATTTTATTGGAAAATGAGATTGGCCTACTACACATAAAATTTTGCGACTTTTAGCCTCAAATGGCGCTACTTACACTCAAACTTTCTGGCAACCCTGATGTGACCTTGTGACTCTTTTTTTTGTCATTGCATACGCTAGGCGCGTGGGAAAATGATGACGCTTGAAATTAGGATTTCTGATCAATATTTACTTAGGCAGAAATGAATGAAATTATAAGATAATCATTAATGCAGACCGACGATCTACAACAGAGCACACAGATCGCCATAATGAACCGACTATAAATGAAATCTCTTTGCTATTGGTGGATCAACAATATAATAACCGGACATAATACTTCATAGAAAGGATAACAAATTACAACGAATCACAGAGCCATAAATACTTCTCTTATCTTAGTTAAGACTTCCAAAAATGAAAAAGCATAAAATCATTTTTGGATTAATTAATAGTAAAATATATAGTTAAAAATAGTAAATAAATATAGGAAGCATAGAGGTGTAAATGTTATTTTTGAGGTTCTGCTACCTTGATATAAGGCCAGCCGAACGATGTTATTCAAAAAAAAATTGAAAACGTAAAAAATGATTTTTGGATAAATAAATAGTAAAAGAGTTAATAAAAAAATAGTAAATAAATATAGGAATTTTAGCGATGTATGTGATTGTTTTTGAGTAAGGTTTTGCTGGTTTGCTGTGCCTGAAGTTCCGAAAGTTCAAATGAACGATTTCGGAAAAAAAGTAAATAATTAATTTTTGATAACGGGAAGACAGTGGAGGTTTCGAAAATTATCACCCCTAAATTATCAGCCTCGAATTATCAACCCACCCCTAACTCACCCCCTAAATATAATTATTTTTGAAAAAATAGTTAGAGGCGTTATGCCCCGCTCGAAATTTGGTTACTTGTTAAGGTGGTGTTAATAACTACCACAAAAAATCTCAAGTCCGTAACATCCCTGGAAGCCACCCCTAACCCACCCCCTAGAATTGATTATTTTTCAAAATATAGTTGGAGGCGTTATGCCCCGCTGGAAATTTGGTTACTTGTTAAGAGTGGTGTTAAGAACTACCACAAGAAATCTCACGTCCATAACATCCCCGGAAGCCACCCTTAACTCACCCCATAGAATTGATTATTTTTGAAAAAATAGTTAGAAGCGTTATGCCCCGCTGGCAATTTGGTTACTTTTTAAGAGTGGTGTTAAGAACTACCATAAAAAATTTCAAGTCCACAACATCCCCGGAAGCCACTCTTAACTCACCCGCTAGAATTGATTATTTTTGAAAAAATAGTTAGAGGCGTTATGCCCCGCTGGAAATCTGGTTACTTGTTAAGAGTGGTGTTAATAACTACCACAAAAAATCTCAAGTCCATAACATTCCTGGAAGCCAACCCTAACCCACCCCCTAGAATTGATTATTTTTGAAAATATAGTTAGAGGCGTTATGCCCCGCTGGAAATTTGGTTACTTGATAAGAGTGGTGTTAAGAACTACCACAAAAAATCTCAAGTCCATAACATCCCCGGAAGCCACCTTTAACCAACCCCTAGAATTGATTATTGTTGAAAAAATAGTTAGAGGCGTTATGCCCCGCTGGAAATTTGGTTACTTGTTAAGAGTGGTGTTAATAACTACCACAAAAAATCTCAAGTTCATAACATCCGTGGAAGCCACCCTTAACCCACCCCCTAGAATTGATTATTTTTGAAAAAATAGTTAGAAGGGTTATGGCCCGCTGGCAATTTAGTTACTTGTGGTAACTACCAGAAAAAATCTCAAGTCCATAACATCCCATATCCATAACATCCCTGGAAGCCACCCTTAACCCACCCCCAGAATTGATTATTTTTGAAAAAATAGTTAGAAGCGGTAAGCCCCGCTGGAAATTTGGTTACTTGTTAAGAGTGGTGTTAAGAACTACCACAAAAAATCTCAAGTCCAGAACATCTCCGGAAGCCAACCTTAACTCACCCCCTAGAATTGATTGTTTTTGAAAAAACAGTTAGAGGTGTTATGCCCCGCTGGAAATTTGGTTACTTGTTAAGAGTGGTGTTAAGAACTACCACAAAAAATCTCAAGTCCATAACATCCCCGGAAGCCACCCTTAACCCACCCCTAGATTTGATTATTTTTGAAATAATAGTTAGAGGCGTTATGCCCCGCTGGAAATTTGGTTACTTGTTAAGAGTGGTGTCAAGAACTACCACAAAAAATCTCAAGTCCATAACATCCCTGGAAGCCACCCTTAACCCACCCCCCAGAATTGATTATTTTTGAAAAAATAGTTAGAAGCGTTAAGCCCCGCTGGAAATTTGGTTACTTGTTAAGAGTGGTGTTAAGAACTACCACAAAAAATCTCAAGTCCAGAACATCTCCGGAAGCCAACCTTAACTCACCCCCTAGAATTGATTGTTTTTGAAAAAACAGTTAGAGGTGTTATGCCCCGCTGGAAATTTGGTTACTTGTTAAGAGTGGTGTTAAGAACTACCACAAAAAATCTCAAGTCCAGAACATCTCCGGAAGCCAACCTTAACTCACCCCCTAGAATTGATTATTTTTGAAAAAACAGTTAGAGGTGTTATGCCCCGCTGGAAATTTGGTTACTTGTTAAGAGTGGTGTTAAGAACAACCACAAACAATCTCAAGTCCATAACATCCCCGTAAGCCACCCTTAACCCACCCCTAGAATTGATTATTTTTGTAAAAATAGTTAGAGGCGTTATGCCGCGCTGGAAATTTGGTTACTTGTTAAGAGTGGTGTTAATAACTACCACAAAAAATCTCAAGTCCATAACATCCCCGGAAGCCACCCTTAACCCACCCCTAGATTTGATTATTTTTGAAATAATAGTTAGAGGCGTTATGCCCCGCTGGAAATTTGGTTACTTGTTAAGAGTGGTGTCAAGAACTACAACAAAAAATCACAAGTCCATAACATCCCCGGAAGCCACCGTTAACCCACCCCTAAAATTAATTATTTTTGAAAAAATAGTTAGAGGCGTTATGCTGCGCTGGAAATTTGGTTACTTGTTAAGAGTGGTGTTAATAACTACCACAAAAAATCTCAAGTCCATAACATCCCTGGAAGCCACCCTTAACCCACCCCCCAGAATTGATTATTTTTGAAAAAATAGTTAGAAGCGTTATGCCCCGCTGGAAATTTGGTTACTTGTTAAGAATGGTGTTAAGAACTACCACAAAAAATCTCAAGTCCAGAACATCTCCGGAAGCCAACCTTAACTCACCCCCTAGAATTGATTGTTTTTGAAAAAACAGTTAGAGGTGTTATGCCCCGCTGGAAATTTGGTTACTTGTTAAGAGTGGTGTTAAGAACAACCACAAACAATCTCAAGTCCATAACATCCCCGTAAGCCACCCTTAACCCACCCCTAGAATTGATTATTTTTGTAAAAATAGTTAGAGGCGTTATGCCGCGCTGGAAATTTGGTTACTTGTTAAGAGTGGTGTTAATAACTACCACAAAAAATCTCAAGTCCATAACATCCCTGGAAGCCACCCTTAACCCACCCCCCAGAATTGATTATTTTTGAAAAAATAGTTAGAAGCGTTATGCCCCGCTGGAAATATGGTTACTTGTTAAGAGAGGTGTTAAGAACTACCACAAAAAATCTCAAGTCCAGAACATCCCTGGAAGCCACCCTTAACCCACCCCCTAGAATTGATTGTTTTTGAAAAAATAGTTAGAGGCGTTATGCCCCGCTGGAAATATGGTTACTTGTTAAGAGTGGTGTTAAGAACTACCACAAAAAATCTCAAGTCCATAACATCCCCGGAAGCCACCCTTAACCCACCCCTAGATTTGATTATTTTTGAAATAATAGTTAGAGGCGTTATGCCCCGCTGGAAATTTGGTTACTTGTTAAGAGTGGTGTCAAGAACTACCACAAAAAATCACAAGTCCATAACATCCCTGGAAGCCACCCTTAACCCACCCCCCAGAATTGATTATTTTTGAAAAAATAGTTAGAAGGGTTAAGCCCCGCTGGAAATTTGGTTAGTTGTTAAGAGTGGTGTTAAGAACTACCACAAAAAATCTCAAGTCCAGAACATCTCCGGAAGCCAACCTTAACTCACCCCCTAGAATTGATTGTTTTTGAAAAAACAGTTAGAGGTGTTATGCCCCGCTGGAAATTTGGTTACTTGTTAAGAGTGGTGTTAAGAACTACCACAAAAAATCTCAAGTCCATAACATCCCCGGAAGCCACCCTTAACCCACCCCTAGATTTGATTATTTTTGAAATAATAGTTAGAGGCGTTATGCCCCGCTGGAAATTTGGTTACTTGTTAAGAGTGGTGTCAAGAACTACCACAAAAAATCACAAGTCCATAACATCCCCGGAAGCCACCGTTAACCCACCCCTAAAATTAATTATTTTTGAAAAAATAGTTAGAGGCGTTATGCCGCGCTGGAAATTTGGTTACTTGTTAAGAGTGGTGTTAATAACTACCACAAAAAATCTCAAGTCCATAACATCCCTGGAAGCCACCCTTAACCCACCCCCCCCCCCAGAATTGATTATTTTTGAAAAAATAGTTAGAAGCGTTATGCCCCGCTGGAAATTTGGTTACTTGTTAAGAGTGGTGTTAAGAACTACCACAAAAAATCTCAAGTCCAGAACATCTCCGGAAGCCAACCTTAACTCACCCCCTAGAATTGATTGTTTTTGAAAAAACAGTTAGAGGTGTTATGCCCCGCTGGAAATTTGGTTACTTGTTAAGAGTGGTGTTAAGAACAACCACAAACAATCTCAAGTCCATAACATCCCCGTAAGCCACCCTTAACCCACCCCTAGAATTGATTATTTTTGTAAAAATAGTTAGAGGCGTTATGACGCGCTGGAAAGGAGAATGGGCATTTTGTCCCCAGGCTGTAACAAGTTGTGATATATATCATTGGAAAGGTTATAACAATAGCTTTATTTTATTATATGACACCAACAACGATACTTGTGCAGGGGAAGAGCTATGAATATTATATTTTATCTTCAAACAAATCTAATTTTTACTCAATTTACTTTTTATTTATTTTACTTCACTTTATTACAAACAGTTCGTGTACGGCGATCGGTCCCTCGTAATGTACGCCCACCTACGCAATTTCTGAATCACACAGTCGACTGCGAATAGGCTTGCAATACGTTCATCATTTGCACTTTTGAATTGGAATTTTTATTTACGTTAAACGTACCGGACTTTTCGGTTAGGATTAGTTTTAAAATGGAGCATAATATAAACCATTGTGCTACATGTCTCCGTTCTTTAGCACGCCAGCGGACACACCATCGGCTTGTAGGAGAAGATTTAAAAGCAAGACTTGGATTTGCAGAATCTATATTTTTTTACTTCATTTCACATTATTAATAGATTAAGTAATTTATTTTTCACCTAGCCTTACACATTACAGACCTTTATACTGCATTGTTTATAATAAAACATTGCGAGAACCACACGTTTAACTGCTAACACTACCGTTTATATGTATTTAGTTGATAAAATGAAGCCAAATAAATATTACGTTTTATTTGAAAATAAAACATTTTTGTTAATCATAGCTTCTCCCCTGCACAAGTGTCGTTGTTGGTGTCATATAATAAAATAAAGCCATTGTGATAACCTTTCAAATGATATATACCACAACTTGTTACAGCCTGGGGACGGGGCCCATACAAAGTTGCCCATTCTCCTTTGGTTACTTGTTAAGAGTGGTGTTAATAACTACCACAAAAAATCTCAAGTCCAGAACATCCCCGGAAGCCACCCTTAACCCACCCCTAGATTTGATTATTTTTGAAATAATAGTTAGAGGCGTTATGCCCCGCTGGAAATTTGGTTACTTGTTAAGAGTGGTGTCAAGAACTACCACAAAAAATCACAAGTCCATAACATCCCCGGAAGCCACCGTTAACCCACCCCTAAAATTAATTATTTTTGAAAAAATAGTTAGAGGCGTTATGCCGCGCTGGAAATTTGGTTACTTGTTAAGAGTGGTGTTAATAACTACCACAAAAAATCTCAAGTCCATAACATCCCTGGAAGCCACCCTTAACCCACCCCGCAGAATTGATTATTTTTGAAAAAATAGTTAGAAGCGTTATGCCCCGCTGGAAATTTGGTTACTTGTTAAGAGTGGTGTTAAGAACTACCACAAAAAATCTCAAGTCCAGAACATCTCCGGAAGCCAACCTTAACTCACCCCCTAGAATTGATTGTTTTTGAAAAAACAGTTAGAGGTGTTATGCCCCGCTGGAAATTTGGTTACTTGTTAAGAGTGGTGTTAAGAACAACCACAAACAATCTCAAGTCCATAACATCCCCGTAAGCCACCCTTAACCCACCCCTAGAATTGATTATTTTTGTAAAAATAGTTAGAGGCGTTATGACGCGCTGGAAATTTGGTTACTTGTTAAGAGTGGTGTTAATAACTACCACAAAAAATCTCAAGTCCAGAACATCCCCGGAAGCCACCCTTAACCCACCCCTAGATTTGATTATTTTTGAAATAATAGTTAGAGGCGTTATGCCCCGCTGGAAATTTGGTTACTTGTTAAGAGTGGTGTCAAGAACTACCACAAAAAATCACAAGTCCATAACATCCCCGGAAGCCACCGTTAACCCACCCCTAAAATTAATTATTTTTGAAAAAATAGTTAGAGGCGTTATGCCGCGCTGGAAATTTGGTTACTTGTTAAGAGTGGTGTTAATAACTACCACAAAAAATCTCAAGTCCATAACATCCCTGGAAGCCATCCTTAACCCACCCCCCAGAATTGATTATTTTTGAAAAAATAGTTAGAAGCGTTATGCCCCGCTGGAAATTTGGTTACTTGTTAAGAGTGGTGTTAAGAACTACCACAAAAAATCTCAAGTCCAGAACATTTCCGGAAGCCAACCTTAACTCACCCCCTAGAATTGATTGTTTTTGAAAAAACAGTTAGAGGTGTTATGCCCGCTGGAAATTTGGTTACTTGTTAAGAGTGGTGTTAAGAACAACCACAAACAATCGCAAGTCCATAACATCCACGGAAGCCACCCTTAACCCACCCCTAGAATTGATTATTTTTGTAAAAATAGTTAGAGGCGTTATGCCGCGCTGGAAATTTGGTTACTTGTTAAGAGTGGTGTTAATAACTACCACAAAAAATCTCAAGTCCATAACATCCCTGGAAGCCACCCTCAACCCACCCCCCAGAATTGATTATTTTTGAAAAAATAGTTAGAAGCGTTATGCCCCGCTGGAAATTTGGTTACTTGTTAAGAGAGGTGTAAAGAACTACCACAAAAAATCTAAAGTCCAGAACATCCCTGGAAGCCAACCTTAACTCACCCCCTAGAATTGATTGTTTTTGAAAAAATAGTTAGAGGCGTTATGCCCCGCTGGAAATATGGTTACTTGTTAAGAGTGGTGTTAAGAACTACCACAAAAAATCTCAAGTCCATAACATCCCCGGAAGCCACCCTTAACCCACCCCTAGATTTGATTATTTTTGAAATAATAGTTAGAGGCGTTATGCCCCGCTGGAAATTTGGTTACTTGTTAAGAGTGGTGTCAAGAACTACCACAAAAAATCACAAGTCCATAACATCCCTGGAAGCCACCCTTAACCCACCCCCCAGAATTGATTATTTTTGAAAAAATAGTTACAAGCGTTAAGCCCCGCTGGAAATTTGGTTACTTGTTAAGAGTGGTGTTAAGAACTACCACAAAAAATCTCAAGTCCAGAACATCTCCGGAAGCCAACCTTAACTCACCCCCTAGAATTGATTGTTTTTGAAAAAACAGTTAGAGGTGTTATGCCCCGCTGGAAATTTGGTTACTTGTTAAGAGTGGTGTTAAGAACTACCACAAAAAATCTCAAGTCCAGAACATCTCCGGAAGCCAACCTTAACTCACCCCCTAGAATTGATTGTTTTTGAAAAAAAAGTTAGAGGTGTTATGCCCCGCTGGAAATTTGGTTACTTGTTAAGAGTGGTGTTAAGAACAACCACAAACAATCTCAAGTCCATAACATCCCCGTAAGCCACCCTTAACCCACCCCTAGAATTGATTATTTTTGTAAAAATAGTTAGAGGCGTTATGCCGCGCTGGAAATTTGGTTACTTGTTAAGAGTGGTGTTAATAACTACCACAAAAAATCTCAAGTCCATAACATCCCCGGAAGCCACCCTTAACCCACCCCTAGATTTGATTATTTTTGAAATAATAGTTAGAGGCGTTATGCCCCGCTGGAAATTTGGTTACTTGTTAAGAGTGGTGTCAAGAACTACCACAAAAAATCACAAGTCCATAACATCCCCGGAAGCCACCGTTAACCCACCCCTAAAATTAATTATTTTTGAAAAAATAGTTAGAGGCGTTATGCCGCGCTGGAAATTTGGTTACTTGTTAAGAGTGGTGTTAATAACTACCACAAAAAATCTCAAGTCCATAACATCCCTGGAAGCCACCCTTAACCCACCCCCCAGAATTGATTATTTTTGAAAAAATAGTTAGAAGCGTTATGCCCCGCTGGAAATTTGGTTACTTGTTAAGAATGGTGTTAAGAACTACCACAAAAAATCTCAAGTCCAGAACATCTCCGGAAGCCAACCTTAACTCACCCCCTAGAATTGATTGTTTTTGAAAAAACAGTTAGAGGTGTTATGCCCCGCTGGAAATTTGGTTACTTGTTAAGAGTTGTGTTAAGAACAACCACAAACAATCTCAAGTCCATAACATCCCCGTAAGCCACCCTTAACCCACCCCTAGAATTGATTATTTTTGTAAAAATAGTTAGAGGCGTTATGCCGCGCTGGAAATTTGGTTACTTGTTAAGAGTGGTGTTAATAACTACCACAAAAAATCTCAAGTCCATAACATCCCTGGAAGCCACCCTTAACCCACCCCCCAGAATTGATTATTTTTGAAAAAATAGTTAGAAGCGTTATGCCCCGCTGGAAATATGGTTACTTGTTAAGAGTGGTGTTAAGAACTACCACAAAAAATCTAAAGTCCAGAACATCCCCGGAAGCCAACCTTAACTCACCCCCTAGAATTGATTGTTTTTGAAAAAATAGTTAGAGGCGTTATGCCCCGCTGGAAATATGGTTACTTGTTAAGAGTGGTGTTAAGAACTACCACAAAAAATCTCAAGTCCATAACATCCCTGGAAGCCACCCTTAACCCACCCCTAGATTTGATTATTTTTGAAATAATAGTTAGAGGCGTTATGCCCCGCTGGAAATTTGGTTACTTGTTAAGAGTGGTGTCAAGAACTACCACAAAAAATCACAAGTCCATAACATCCCCGGAAGCCACCGTTAACCGACCCCTAAAATTAATTATTTTTGAAAAAATAGTTAGAGGCGTTATGCCCCGCTGGAAATTTGGTTACTTGTTAAGAGAGGTGTTAAGAACTACCACAAAAAATCTCAAGTCCAGAACATCCCTGGAAGCCACCCTTAACTCACCCCCTAGAATTGATTGTTTTTGAAAAAATAGTTAGAGGCGTTATGCCCCGCTGGAAATATTGTTACTTGTTAAGAGTGGTGTTAAGAACTACCACAAAAAATCTCAAGTCCATAACATCCCCGGAAGCCACCCTTAACCCACCCCTAGATTTGATTATTTTTGAAATAATAGTTAGAGGCGTTATGCCCCGCTGGAAATTTGGTTACTTGTTAAGAGTGGTGTCAAGAACTACCACAAAAAATCACAAGTCCATAACATCCCTGGAAGCCACCCTTAACCCACCCCCCAGAATAGATTATTTTTGAAAAAATAGTTAGAAGGGTTAAGCCCCGCTGGAAATTTGGTTACTTGTTAAGAGTGGTGTTAAGAACTACCACAAAAAATCTCAAGTCCAGAACATCTCCGGAAGCCAACCTTAACTCACCCCCCAGAATTGATTGTTTTTGAAAAAACAGTTAGAGGTGTTATGCCCCGCTGGAAATTTGGTTACTTGTTAAGAGTGGTGTTAAGAACTACCACAAAAAATCTCAAGTCCATAACATCCCCGGAAGCCACCCTTAACCCACCCCTAGATTTGATTATTTTTGAAATAATAGTTAGAGGCGTTATGCCCCGCTGGAAATTTGGTTACTTGTTAAGAGTGGTGTCAAGAACTACCACAAAAAATCACAAGTCCATAACATCCCCGGAAGCCACCGTTAACCCACCCTTAAAATTCATTATTTTTGAAAAAATAGTTAGAGGCGTTATGCCGCGCTGGAAATTTGGTTACTTGTTAAGAGTGGTGTTAATAACTACCACAAAAAATCTCAAGTCCATAACATCCCTGGAAGCCACCCTTAACCCACCCCCCAGAATTGATTATTTTTGAAAAAATAGTTAGAAGCGTTATGCCCCGCTGGAAATTTGGTTACTTGTTAAGAGTGGTGTTAAGAACTACCACAAAAAATCTCAAGTCCAGAACATCTCCGGAAGCCAACCTTAACTCACCCCCTAGAATTGATTGTTTTTGAAAAAACAGTTAGAGGTGTTATGCCCCGCTGGAAATTTGGTTACTTGTTAAGAGTGGTGTTAAGAACAACCACAAACAATCTCAAGTCCATAACATCCCCGTAAGCCACCCTTAACCCACCCCTAGAATTGATTATTTTTGTAAAAATAGTTAGAGGCGTTATGACGCGCTGGAAATTTGGTTACTTGTTAAGAGTGGTGTTAATAACTACCACAAAAAATCTCAAGTCCATAACATCCCTGGAAGCCACCCTTAACCCACCCCCCAGAATTGATTATTTTTGAAAAAATAGTTAGAAGCGTTATGCCCCGCTGGAAATTTGGTTACTTGTTAAGAGAGGTGTTAAGAACTACCACAAAAAATCTAAAGTCCAGAACATCCCTGGAAGCCAACCTTAACTCACCCCCTAGAATTGATTGTTTTTTAAAAATAGTTAGAGGCGTTATGCCCCGCTGGAAATATGGTTACTTGTTAAGAGTGGTGTTAAGAACTACCACAAAAAATCTAAAGTCCAGAACATCCCCGGAAGCCAACCTTAACTCACCCCCTAGAATTGATTGTTTTTGAAAAAATAGTTAGAGGCGTTATGCCCCGCTGGAAATATGGTTACTTGTTAAGAGTGGTGTTAAGAACTACCACAAAAAATCTCAAGTCCATAACATCCCTGGAAGCCACCCTTAACCCACCCCTAGATTTGATTATTTTTGAAATAATAGTTAGAGGCGTTATGCCCCGCTGGAAATTTGTTAACTTGTTAAGAGTGGTGTCAAGAACTACCACAAAAAATCACAAGTCCATAACATCCCCGGAAGCCACCGTTAACCCACCCCTAAAATTAATTATTTTTGAAAAAATAGTTAGAGGCGTTATGCCCCGCTGGAAATTTGGTTACTTGTTAAGAGAGGTGTTAAGAACTACCACAAAAAATCTCAAGTCCAGAACATCCCTGGAAGCCACCCTTAACTCACCCCCTAGAATTGATTGTTTTTGAAAAAATAGTTAGAGGCGTTATGCCCCGCTGGAAATATGGTTACTTGTTAAGAGTGGTGTTAAGAACTACCACAAAAAATCTCAAGTCCATAACATCCCTGGAAGCCACCCTTAACCCACCCCTAGATTTGATTATTTTTGAAATAATAGTTAGAGGCGTTATGCCCCGCTGGAAATTTGGTTACTTGTTAAGAGTGGTGTCAAGAACTACCACAAAAAATCACAAGTCCATAACATCCCTGGAAGCCACCCTTAACCCACCCCCCAGAATTGATTATTTTTGAAAAAATAGTTAGAAGGGTTAAGCCCCGCTGGAAATTTGGTTACTTGTTAAGAGTGGTGTTAAGAACTACCACAAAAAATCTCAAGTCCAGAACATCTCCGGAAGCCAACCTTAACTCACCCCCTAGAATTGATTGTTTTTGAAAAAACAGTTAGAGGTGTTATGCCCCGCTGGAAATTTGGTTACTTGTTAAGAGTGGTGTTAAGAACTACCACAAAAAATCTCAAGTCCATAACATCCCCGGAAGCCACCCTTAACCCACCCCTAGATTTGATTATTTTTGAAATAATAGTTAGAGGCGTTATGCCCCGCTGGAAATTTGGTTACTTGTTAAGAGTGGTGTCAAGAACTACCACAAAAAATCACAAGTCCATAACATCCCCGGAAGCCACCGTTAACCCACCCCTAAAATTCATTATTTTTGAAAAAATAGTTAGAGGCGTTATGCCGCGCTGGAAATTTGGTTACTTGTTAAGAGTGGTGTTAATACCTACCACAAAAAATCTCAAGTCCAGAACATCCCCGGAAGCCACCCTTAACCCACCCCTAGATTTGATTATTTTTGAAATAATAGTTAGAGGCGTTATGCCCCGCTGGAAATTTAGTTACTTGTTAAGAGTGGTGTCAAGAACTACCACAAAAAATCACAAGTCCATAACATCCCCGGAAGCCACCGTTAACCCACCCCTAAAATTAATTATTTTTGAAAAAATAGTTAGAGGCGTTATGCCGCGCTGGAAATTTGGTTACTTGTTAAGAGTGGTGTTAATAACTACCACAAAAAATCTCAAGTCCATAACATCCCTGGAAGCCATCCTTAACCCACCCCCCAGAATTGATTATTTTTGAAAAAATAGTTAGAAGCGTTATGCCCCGCTGGAAATTTGGTTACTTGTTAAGAGTGGTGTTAAGAACTACCACAAAAAATCTCAAGTCCAGAACATTTCCGGAAGCCAACCTTAACTCACCCCCTAGAATTGATTGTTTTTGAAAAAACAGTTAGAGGTGTTATGCCCGCTGGAAATTTGGTTACTTGTTAAGAGTGGTGTTAAGAACAACCACAAACAATCGCAAGTCCATAACATCCATGGAAGCCACCCTTAACCCACCCCTAGAATTGATTATTTTTGTAAAAATAGTTAGAGGCGTTATGCCGCGCTGGAAATTTGGTTACTTGTTAAGAGTGGTGTTAATAACTACCACAAAAAATCTCAAGTCCATAACATCCCTGGAAGCCACCCTCAACCCACCCCCCAGAATTGATTATTTTTGAAAAAATAGTTAGAAGCGTTATGCCCCGCTGGAAATTTGGTTACTTGTTAAGAGAGGTGTTAAGAACTACCACAAAAAATCTAAAGTCCAGAACATCCCTGGAAGCCAACCTTAACTCACCCCCTAGAATTGATTGTTTTTGAAAAAATAGTTAGAGGCGTTATGCCCCGCTGGCAATTTGGTTACTTGTTAAGAGTGGTGTCAAGAACTACCACAAAAAATCACAAGTCCATAACTTCCCCGGAAGCCACCGTTAACCCACCCCTAAAATTAATTATTTTTGAAAAAATAGTTAGAGGCGTTATGCCCCGCTGGAAATTTGGTTACTTGTTAAGAGAGGTATTAAGAACTACCACAAAAAATCTCAAGTCCAGAACATCTCTGGAAGCCAACCTTAACTCACCCCCTAGAATTGATTGTTTTTGAAAAAATAGTTAGAGGCCTTATGCCCCGCTGGAAATATGGTTACTTGTTAAGAGTGGTGTTAAGAACTACCACAAAAAATCTCAAGTCCATAACATCCCCGGAAGCCACCCTTAACCCACCCCTAGATTTGATTATTTTTGAAATAATAGTTAGAGGCGTTATGCCCCGCTGGCAATTTGGTTACTTGTTAAGAGTGGTGTCAAGAACTACCACAAAAAATCACAAGTCCATAACTTCCCCGGAAGCCACCGTTAACCCACCCCTAAAATTAATTATTTTTGAAAAAATAGTTAGAGGCGTTATGCCCCGCTGGAAATTTGGTTACTTGTTAAGAGAGGTATTAAGAACTACCACAAAAAATCTCAAGTCCAGAACATCTCTGGAAGCCAACCTTAACTCACCCCCTAGAATTGATTGTTTTTGAAAAAATAGTTAGAGGCCTTATGCCCCGCTGGAAATATGGTTACTTGTTAAGAGTGGTGTTAAGAACAACCACAAAAAATCTCAAGTCCATAACATCCCTGGAATCCACCCTTAACCCACCCCCCAGAATTGATTATTTTTGAAAAAATAGTTAGAAGCGTTATGCCCCGCTGGAAATATGGTTACTTGTTAAGAGTGGTGTTAAGAACTACCACAAAAAATCTCAAGTCCATAACATCCCCGGAAGCCACCCTTAACCCACCCCTAGATTTGATTATTTTTGAAATAATAGTTAGAGGCGTTATGCCCCGCTGGAAATTTGGTTCTTGTTAAGAGTGGTGTCAAGAACTACCACAAAAAATCTCAACTCCATAACATCCCCGGAAGCCACCGTTAACCCACCCCTAAAATTAATTATTTTTGAAAAAATAGTTAGGGGCGTTATGCCCCGCTGGAAATTTTGGTTACTTGTTAAGAGTGGTGTTAATAACTACCGCAAAAAATCTCAACTCCATAATATCCCTGGAAGCCACCCTTAACGCACCCCCGACAATTGATTATTTTTGAAAAAATAGTTAGAAGCGTTATGCCCCGCTGGAAATTTGGTTACTTGTTAGGAGAGGTGTTAAGAACTACCACAAAAAATCTCAAGTCCATAACATCCCTGGAAGCCACCCTTAACCCACCCCCCAGAATTGATTATTTTTGAAAAAATAGTTAGAAGCGTTATGCCCCGCTGGAAATTTGGTTACTTGTTAAGAGTTGTGTTAAGAACTACCACAAAAAATCTCAAGTCCAGAACATCTCCGGAAGCCAACCTTAACTCACCCCCTAGAATTGATTGTTTTTGAAAAAACAGTTAGAGGTGTTATGCCCCGCTGGAAATTTGGTTACTTGTTAAGAGTGGTGTTAAGAACAACCACAAACAATCTCAAGTCCATAACATCCCCGTAAGCCACCCTTAACCCACCCCTAGAATTGATTATTTTTGTAAAAATAGTTAGAGGCGTTATGCCGCGCTGGAAATTTGGTTACTTGTTAAGAGTGGTTGTTAATAACTACCACAAAAAATCTCAAGTCCATAACATCCCCGGAAGCCACCCTTAACCCACCCCTAGATTTGATTATTTTTGAAATAATAGTTAAAGGCGTTATGCCCCGCTGGAAATTTGGTTACTTGTTAAGAGTGGTGTCAAGAACTACCACAAAAAATCACAAGTCCATAACATCCCCGGAAGCCACCGTTAACCCACCCCTAAAATTAATTATTTTTGAAAAAATAGTTAGAGGCGTTATGCCCCGCTGGAAATTTGGTTACTTGTTAAGAGTGGTGTTAATAACTACCACAAAAAATCTCAAGTCCATAACATCCCTGGAAGCCACCCTTAACCCACCCCCCAGAATTGATTATTTTTGAAAAAATAGTTAGAAGCGTTATGCCCCGCTGGAAATTTGGTTACTTGTTAAGAGTGGTGTTAAGAACTACCACAAAAAATCTCAAGTCCAGAACATCTCCGGAAGCCAACCTTAACTCACCCCCTAGAATTGATTGTTTTTGAAAAAACAGTTAGAGGTGTTATGCCCCGCTGGAAATATGGTTACTTGTTAAGAGTGGTGTTAAGAACTACCACAAAAAATCTCAAGTCCATAACATCCCTGGAAGCCACCCTTAACCCACCCCTAGATTTGATTATTTTTGAAATAATAGTTAGAGGCGTTATGCCCCGCTGGAAATTTGTTAACTTGTTAAGAGTGGTGTCAAGAACTACCACAAAAAATCACAAGTCCATAACATCCCCGGAAGCCACCGTTAACCCACCCCTAAAATTAATTATTTTTGAAAAAATAGTTAGAGGCGTTATGCCCCGCTGGAAATTTGGTTACTTGTTAAGAGAGGTGTTAAGAACTACCACAAAAAATCTCAAGTCCAGAACATCCCTGGAAGCCACCCTTAACTCACCCCCTAGAATTGATTGTTTTTGAAAAAATAGTTAGAGGCGTTATGCCCCGCTGGAAATATGGTTACTTGTTAAGAGTGGTGTTAAGAACTACCACAAAAAATCTCAAGTCCATAACATCCCCGGAAGCCACCCTTAACCCACCCCTAGATTTGATTATTTTTGAAATAATAGTTAGAGGCGTTATGCCCCGCTGGAAATTTGGTTACTTGTTAAGAGTGGTGTCAAGAACTACCACAAAAAATCACAAGTCCATAACATCCCTGGAAGCCACCCTTAACCCACCCCCCAGAATTGATTATTTTTGAAAAAATAGTTAGAAGGGTTAAGCCACGCTGGAAATTTGGTTACTTGTTAAGAGTGGTGTTAAGAACTACCACAAAAAATCTCAAGTCCAGAACATCTCCGGAAGCCAACCTTAACTCACCCCCTAGAATTGATTGTTTTTGAAAAAACAGTTAGAGGTGTTATGCCCCGCTGGAAATTTGGTTACTTGTTAAGAGTGGTGTTAAGAACTACCACAAAAAATCTCAAGTCCATAACATCCCCGGAAGCCACCCTTAACCCACCCCTAGATTTGATTATTTTTGAAATAATAGTTAGAGGCGTTATGCCCCGCTGGAAATTTGGTTACTTGTTAAGAGTGGTGTCAAGAACTACCACAAAAAATCACAAGTCCATAACATCCCCGGAAGCCACCGTTAACCCACCCCTAAAATTCATTATTTTTGAAAAAATAGTTAGAGGCGTTATGCCGCGCTGGAAATTTGGTTACTTGTTAAGAGTGGTGTTAATACCTACCACAAAAAATCTCAAGTCCAGAACATCCCCGGAAGCCACCCTTAACCCACCCCTAGATTTGATTATTTTTGAAATAATAGTTAGAGGCGTTATGCCCCGCTGGAAATTTAGTTACTTGTTAAGAGTGGTGTCAAGAACTACCACAAAAAATCACAAGTCCATAACATCCCCGGAAGCCACCGTTAACCCACCCCTAAAATTAATTATTTTTGAAAAAATAGTTAGAGGCGTTATGCCGCGCTGGAAATTTGGTTACTTGTTAAGAGTGGTGTTAATAACTACCACAAAAAATCTCAAGTCCATAACATCCCTGGAAGCCATCCTTAACCCACCCCCCAGAATTGATTATTTTTGAAAAAATAGTTAGAAGCGTTATGCCCCGCTGGAAATTTGGTTACTTGTTAAGAGTGGTGTTAAGAACTACCACAAAAAATCTCAAGTCCAGAACATTTCCGGAAGCCAACCTTAACTCACCCCCTAGAATTGATTGTTTTTGAAAAAACAGTTAGAGGTGTTATGCCCGCTGGAAATTTGGTTACTTGTTAAGAGTGGTGTTAAGAACAACCACAAACAATCGCAAGTCCATAACATCCATGGAAGCCACCCTTAACCCACCCCTAGAATTGATTATTTTTGTAAAAATAGTTAGAGGCGTTATGCCGCGCTGGAAATTTGGTTACTTGTTAAGAGTGGTGTTAATAACTACCACAAAAAATCTCAAGTCCATAACATCCCTGGAAGCCACCCTCAACCCACCCCCCAGAATTGATTATTTTTGAAAAAATAGTTAGAAGCGTTATGCCCCGCTGGAAATTTGGTTACTTGTTAAGAGAGGTGTTAAGAACTACCACAAAAAATCTAAAGTCCAGAACATCCCTGGAAGCCAACCTTAACTCACCCCCTAGAATTGATTGTTTTTGAAAAAATAGTTAGAGGCGTTATGCCCCGCTGGCAATTTGGTTACTTGTTAAGAGTGGTGTCAAGAACTACCACAAAAAAATCACAAGTCCATAACTTCCCCGGAAGCCACCGTTAACCCACCCCTAAAATTAATTATTTTTGAAAAAATAGTTAGAGGCGTTATGCCCCGCTGGAAATTTGGTTACTTGTTAAGAGAGGTATTAAGAACTACCACAAAAAATCTCAAGTCCAGAACATCTCTGGAAGCCAACCTTAACTCACCCCCTAGAATTGATTGTTTTTGAAAAAATAGTTAGAGGCCTTATGCCCCGCTGGAAATATGGTTACTTGTTAAGAGTGGTCCAATTCCATTTCCTTCGCCTGATTTGGTCGTCTATCCTTTCTTGGCCGGCACGGCGCCATAGTTCTTCATTTGAAATTCTATCTTGCCAGCGGATTTTTAGGATACGACGTAGGCATCTGTTGATGAAAACTTGTAGGCGCCCTGTGATGAATTGGGTGACTTTCCATGTTTCGCAACCGTACAAAAGAACTGCCTTAACGTTGGAGTTGAACAGCCGCAATTTGGTGTTAATTGAGATCTCTGTTGATCTCCATATGTGAAACAGGCATGCATATGCGCTTCTTGCTTTATTTATTCTGGAACTGACATCTTCTTCTGTACCGCCGTTTTCGGTAATAATACTACCGAGGTAACAGAATTTGTCTACCAGTTCCACGTCACGGTTATTTAGCGCTGTCCGTTCAAGGGTGTTTGCATTTATCCGCATTTCTTTTGTTTTAGTCGGATTTAACCTTAAGCCCGCCGAGCTACTTTCTGTTGCCAATTTGTTTAACATGTTTTTGAGGTCCTGGTGTCTGTGGGCCAGCAAACAGATATCATCCGCGTAGTCGAGATCCTTAAGGCGGTCTAGCAATCCCCATTGTATGCCACCTGTTCTTCTATCTAGAGCGCTGACAAGAATGTCGTTTATTACTATAAGAAATAGTAATGGTGAAAGTAGACATCCTTGTCGTACTCCTGAGCTCACCTCAAAGCTGTCGGATAATTTTCCATTATGGAGAACTCTGCATTTGGAATTGTTGTAAAAAGCTTTTATCAATTCTATTATTTTGTCCGGCAGTCCACGTTTCCGTAGAGATCGCCATATAAAGCTCCTATTGACCGAGTCGAACGCTTTCTCATAGTCTACGAAAGCAAGGTAAAGGGGGGATCGAAATTCAGTAGACTGCTCCACTATGATTCTCAAGGTGTTAATATGGTCTATGCAGGAGCGGCCCTTTCTGAATCCAGCCTGCTGTCTTCTAAGCGTTCGATCTACTGCCTCTCTTATCCTAGATAGTAATATATGGGACAAGATTTTTCCCACCGTAGATAATAAACAGATGCCTCTCCAGTTGTCACATATTGTTAGGTCCCCCTTTTTTGGTATTTTGACTATGATACCTTCCGTCCAATCCTCCGGAAAGGTACAGGTGTTCCATGCTATTTCCAGGATTGGCTGTAGCGCATCTGCTATGAGGCTTGAGTCGGCTTTCAACAATTCTGGCGGGATGCCATCTTTTCCAGCTGCTTTACCATTGGCCATTGCATGAATTGCGGTTACTATTTCTGTCTTGGATGGTGCACGAGTGGCGATTCTTATTGGCTGTGCATTGTTGTTATTCTCTTCAGGTTCCTGCGAAAAGGAACCATTTAAGGCGGCGAAGAAGTAGTCTCTCCATCTTTGGAGTTGCTCCTCGTCGCTGCACAGCAGCCTTCCATCCGCACTCTTTACGGCATGCTTTTTAGTAGAGTGCTTTCCCGAGAGCTGCTTAGTAATTTGGTACAGCACCTTACTGTTGCCTGTGTTTGCCGCGTTTTCCGCTTTCTCTGCGAGCTCATTTATCTGCCGCCTTTTATCACGCCGGACACTTCTCTTTACCTCCCGGTGTAATTGAGAGTATTCCCGTTCAAGTTGTTGGCGCTTTTCCGGGTCGCTTGTAGAGTTCACGTTATTTTTGAGGGCCCTTCTGCGTTCTATTTTTTGCCAGGTTGTGTCCGAGATCCAGTGTTGCTGGTTTCTTTGGACATAACCGATGCTTGTTTCCGCTGCTGTTATTATAGCGCCCTTTGTTGTGCTCCACAGCTCTTCAATGTTCGTGTCGTCAGAAACGGTTTGCTGGTTTAAGATTTGTTGCAGATTTCCAGCAAATTCTCTCCTTTTAGTGCTCTCCCGCAGAAGGTCTACGTTAAACCGTCTACGGTTTATGGCATCGCGTTGAACGTTTCTGATTGCGGCGATTTTTAGGCGGATAGTTGCTACTACCAAATGGTGGTCACTTCCAGTGTCTGCTCCCCTAAAGCTCCTGACATCCTCCAGAATAGTTCTCCATCTGCGGCTGACGGCCACGTGATCTATCTGATTTTTCGTTCTACCATCGGGCGATACCCAGGTCTCCTTGTGTATCTTCTTGTGACAAAAGTAGGTTCCACCTACCATGAGTTGATGGGAACTACAGAAGTCAACGAAAAGTTCACCATTGTTATTGGTAACTTGGCTTAGGCCTTGATTTCCAATAGTGTGCTCAAGGCCGGTGTTGTTGGGGCCGATCTGTGCGTTTAAATCACCCATCAAAACAATGATGTCTCCCCTTGGAATAGAGCGAAAAACCTCATTCAGTCGCATGTAGAACTCGTCTTTGATGTCATCTTCTGCGTCTTCAGTCGGAGCGTAGCATTGGACTATCGTAGTACTTCTTAGCCTGGTACGTAGGCGCACGGTAATAATCCTCTCAGAAACTGGTGACCAGCTAATGAGGCTGGACCTGGCTTCCTTGGTGAGTATTACGCCAACGCCATTCCTACGATTTTCAGTTTCGTTTCTCCCAGAATATAAGAAGGACTCACCATTTGGGCAGATATGTTCCCCCGCATCGGTCCATCTGGTCTCGCTGAGTCCCATGACCTTGATTTTATAGCGGTTCATCTCGTTGAGGACTTCATCCAGCCGTCCATCAGCAAGCAGCGTTCTCACATTCCATGATCCGATTCGTGTCCTGGTTCGAAAAGCAAAGGTCGTCGTCGTGTTGTCCATCCGGTTCCGAGGCATTGTTTGCCGATTCGTAGCAATTATGTGTTTTATAGGAGCGGGTTGCTAACCCTCAGCCCAACCGACTTAGAACTCTGTTTTGTGGCGCAGAGAACTCGCCATTCGACCGTCTCCCGTTAGCTCCTTCCGAAGAAGTACCCCAGGGGGCACCGCGGGGAGGTGGGATTAGGACTTGCTAACAGAGCTGCTAGGTGTTCGTCTGCAGTGACTCTTCTCGGGTTTTGGCAGAAGTGACAAATCGGGTGCCACCACCTTCCGAGGTCTTTGTTAGCCGTTCGCCCCCCTGCCACACCTTGCGACGCGAAGACGATAATCTAGCCAAACAGGCCCTTGACTGGAATCCGCAAGGATCCCGTCGAGTCGGAAGACCTAGAACAACGTGGAGGAGAACCCTATTATCAGAGGCCGCAACAACCGGGAGATCCTGGTCAGAGCTGAGAGCTGTCGCGCAAAACAGAGTCCGCTGGAGGGCAACTGTTTCCGCCCTATGTCCCATGAGGGATTAAAGGAGCAATTAGTTAGTTAAGAGTGGTGTTAAGAACTACCACAAAAAATCTCAAGTCCATAACATCCCCGGAAGCCACCCTTAACCCACCCCTAGATTTGATTATTTTTGAAATAATAGTTAGAGGCGTTATGCCCCGCTGGCAATTTGGTTACTTGTTAAGAGTGGTGTCAAGAACTACCACAAAAAATCACAAGTCCATAACTTCCCCGGAAGCCACCGTTAACCCACCCCTAAAATTAATTATTTTTGAAAAAATAGTTAGAGGCGTTATGCCCCGCTGGAAATTTGGTTACTTGTTAAGAGAGGTATTAAGAACTACCACAAAAAATCTCAAGTCCAGAACATCTCTGGAAGCCAACCTTAACTCACCCCCTAGAATTGATTGTTTTTGAAAAAATAGTTAGAGGCCTTATGCCCCGCTGGAAATATGGTTACTTGTTAAGAGTGGTGTTAAGAACAACCACAAAAAATCTCAAGTCCATAACATCCCTGGAAGCCACCCTTAACCCACCCCCCAGAATTGATTATTTTTGAAAAAATAGTTAGAAGCGTTATGCCCCGCTGGAAATATGGTTACTTGTTAAGAGTGGTGTTAAGAACTACCACAAAAAATCTCAAGTCCATAACATCCCCGGAAGCCACCCTTAACCCACCCCTAGATTTGATTATTTTTGAAATAATAGTTAGAGGCGTTATGCCCCGCTGGAAATTTGGTTCTTGTTAAGAGTGGTGTCAAGAACTACCACAAAAAATCTCAACTCCATAACATCCCCGGAAGCCACCGTTAACCCACCCCTAAAATTAATTATTTTTGAAAAAATAGTTAGAGGCGTTATGCCCCGCTGGAAATTTTGGTTACTTGTTAAGAGTGGTGTTAATAACTACCGCAAAAAATCTCAACTCCATAATATCCCTGGAAGCCACCCTTAACGCACCCCCGACAATTGATTATTTTTGAAAAAATAGTTAGAAGCGTTATGCCCCGCTGGAAATTTGGTTACTTGTTAGGAGAGGTGTTAAGAACTACCACAAAAAATCTCAAGTCCATAACATCCCTGGAAGCCACCCTTAACCCACCCCCCAGAATTGATTATTTTTGAAAAAATAGTTAGAAGCGTTATGCCCCGCTGGAAATTTGGTTACTTGTTAAGAGTTGTGTTAAGAACTACCACAAAAAATCTCAAGTCCAGAACATCTCCGGAAGCCAACCTTAACTCACCCCCTAGAATTGATTGTTTTTGAAAAAACAGTTAGAGGTGTTATGCCCCGCTGGAAATTTGGTTACTTGTTAAGAGTGGTGTTAAGAACAACCACAAACAATCTCAAGTCCATAACATCCCCGTAAGCCACCCTTAACCCACACCTAGAATTGATTATTTTTGTAAAAATAGTTAGAGGCGTTATGCCGCGCTGGAAATTTGGTTACTTGTTAAGAGTGGTTGTTAATAACTACCACAAAAAATCTCAAGTCCATAACATCCCCGGAAGCCACCCTTAACCCACCCCTAGATTTGATTATTTTTGAAATAATAGTTAAAGGCGTTATGCCCCGCTGGAAATTTGGTTACTTGTTAAGAGTGGTGTCAAGAACTACCACAAAAAATCACAAGTCCATAACATCCCCGGAAGCCACCGTTAACCCACCCCTAAAATTAATTATTTTTGAAAAAATAGTTAAAGGCGTTATGCCGCGCTGGAAATTTGGTTACTTGTTAAGAGTGGTGTTAATAACTACCACAAAAAATCTCAAGTCCATAACATCCCTGGAAGCCACCCTTAACCCACCCCCCAGAATTGATTATTTTTGAAAAAATAGTTAGAAGCGTTATGCCCCGCTGGAAATTTGGTTACTTGTTAAGAGTGGTGTTAAGAACTACCACAAAAAATCTCAAGTCCAGAACATCTCCGGAAGCCAACCTTAACTCACCCCCTAGAATTGATTGTTTTTGAAAAAACAGTTAGAGGTGTTATGCCCCGCTGGAAATTTGGTTACTTGTTAAGAGTGGTGTTAAGAACAACCACAAAAAATCTCAAGTCCAGAACATTTCCGGAAGCCAACCTTAACTCACCCCCCTGAATTGATTGTTTTTGAAAAAACAGTTAGAGGTGTTATGCCCGCTGGAAATTTGGTTACTTGTTAAGAGTGGTGTTAAGAACTACCACAAAAAATCACAAGTCCATAACATCCCCGGAAGCCACCGTTAACCCACCCCTAAAATTAATTATTTTTGAAAAAATAGTTAGAGGCGTTATGCCCCGCTGGAAATTTGGTTACTTGTTAAGAGTGGTGTTAATAACTACCACAAAAAATCTCAAGTCCATAACATCCCTGGAAGCCACCCTTAACCCACCCCCCAGAATTGATTATTTTTGAAAAAATAGTTAGAAGCGTTATGCCCCGCTGGAAATTTGGTTACTTGTTAAGAGTGGTGTTAGGAACTACCACAAAAAATCTCAAGTCCAGAACATCTCCGGAAGCCAACCTTAACTCACCCCCTAGAATTGATTGTTTTTGAAAAAACAGTTAGAGGTGTTATGCCCCGCTGGAAATTTGGTTACTTGTTAAGAGTGGTGTTAAGAACAACCACAAAAAATCTCAAGTCCAGAACATTTCCGGAAGCCACCCTTAACCCACCCCTAGATTTGATTATTTTTGAAATAATAGTTAAAGGCGTTATGCCCCGCTGGAAATTTGGTTACTTGTTAAGAGTGGTGTCAAGAACTACCACAAAAAATCACAAGTCCATAACATCCCCGGAAGCCACCGTTAACCCACCCCTAAAATTAATTATTTTTGAAAAAATAGTTAGAGGCGTTATGCCCCGCTGGAAATTTGGTTACTTGTTAAGAGAGGTGTTAAGAACTACCACAAAAAATCTCAAGTCCAGAACATCCCTGGAAGCCACCCTTAACTCACCCCCTAGAATTGATTGTTTTTGAAAAAATAGTTAGAGGCGTTATGCCCCGCTGGAAATATGGTTACTTGTTAAGAGTGGTGTTAAGAACTACCACAAAAAATCTCAAGTCCATAACATCCCCGGAAGCCACGCTTAACCCACCCCTAGATTTGATTATTTTTGAAATAATAGTTAGAGGCGTTATGCCCCGCTGGAAATTTGGTTACTTGTTAAGAGTGGTGTCAAGAACTACCACAAAAAATCACAAGTCCATAAAATCCCTGGAAGCCACCCTTAACCCACCCCCAGAATTGATTATTTTTGAAAAAATAGTGAGAAGCGTTAAGCCCCGCTGGAAATTTGGTTACTTGTTAAGAGTGGTGTTAAGAACTACCACAAAAAATCTCAAGTCCAGAACATCTCCGGAAGCCAACCTTAACTCACCCAGTAGAATTGATTGTTTTTGAAAAAACAGTTAGAGGTGTTATGCCCCGCTGGAAATTTGGTTACTAGTTAAGAGTGGTGTTAAGAACTACCACAAAAAATCTCAAGTCCATAACATCCCCGGAAGCCACCCTTAACCCACCCCTAGATTTGATTATTTTTGAAATAATAGTTAGAGGCGTTATGCCCCGCTGGAAATTTGGTTACTTGTTAAGAGTGGTGTCAAGAACTACCACAAAAAATCACAAGTCCATAACATCCCCGGAAGCCACCGTTAACCCACCCCTAAAATTAATTATTTTTGAAAAAATAGTTAGAGGCGTTATGCCGCGCTGGAAATTTGGTTACTTGTTAAGAGTGGTGTTAATAACTACCACAAAAAATCTCAAGTCCATAACATCCCTGGAAGCCACCCTTAACCCACCCCCCAGAATTGATTATTTTTAAAAAAAATAGTTAGAAGCGTTATGCCCCGCTGGAAATTTGGTTACTTGTTAAGAGTGGTGTTAAGAACTACCACAAAAAATCTCAAGTCCAGAACATCTCCGGAAGCCAACCTTAACTCACCCCCTAGAATTGATTGTTTTTGAAAAAACAGTTAGAGGTGTTATGCCCCGCTGGAAATTTGGTTACTTGTTAAGAGTGGTGTTAAGAACAACCACAAACAATCTCAAGTCCATAACATCCCCGGAAGCCACCCTTAACCCACCCCTAGAATTGATTATTTTTGTAAAAATAGTTAGAGGCGTTATGCCGCGCTGGAAATTTGGTTACTTGTTAAGAGTGGTGTTAATAACTACCACAAAAAATCTCAAGTCCATAACATCCCTGGAAGCCACCCTTAACCCACCCCCCAGAATTGATTATTTTTGAGAAAATAGTTAGAAGCGTTATGCCCCGCTGGAAATTTGGTTACTTGTTAAGAGAGGTGTTAAGAACTACCACAAAAAATCTAAAGTCCAGAACATCCCCGGAAGCCACCCTTAACCCACCCCTAGATTTGATTATTTTTGAAATAATAGTTAGAGGCGTTATGCCCCGCTGGAAATTTGGTTACTTGTTAAGAGTGGTGTCAAGAACTACCACAAAAAATCACAGGTCCATAACATCCCTGGAAGCCACCCTTAACCCACCCCCCAGAATTGATTATTTTTGAAAAAATAGTTAGAAGCGTTAAGCCCCGCTGGAAATTTGGTTACTTGTTAAGAGTGGTGTTAAGAACTACCACAAAAAATCTCAAGTCCAGAACATCTCCGGAAGCCAACCTTAACTCACCCAGTAGAATTGATTGTTTTTGAAAAAACAGTTAGAGGTGTTATGCCCCGCTGGAAATTTGGTTACTTGTTAAGAGTGGTGTTAAGAACTACCACAAAAAATCTCAAGCCCATAACATCCCCGGAAGCCACCCTTAACCCACCCCTAGATTTGATTATTTTTGAAATAATAGTTAGAGGCGTTATGCCCCGCTGGAAATTTGGTTACTTGTTAAGAGTGGTGTCAAGAACTACCACAAAAAATCACAAGTCCATAACATCCCCGGAAGCCACCGTTAACCCACCCCTAAAATTAATTATTTTTGAAAAAATAGTTAGAGGCGTTATGCCGCGCTGGAAATTTGGTTACTTGTTAAGAGTGGTGTTAATAACTACCACAAAAAATCTCAAGTCCATAACATCCCTGGAAGCCACCCTTAACCCACCCCCCAGAATTGATTATTTTTGAAAAAATAGTTAGAAGCGTTATGCCCCGCTGGAAATTTGGTTACTTGTTAAGAGTGGTGTTAAGAACTACCACAAAAAATCTCAAGTCCAGAACATCTCCGGAAGCCAACCTTAACTCACCCCCTAGAATTGATTGTTTTTGAAAAAACAGTTAGAGGTGTTATGCCCCGCTGGAAATTTGGTTACTTGTTAAGAGTGGTGTTAAGAACTACCACAAAAAATCTCAAGTCCATAACATCCCCGGAAGCCACCCTTAACCCACCCCTAGATTTGATTATTTTTGAAATAATAGTTAGAGGCGTTATGCCCCGCTGGCAATTTGGTTACTTGTTAAGAGTGGTATCAAGAACTACCACAAAAAATCACAAGTCCATAACTTCGCCGGAAGCCACCGTTAACCCACCCCTAAAATTAATTATTTTTGAAAAAATAGTTAGAGGCGTTATGCCGCGCTGGAAATTTGGTTACTTGTTAAGAGTGGTGTTAATAACTACCACAAAAAATCTCAAGTCCATAACATCCCTGGAAGCCACCCTTAACCCACCCCCCAGAATTGATTATTTTTGAAAAAATAGTTAGAAGCGTTATGCCCCGCTGGAAATTTGGTTACTTGTTAAGAGAGGTGTTAAGAACTACCACAAAAAATCTAAAGTCCAGAACATCCCTGGAAGCCACCCTTAACCCACCCCCCAGAATTGATTGTTTTTGAAAAAATAGTTAGAGGCCTTATGCCCCGCTGGAAATATGGTTACTTGTTAAGAGTGGTGTTAAGAACTACCACAAAAAATCTCAAGTCCATAACATCCCCGGAAGCCACCCTTAACCCACCCCTAGATTTGATTATTTTTGAAATAATAGTTAGAGGCCTTATGCCCCGCTGGAAATTTGGTTACTTGTTAAGAGTGGTGTTAATAACTACCACAAAAAATCTCAAGTCCATAACATCCCTGGAAGCCACCCTTAACCCACCCCTAGATTTGATTATTTTTGAAATAATAGTTAGAGGCCTTATGCCCCGCTGGAAATTTGGTTCTTGTTAAGAGTGGTGTCAAGAACTACCACAAAAAATCTCAACTCCATAACGTCACCGGAAGCCACCGTTAAACCACCCCTAAAATTAATTATTTTTGAAAAAATAGTTAGAGGCGTTATGCCCCGCTGGAAATTTTGGTTACTTGTTAAGAGTGGTGTTAATAACTACCGCAAAAAATCTCAACTCCATAACATCCCTGGAAGCCACCCTTAACCCACCCCCGACAATTGATTATTTTTGAAAAAATAGTTAGAAGCGTTATGCCCCACTGGAAATTTGGTTACTTGTTAAGAGAGGTGTTAAGAACTACCACAAAAAATCTCAAGTCCATAACATCCCTGGAAGCCACCCTTAACCCACCCCTAGAATTGATTATTTTTGTAAAAATAGTTAGAGGCGTTATGCCGCGCTGGAAATTTGGTTACTTGTTAAGAGTGGTGTTAATAACTACCACAAAAAATCTCAAGTCCATAACATCCCTGGAAGCCACCCTTAACCCACCCCTAGAATTGATTATTTTTGTAAAAATAGTTAGAGGCGTTATGCCGCGCTGGAAATTTGGTTACTTGTTAAGAGTGGTGTTAATAACTACCACAAAAAATCTCAAGTCCATAACATCCCTGGAAGCCACCCTTAACCCACCCCCCAGAATTGATTATTTTTGAAAAAATAGTTAGAAGCGTTATGCCCGCTGGAAATTTGGTTACTTGTTAAGAGAGGTGTTAAGAACTACCACAAAAAATCTAAAGTCCAGAACATCCCTGGAAGCCAACCTTAACTCACCCCCTAGAATTGATTGTTTTTGAAAAAATAGTTAGAGGCGTTATGCCCCGCTGGAAATATGGTTACTTGTTAAGAGTGGTGTTAAGAACTACCACAAAAAATCTCAAGTCCATAACATCCCCGGAAGCCACCCTTAACCCACCCCTAGATTTGATTATTTTTGAAATAATAGTTAGAGGCGTTATGCCCCGCTGGCAATTTGGTTACTTGTTAAGAGTGGTGTCAAGAACTACCACAAAAAATCACAAGTCCATTACTTCCCCGGAAGCCACCGTTAACCCACCCCTAAAATTAATTATTTTTGAAAAAATAGTTAGAGGCGTTATGCCCCGCTGGAAATTTGGTTACTTGTTAAGAGAGGTGTTAAGAACTACCACAAAAAATCTCAAGTCCAGAACATCTCTGGAAGCCAACCTTAACTCACCCCCTAGAATTGATTGTTTTTGAAAAAATAGTTAGAGGCCTTATGCCCCGCTGGAAATATGGTTACTTGTTAAGAGTGGTGTTAAGAACTACCACAAAAAATCTCAAGTCCATAACATCCCCGGAAGCCACCCTTAACCCTCCCCTAGATTTGATTATTTTTGAAATAATAGTTAGAGGCGTTATGCCCCGCTGGAAATTTGGTTCTTGTTAAGAGTGGTGTCAAGAACTACCACAAAAAATCTCAACTCCATAACATCCCCGGAAGCCACCGTTAACCCACCCCTAAAATTAATTATTTTTGAAAAAATAGTTAGAGGCGTTATGCCCCGCTGGAAATTTTGGTTACTTGTTAAGAGTGGTGTTAATAACTACCGCAAAAAATCTCAACTCCATAACATCCCTGGAAGCCACCCTTAACCCACCCCCCAGAATTGATTATTTTTGAAAAAATAGTTAGAAGCGTTAAGCCCCGCTGGAAATTTGGTTACTTGTTAAGAGTGGTGTTAAGAACTACCACAAAAAATCTCAAGTCCAGAACATCTCCGGAAGCCAACCTTAACTCACCCAGTAGAATTGATTGTTTTTGAAAAAACAGTTAGAGGTGTTATGCCCCGCTGGAAATTTGGTTACTTGTTAAGAGTGGTGTTAAGAACTACCACAAAAAATCTCAAGCCCATAACATCCCCGGAAGCCACCCTTAACCCACCCCTAGATTTGATTATTTTTGAAATAATAGTTAGAGGCGTTATGCCCCGCTGGAAATTTGGTTACTTGTTAAGAGTGGTGTCAAGAACTACCACAAAAAATCACAAGTCCATAACATCCCCGGAAGCCACCGTTAACCCACCCCTAAAATTAATTATTTTTGAAAAAATAGTTAGAGGCGTTATGCCGCGCTGGAAATTTGGTTACTTGTTAAGAGTGGTGTTAATAACTACCACAAAAAATCTCAAGTCCATAACATCCCTGGAAGCCACCCTTAACCCACCCCCCAGAATTGATTATTTTTGAAAAAATAGTTAGAAGCGTTATGCCCCGCTGGAAATTTGGTTACTTGTTAAGAGTGGTGTTAAGAACTACCACAAAAAATCTCAAGTCCAGAACATCTCCGGAAGCCAACCTTAACTCACCCCCTAGAATTGATTGTTTTTGAAAAAACAGTTAGAGGTGTTATGCCCCGCTGGAAATTTGGTTACTTGTTAAGAGTGGTGTTAAGAACTACCACAAAAAATCTCAAGTCCATAACATCCCCGGAAGCCACCCTTAACCCACCCCTAGATTTGATTATTTTTGAAATAATAGTTAGAGGCGTTATGCCCCGCTGGCAATTTGGTTACTTGTTAAGAGTGGTATCAAGAACTACCACAAAAAATCACAAGTCCATAACTTCGCCGGAAGCCACCGTTAACCCACCCCTAAAATTAATTATTTTTGAAAAAATAGTTAGAGGCGTTATGCCGCGCTGGAAATTTGGTTACTTGTTAAGAGTGGTGTTAATAACTACCACAAAAAATCTCAAGTCCATAACATCCCTGGAAGCCACCCTTAACCCACCCCCCAGAATTGATTATTTTTGAAAAAATAGTTGGAAGCGTTATGCCCCGCTGGAAATTTGGTTACTTGTTAAGAGAGGTGTTAAGAACTACCACAAAAAATCTAAAGTCCAGAACATCCCTGGAAGCCACCCTTAACCCACCCCCCAGAATTGATTGTTTTTGAAAAAATAGTTAGAGGCCTTATGCCCCGCTGGAAATATGGTTACTTGTTAAGAGTGGTGTTAAGAACTACCACAAAAAATCTCAAGTCCATAACATCCCCGGAAGCCACCCTTAACCCACCCCTAGATTTGATTATTTTTGAAATAATAGTTAGAGGCCTTATGCCCCGCTGGAAATTTGGTTACTTGTTAAGAGTGGTGTTAATAACTACCACAAAAAATCTCAAGTCCATAACATCCCTGGAAGCCACCCTTAACCCACCCCTAGATTTGATTATTTTTGAAATAATAGTTAGAGGCCTTATGCCCCGCTGGAAATTTGGTTCTTGTTAAGAGTGGTGTCAAGAACTACCACAAAAAATCTCAACTCCATAACATCACCGGAAGCCACCGTTAAACCACCCCTAAAATTAATTATTTTTGAAAAAATAGTTAGAGGCGTTATGCCCCGCTGGAAATTTTGGTTACTTGTTAAGAGTGGTGTTAATAACTACCGCAAAAAATCTCAACTCCATAACATCCCTGGAAGCCACCCTTAACCCACCCCCGACAATTGATTATTTTTGAAAAAATAGTTAGAAGCGTTATGCCCCACTGGAAATTTGGTTACTTGTTAAGAGAGGTGTTAAGAACTACCACAAAAAATCTCAAGTCCATAACATCCCTGGAAGCCACCCTTAACCCACCCCTAGAATTGATTATTTTTGTAAAAATAGTTAGAGGCGTTATGCCGCGCTGGAAATTTGGTTACTTGTTAAGAGTGGTGTTAATAACTACCACAAAAAATCTCAAGTCCATAACATCCCTGGAAGCCACCCTTAACCCACCCCCCAGAATTGATTATTTTTGAAAAAATAGTTAGAAGCGTTATGCCCCGCTGGAAATTTGGTTACTTGTTAAGAGAGGTGTTAAGAACTACCACAAAAAATCTAAAGTCCAGAACATCCCCGGAAGCCAACCTTAACTCACCCCCTAGAATTGATTGTTTTTGAAAAAATAGTTAGAGGCGTTATGCCCCGCTGGAAATATGGTTACTTGTTAAGAGTGGTGTTAAGAACTACCACAAAAAATCTCAAGTCCATAACATCCCCGGAAGCCACCCTTAACCCACCCCTAGATTTGATTATTTTTGAAATAATAGTTAGAAGCGTTATGCCCCGCTGGAAATTTGGTTACTTGTTAAGAGTGGTGTTAAGAACTACCACAAAAAATCTCAAGTCCAGAACATCTCCGGAAGCCAACCTTAACTCACCCCCTAGAATTGATTGTTTTTGAAAAAACAGTTAGAGGTGTTATGCCCCGCTGGAAATTTGGTTACTTGTTAAGAGTGGTGTTAAGAACAACCACAAACAATCTCAAGTCCATAACATCCCCGGAAGCCACCCTTAACCCACCCCTAGAATTGATTATTTTTGTAAAAATAGTTAGAGGCGTTATGCCGCGCTGGAAATTTGGTTACTTGTTAAGAGTGGTGTTAATAACTACCACAAAAAATCTCAAGTCCATAACATCCCTGGAAGCCACCCTTAACCCACCCCCCAGAATTGATTATTTTTGAAAAAATAGTTAGAAGCGTTATGCCCGCTGGAAATTTGGTTACTTGTTAAGAGAGGTGTTAAGAACTACCACAAAAAATCTAAAGTCCAGAACATCCCTGGAAGCCAACCTTAACTCACCCCCTAGAATTGATTGTTTTTGAAAAAATAGTTAGAGGCGTTATGCCCCGCTGGAAATATGGTTACTTGTTAAGAGTGGTGTTAAGAACTACCACAAAAAATCTCAAGTCCATAACATCCCCGGAAGCCACCCTTAACCCACCCCTAGATTTGATTATTTTTGAAATAATAGTTAGAGGCGTTATGCCCCGCTGGCAATTTGGTTACTTGTTAAGAGTGGTGTCAAGAACTACCACAAAAAATCACAAGTCCATAACTTCCCCGGAAGCCACCGTTAACCCACCCCTAAAATTAATTATTTTTGAAAAAATAGTTAGAGGCGTTATGCCCCGCTGGAAATTTGGTTACTTGTTAAGAGAGGTGTTAAGAACTACCACAAAAAATCTCAAGTCCAGAACATCTCTGGAAGCCAACCTTAACTCACCCCCTAGAATTGATTGTTTTTGAAAAAATAGTTAGAGGCCTTATGCCCCGCTGGAAATATGGTTACTTGTTAAGAGTGGTGTTAAGAACTACCACAAAAATTCTCAAGTCCATAACATCCCCGGAAGCCACCCTTAACCCTCCCCTAGATTTGATTATTTTTGAAATAATAGTTAGAGGCGTTATGCCCCGCTGGAAATTTGGTTCTTGTTACGAGTGGTGTCAAGAACTACCACAAAAAATCTCAACTCCATAACATCCCCGGAAGCCACCGTTAACCCACCCCTAAAATTAATTATTTTTGAAAAAATAGTTAGAGGCGTTATGCCCCGCTGGAAATTTTGGTTACTTGTTAAGAGTGGTGTTAATAACTACCGCAAAAAATCTCAACTCCATAACATCCCTGGAAGCCACCCTTAACCCACCCCCGACAATTGATTATTTTTGAAAAAATAGTTAGAAGCGTTATGCCCCGCTGGAAATTTGGTTACTTGTTAAGAATGGTGTTAATAAATACCACAAAAAGCTCAAGTCCATAACATCCCCGGAAGCCACCCTTAACTCACCCTCTAGATTGATTATTTTTGAAAAAATAGTTAGAGGCGTTATGCCGCGCTGGAAATTTGGTTACTTGTTAAGAGTGGTGTTAATAACTACCTCAAAAAATCTCAAGTCCATAACATTCCTGGAAGCCACCCTTAACCCACCCCCCAGAATTGATTATTTTTGAAAAAATAGTTAGAAGCGTTATGCCCCGCTGGAAATTTGGTTACTTGTTAAGAGTGGTGTTAAGAACAACCACAAACAATCTCAAGTCCATAACATCCCCGGAAGCCACCCTTAACTCACCCCTAGAATTGATTATTTTTGTAAAAATAGTTAGAGGCGTTATGCCGCGCTGGAAATTTGGTTACTTGTTAAGAGTGGTGTTAATAACTACCACAAAAAATCTCAAGTCCATAACATCCCTGGAAGCCACCCTTAACCCACCCCCCAGAATTGATTATTTTTGAAAAAATAGTTAGAAGCGTTATGCCCCGCTGGAAATTTGGTTACTTGTTAAGAGAGGTTTTAAGAACTACCACAAAAAATCTAAATTCCAGAACATCCCCGGAAGCCAACCTTAACTCACCCCCTAGAATTGATTGTTTTTGAAAAAATAGTTAGAGGCGTTATGCCCCGCTGGAAATTTGGTTACTTGTTAAGAGTGGTGTCAAGAACTACCACAAAAAATCACAAGTCCATAACATCCCCGGAAGCCACCGTTAACCCACCCCTAAAATTAATTATTTTTGAAAAAATAGTTAGAGGCGTTATGCCCCGCTGGAAATTTGGTTACTTGTTAAGAGTGGTGTGGTGACCGCGTAAAGTTAAATTACTAAACTTTACGCAATGTCACACAACAACTTCCGGAACGATTAAAACGATCGGTCCGAACACCCCCTCGATCACTGAACTCCAAAGTTCAGTGATCTAGCCAATTTCCGGCATCTTCTTTACGTCACTCCGTCTCGTGCAAGAGTTTCTCTCACAAAAAAGGTTCCAAAACGTGTTACTTAAAGTACTAATAAAAAAGCTATAAAATCAATCAGCTAGTGTAAAATATATATATATTTATATATCCATTCATAATAAGTTATAGAATAACCTGACAAATAAATATTTAGTGATATAGTTCAATAAATTGATGTTCTAGTGACAAAGTAAAAACAAGTGTTTTATTAAAAGCCACGTCACCTTCGAACATCCATATTGGTGACCCCGACGTCAACACGCAGTGTGAAAATTTAATCAATAGAAGAACAACAGACATAAAATAAAACAGATAATTATAATTTTTTTTTTCTCCTTATTGTTTTTTTTTTTTAATAAAAAAACAAATTTAGTTAATACAAAATAACTTGCGAAATAAAAGCAAATCATAATTTTCACTAGTGAGCGATTTCAAGGGCAATGTCATGTACCACCTGATAAATCCCAGAACATAAAATAGTTTGACGCAATTATAAAGTCATTACATCGACACGTGCGCAAATAAGTTTGTTTAAAGGGCTCGGAAAAAAAATAAGTCTGCTATTTGAGGTTGGAATAATTCGATCGCATTGTACTTGGAGTAAACACAAACTGTCCAGAATACATATTGAAGGAAGACGAACAGCAGAGTTTATTTATTAGAATTTTTTTTATATAAAATTGTAGAGTCATTCGACTATTCTATATTTTCAATTTTTTTTAAAAAACTATCAATATAAATGGTACTTTATTGACATTTAATCGAAGTTCATTCAACGATTTAAGAGCCTTATTTTACAATACATTTTATATTCATATTACATTTACATTTTATATATATTAATACATTACATTTACAATTTTTTATATATATTACTATATTAAATTTATATTTTTTTTTATATACAGGAATACCTCGCATAGTACTGCTTCGATCAGTACGGTTTCTCTATAGTACGGTTTTGAAATTTTCAAAAAAAAATTGTTCTTGGAAAAAATTGTTCTAAAAAAAATAATAAAATTAAATTTTCAAAATAAATTTTTTTTAAATAAAATTTTTTGTATTTTCACTTTATTATGAAAACATACAATTTTCGGTATTTTCCCTTTATAATGAAAACGTTAAATTTTCGGTACATATATTTTTCCTTTATTATGAAAACATACGGCACGCGCTCGAAAATGTATAGGCGGCGACAAATCCAAGTTGGCGCTGTGTTGGCGAGTGTGGCGCATGAAGCGGTGAGATTACCCTGCAGCAAAATCGCTTCATTTGTGTGACATACCGACCCTTGCAAACTCCAACAAAACGTAAACATTGACGTAAACAAATGTCATTTGAGCATATGCCAGTCGCGCGCTACGCGGCAAAGTTGAGCTACTCTCGGCAGGCGATCCATTTTCTCTAAATCACTCCTGGAGCCGAAAATGCAGAGAGCAAAATTTTCGGTTCGCCCTCAAGAGCGATTAAAACTGAAGATGGGAATTTAGCTCTCGCTCCGAGCTGAGTCAAATGTAATAAAGATGGGAGTTTAATTTTGTTAGTTTTCGATTTTTAATCGTAGAGTAAGTTGACTTTTGGATACATAATTAGATTTTAATTTTTAATTTAAAAAATAAAATGAGTGAAAAAAGAAAGTGTGAAAGTGACTCTACCACCAAAAAACGCAAATGGCTCACTTTAGAACAAAAGCTTAATGTTATTAAACTTCATGAAGAAGGTGCTTCTTTTGCTAAAATAGGAAGAGAAAAAGGAATGAACGAAGCGTCAGTTCGAAAAATTGTGAAAAATAAAGATCAATACAAATCGCAAGGTATAGCTACAGCATCTTATTTGTCAAAAGTAGTGACCAGAATTAGAAGCCCTCGAATAGTTAACATGGAGCGGCTATTATCTATATGGATAGAAGACCTTAATCAAAAACGTATTCCACTTAGTCAAATGGAAATTCAAGCAAAAGCACTAACACTTTACAAATACTTGCATACTAAAGATGGAGTAGAAAACGAAGTTGCGGGAGCTAGTGAAACTTTTACGGCAAGTCGTGGATGGTTTTTTCGTTTTAAGGAAAGAACTGGTATACACAATGTGCGTATTGTTGGTGAATCTGCAAGTGCAGATAAAGAGGCTGCTTTAAGATATCCAAAAGAGTTATCTGAAATTATAGAAAAAGGTGCCTACAAAGATGAACAAATATTCAACGTTGACGAGACAGGATTATACTGGAAAAAGTTACCGTCACGCACTTTTATAGCAGTCAATGAGAAGTCATGTCCAGGATATAAAATCTCAAAAGATCGTCTTACACTATTATTAGGTGGTAATGCAGCAGGAGATTTTAAATTAAAACCGATGCTTGTATACCGTGCGGAAAATCCTCGAGCTCTTTAGGGTTTATCAAAAAATAATTTCCCAGTACTGTGGCGTTCAAATAAAAAAGCGTGGGTCACAAAAATTTTATTTGAAGATTGGTTCACGAACTATTTTTGCCCTACAACAAAACGGTATTGTCGAGAAAATGGGTTGGATTTTAAGATTTTATTAATTTTAGATAATGCTCCAGGTCATCCCACCGGTCTTAGAGATTTAAATGAAAATGTTCAAATAACATTTCTCCACCAAATACGACATCGATACTTCAACCGATGGATCAAGGTGTCATTGCAACATTTAAAAGCTATTATTTACGCCGCACTTTTTCACAAGCCATTAAAGCAACAACAGGAGAAAATGCGCCTACTTTAACAGAATTTTGGAAGCGTTACAACATTAGAAATGTTATCGAAAATAAAGGCGAAGCATGGCATGAAGTGACACCAAACAATATGAGAGCCGTTTGGAAACATATCATACCGCATTGTGCTAATGATTTCATTGGTTTTGAGACGCATTTTTCGGAAGTTACCAATAACATAGTGGAGCTTGGACATCAACTTGGTTTCGAAGATCTGGATTCTGACAACGTGATTGAATGCATTCAATCTAGCACGAACGAGCTCGATAATGAAACACTTATTAACATAGAAGAGCAACGAGCTTATGAAGAACAGAATGACAACTCAGACAACGATGACTGTGTTGAAATGTCTGCAGAAGATTTAACGGCTGAACAGCTTTCAAAAATTATTGGAATGGTCGAAAAAGTTTCAGATCATATAATGGAAGTTGATCCTAATATCGAGCGTAGCATTACAATTCGTCGAACAATATACAATGCAATTCGTTGCTACAAAGAATTGTATGAGGAGAAACGACCAAAAATGATCCAGACATCGTTACAGCAATTTTTTGGAAAATAAAAAATGAATTAAAACATTAGAATTTAAAGTGAATTGTTTTTGTTTATGTTTTTTACATTAACTTGTTTTATTTATTTATTTAATTTTATTTATGTACGTACTTGTTTTTTTGTTCAGTTATTTTTAATAATTTGAAAATGAAATGAATTGTTTTTGTTTGTTTAGTTTTAAAATGAATTGTTTTTATTCGTTTAGTTATTTTAAATATGTACAATGTTTGAATATACATACATATGTACATACATATGTACTACATACTCTCGTTTTTTATTGAAAAGCAGAAAAACAAATTACACATATGTATGTATGTAACAAATTATAGTTTTTTGACTCGATTATCATCATCATGTCCTTTAACCTCCTTCATAGGGGTATAGGGCCTGTAAATAGGCGCATAGGGCCCGAGTGCCTCGATTAGTCCGGTTTCAAATAGTACGGCAAAATGGTGGAACCGATTAACCGTACTATGCGAGGTATTCCTGTATATCACTCCATTACATTTACATATTTTTTTTATATATATTACTATATTACATTTATATATTTTTTTATATACTTATATCACTCCATTGCATTTACCTATTTTTTTTACATATATATTACTACATTATATTCACTATTATATATATATATTTTTTTTATATATACGTATTACTGCATTACAGTTAAATTTTTCTTATGTACATATTTATGTACCTTTTATATACATTTTCACATATACATACGATATATATATAGATAGAAACACATATATATATACATATATTACTTTTGATTGGTTTGATATTCCGTCGGTAAAGAAAGGGAAGTAATATTACTATCCGACGTATTTGCTAAGCTAAACAAAATTCGTTTAAATTTTGGATTCATTCTGAACGACTTCTATTGATTCTGAATTTTCAATAGACCGGATTGTACAAACTTGTTTTTTTTTATAGAATTCCCGGTTCGTTTTGGGTACTTTGCTTCTCATTTTGTTTTTTTTTTTTTAAAAAAAAATAGTGTACAACAATGTCAACATCCGAAGGAATAGACATTAATATGGGAGATAACCACGTAACAGAGGAACCGAAGCCCGGAACTTCGGAAGTAGATGGCGTCAAACTGACGAAACTCGACATCCCGAAGTTCTGGACACACCAGCCCGCCTCCTGGTTTTACCAGGCTGAAATAATGTTTAGGATGGCGGGCTATAGATCAGATAGCAGCAAGGTCTACAATGTGATGGCCGCGTTACCGGAAGAAGCGGTAACAGCGATGCGGCTCAGCACCGTAGACCATAGTACTTCCTCTTACGAGGATTTAAAACAGTATCTGATGGAGAAATACGGCACTTCCGAGAAGCGCCGGCTAGAGCAGCTACTGTCGGTGCAAGAGCCTGGAGACCGAAAACCATCGGAGTTCCTCCAAGCTCTCAAGGCACTAGCCGGCGGATCGTCAGCGGTCAATGACGACCTGATACGGACCCTGTGGGAGAGGAGACTTCCGCAGGCCATCCAGGTCACATTGGAAACAGCTCGCGATCAATCGCTAGCCGGGCTGGCTGCCACGGCAGACAAGGTTTGGGAGGTGCTTCCGCACGGAGGCGCCTCATACGCGTCCGCCGTCCATGCCACACCATCCAACGCGGAACCACCGTGGATGTCACTGCAAAGTGCCATCAACAAACTGACTTCCAGGATGGAGCAGTGGATACGGCAGCCCAACAGCCCAAGAGGCCGAACACCTGCCAATCGGCAGGGCGGCCCTTCACAGCCCTCGGCCAATCGGCCACCAGGGGCCAACAAACTAAGGGGTAGCCTGTGCTATTTCCATTACCGCTATGGTAAGGAAGCACGCACCTGCAAGGCCCCCTGCAGTTTCGGTGGTGGTAATGCCAAGTCGGCAAAGAAACCACCAACCACCAAAAAAAACTAGAGAGACAGGGGGTCGACATGAGCGAGCAAATAACTGGCCGCTCATATCGTTTATTCGTTCGAGACACCAACAATCGGATGGATTTCCTGATTGATTCGGGCTCGGACGTATCAATTGTTCCCGCCAAGGCGTTCCCGGCCCATAACGGAAGCCCGAACGTCCTTCTGCATGCGGCCAACGGATCACTGATCCGAACTTTCGGCACAAAGTTGCTTGAACTCCATCTCGGCTTACGCCGACGATATGTTCACAACTTTATCATAGCCGCCACCACAAAAGCCATTATTGGGGCGGACTTCTTAACGAAGTTCGAGTTGTGCGTCGATTTCAAGTATCGACATTTAGTAGACCAGCGCACAAATTTTAAAATTAACGTGTGCGCTACGGTCGACTACAACCCCGAATCCCATCCATGCCTACTTACCGGCATTTACAAAGAGCTGTTAACGAAGTACTCTTCGTTAACAAAACCGCCCAATTTTAACCTTCCAGTTAAACACAATGTGCAACACCACATTGTGACTAAAGGGCAATTACCTTTCGTCACCGCTCGGCGACTCCATCCGGAGAAGCTGAAGGTGGCAAAATTAGAGTTTGACCATATGGTCCAATTGGGGATTTGTCGACCTTCGTCGTCCCCCGCAGCATCTCCACTTCATCTGGTCCCTAAACGGGACTCACATGATTGGAGGCCATGCGGCGACTACCGTCGCCTGAATGCTGTCACTGTGCCGGATAGATATCCGATCCCGCATATACAGAATTTTTCCGTGAATCTTCACGGTTGCACAATTTTTTCGAAGGTTGACTTGGTACGTGCATATCATCACATACCAATCGCCCCAGAAGACGTGCATAAGACTGCACTCATTACGCCATTCGGCCTATATGAGTTTACCCGTATGCCATTCGGCTTACGGAATGCAGCTCAAACCTTTCAAAGGTTTATTAACGAAGTTACGAGAGATCTCGACTTCGTTTATGTATACTTGGACGATATACTTATCGCCAGTAAAACCGAGGAAGAACATATCGTTCACCTCGAAGAGCTCTTTAAACGCCTCGATAGCTTCGGTTTAACCATTAAGCTAGAGAAATGCGTTTTTGGTGCACAAGAGATTAAGTTTCTAAGCCACCGCATCACAAAGGATGGAATACTTCCATCCCCCGATCGGGTTCAGGCTATCGTTGATCTCGCACCTCCAACTTCTGTCAAATCGATCCAGAAGTTTTTGGGAATGGTGAATTTCTATCACCGATTTATACCAAAATTGGCTGAACAGTTGGTGCCGATAAACGAGCATTTGAGAGAACTTCTCAACCACTCGCGTGCCAATAAAGTATTTTCCTGGCCAGCAGAATGTCAGGCAGCATTCCTCAAGGTTAAAACCTCGATGGCTGAAGCAACTCTGCTGAACCATCCAATCGAGGATGCAAAATACAGTCTAACGACTGACGCTTCAGATTATGCAATCGGAGGCGTTTTGGAACAATTCAACGGTCAACGGTGGCAACCTCTAGCTTTTTATTCCAAAAAGCTGTCACCAACAGAACGGAAGTACTCCGCATTCGATCGCGAACTTCTCGCAATCTATGCAGCGATCAAACACTTCCGCTACTACGTTGAAGGACGCAATTTCGTGGTCTATACTGATCACAAACCACTAATTCGCGCTCTTCACACAAAGACCGAACGATCCCCTAGACAGACCAGACATTTGGGTCTAATCTCTCAGTTTACCACAGACATCAGACATGTGTCGGGTAAACAAAACGTTGTCGCAGACTACTTGTCGCGCTCACTAGCAACCGATAACGTCGACTCGGCCACCTTCGACCTGCCTACACTAGCCCAGGCTCAACAAGGTGACACAGAGTTAAAGTCTATTCAAGAACACCCCAGCAACGGCTCACGGGTAAAACTAGTCCTCACACCAATACCATTTACCGCCCATCAGGTGTGGTGTGAAACTAGTATAGGCATTCCTAGGCCTTATATACCCATTTCCTTACGTAGACTAGCGTTCAATTCCGAACATAGTCTCTCTCATCCTGGTATTCGTGCTACAAGACGAGCCGTTACCAAGAAATACTTCTGGCCATCGATCAATAAAGACTGCAATGAGTGGTCTCGATCATGCCTTGGTTGCCAAAAGTCCAAAGTTTCACGGCATACCAAATCTCCATTGGAAGCTTTCAAACTTCCAAATAATAGATTTGACCACATCCATATGGATATAGTGGGACCACTACCCCCATCTCGTGGATACTCTTATATCTTAACGATAGTCGATAGATTCACGCGATGGCCTGAAGCATACCCAATTCGGGATATATCAGCTCCAACAGTGGCAAAAAGATTCGTCACTGAGTTTGTCCCACGATTCGGCGTACCACTTGAGATCACAACCGATCAAGGTACGCAGTTCGAATCGAAACTGTTCAATGAAGTTGCCAAATTACTCGGCACTCATCGAATCCGGACAACCGCCTACCATCCGCAAGCAAACGGGATGGTTGAACGGTTCCACAGGCAACTAAAAGCAGCCTTAATGGCAAGGGATAACACTACTCATTGGAGTGAAGACTTGCCCTTTGTCATGTTAGGCATACGCACGGCAATTAAGACCGACTTACAATGCTCACCAGCCGAGCTCGTATACGGTCAGAATCTGAGACTTCCTAATTCGATTTCTATCACAACCGATGAACATCCAATTGAAGAATCAGAATTCCTCTCTCGCCTTCGTTCTCATATGCAGAACATTAAGGCAATACATCCTCGGCAACCCGTCCAAAAGGATGCCTACGTGCCAGAAGCCCTGGAGAACGCCGACTACGTTTTCATACGAGTTGACCGAGTTCGAAAACCTTTCGAACCTCCATATGAGGGCCCATACGAAGTAATCAAACGATTACGAAAACACTTCGTCGTCAAATTGAACGGCACAACCAAGTCAATATCCATTGACAGGCTAAAACCAGCCTTCGGTTGTGACCGCGACAACGAAGCTAAGCCATCTAAAGCGGTAACATTCCGTTAACGCTACGCTGGGAGGGGAGTATGTGGTGACCGCGTAAAGTTAAATTACTAAACTTTACGCAATGTCACACAACAACTTCCGGAACGATCAAAACGATCGGTCCGAACACCCCCTCGATCACTGAACTCCAAAGTTCAGTGATCTAGCCAATTTCCGGCATCTTCTTTACGTCACTCCGTCTCGTGCAAGAGTTTCTCTCACAAAAAAGGTTCCAAAACGTGTTACTTAAAGTACTAATAAAAAAGCTATAAAATCAATCAGCTAGTGTAAAATATATATACAATATTTATATATCCATTCATAATAAGTTATAGAATAACCTGACAAATAAATATTTAGTGATATAGTTCAATAAATTGATGTTCTAGTGACAAAGTAAAAACAAGTGTTTTATTAAAAGCCACGTCACCTTCGAACATCCATAGTGGTGTTAATAACTACCGCAAAAAATCTCAACTCCATAACATCCCTGGAAGCCACCCTTAACTCACCCCCGACAATTGATTATTTTTGAAAAAATCGTTAGAAGCGTTATGCCCCGCTGGAAATTTGGTTACTTGTTAAGAGTGGTGTTAAGAACTACCACAAAAAATCTAAAGTCCAGAACATCCCCGGAAGCCACCCTTAACCCACCCCCTAGAATTGATTGTTTTTGAAAAAATAGTTAGAGGCGTTATGCCCCGCTGGAAATTTGGTTACTTGTTAAGAGTGGTGTTAATAACTACCGCAAAAAATCTCAACTCCATAACATCCCTGGAAGCCACCCTTAACCCACCCCCGACAATTGATTATTTTTGAAAAAATAGTTAGAAGCCTTATGCCCCGCTGGAAATTTGGTTACTTGTTAAGAATGGTGTTAATAAATACCACAAAAAGCTCAAGTCCATAACATCCCCGGAAGCCACCCTTATCTCACCCTCTAGATTGATTATTTTTGAAAAAGTAGTTAGAGGCGTTATGCCGCGCTGGAAATTTGGTTACTTGTTAAGAGTGGTGTTAATAACTACCACAAAAATCTCAAGTCCTTAACATCCCTGGAAGCCACCCTTAACCCACCCCCCAGAATTGATTATTTTTGAAAAAATAGTTAGAGGTGTTATGCCCCACTGGAAATTTGGTTACTTGTTAAGAGTGGTGTTAAGAACTACCACAAAAAATCTCATGTCCATAACATCCCCGGAAGCCACCCCTAACACACTTCCTAGAATTAATTATTTTTGAAAAAATAGTTAGAGGCGTTATGCCCCGCTGGAAATTTGGTTACTTGTTAAGAGAGGTTTTAAGAACTACCACAAAAAATTTAAATTCCAGAACATCCCCGGAAGCCAACCTTAACTCACCCCCTAGAATTGATTGTTTTTGAAAAAATAGTTAGAGGCGTTATGCCCCGCTGGAAATTTGGTTACTTGTTAAGAAAGGTGTTAAGAACTACCACAAAAAATCACAAGTCCAGAACATCTCTGGAAGCCAACCTTAACTCACCCCCTAGAATTTATTGTTTTTGAAAAAATAGTTAGAAGCGTTATGCCCCGCTGGAAATTTGGTTACTTGTTAAGAATGGTGTTAATAAATACCACAAAAAGCTCAAGTCCATAACATCCCCGGAAGCCACCCTTAACTCACCCTCTAGATTGATTATTTTTGAAAAAATAGTTAGAGGCGTTATGCCGCGCTGGAAATTTGGTTACTTGTTAAGAGTGGTGTTAAGAACAACCACAAACAATCTCAAGTCCATAACATCCCCGGAAGCCACCCTTAACTCACCCCTAGAATTGATTATTTTTGTAAAAATAGTTAGAGGCGTTATGCCGCGCTGGAAATTTGGTTACTTGTTAAGAGTGGTGTTAATAACTACCACAAAAAATCTCAAGTCCATAACATCCCTGGAAGCCACCCTTAACCCACCCCCCAGAATTGATTATTTTTGAAAAAATAGTTAGAAGCGTTATGCCCCGCTGGAAATTTGGTTACTTGTTAAGAGAGGTTTTAAGAACTACCACAAAAAATCTAAATTCCAGAACATCCCCGGAAGCCAACCTTAACTCACCCCCTAGAATTGATTGTTTTTGAAAAAATAGTTAGAGGCGTTATGCCCCGCTGGAAATTTGGTTACTTGTTAAGAGTGGTGTCAAGAACTACCACAAAAAATCACAAGTCCATAACATCCCCGGAAGCCACCGTTAACCCACCCCTAAAATTAATTATTTTTGAAAAAATAGTTAGAGGCGTTATGCCCCGCTGGAAATTTGGTTACTTGTTAAGAGTGGTGTTAATAACTACCGCAAAAAATCTCAACTCCATAACATCCCTGGAAGCCACCCTTAACTCACCCCCGACAATTGATTATTTTTGAAAAAATAGTTAGAAGCGTTATGCCCCGCTGGAAATTTGGTTACTTGTTAAGAGTGGTGTTAAGAACTACCACAAAAAATCTAAAGTCCAGAACATCCCCGGAAGCCACCCTTAACCCACCCCCTAGAATTGATTGTTTTTGAAAAAATAGTTAGAGGCGTTATGCCGCGCTGGAAATTTGGTTACTTGTTAAGAGTGGTGTTAATAACTACCGCAAAAAATCTCAACTCCATAACATCCCTGGAAGCCACCCTTAACCCACCCCCGACAATTGATTATTTTTGAAAAAATAGTTAGAAGCCTTACGCCCCGCTGGAAATTTGGTTACTTGTTAAGAATGGTGTTAATAAATACCACAAAAAGCTCAAGTCCATAACATCCCCGGAAGCCACCCTTATCTCACCCTCTAGATTGATTATTTTTGAAAAAATAGTTAGAGGCGTTATGCCCCGCTGGCAATTTGGTTACTTGTTAAGAGTGGTGTTAATAACTACCACAAAAAATCTCAAGTCCATAATATCCCTCGAAGCCACCTTAACTCACCCCCTAGAATTGATTATTTTTGAAAAAATAGTTAGAGGTGTTATGCCCCGCTGGAAATTTGGTTACTTGTTAAGAGTGGTGTTAAGAACTACCACAAAAAATCTCACGTCCATAACATCCGCGGAAACCACCCTTAACCCAGCCCTAGAATTGATTATTTATGAAAAAAAAGTTAGAGGCGTTATGCCGCGCTGGAAATTTGGTTATTTGTTAAGAGTTGTGTTAATAACTACCACAAAAAATCTCAAGTCCATAACATCCCCGGAAGCCACCCTTAACTCACCCCTAAATATGATTATTTTTGAAAAAATAGTTAGAGGCGTTATGCCCCACTGGAAATTTGGTTACTTGTTAAGAATGGTGTTAATACCTACCACAAAAAACTCAAGTCCATAACATCCCCGGAAGCCACCCTTGACTCACCCCCTAGAATTGATTTTTTTGAAAAAATAGTTAGAGGCGTTATGCCGCGCTGGAAGTTTAGTTACTTGTTAAGAGTGGTGTTAATAACTACCACAAAAAATCTCAAGTCCATAACATCCCTGGAAGCCACCCTTAACCAACCCCCCAAATTGATTATTTTTGAAAAAATAGTTAGAAGCGTTATGCCCCGCTGGAAATTTGGTTACTTGTTAAGAGTGGTGTTAAAAACTACCACAAAAAATCTCAAGTCCATAACATCCGCGGAAGCCACCCTTAACTCACCCCCTAGAATTGATTGTTTTTGAAAAAATAGTTAGAGGAGTTATGCCCCGCTGGAAATTTGGTTACTTGTTAAGAGTGGTGTTAATAACTACCACAAAAAATCTCAAGTCCATAACATCCCCGGTAGCCACCCTTAATTCACCCCCTAGAATTGATTATTTTTGAAAAAATAGTTGGAGGCGTTATGCCCCGCTGGAAATTTGGTTACTTGTTAAGAGTGGTGTTAATAACTACCACAAAAAATCTCAAGTCCATAACATCCCCGGAAGCCATCCTTAACCCACCCCTAGAATTGATTATTTTTGAAAAAATAGTTAGAGGCGTTATGCCCCGCTGGAAAATTGGTTACTTGTTAAGAATGGTGTTAATAACTACCTAACACGAAAAATCTCAAGTCCATAACATCCTTGGAAGCCAGCCTTAACCCACCCCCCACAATTGATTATTTTTGAAAAAATAGTTAGAACGGTTATGCTCCGCTGGCAATTTGGTTACTTGTTAAGAGTGGTGTTAAGAATTACCATAAAAAATCTCAAGTCCACAGCATCCCCGGAAGCCACCCTTAACTCACCCCCTAGAATTGATTATTTTTGAAAAAATAGTTAGAGGCGTTATGCCCCGCTGGAAATTTGGTTACTTGTTAAGAGTGGTGTTAAGAACTACCACAAAAAATCTCAAGTCCATAACATCCCTGGAAGCCACCCTTAACCCACCCCCCACAATTGATTATTTTTGAAAAAATAGTTAGAGGCGTTATGCCCCTCTGGAAATTTGTTTATTTGTTAAGAGTGGTGTTAATAACTACCACAAAAAATCTCAAGTCCCTAAGATCCCCGGAAGCCACTCCTAACACAAGCCCTAGAATTGATTATTTTTGAAAAAATAGTTAGAAGCGTTATGCCCCGCTGGCAATTTGGTTACTTGTTAAGAGTGGTGTTAATAACTACCACAAAAAATCTCAACTCCATAACATCCCCGGAAGCCATCCTTAACCCACCCCTAGAATTAATTATTTTTGAAAAAATTGTTAGAGGCGTTATGCCCCGCTGGAAATTTGGTTACTTGTTAAGAGTGGTGTTAAAAATTACCACAAGAAATCTCAAGTCCATAACATCCCCGGAAGCCACAATTAACTCAACCCCTAAAATTGATTATTTTTGAAAAAATAGTTAGAAGCGTTATGCCCCGCTGGAAATTTGGTTACTTGTTAAGAGTGGTGTTAATAACTACCACAAAAAATCTCAAGTCCATAACATCCCCGGAAGCCACCCTTAACCCACCCCCCAGAATTGATTATTTTTGAAAAAATAGTTAGAGGCGTTATGCCGCGCTGGAAATTTGGGTTCTTGTTGAGAGTGGTGTTAATAACTACCACAAAAAATCTCAAGTCCATAACATCCCCGGAAGCCACCCTTAACTCACCCCTAAATATGATTATTTTTGAAAAAATAGTTAGAGGCGTTATGCCCCACTGGAAATTTGGTTACTTGTTAAGAATGGTGTTAATACCTACCACAAAAAACTCAAGTCCATAACATCCCCTGAAGCCACCCTTGACTCACCCCCTAGAATTGATTTTTTTGAAAAAATAGTTAGAGGCGTTATGCCGCGCTGGAAGTTTAGTTACTTGTTAAGAGTGGTGTTAATAACTACCACAAAAAATCTCAAGTCCATAACATCCCTGGAAGCCACCCTTAACCAAGCCCCCAAATTGATTATTTTTGAAAAAATAGTTAGAAGCGTTATGCCCCGCTGGAAATTTGGTTACTTGTTAAGAGTGGTGTTAAAAACTACCACAAAAAATCTCAAGTCCATAACATCCGCGGAAGCCACCCTTAACTCACCCCCTAGAATTGATTGTTTTTGAAAAAATAGTTAGAGGAGTTATGCCCCGCTGGAAATTTGGTTACTTGTTAAGAGTGGTGTTAATAACTACCACAAAAAATCTCAAGTCCATAACATCCCCGGTAGCCACCCTTAATTCACCCCCTAGAATTGATTATTTTTGAAAAAATAGTTGGAGGCGTTATGCCCCGCTGGAAATTTGGTTACTTGTTAAGAGTGGTGTTAATAACTCCCACAAAAAATCTCAAGTCCATAACATCCCCGGAAGCCATCCTTAACCCACCCCTAGAATTGATTATTTTTGAAAAAATAGTTAGAGGCGTTATGCCCCGCTGGAAAATTGGTTACTTGTTAAGAATGGTGTTAATAACTACCTAACACGAAAAATCTCAAGTCCATAACATCCTTGGAAGCCAGCCTTAACCCACCCCCCACAATTGATTATTTTTGAAAAAATAGTTAGAACGGTTATGCTCCGCTGGCAATTTGGTTACTTGTTAAGAGTGGTGTTAAGAATTACCATAAAAAATCTCAAGTCCACAGCATCCCCGGAAGCCACCCTTAACTCACCCCCTAGAATTGATTATTTTTGAAAAAATAGTTAGAGGCGTTATGCCCCGCTGGAAATTTGGTTACTTGTTAAGAGTGGTGTTAAGAACTACCACAAAAAATCTCAAGTCCATAACATCCCTGGAAGCCACCCTTAACCCACCCCCCACAATTGATTATTTTTGAAAAAATAGTTAGAGGCGTTATGCCCCTCTGGAAATTTGTTTATTTGTTAAGAGTGGTGTTAATAACTACCACAAAAAATCTCAAGTCCCTAAGATCCCCGGAAGCCACTCCTAACACAAGCCCTAGAATTGATTATTTTTGAAAAAATAGTTAGAAGCGTTATGCCCCGCTGGCAATTTGGTTACTTGTTAAGAGTGGTGTTAATAACTACCACAAAAAATCTCAACTCCATAACATCCCCGGAAGCCATCCTTAACCCACCCCTAGAATTAATTATTTTTGAAAAAATTGTTAGAGGCGTTATGCCCCGCTGGAAATTTGGTTACTTGTTAAGAGTGGTGTTAAAAATTACCACAAGAAATCTCAAGTCCATAACATCCCCGGAAGCCACAATTAACTCAACCCCTAAAATTGATTATTTTTGAAAAAATAGTTAGAAGCGTTATGCCCCGCTGGAAATTTGGTTACTTGTTAAGAGTGGTGTTAATAACTACCACAAAAAATCTCAAGTCCATAACATCCCCGGAAGCCACCCTTAACCCACCCCCCAGAATTGATTATTTTTGAAAAAATAGGTAGAAGCGTTATACCCCGCTGGAAATTTGGTTACTTGTTAAGAGTGGTGTTAATAACTACCACAAAAAATCTCAAGTCCATAACATCCCCGGTAGCCACCCTTAATTCACCCCCTAGAATTGATTATTTTTGAAAAAATTGTTGGAGGCGTTATGCCCCGCTGGAAATTTGGTTACTTGTTAAGAGTGGTGTTAATAACTACCACAAAAAATCTCAAGTCCATAACATCCGCGGAAGCCACCCTTAACCCACCCCTAGGATTGATTATTTTTGGAAAAATAGTTAGAGGCGTTATGCCCCGCTGGAAATTTGGTTACTTGTTAAGAGTGGTGTTAATAACTACCACAACAAATCTCAAGTCCATAACATCCCCGGAAGCCACCCCTAACACACTTCCTAGAATTGATTATTTTTGAAAAAAATAGTTAGAAGCGTTATGCCCCGCTGGCAATTTGTTTATTTGTTAAGAGTGGTGTTAATAACTACCACAAAAAGCTCAAGTCCATAACATCCCCGGAAGCCACCCTTAACCCACCCCCTAGAATTGATTATTTTTGAAAAAATAGTTAGAGGCGTTATGCCCGCTGGAAATTTGGTTACTTGTTAAGAGTGGTGTTAATAACTACCACAAAAAATCTCAAGTCCATAACATCCCCGGAAGCCACCCTAAACCCACCCCCTACAATTAATTATTTTTGAAAAAATAGTTAGAGGTGTTATGCCCCGCTGGAAATTTGGTTACTTGTTAAGAGTGGTGTTAAGAACTACCACAAAAAATCTCAAGTCCATAACATCCGCGGAAGCCACTCTTAACCCACCCCTAGGATTGATTATTTTTGGAAAAATAGTTAGAGGCGTTATGCCCCGCTGGAAATTTGGTTACTTGTTAAGAGTGGTGTTAATAACTACCACAACAAATCTCAAGTCCATAACATCCCCGGAAGCCACCCCTAACACACTTCCTAGAATTGATTATTTTTGAAAAAAATAGTTAGAAGCGTTATGCCCCGCTGGCAATTTGTTTATTTGTTAAGAGTGGTGTTAATAACTACCACAAAAAGCTCAAGTCCATAACATCCCCGGAAGCCACCCTTAACCCACCCCCTAGAATTGATTATTTTTGAAAAAATAGTTAGAGGCGTTATGCCGCGCTGGAAATTTGTTTATTTGTTAGGAGTGGTGTTAATAACTACCACAAAAAATCTCAAGTCCATAACATCTGTCGAAAATCAAAACAATAGAAAATGAATTCCCTTATAAATATTGAAATTGTCCACATACATAAACGAATTCCCTTATAAATTATAAATATTGAAATTGTCCACATACATAAACGAATTCCCTTATAAATACTAAATATTGAAATTATACACATACATATATAAAATTAAGTCTCTGTAAATAAAATTGAAATGTACAAAAAAAACATTGAAATCTGTAACAATAGAAATTGAATTTGAGAAAAAAAATGCATCTGCCAACATGTAAATATTTTACTGTTAAATTCTTTAATTGTTTAAAATAAAGCAGTTCACGAACGAAGTTAAAATCGATGGACGTGTTTTTTATTTATCGTGAATTTTGTTCCCAAATTAATTGCCGGGATTTCTTTAAAGTTATTATTTTTCTTATGGTGCCGAAACCCGGGAATAATATATCGTAAACGTTTAATTGATTGGGATAAATCGAATTTATAATGGAAATATCGACACGTGCAGTTTACCGCGGTCAAATTACGAAACTCGTGAACTCAATAGAAATCGCTTTGCAAAAATGTACGGTTAACGCTGCAAGTGATATGGACTTTTTAATGAACTGTGATGAGGAACTTAATGTGCTTTTAGATCGTTTGAGTGCCGCTTATGATAGTTTAGGAAAAGCGAACGCCGCCGCGAAATCTGTTATCAAGGCCGAAGATTTTGATAAAGAAGCGGAATCGGTAGCGGAATATGATAACAAGGCAATTACTGCTATGGCTCTTCTAAAACAACGTTTAAAGAATATAAAATACTTTCAAGAAAGAATGAGCCCCACCACCATATCAACTGCCACACCGTTATCCCCTTTAGCGCCGAAATCTAGTGTCTTGCATTTACAGAAATTGCAACTTAGGAAATTTTCAGGTAATTTTAAAGGCTGGATCCCGTTCTGGGAACAATTTCGCTCACTCGTACACGAAAATTGCGCCCTATCTGCAATTGATAAATTCAGTTACTTGGAGACGGCATTGATTGGAAAAGCAGCGGAAACCATTGCCGGTTTCACCCCTTCAGACGCCAGTTATAACAGTGCCATAGAATTGTTAAAGGAGGAGTATGGAAATACTGAGAAAATCATTGATTATACCATGCAGCAATTATTAGCTATACAATGCATTTCGAGTAGGTCCGACACGAATTCTTTAAGACAGCTCTGCAATACCGTGAGATCTGCCACGAGGTCAATAGAGCATCTTGGGGTGCCGACATCGACGTATTTCGTTATGCTAAAAGGAGTTTTGTTGCGCACTCTTCCGAAGGAACTCAGGGTTGACTTTCATAGGTATTGTGAAGATTATTTGAAATCGGATGGAAATATGGCAGGCGACATGGGCGATGACGGTGATTCTGTGAAAACCGTTTCCTCTTCTTCAGCCCAAATTAACGACAAACAGGTGAATTTCCTACTTAAGTTTTTGAAAAGAGAAGTGGAATCGTTGGAAAAGGCGCTTGATGTCAAAACCCGTACCAGTAACGGGACCGAGGTACGTCATAAATCACAGAGAACGGCTGTTGGATTATGTGTTAGAACCAATGAGAACTGCTGTTTTATTTGCAAATCTTGCAACCATGGAACGAAAGAGTGTGATAGCGCCAAGACTCTTATGGAGAAAAAATCAATATTGCAAAAGGATGGTCGTTGCTTCAAATGTTGTAAACGTGGACACAGTGCAAAATTTTGTAAAGTGAGCATAGTTTGTAGGAAATGCAACGGTCGTCATGCTAGTTGTGTTTGTGATCCTTCATTTAAAGGATCCGTTATGAAGTTTAAGAACCCAGTTATAGATAATGTGATTAAAAATAAAATTGAGAAAAATTCAACTGGGCAAAATCTGTCCATTTATATTCTGGTGCGTCAAAAACGAGCGATGTTTTATTGCAGACAGCGTGTGTGTATGCTACTACAGGAAGGCATGACAAAAATCGATCATGTTTTACTCGTATCGTTATCGATGGAGGTAGTCAAATGTCCTTTATAAAAAGGAGTGTAGCAAGAGCTCTTGATTTACCAGTTATAGACACGAAAAAATTGAGTGTGTTGCCTTTCGGAAGTGAGACACAAAGTGCAGCTAAAGAATATAATTGTGTGCAATTCACTCTTCATAGCCAATGGAGTAATGATGCTATAACCATTGATGCTGTTGAAGTTCCTGAAATCTGTGTCGATACCCTTTCCTCACCGTGCGATATACAGTTGTGTGAACTAATTTGTGATTTAAATCTCGCGGACAAAAACATAAACAGTGTGACAGCCCCCGGTATTAGTGTTTTGATCGGTGCGGATAGATATTGGTCGGTTGTCACGGGTAAATTTAGAAGAATATCGGAAGATTTAACAGCTGTTAAAACTATTTTTGGATGCACTCTTCAAGGTCCGGTCGCAAGTGGACATGTGCCTAAAAGGAATGGTGAGGAAATGGTGTTAAGTGTGTGCGCTTGCATAGATGTTGAACGTTTCTGGCAGCTAGAGTCTATTGGAATTTTACCAGAATCAGTGGCAGAAAATGGACGAAAAATCAGTGAATTTGTTCATCTATCAAACGATCGCTTTATGGCGCAGATTCCGTGGAAGGTTTCGCAGTTAAAGTATCTAAAAGATAATTATAATGTTGCTCTTATTCGATTAAAGACTTTGGTGCGAAATTTAATTAAAACGGGAAAGTTGTTCGATTATGATACCGCGATACACGAAATGGTTTCTAATAACTTTGCTGAAAGGGCTATTGACGGCGGCAGCCCCCAACGTAAATTTTATCTACCGCATAGAGGTGTTTATCGTGAAGATAAGGAAACCACGAAATTACGTATAGTATTTGATGCCTCGTCACACGCATTGGACGCGTTATCATTAAATGACTGCATAGACGTTGGTGGTAATTTTTTACCTGAAATATTGTCCGTGATTTTGAATTTTCGTTGTGGAAAGATTGGCATTACGGCCGACATTGAAAAAGCATTTTTGCAAATTTCTCTGCATGATAACGATCGGGATAGTCATCGCTTCTTATGGTTTAAAGATAAGTTGAATTCTGAAGATGTGTCTCTCTTGGATATTGTGCCTTATAGGATGACTAGAGTGACATTTGGAGTTGTGTGCAGTCCGGCTTTGTTAGGAGCTGCGATTCAAAAGGTGTTAGAAATGGCGAGCAAATCTTTTCCCGACACATACGAAAAACTAAAAGGTAATTTTTATATGGACGATTTAGTGGTAAGCTGTGATTGCCTTGATGAAGCGAAGAGACTATGTAGCGAAACCAACACATTGATGAAGAGTGTAAGCATGAACCTTCGGAAATGGCGTTCTAATTCTGCTGAGATTCAGAAATTTATGGATCCTGCGAATCCTGTTCATCATATTCAAAAGGTTCTGGGATTGCAGTGGTGTTTAGTGACTGATGAGCTGCTAGTCGACTTGCATTCTATTGTCAAGGAGTTTACATTACAAGATTCTTTCACAACAAAAAGGAAAGTTTTAGGAATAATTTCAAAGATTTATGATCCCCTTGGTATTCTAGGTCCATGGACAGTTAAGTTAAAAATTATTTTCCAGCAAACTTGGATTAAATCTTTATCTTGGGATGATAACTTGCCTAGCGATTTAATGAAGATGTGGAGACAAAGCGGTCTTGAAATTGAAAGTCTTCAAAGTTTAGCGATCCCGAGATGTTGTATGCCTGATTTTGAAGTCCCTGCAAGGGAAATTCATGTGTTCGCTGATGCTAGTAAACAAGCCTATGGTGCGGTGGCATATTTGCGGGTTTTATCGGCAGACGGCAAGGTTCATCTTAGTTTTATTTGCGCGAAGAATCGAATTGCTCCTTTGAAGAAGAAAAAAGCCGCTAATCAAATAGAACATCAGCTCACCTTACCTAAACTAGAACTAACGGCAGCGTTGTTAGCGGTGCGATTGCTAACATACCTTAGAGAGAATGTGAGGATGAAAATAGATCGAGAGTTCTTATGGTCGGACTCTCAAATTACATTGCACTGGATCATGGGCACACAAAGACGTTGGACTCCGTATGTGGAATGCAGAGTACGAGAAATACGATTGAAATCAGATATAAGAAGCTGGAACCATTGCGCTGGCAGCAGGAACCCTGCGGATTATTTGACGAGAGGTGTCAGTCCAAAGGAATTAACGGAATGTACAAGTTGGACACGTGGTCCGGACTGGTTGTTGCCAAATGATATTATATTTAGTAGTTCCATCTTGAATGAGAATGAGGCAACTATCTCTCTCTCTCAATTTCAACAGAAAGATGCTCACAAATCGGAACAAAAGAGGCATTGGAATCGATTCTACAAGCAGAAAACTTTAGTTCTTGGATACGATTACTTCGAGTTACAGCATATGTTCTGCGAGCTGTGGATCTTTTCAAAAGAAGAAATGCTTCATCAGGATTTTCATTACAAGCGTGTGATATCGAACTAGCTGAAAATTACTGGTTACAGCAAACGCAAAATCATTACTTTTCAACTGAAATTGCTGCTTTGAAGCGAGCAGAAGGTATATCGTTACAATCAAGCATTCTAACATTAAATCCATTTTTAGATAACCAAACAAAGATTTTAAGGGTTGGTAGTCGTTTACCACAATTATCTGAGAATGAGAATAGTATCCATCCAATTATTTTACCTAAGTCCAGTCATATTTCAAAACTAATAGTACTGTAAACTCACGATAAAATGTTTCATGCGGGTTGTAACTGTAAAATGTTTCATGCGGGTTGTAAAGGCCATAAGGACTAACATTACAAAAATCAAATTGGAGAACGGGGATTCAAAAGGAAAGGTGGCTCGGACGGTTCGACCGCCGTGAGGGTATCGCGAAAGCTGCTCATCTCCGTTGCACCGGCTGCGGCACGACGTGCAAAGCTCAAACTAGCTCGCCGGATTTGGGGGGGTACGTGGTGTCAAGAGATGAGCAGAGTTGACAGTTAAACTGAACAACAAACTCGTGCCTTTAACAGAAAAACTATATAGGGCGATAAGGGGATGGAACTACGTCCAGGGCCGACGAGAGGGGCAAACGGGGAAGAAAAGAGAGAATTAGAAGGGTGGTCGCTGGTCACCAAGTCATCCTTAGGGCTACCTTATATCAAACATTGAAGAAAAATTTTTAGGAGTGGGCAGCACTTACCTTGGGTGGGCATCCTTTGTTCCTGGGGGCCACACCGACAGGAGGGTGTTGTTACTCCATGATTTAGAGTTTATTCGATTTCTTTTGTTATTTTGTCACAGATTTTATATTAAGTATTTAGGTGATTGTTTTATTTTAGCTCTGATTTATACTAGTTAATTTGTTATTTGGCACAGATTTTGTGTCAATTATTTATGTTGTTTGTTATAGATTTTGTGTTAAGTATTATTGTTTTATTTTAACTCTTATTTATACTAGATACTTCGTTATTAGTTACAGATTTTATATTAATTATTTCAGGTATTGTTTTATTTTAAGTCGTATTTATACTATTCATTTTGTTATTGGTTGCAGATTTTATATTAACTATTTAGGTTCTTGTGTCATTTTAAATTTTATTTATACTATTTATCTTGTTGTTTTTATTTCATATTTTGGTCATCCCGTTTCCCTACCACATCGGTAAAACTAACAGTTGGTCGGCGGCCGACATTAAGCTATTCCTTGTGAAATTTCGCCCAAACCAAACTTGTCCCGTCCAAACTCCAACCGGACGTAAACACTATATCCCTTTTAAAATTGATGACTCTGCCCCCAATATTAATTCATTAAACTATTACAAGGCAACTGTCAGATATAATAACCAATATACTAATAAATCTAATCTTCCCCCTTTTGTATATTATTTTATTATGGTCTATTTCACCTGATATCTATTATTATGTATTGTATTAATTTCGATACAATTTTCCCGCTTATAAATTCAAGTCAATTCAATTCAATTTCTTATTATCCGTTTCAACAAATATTTTTTTTTTCTTTTTGCACGTGTATAAATTCAGCCAATACAATTCAATTTGTCAGTAACCATATTATTATTGTTGATTTTAGGCGATATGTAAATTTTTATTATTGATTATTGATTAATAATAGTGAATGTTCAATGCAAATCAAAAAAAAAATGCAGCGATTTGCACTGTAAAAAAAAAATAGGAATAAAACGTGGTGGTTGACATTCAAATTTGATTAAGTTTATTTCAAAAATAATATAATTCGTAGCTTATGCCTCTTATAAATAAATAAAAATAATTAGTACTGGTTTAATAAAAAAAAACAAATTTGCGGATAGCACCAAACAAAATATTCAAATAAAAAATATTAATTGAAAATATACTAGTAAATTATTGGTGTATCTTATCACACCACTAATGAAGCCAATGTTTTCGTCGCAGAATTTTCTAAGAAAAATTTGAAGAGTCCCACGTTGCTTGCATGCAGACTTGTTGGAAAAACGAGCAGACAATTCTCAGCTACTTGCATGTATCTCAGAGAACACTGTCACGTTGCAAAAATAAAAAAGGTGCTGAATGCAAGTTGTGCCCGGCTTTTATAGTCCAAAATCAACGGTTCTTTGCTTAAACTTGATGAAAACTGCATTAACCTTACTGACAAATTATTTGTTTTCTCCAAGCATTTGCCGATAATGAGAAAGCAATTAATCATAATATATGTTAAAAATTCATGCGCATTTTTTCATACTACATTTACATCAAATACCCTAATATTTTTAAAATCCAGTCTAATTGGATATTTCTCATACAAAAATGGCGAAGGGCATTTTTCACTGCATTCCGACATGAATTTTCTAAATTTTACAGCTGTCTCGCTTTAATTATGATTTTGATGTTTCTCTTTCCCTCTTATTTATTTTATGTAAATATGTATTTATCTAAATATCTTTTTCAGCATAAAATATTTCGTCATTCTGGCACTGCCGTTGAATTCGCCGTAAAATTCTACATCAGTTTGATGTATCATAGTACGCATATGTATGAAGTTTGACGTTTCGCGCCGGCTAATGTTTTTCGCGAATTCGCGCGCGTGTGTTTCGCGGTGTTTTCTATAAGGTGCAAGTTTTATTCAGGTAAGTATACTACTGACATATATTCAGTGTTTTGTGTAGTTCATTATATCTATGGTGCATGAAAATTTCAATTGTTTTTTGTTTTATACTAAACTTGGTGTATCTATGAAAGCGAGGTTATGTCGTTTGCTTTTTAGCTAATTTTACCTGATATTCGGTTTTAATTGCGTTTCCGTTTCAGGTAAACTATAATTTTAGTGTGCAGTTTATATTTATTTGCGAATAATATGTAATTCATGTGATTCGTGTAAAATTTTAGGTTTGTTTACATTTCCTTGTATATGTTGTTGCCTTGTCTGTCATCTTGTTTTCCATGTTGTGACATTTTTTTGGTTTAAATTTTATATTACTATTAATTCATGTTTAATTTTGTGTATTTGTATCATATGCTTTATTCCAAATAGTTAATTCTAATAGTTAACTCAGGTTCTAATGGTTAATTCATTGATTTTAATTTCAGGCGGCTGTGTATGAAGTCTTCAATTCTCCAGGTAAGTATGTTTGCTTGACATTGTATTAATTTTATATTCATTTTCCTTTATTTTAGGTACTTATAGAACATCAGGTGAGTATTATTGTATCATTATATTTGCGTTGATTCTTTTATTAATTCTTTCTCTTTTTAGGTTTGTAGTTTAAGTTTAAGTTTAAGATTAATTAAGTTATATTTAAGTAGTTTAAGTTAATACTTTAAGTTTCATTTTAATAAATATGTATATATTGTATATAATTTTGTACTTTTTGTTATTGTGCCGTTTTTGGTGAAGTTTTGTTTTTCAGATGATTTCCTTGTTCTTTTTATTATTTTAGGAAACTCGTTTGCTTGGGATTGAACATTCTCCCGCCTGTTGAACGGATACGTTCAAGATATCCTTGTTCTTTCCAATGCCGCGCTTATGATGGTGATGAAAGATGATCCTACCGTCGGCTTTCACTTGTAGGCGAACTTGAAATCTGTCGGGTAAGCTGATGGTTGACTCTTTCTTCTTCGTAGCTCGTACCTTATCGAATTTAATCCGGTCGATCACTGCTTTCGGAAGGTATAAATCCTCTCCTTCCCTTGTCACAAATCGTTGGAAGCAATTGTTTGCTCTCATTTTTAGCTCCGCCAGGGTTTTTGTTGGTCTCAGCAAATGTAGATGGTGCGTCTCGTTCCCATTGATGATAGCTGGTTTTGCTAATTTCGGCACTGGAATCGCAGGTTTCTTCCATTGGTTGACATTGGGACTCGGACCTGGTTGTTGTGCGTCTGAAGCTGGTTCACTGGATACAATATCGTCAGAGAAATCAAAATTAAATTCGCAATCCAAATCCAGAAATGGAGTCCGGGATGAGCTTCCAGATGAATATAAAAAGCTATCCTCCACGGCTGCCAAGTCTTCCTCTGTATAGTCGCAGTTTGACATTTCTGTAATGATCTAATTAGTATAGAAGGATTAGCAGGACAGAGTATAAAGGACAAAAACATAATAGTACGAAACTACATTAAACATGACGACACATATTGTGGTTGCTACTTCATGGCGATGTTAGTTCCTCAGATCCTGTTCGTTCAACAGGTAGACGGCACAGTTTAGCGATTGGACGTTGAAATATGTTGTCGCTCGTCTTTACTTGTGCAATTCTTATGAGACCATCTGGACCAGGAAAAACCCTTTCAATTTTCCCAAGAGGCCATTTAGTTGGAGGCATATTTTCAGATTTGAGAAGCACGATGTCGCCAACTTCCAAGTTGGGTTGCTCTCGCTGCCACCTTGACCTTTGTTGCAATTGGTGTAAGTAGTCCTTCGTCCAAATATGCCAAAAAGATTTTACCATTTGTTGAACGTGCTTCCATCGTTGAGACAGGGATATGTGTTTAGCATCTTCAATTGGTTCTGGAATGGCGTTGATGGCTTCGCCAATCAAGAAATGGCCTGGAGTCAAAACGAACGTGTCCTCAGGGTCATTTCGCACACAATAGAGCGGGCGAGAATTTAAACAGGCCTCTATTTGAGTAAGGACTGTGTTGTATTCCTCGAACGTGCAGGCTGATTTTCCTATGGCTCGTCGTAAGTGGTGTTTAATGGACTTTACCCCTGCTTCCCAGAGTCCTCCAAAATGTGGGGCAGCTGGTGGGTTGAAATGCCATGTTATTCCCATAGATGCGACGAAATGTGCTGCTTCTGGTGTTGCTTCCCTGATTGCTTGTTTCAGTTCCTTGTCGAGCACGGCTTGGGCTCCGATGAAGTTAGTGCCACAATCTGAATAGATATTCCTGCATAGTCCTCGTCTAGCCACGAATCTTTTTAATGCAGCTATAAATGCCGTGGTTGATAGATCGGACACTAATTCTATGTGAATCGCCCTTGTTGCTAGGCACACAATAACGCAAATATACGCTTTTTGCAGTTTGGCGTTACGGATGGTCGATGATTTGATGATAATTGGACCTGCATAGTCAATGCCGATGTTGGTAAAGGGTCTACTCGGGGTGACTCTGGGTGTGGGTAAATTTCCCATTAATTGTGTTGCAGTTTCACCACGTAGCCTTGCGCATGTGAAGCACTTATGTATCCTGCTGGTAATACACCTTCTTGCATCCAGGATCCAATATTTTTCCCGACTTGTGTTTAACACCAAAGATGTTCCTCCATGTAGAGTATCTAGATGTATTTTGTCGATTATTAGATGGGTCACTGGATGATCCTGGGGCAAAATAATGGGATGTTTTTTGTTATATGTCATTGTAGCATTGTGCAACCTTCCGCCTACTCTTAGTAGTCCATTAGTGTCAAGGAAGGGAGTTAATTTCAGAAGACGACTGTTGCGTGATACTGTTCCATGTTTAATCATGGTGCTGTGTTTATTTGGGAAACTGGTTAATTGGACGAGTCGTAGAATTGTGATTTCTGCATCTTGTAATTCCATGGCAGTTAAGTATGTTAGGCGTTTGTCTTTAGGGTGCTTGCAATTATGTTTAAATCTTAGTATGATAGCGATGATACGTGTGAGTCGAGTGATGGAGGAGTATCGTAGTAAAATGTTATCTTTCAGATGAGTTAAAAAACTGGTCACGGCAGGCCTTCTTGCTTCCAATTCAGTTTGCTCCGTAACAGCTATATGTTTAGGCCATTGGGTTTCCTTGCTTGTTAGCCAACTTGGACCATGCCACCACAAAGTGTTGTTTATTAATGATGACGCAGATAAACCTCTCGAGGCTAAATCGGCGGGATTATCCTTAGAAGAAATATGTTGCCATTGGTCATAGCGAATAACCTCTTGAACCTCTACTACTCGGTTAGCGACATATGTTTTCCACCTGGACGGATGTTCTTTTACCCACTGAAGTGTTATTGTGGAATCCGTCCAGGCAAATGTTGGAATGTCGGGTAATTGCATGTCCTGCCTGATGCTTTTTATCAACCTAGCCAAAATCGCGGCGCCATTCAATTCCAAACGAGGGATTGTGGTAGGCTTTGTAGGAGACACCCTTGTTTTAGATGTGAGCAGTGTTGAAGTAATTTCCCCATTATCCTTTTCAACTCTCAGGTATAAAGCTGCTGCATATGCTCTTGGCGAGGCATCACAGAATCCATGCAATTGCATATTGGAACCGGTTGAATAATGAACCCATCTTGGAATCCGCAGTAATTCCAAAGTCTGCAGCTCGCGCTTAAAGTTATGCCACTGGGTTTCTATTTGCTTGGATACCTGTTGATCCCAAACGCAACCAGTGAGCCATAACGTTTGCATTAGAATCTTTGCTGTTATTATGACTGGTGACAGCCACCCAAGGGGGTCATATAAAGATGCGATGTCTGATAATATGTTACGTCTGGTTGTGTTGGTGTGTTCACATAATGGTGTTATACTGAAGGTGAAATGATCCGAAGCAGGATGCCACCGTATGCCGAGTGTTTTTACGGATGTATTAGTATCAAAAGTTAATGTAGGCTTCAGTTCCCGATATTCTGGAGGCAAATGTTCCAACAATGATGGTTCATTACTTGCCCACTTTCGCAGAGTGAAGCCGGCTGAACTTGTCATTTTGATTAGTTCTTGTTGCAAAAGTTTAGCATCCTTGGTAGTGTCAGCTCCTGTCAATACATCATCAACGTAAAAGTTATGATAGATAGCTTGTGATGCTAGTGGCCAGGTTTCTTTTTCATCTTCTGCTAACTGTTGCAATGTGCGAATGGCTAAGAAAGGTGCACAAGCCATGCCGAAGGTTACGGTCTGCAACTGGTAGTCCTGCTGGAGCTGTGTGTGCGGATTTCGCCAAATTATGCGTTGGAATGGTTGATGTTTTGGGTGGACCTCAATCATCCGATACATCTTTTCTATGTCCGCGTTCATTGCGACTTTGTACTTCCTCCAGTTGAGTAAAGTTGCGCAGAGCTTAGGTTGGATGGTTGGTCCTGTTAAAAGTTGTTCATTAAGGGACCTTCCATTCGTTGTCTTGGCAGATGCATCAAAGACTACGCGCAGCTTAGTGGTACTGCTGTCTTTGAATACTGCGTGGTGTGGTATGTAGTATTGCTCCTCCTCTTTGCTAGGTGGATTGACTGCTTTCATATGACCAAGGGTAATGTACTCATCGAGACATTTTTTGTAGTCATCTTCGAGCTGCGGCCTTTTAATAAATTGTCGTTCTAATGCGTTAAATCTGGTGAAAGCTTGTGATCTGGAGTCTCCCAATGCTGGCATGCGGTTGTTGACAAATGGAAGTTCTACCTGATATCTTCCATTAGGTTTGCGTATATATGTGCAGTTATAAATTTGTTGACATAGTTCATCTTCCTTGCTGAGGATTGGTTTAGTTGCTACTTCTTCCATCTCCCAGAAACGTTTTAGTTCTTCGTTAAGATTAATGTCATTAGTTTGGATGGTAAATGCGGATGTTTGACTTGTAGGGGTTGCTTTGGTTGATCCTATAATGATCCAACCGAACATTGTGTTGACAGCTACCAGGCTTGTGTTGCGCTGACGGCGGATACCGTTCCGTAAAATTTTTGCATATATTTGTGCTCCTAATAAAGCATCGATGTTGCCTGGTTGCCAAAAGGTTGGATCTGCTAAATTTAGATCCTTGAGATGCTCCCATTCCTCCTTTTGTATTGGCTTAGTTGGGCGGGAGACCGTAATCCCGTCAAGAACTAAGAAGTCCTCTGTGACTGTGGTCTTCTTGGGCGTCCGTGGTTGCAGTGTCAGGTTGATTTGGTTATAAGCTGTACCTGCAGGGCTTGTGTTTATACCGATAATTGATACCTTTGTATTGAAGATCTTGGCGCCTAGTCGTTTACATGCAGCAGATGTAATAAAAGATGACTCGGACCCAGGGTCGACGAGGCATCGCAGTGTTTGTTGTCCCCCATGTTCAGTGCGAGCAACTACCAAAGCAGTTGATAGTAGTGCCTGTTGATTCTTCAGAGCGAGAAAGGTTTTGACGGAGTTTGTTCCTTCAGCACCGTCGGCTGAGAATAGTTGTGTTGTTGTAGGAGAATGGCTTGGGATGTTGTCTCCTACTTGCGTGTGTGATTCATTGGATCCAGATGATCCGGCCTTTTCCTTCTTGAGGTCTGCATGTAACGATGTGTGGTGTCTTGAATTGCATTTGCGACACCTGTATTTGCTGCTGCATTCACTAGCCATGTGATGGCTTGAAAGACAATTCAAACATCTTCCAGTGGATTGTATCAGTTTCCGTTTGGCTGCGGTGTCCATTGTTTGGTATTTTTGCATGTGGAAATGAAGTGGTGAGCATGACAAGCTGGACAAGAATTTTGATTCCGTGTATGATGAATATGTGTGCTCCGTGTTGATGCAACCGAGCTTGGTTGCGCTGCAGGTTTGGTAACAAGCACGTCGGCGATGGACTCTAATATCCTTAATCGGGTATTCAAAAAAGTTTGGAACTGTGCTAAGCTGGGTAAGGTTTGGCTTGCTCCTTGTTCTTCCTCCCATAATTTCAATGTTATGAAAGGCAACCTCTGCACAATTAAATAAATTAGAATGGCATCCCAGGAACTCGTATCAACATGCAAACTCTTCAATTGCTGAAGACATTCTGATGTTGTGTTAATCAACGTCTTTATCCCCTTTGTAGTCTCTGTTGTTAGTTTCGGAATGTTCATAAACGTCTTTAACTGGTGATTGACTAAAATGCGTTTATTTTCATAACGCTCCTTTAGCTTTGTCCAAGCAGGCCCGTAATCCTCGTTCGTAGTTGGTACGTGTCTTAGCAAAGCTTCTGCTTCACCAGTTAAACATTCTTTTAAGTAATGCAATTTTTGCACCGGATATAACTTGGAGCTACTATGAACCAATGACACGAATATATCGTGGAATGAATGCCATCGGTCATAGTCTCCATTAAACTTTGGCAAACTAATTCGGGGTAATTGAATGTCATGCTGTGATACAGTTGGTGCTGTAGCTGGAACGTTGGAAGGAGTTGGTATTGAGATTGCTTGCTGCTTCTCTAGACCATCCATTAGATCTCCCAAATACTCAAAATATTTGGCTTACGCATCTGCAAATTTATCCAAGTCAAAATACCCATCAGAAGCTCTCGTGGATTCGTGAGCTGTCGCGGCGTCTAACAGGAGGTCATTTTTTTCGAATTTTTCCCAAATTGCTTGTAAACCAGCGATCCTAGATTTGTAGTATCCTAAATTCCTTTTTGCTAAGGCTGTTTTTTTGGCAGTCTGTATAAATTTATCTAACCGCTTTCTCAATCGCTCTTGTGCGCGGCATAATTGTGCTACTGTCTGCATTGTCGTAGCTTATATGTAAGCTACTTGTATCCAAAATAAATCAACGAAACTTGAATGTGCCACCACGTATTTCCTGGATGGAACCACCAAATGTTCAATGCAAATCAAAAAAAAATGCAGCGATTTGCACTGTAAAAAAAAATAGGAATAAAACGTGGTGGTTGACATTCAAATTTGATTAAGTTTATTTCAAAAATAATATAATTCGTAGCTTATGCCTCTTATAAATAAATAAAAATAATTAGTACTGGTTTAATAAAAAAAAACAAATTTGCGGATAGCACCAAACAAAATATTCAAATAAAAAATATTAATTGAAAATATACTAGTAAATTATTGGTGTATCTTATCACACCACTAATGAAGCCAATGTTTTCGTCGCAGAATTTTCTAAGAAAAATTTGAAGAGTCCCACGTTGCTTGCATGCAGACTTGTTGGAAAAACGAGCAGACAATTCTCAGCTACTTGCATGTATCTCAGAGAACACTGTCACGTTGCAAAAATAAAAAAGGTGCTGAATGCAAGTTGTGCCCGGCTTTTATAGTCCAAAATCAACGGTTCTTTGCTTAAACTTGATGAAAACTGCATTAACCTTACTGACAAATTATTTGTTTTCTCCAAGCATTTGCCGATAATGAGAAAGCAATTAATCATAATATATGTTAAAAATTCATGCGCATTTTTTCATACTACATTTACATCAAATACCCTAATATTTTTAAAATCCAGTCTAATTGGATATTTCTCATACAAAAATGGCGAAGGGCATTTTTCACTGCATTCCGACATGAATTTTCTAAATTTTACAGCTGTCTCGCTTTAATTATGATTTTGATGTTTCTCTTTCCCTCTTATTTATTTTATGTAAATATGTATTTATCTAAATATCTTTTTCAGCATAAAATATTTCGTCATTCTGGCACTGCCGTTGAATTCGCCGTAAAATTCTACATCAGTTTGATGTATCATAGTACGCATATGTATGAAGTTTGACGTTTCGTATTTGTATCATATGCTTTATTCCAAATAGTTAATTCTAATAGTTAACTCAGGTTCTAATGGTTAATTCATTGATTTTAATTTCAGGCGGCTGTGTATGAAGTCTTCAATTCTCCAGGTAAGTATGTTTGCTTGACATTGTATTAATTTTATATTCATTTTCCTTTATTTTAGGTACTTATAGAACATCAGGTGAGTATTATTGTATCATTATATTTGCGTTGATTCTTTTATTAATTCTTTCTCTTTTTAGGTTTGTAGTTTAAGTTTAAGTTTAAGATTAATTAAGTTATATTTAAGTAGTTTAAGTTAATACTTTAAGTTTCATTTTAATAAATATGTATATATTGTATATAATTTTGTACTTTTTGTTATTGTGCCGTTTTTGGTGAAGTTTTGTTTTTCAGATGATTTCCTTGTTCTTTTTATTATTTTAGGAAACTCGTTTGCTTGGGATTGAACAGTGAAAAAAACGCTTATTTACTTTTAATATGTATTCAATCTGTATAACGCTATTTTCCAGCTACAATTTTCCCGTTTATAGATTCAAGTCAATTCAATTCAATTCCTCATTATCCGTTTCAACAAATATTTTTTTTTCTTTTTTTGCACGTATATAAATTCAAGCCAATACAATTCAATTTGTCACTAACCATTTTATTATTGTTGATTTTAGGCGATATTGTAAATTTTTATTATTGATTATTGATTAATATGTATAACGCTAGTTTCCACTCACTACCGATTTTCTGATTAGCCAAGAGGCCAGACAAAACTTGGAAGAATCTTTCTTGCACTTAAACAAGATTCACAAAAGAAAACACTGAAGCTTGAAGCATTTGATTCTTTTTTTTTTCACTAGGTATAGAGAAATTTATTGATTTACTTAATCACTGCTTGCGCACAATAGAATTCACTTTATCCTTTGCACAGCTAGTTTAACTCCTTCTCACTCATATTTACTCGAGACTCCCTTCAACGATAATTAATTCGGAAAAACTCCAAAAAGAAAACCTTTTTCTACAAGGCAAAAGAGAACTTTTTTAAAAAAAAAATTTTTTTCTCGACTCGCTCAAAAATTCCTACCGACCGCCTCTTTTCCGATCCAAAGTCCCTTTTTTTCATCGCTCCACTTGGGCAAAATCCATCGATGCTCCGGCGCGATGAGCGGTAAAATTCTTCTTTTTTTGCGTCCTGTGGCTACTTGCGCAGGGGCTTCGGTGAACCATCTGGAATTGCCGCAACGGCACTTTCATTCGATTCTATCTATATAGGGACGGAGTTGGAAAAATTTCTAACTGGCGGCAGAAGAGCTGTTGCCAAATATTTTATTCTGACTTCCATGTGAAGAAAAAAAAATGCGTAGTTGCCAGGTATTTTATTGATTTTTTTATTGTTAATAAATCGGATCCAATTTGACGCTTACGCCGGTATTGTGTTTTGGATGATAAGGTGCGTCAGAGGCCTATGTACTCTAGGGCGACCGTTACAACGCGCGAATTAGAAAAAAACCGATTTTAGGCTGAAAAAAAGAATAATCAAAAACTAAGAATCAAACACAAGAATTGAACTAATACACTTTATTAATAAACGAGTTTTAAGTTTTCAACAGTCCGAACTCAACTGACTACTTATTATTTTCCAAAAAGCTTTCTTGCCATCGAAAAACTGCAAAGTGTTTGTGTTGCAGTTTTTCGATGGGAAAATTAAAATATTCTCTGTTGGGATTTCTCGGAAAACTCGGGTATCGTCTCGTTACCCGAGATTTCCGGTATGCATGCAGCAGACAACGTTATCTTGTCTTTTGCATACATAACCCCTCCTCGGTTTGAGTAAGACTTCTCCTGAAGTCTTTTAGAATTTCTATTTGAATTTTGTCTTTTATGAATTACTTTAATTTGAGTTCTTTTTCCTCTCTTCCAAATTATCAAAATTGCTATACCAGCTATAACAATACAAATAAATGATATGCTTATTACATAAGATACATTTTTGTGAAATTTAAGTTCTTTAATTTCTTCTATATTTTCGAAATGTTTAAATATAATACTATCAAAAGTTAAAGGTTTTATATAAGATTGATTAAAGTTATTGTTAGGATAAAAGTATTTGTCTTGAATGCTTTTTCTTTGATTATAAAAATTTTCTTTATATAGTTTTATGTTACAGTTACAAAAGGAAATGAGATAATTTCCATTCAAAGTTATGTCTCTGTCATCACAATTTTGTAATAGTTTTTCTTTTCCAGCATTTTTTATTAATAAACTTTCTTCATCTAAAATTTCAATTTTTGTGTTATTGTTATACCTAAGCTTACATTGGTTTTGCCAAATACAACTTTTACTAACTTTTAATTCTCTTAGCATTACATTTTCTTGATATTTCAGAACTTTATTTCCAATCTCAACAATATATTCATTATCTTCTTCAATTTCTAAAAATTCTTTATTTGGTAGTGATGAAATCAATTTTAAATCAGTTTTTATAAAATCTTGAGGAATTTTAATTGCTATTATTAAAAGTTCTTTTTTATATGTAATAATGCCTAATTTGATTAATTTAAGCTTATAAAAATCAATACTATACATTTCTATCTCTTCTGCAGTTAAAATACTAGGATGTACAATATTATGCTTTGCTGAAGCTATGTTGTCTTGAATTTGATTAATTTTATTTTCTAAAAATCTTAATTTTAGCATTTGATCAAGGTATAAAGATTTTCTTAAAATTTCATTATTTTCTTTTTTTAATTCTTCTACTGTTTTACTAATTTTTTCTCTATCGTTTTCAACAGCATTTTTCAGTATGTTCATTGAGTCATTAAAATGTTTATTTATCGTAATCTGCTTGTTGATTGTTGTTATTGCATTATGTGTATTTTCATTAGTTGTTTTTAAATGTTCTAAAATTTCCTGTCGGTCTTCGTCATTCATAGTGCCGAAAAGCCATTTTTGTGCAGTGCCCACAATATTTATTAGACCTCTTCTTTTTCTTATCTCTTTCTTCTCATATGTATTCGGTGTTATAGATTTAACTTTAGATTTGATTATGTTTATTTCTGTCTGTATCAAGTTCTTGTTATCTACATCTAATTGTTTTAAGTTACTTTCTATTTGTGTTAGTATATTATGTATTTGTTTGGGATCTATAATATGTAATAATGTAGTTGTCTGATTAACTATTTCAACTTCTCTTAGTTTGATTTGTATATATCCGGTTTCTTCATTGATTGGATTGACCTGTAGTAACCCTTGTACTGTTGCAATCGTCATGAGGAATATTATTATGGTGTTGATTACCTGTGGATTTTTTAAATGGTCTTTTAATATTTGAAACATGAACATTTCTTAGGGGTTTAATTCTATAATAAGGTTCGTCCTTATGCCTAACTCGTTTGTAATTCTTAATTGGTCCTGCTACCCTTTTTTCTATATAACTCTCCCTACTTAAATTCCTTTTATTGATTATACTATTTTTCATTTTATTGATTCTTTCCTGAAGTTTCTCCACTTCTATTTTCTCTTTTGCTTCCCTTGGAGTGCATTTGATTGTCGAGTGATACCGATCGTTATAGTTTCCTATAGCCATCTGTATCTTCATTTCTACTGATAATTCGTTATCCTCAATACCTGTTAGCTTTTCTAAGAGGGTTGAGTGTAACCTTTCAATATCCGAATTTCCCGTATGGTTATTGGGTTTTGTAAGATGTACCTCGATGTTTTCTGTTTTAAGGTATTCTAATAATTGCTCTGCTTTAAACTCATTGTCCATTACTAGTTTATTTGGTTTCCCAAATTTCGCCACATGTTCCATTATTAGGGTCTTTTTTGATCTCCAGTTCCTATCTGTAATGCAGTATGCTGCTGCAAATTTAGTCAGTTTGTCAATTACCGTCACAAAAGCTTGCTTTTTGAAATGGAATATATCTAAATGAATGATGTCATTTTTCCCTTTTGGTGTCTCGGTTATTAAGAATTTAGGTTTGATAGGTTTTCTATCATATTTAATCTGTTGACATTTCTCACAATTATTTATTATTAGTTGGATATGTTCTCTTAATTTTGGAAAGTATATTTTTTCTTTTAAATTGTAGTAACATTCATTTATGCCACTATGCATTGACTCTTTTGCATGATAAATAGATAGCTGTTTATGAAGGTCATCTTCCGTTAATATCTCTGTAGCTCTTCTAGAACTTCTGATAAATTTAATTTTTTTATTTTCTGAAAACATTGATATAAGTATTAGTTGGATTTTATGGTAATCTGTGTCGGATACTTCCGAATAGATTCCTGTATATCCATGTTGTATGCAATGTTTCAGCTTATCTCTTAGCGAATTTTCATTATCTAAAGGATTTATCTCAATAATTTTCCGTTTATGCAAAGTTTTTATTTCCTCACTCGGACTATAAGTTAAAATAATTTGTGTTTTGTATTTGTTAACAATATCGTCCTTTATCCCTATATGGTCTAATCTCTGTTCGTCTACAGAATGTATTGTGCCTGAAATCATCAGATTAGATTCTTCATCGTTATGTTCATTAATTTTTTGTGCAGTTTCTAATCTACTTAGGTAATCGGCTACCTTGTTTTCCTTCCCTTGTAAATATTCGATTTCATAGTTGAATTCTTGTAATTTTAACAACCATCTTTGATGACGTTGTGAAAACTCTTTGCCTTTATATTTGCTATTGAGATATTTAATTGGGACATGATCTGTAATAATTTTGAAGTTATTACCATATAGGTACGGCCTAAAGTAGTTAACAGCGTATACAATTGCAAGGAATTCTTTATCAGTGGTACTGTAATTTTTTTCATGACTGTTTAGGGTTCGGGAAACGTAACAAATAGGATGCCCTTGCTGTGATAAAACTGCTCCTATAGCATGATCACTGGCATCTGTGGTTACTGAAAACGGTTTATCATATTCCGGATATTTTAATATTGGATGCGACGTAATCAAACTTTTGAGATTTTCAAAAGCTGCTATATATTGCGGATCATTTATGTTTATTTTGTTATCCTTCTTTAGATATTTTATCATAGGGTATGCTACTTTAGAGTAGTCCTTTATAAATTTTCTGTAGTACCCTGTAGCTCCTAAAAATCCTTTAAGCTGTTTTTCTGTCTTGGGTATTTTTATTTCCTGAATGGTTTTGATTTTATCTGGATTGGGTTTAATGCCTTCAACTGTTAATACATGGCCTAAAAATTCAGTTTCTTTTTTCAGAAAACTGCATTTGTCTACTTGTATTTTCAAATTGTGCTCTTGGAGCCTACAAAAGATTTTAGTCAGAGATTTTTCGTGCTCTTCTAGAGTGGTTGAAAATATCAAGATATCATCTAGATAGACGACACAAATTTGATTAATATATTCTCTCAATATATCATTCATTAAACGCTGGAATGTAGCCGGGGCATTTTTTAACCCAAACGGCATACGAACATATTCATAGAGACCAGCGGATGTAACAAACGCTGTTTTTTCAATGTCCTTCTCAGCTACCAGTATCTGATGGTACCCTTTTGCTAAGTCCAAGGTACTAAAGTACTGGGCTTTACCAAGCTTGTCTAGGATGCTGTCAATATTTGGTAGGGGATATTTATCATCGATAGTGATTTGGTTTAATCTCCTATAATCTACAACTATCCTATACTTTTGTACACCTGAATTATCTTTCTTTTTGGGTACAATGATAATTGGAGAACTATATTTGCTTCTACTTCTCCTAATTATACCTTGCTTTTCCATCTCATCTATCTGATTTCGTGCTTCAGTTTCATGCTGAGGTGGAATGCGGTACAACTTTGAATTAATTTGTTCGTTTGTGGTGGTTTTTATTTCGTGAACCACTGAACTTGTGCTTGTTAAAGCATCGCCTTCTTTAAATAAAAGTCTGTGAAATTTTTTAATTAATTTTGTGACCATGTCTTTTTCTTGATTGTTTAAGTGATCTAACGAAAGATTTTGAATTCCACTTATTTCTAGAACGTTAACTTCGTCTTGGACGGTTTTCGTTAAGAATGGGAGTCGCACTTTGTTAGTCATAATAATTTCTTGTTTCCCTATACGTATATCAAAAACGTTTTTTTTTATAAAATCCATACCAAGTAAAAGATCGTATGGCTTTTCTAATTGCATTGCAATCCATTTCATTCTAGCCTTTTCAGGGTATTTAAATTCTATTGGACAGAAAGTTGAAACGGTTTTATTAGGTTTACTTATTTCCCCATCAATATAATTAATTGTCGTTGATAAATTATTTAAAATTTGGTACTTAGAGGATGGAAATTTGTTTTGGTTTAATATACTTATTGTTGACCCTGAATCTACAAATGCTAGATATTTATCATTTTGAATTGTTAAAGTTATATAAATTTTATTCTGGTCCGAGGCTAGTTTATAAAAAAAGGTTTATCGATGGTATTTGTTTCTACTTTACTAGCTGCATCTACCTCCATGGGTTCTAGCCGTTGTCTATATTCATTTTGTCTATTACCATAGTTAGTTTGTCTTGTCTGTAGCGTTCTGTTATTGTTATTGAAACTATTATTTTTGTAATTATTATTAAAGTTGTTATTAAAGTTATTATTATTGTTACTATTCCGTCTAAATTGTTGTGAGTCGTTTCGTCTGTATTGCTGTGAATTACTATTAAAATTATAGTTTGACTTAGAAAATCTTTCATTTTGTAGATTATTATTCCTTTTTTCAAAATTTTTATTGTTAATATTATATTTATTAAAATTTTTTACAGTTAAGTTTAAATTTAAATTTCCTTGATCTTGGCCAATAAACTTATTAACTATTTCCCTAATTTCTGATAACCTAACTTTTGTCATAATTTCATATGCTAATGAACCTGAAGCAAATTCCTTTATTCTTTGAATTAACATTCCACCGAATATATCGAGCATAATTACACCGTTGTCGTCAAAGGCTGCAAACTCGGTAATATCTTCCACGATTCGTCTTAATTTATCATCTAAATCTTGTATGCTACTTACTTTTAAAGAATTTATTTCCCTTGTTATGGTAAGTTGGTTTTTAGATGACTTGTAATGCCGCTTTAAACTGGATTTACATTCTTCCCAATTAGCTGGTGGAGTAACTTGTAACAGATTTTTTGCACCTCCTTGAATCTTTTCGTTATAGATGATCTGGAACACCCTATCAGCTTCATCTCCATATTCCGATAACGCTGATGTAACTGAACTGATGAATGAAGGTAGTGTACCTGGATCTCCTTTAAATATCGGCAGATATCGAATATCCTTTTCGATCATTTGCCTCTGGCTTCTGGGCTGCATATTCTGAGCCATGAGTTGAGTTAGAGTGACTAAGCACTGTTCCATAGGATTTTGTTGTGCCATCTCGATGTTTCTTTGGCGATCAAATATATTGCGACGATGTTGTTGCCTTTCAATCTTGAGTTTTTTTTTTCTCTCTCTGGTTTCGTTTCTGCACAAGACACTAAATTACACTTTGCCTTATTTCGTATCCCACTTTATTTGATTGAGAACTTATATTCCTTGTTTTTTTTCTTTATTTTTTTTTTTTTGAAAAACAATACAAAATTTTTGTTATATTATTTATATATATGTATGTATATATTTTTCACAATGTGAACTGAGTGAACTTTGTTTTAAATTTCACTTTCAACGTCACTTTTTTTTATTTTTGTTCGATTTCACTGAATCTCTTTTCTTTTGATAGAGACTCCACCGACTGCGCCAATTAGAAAAAAACCGATTTTAGGCTGAAAAAAAGAATAATCAAAAACTAAGAATCAAACACAAGAATTGAACTAATACACTTTATTAATAAACGAGTTTTAAGTTTTCAACAGTCCGAACTCAACTGACTACTTATTATTTTCCAAAAAGCTTTCTTGCCATCGAAAAACTGCAAAGTGTTTGTGTTGCAGTTTTTCGATGGGAAAATTAAAATATTCTCTGTTGGGATTTCTCGGAAAACTCGGGTATCGTCTCGTTACCCGAGATTTCCGGTATGCATGCAGCAGACAACGTTATCTTGTCTTTTGCATACATAACCCGCGCCACCTAGATGTCGCCAGGGGAGAGGGGGTGCGAAAAAAACAAACGGGGGCCTTGAGGTATCACTAGCCCAACGTGTGGCTCGACTACGCCCTGAGATTAAGGGTCTCATGCTCTACCGACTGAGCTAGCCGGGCAGTACCAAGGTAATGGAAAAGGCCGCTCGCGCGCGCAAACATTGATACATAGGCGTTCGGCATGCCTGCAATTACGTGGCTATTGGCGTTATTTCTAATGGCCGCCATCGTGTACTCTCAGGTATAGATGTTCTGCTCTACCTGGTGTTTTTACTGGCGCATCACAACTTTAAAGACAATCGTCTCGTCCTCGGTCATTTTCGTTCAAGAGTGGGTTACACCATGCGTCCCCTGCTGCTTCAACTACCAGCGGATCCTGGTCCAGCTGGGACGAAGCTAGGTTATCTTATCCTTTTCAAAACAAAATCTTAGGCGGAGGTCTTATAGGGTCGTCAGGACCTGATGAGATTTTATGTCTATATCTATAGCCGTACCTGCGCGGGCAGCGGAGATTGTCGTTAGGTTCTGCCTGTATACTGTTTGCGCACGAGCGCGGTCTCCTCCCTACTGGCAACCTAGGCGTCTCGGTAGTGTCTGTCTATAAACGTGAGTCCCATCTATGTGTAGGGGGGGTTGGCCTGGCAACCCCTGCAGTTACTAACATGAATGCTTGGCTCCAGACAGCCAAGTATAACAAGCAGGTGTACCATCCGCTGGGGAAGCTACCCAAGCGGACCTCGCTGGGTACCCTATTGATAACCGGTTAGGCCGGCGAGATGCCTTATTAGGGCTACTCGGAGTCACCTTCGCTTCCAATAGTTATGCTAGAACGTGTCTTGGGCCTGATTGCACTACGGGGTGACTTCGCGTGTCCGTCGGGAAGGTCGAGGCAATTCCACATTGTCCCGACGAGTCCCTCTGAGCGCGAAGTCTCCCTTCCGGAAGGTGCCTCCTGCGCCATGGAATCAGTCCGCAGACTAAACCACATAGTCGTCGTCTAGAACCCTTGGTCCAAGAGATTACCTTCCGCTACTCAGGCTGTCAGGCCTTGAGATCTTTGGCGTGAAAAATACCGATCGGTTTTCCTTTTGAGTCCTCTAATTCATAACGCCCACTCCCAAGCTTTCGCCTCACGCGAGCCTTCATAAATTTGTCTGCCAGTTTAGCGCTAAACCGGTCGACTTTGTTGCTTACGGGGAAGGTTCGTCGATACACTACCTAACCGGGCGAGAACTCTACCGCTCTGCAGCGCAGCTTATAGTGTTTCTCATGTCTCGTGTGAGCCGCGGCCAGGTGTTGCTCTATATTATCACTCCGGGTCTGCCATCGATCTACGGCCGGCAACACGGTTATATCTCCCTCTTGCAGGGCACCTAAGGCCTTCAATACTGGGTAAGCGGATCCATGCTGGATCATTGGACACCCGAATCGGGCCTGGTAAGGGGAGGTATCAATGGACGTGTGGTGGGCACTCCGTAGGGCACATTCGATAGCAGACAGGTGTAGGTCCCAATCCCGGTGGTCTCCTTTCAGATATGCTCGGATAGCAGCTAAAACTGAGCGGTTCACCCGCTCGGAAGCGTTGGCTTGGGGGGAATAGACGGCGGTGAGTTGGTGTTTGACGCCGTAATCGGACAACAGTTTCGTGAATTCTTTGGAAGTGAAATGACTTCCATTATCCGAGAATATCACCTCGGGGACGCCGAAGGCATGGAAGATCCGATGTTCAAGGAAATCCACGGCGGCTTTGGATGTTTCGCCAGCTACTGGGTAGAGAAAACAGAATTTGGAAAACGCGTCTAGCACTACCAACACCGCAGTGTGGCCTTTTTTTGTCCTTGGGTAAGGGCCCATATAATCGATGTATAAGAGTTGAAGAGGTCGGCACACATCCATGGCTTTGCCCATAGGGGGCCGCAGGGGTGTGTTTGGAGCTTTTGTCTCCTTGCGTGTTTCACAGCTTGCGATGTATTTCCTGACTTGGCTAGTCATGCCGGGCCAATAGTATTTTTCCCGAAGGCGTGCGAGGGTTTTGTGGACGCCGCCATGGGAAGCTTGAGGGAGCTCATGAGCGGACTCGATCAAGGGAGCGGTCAATTCTGCAGGGATCCACAATTTCCATATCAGATCGTCCGTCTCGGGGTCGCCAGTTCGTGGGGCCGAACGGTGAAACACGTAACCATCCGAAACCTGAAGATCAGGTAACCGGCCGGCATCTTTGCTGATTTTGTCAACGAGATGCTGGTAGTCCGCTGACCTGAAGGCTGGGGACGTTAGGTCCACGTCACGACAGAAGGACACTTCATCGACACAGTCGACTCGTGATAGTGCGTCCGGCACCACATTCTGACTACCCTTGCGGTGCTCGATAGAAAATTGGAAGCCCTGCAGCTTTAGGCTCCACCGCGCTAACCGGCCGTTTAGGTCGGTTTGGCTCATGAGCCACTTCAAGCTGGCATGGTCGGTAATTATTGTAAAAGGCTGCCCTTCCACATACGCCCGGAACTTTTTAACGCTCAGCACCGCTACGTAACACTCGAGTTCCGTGATGGAATAATTACGCTGGGCGCTGTTCAGCTTCTTAGAGAAAAATGCGATGGGATGTTCTTCATCACCCTGTCGTTGGAAGAGGACGCTTCCTACCCCCGTTTTGCTGGCGTCACATTGGATGTAGAAGGGGCGTGTGAAGTCTGGGGTGACCAGTAAGGGAGCAGACATCATGGACTTCTTGAGTTTCACAAAGGCCTGTTGGGCCTCGTCGGACCAAACAAATTTGCCGCCTTTTAGGCAATCCGTGATGGGAGAGGCGATACTTGCATAGTTACCTATGAAGCGCCTATACCAACCCGTCATACCTAAGAAGCGTCGCACCTGTTTGGCTGACTTTGGAACTGGGAAGTCCCTGATGGCTGCCACCTTGTCGGGATCAGTTTTCAGGGACCCATCGCCAATGATGAACCCCAGATACTTCACCTCACGGACGCAGAATCGGCTCTTTGAAAGGTTTACTGTCAGCCCGGAGCGACGAAGGCAGTCGGCTGCCTTTTCTAAAAGTTGAAGGTGGGTCTCAAAGTCCGGAGACACCACCACAAATCGTCCAGATAGACGAACACATTTTCTCTAAGTGAGCCCGGTATCGCCTTGTCCATCAAGCGACACATGCGTTGCGGAGCGTTACAAAGCCCGAACGGCATCACTGTAAATTGATACAGCGGTCTTCCTGGGACGGTGAAGGCAGTTTTTTCCCTGGATTTTTCCTCCAATGGGATTTGCCAAAAGGCATCTTTCAAGTCGATTGCGGAAATGAACTTAGTGTCCTGCAATCGCCCCAGGAGACCGTCTATGTGAGGCAGTGGGTAAGCATCCTTTATGGTTACGGTATTTACCTTGCGGGAGTCCAAGCAGAGGCGGACCTTTCCAGGTTTACGCACCAGGACCACGGGTGAGTTCCATGGACTGTTGGACTCTTCGATCACACCTAAACTCAACATGCGATCGATTTCCTCGTACATGAGGGCCTGAATGGCAGGAGAGACAGGGTAGTGCCTCTGCTTGATGGGCACCGCCTCGCCAGTGTCGATCACGTGTTGTTCCAGGTGTGTTCGACCAAGTCCACAGGTGTCGAACGACGGGAATCGCGCGCGGACCTGGTTCAGTCGCTCCTGTTGGGACTCCTCAAGGATATGGCAGTCGGGATCAGGTTGCGGGGTATGATGAAGTTCCCCAATTATGTGTGGGGCCAATTTAAAGGCCCTCCAAAAGTCGACGCCGAGATAAAGATTCTGGGACAAGTCAGGAACTACATATAGTGTCATGGTCATAGTTTTCGATCCATAAGATACTGGGACGGTGATGAAACCACTAACATTCTTAGACGTACCGTCAGCTACTTGGACATCGGCGCGCAGGCGATGTAGCTTAATTGTCGGGTTGGCCTGGAGGAACGACTCTGCCCCTCTACCCAGGCAGCTAATGCTGGCGCCGGTGTCCAACAGGCCTGTTAGTTTGGTACCTTGGATCCGCACGTTGACGAAAGGTCGATCATCGCCGTTCTCATGTAACATGGCGGCGACAATCTTCTGTGTATCTGCCCTCTTCTCTAGGGCCCATGACCGTATGCGCGGGGCTTTGCGAGTTGGTGGCAGTTCGGCAGAATCATTGAAAATTCGCTTACGAACGCGATGATAGTTGGCCCATCGCTGCATAAAAGAGGCTCTGGCCTGTGGAGAAGGGAAGTCTGGCAGAGACTCCATTATCGACAGGTCAGAGACGTCGGACATGCTTATAGACAAGTCAAGTGTAAAGGGGGGACTTTCAGATACTAGGTCGGGCGCGAACCTCCCCGGGGCCTCGCACCCTGGTTCCGGTTTCCCGAACAGACTGTGCAAGAGGTGGTGTAGACTTCGGGGCGCCCACATCTGTAGCAAAAGATTTTCCGATGTGGGGAAGGACAATCAGAGAACGAGTGTCCTTCTTGCTGACAGTTCCAGCAAGTGACCGGGCGGCGCGGAGTTGCGTCGGCCCTCATCTCTTCTACAACGGGGGGTGGTGTGTCAATAGCGTAATTCGTATAAGGCCAGGCCGGTTGCTGTGGGGGCACGTTATTCAGCTCATGCACTCGGTGTGAGTGGCGACTCTCCTCCCTCTTGGCTTTTTGCCATCTCTCTACGCGGATGCACGCTTCGCGAAGTTGGCGTATATTGTCATAGGTGGAGCCTATAATGGCTGAACCCAGTGTAGTGTTCAGGTTTTCCATGACAAGGTGTACCAACTCCGCGGAGGACATTGGGCGCGAGAAGCGGTTTGCCAAGGCTAAAATTTTTGCGGCGTAATCGTCGAACGATTGATTGAGCTGTTTCGTCTCCATCATTTCTTTGATGAGTTGATGGTCGGTCTGCCTTCCACCGAACTGATCAACCAGCCCCCTTTTGAAGTCAGTCCATATGGGGCTGAGTTGTTGCCGGCAAAACTGTGTCCAGTACCACTCTTCCGCGGGTCCCGTCAGCAGTGCCACTACATTCCTTACCAACTCTAAGCTTGAGACGTCGTCGTTCCTCGCTCGGAATTCCATCCTATAGAGGAATTCCTCGGCCGGGATGTCCCCCGGTCGGCCTGAAAATTTTAAGTTCCAGTGTAACACTGGGGACTTCCGACGGTTGACGGGTCCAGCGACATCTTGGTATTGACTGGGGCGGCCGCTACTACTAGGGGCCCGCAGCAGAGTGTCGGTGGGCTCAGTACCAGTCGGTGTCGAGGTGCGGCGAGTCTGGGTTGAGGTCCCGGCCGGAACGGTATCACTCGCGGCGAGATTGTGTCGATCCCTCATGCGTGCTAACTCGTGAGTCAGAGCTGCTACTTGCTCGATCAGCGCGGTTAACTTGGGATCTTGGTCCTCATCGCCACTCTCAGATGGGGGGTTATCATTGCCTTCGGCCCCTCCGTCGTCTGGGTTGTTGGCTACGAATTGCCCCTTCTCATTTCTGTTTTGCGGCATAGCGCGAGTCAGGGTACGGTTTCGGGAATATAGAGGCTATAGACGGTGTTGTATGGTTATGTAAAAAGGAATAATTTCCTTTTTTTTTTTTTGTTGAATTCCAAAATTAAGAAAAATAAGGAAAATAAAAATAGTAAGATTTTTAGTTGATAAGTTGGCCGTAAACTTCAGTATAAGAGGGCTATATACATATAGCTCGAAAGCTATTACAAAAAGAAACCTTAATAACTTAAAGATAAAATTGTGAGAAGTCAAACAACTTTTTTTTTTTTTTTTTTTTTGCTTATTCACTAGATAGGAACATGGGCGTAGCAAGGGGAGGGGCCAGGTGGGCCAAGCCCACCCCAGAATCCTTCTGGCCCACCCTAGAATAAAGGGCCGTAGTACCAAGTCTAAATTAGTTTGGGACTGCCAACGTGCTATTGATAAGCTGGGCGTTCTCAATCAAGTTACCCTTGTTTGGGTTATTGGGGCTGCAAAAGCAATGAAAAGGCGGATGCCCTAGTTAAACAGGGTTCCGACATTGCATTCATCGGTCCAGAGCGGACAATCGGAGCACCTGCCAACTTTCAGCAAAGGCCCCTAGCCGATCGGACTTTGATGAAACATATTGAACGCTGGAGGTCCACCTGGACTGGTCAACTCTAAGCCGTTCCTTCATGGGTCGTCTCCTAGCACGGCCAAGGATTTGATGTCAGAACACTTGTTGGTTTGATTACCGGGCACTGCGCCCTAAATTACCACTTATGGAGGATAGGAAAGGCGGAGGACCACCCCTGTAGATTTTGCCTGGAGGAGGATGAGTCTGCTCTCCACGTCCGCTGTGAATGCCCCGCAATGGCGAGGAGCAGGGTTTTCTTGTTCGAGGAGTTGTAGTCCGAGCATGCAAGTCTAAGCGACAGGCCACTAGGCAGACTGCTGAACTTGTGGCATATGAGGTATATGGTTGTAGTAAAATAGGCCAAATGAATGGCGGCAGTACCTTTAGACCCAGTACCTCACACAAGAAAAAAAAATTTTGATGCGGCCATACATACGTAACATATAACCCAGAATACAACCATAGATAAATTATATGGGCCTATCATCTTCAGTATGATACCGTGTAGTTCATGACAGGCCCGATATGAGAAATGTAAAAAAACAAAAAAACCTTCTATGAAATGAAACGTTTGAGCGATTGGATGTATTAGTAAGAAATATTTGAATGCTGAGGAGTATTTAACAAAATAGTTATGAAATATTTTAATATTTGTTTCCTGGAAAATTGGGTCACTTAGGAAGGAAGAGCTGCGATAAGGCTTGGGTTACTTTTCTTCGCTAGTATCATTAGCATCAAGATGGATGTTGATTCCTCAGTCATCTTGTCAACGTTTGCGCTTCTGTCAGAAACTGGTAAGACTGCTTTATTCGCGCTACTCACAGCTTTTGTCACAGCCTTTGTCACAGCTTTATTCACAGCTCTGTTACCATCTATCGCAACTCCAACATAATCAGACCCTTAGTTAATTTTCCTCAAAATTTGTGTTAACACACGATGTATAGTTTTAGTGGTAAGATCAGGCAGCATAAGGCAGCATACTGATCCATCGAGCCCAATTTTTGATTTTCCGAGAAAAAAAATCGGCGGCAGATAGAGATGTTTTTCTTCAAAATATTATGCAGAATGTCCTTGGATTGAGTATAGTGTCAATGAAGACAAAGTTTACTGTTTTGTTTGCAGAAACTTTTTTACAAAGAAGTGCTCAAAACGAAAAGTTTGTTACAAGTGGCTTTGAAAATTGGAAAAAAATAGGAGAAGCATTACAAAAGATCGAAAATCCTTGATGCATAAGCAGTCCACCGAAATGCACGTTTTTTTCACACACTCGATGGTTTCAGGATAGAATTGTGAGGCAACAAGTCACAGAAATAGTTGAAACAGGAAAATATTTGATTAAGCTTATCATCTTTCTGTGGTCAGTCGGTAACGGTGGTTTAAAATCTGGCCCACCCCAGCAAAAATTCATTGCTACGCCCATGGATAGGAAGTGGCTTATCCAAAGAAAATATCCAAATAAACCTGAGCAACGTATAACCGTAAATACGTATAAAATGTCTTTTTCCTCTAAGCCTCTACAGAAACTTAGCAGTAATCAATGTTGTCTATTTGCATGAGATCAATGATTTTTGTATATTACTTCTCTTTTTATGTTGATTTGTGTGAGTGTGGCCCCAAGACAGGATGCCATACCCAAGGCTACGGTGGCTGATGGCGCCGATGACAAACAGCCTGAGCTCAGGACTGAGTGGCATCCGCGTCACCAGAAGCACCAAGTGCCTCCACTTTCGGGATCGATGATGAGGATGGTGACCGACTAGTGTCCAACACCATTCACAACACCGATTCCCCATTGTCTGACATCCGGCAGCCACTACGATGACCGGATCCCAGTGACCACTTAGAAGAAGGAGGAGGAGTGAGCGAAGAAGATAGAAGCCTCCCAGTAGAGATAAAGGAGACCGCTCTGACACCCAGCCACAACTGGTCAGCAACTCTGCCGAGTCCCAGGAAGGTGAAGTGTCAGAACGGTCAAACAGCCGGGGGCGGGTGCATATCAGGACGTCGACCCTGTCGCATCGCCAGGCGATAGAACGCCTGTTAGCTTGACGGGGCAGATCCGACGTCCAGGTGTACATCCGTCCATACTACCATACAAAAGAACTAAAGAGTGATGGTCCCTGTCAGGGAAAGCTCGCACAGAGTCAGGCGATATAACGCCTGTTAACCAGACTTTGAGCTTCCATGACAGGAACCGTAAATAAGATTGGGAGGCTACCGCAGAAAGATATCAAAGGTGAAATGAGTGAAGAAGAAGAAAGATAGGAAAGCGGAAGAAGACAGAGGTGATAAGGGCTAGAGTACCGCGGTAAGTACTTTCGCCCATTAACCAGAAGCCAGGGTGACTTGGATGGAGAAGAGAACACTACAATGAAGGAAGTCCACTCCTGGCTCCTCTCGCTGGCCTGAGCCACAAATTTAAGAAAACTAAACATCGACGAATATTTGGGAATAAGAAATCTAATATGAAAACGTAGCTCGAACGGGAAGTTTTACTAATCAGAAGGGAAAAAAAATGCCGGATCTAAAAGGGTTAAGGTCACTAGGTGACAAACAGACTGTTCTGAGCTAGGTAACGAGACCAGAGAATCAAAACATTCACTAGCCTGCGTTGGGCGCCATTTTGTAACTGTCGGGGAGATTTGTGCCGGGGCACGAAGGAGGGAAATTGCCATAAAGGCCATAAAGACTAACATTACAAAAATCAAATTGGAGAACGGGGATTCAAAAGGAAAGGTGGCTCGGACGGTTCGACCGCCGTGAGGGTATCGCGAAAGCTGCTCATCTCCGTTGCACCGACTGCGGCACGACGTGCAAAGCTCAAACTAGCTCGCCGGATTTGGGGGGTACGTGGTGTCAAGAGATGAGCAGAGTTGACAGTTAAACTGAACAACAAACTCGTGCCTTTAACAGAAAAACTATATAGGGCGATAAGGGGATGGAACTACGTCCAGGGCCGACGAGAGGGGCAAACGGGGAAGAAAAGAGAGAATTAGAAGGGTGGTCGCTGGTCACCAAGTCATCCTTAGGGCTACCTTATATCAAACAGTGAAGAAAAATTTTTAGGAGTGGGCAGCTCTTACCTTGGGTGGGCATCCTTTGTTCCTGGGGGCCACACCGACAGGAGGGTGTTGTTACTCCATGATTTAGAGTTTATTCGATTTCTTTTGTTATTTTGTCACAGATTTTATATTAAGTATTTAGGTGATTGTTTTATTTTAGCTCTGATTTATACTAGTTAATTTGTTATTTGGCACAGATTTTGTGTCAATTATTTATGTTATTGACTTATTTTAACTCTTAGTTATACTAGATAATTTGTTGTTTGTTATAGATTTTGTGTTAAGTATTATTGTTTTATTTTAACTCTTATTTATACTAGATACTTCGTTATTAGTTACAGATTTTATATTAATTATTTCGGGTATTGTTTTATTTTAAGTCGTATTTATACTATTCATTTTGTTATTGGTTGCAGATTTTATATTAACTATTTAGGTTCTTGTGTCATTTTAAATTTTATTTATACTATTTATCTTGTTGTTTTTATTTCATATTTTGGTCATCCCGTTTCCCTACCACATCGGTAAAACTAACAGTTGGTCGGCGGCCGACATTAAGCTATTCCTTGTGAAATTTCGCCCAAACCAAACTTGTCCCGTCCAAACTCCAACCGGACGTAAACACTATATCCCTTTTAAAATTGATGACTCTGCCCCCAATATTAATTCATTAAACTATTACAAGGCAACTGTCAGATATAATAACCAATATACTAATAAATCTAATCTTCCCCCTTTTGTATATTATTATGGTCTATTTCACCTGATATCTATTATTATGTATTGTATTAATTTCGATACAATTTTCCCGTTTATAGATTCAAGTCAATTCAATTCAATTCCTCATTATCCGTTTCAACAAATTTTTTTTTTTCTTTTTTTGCACGTATATAAATTCAAGCCAATACAATTCAATTTGTCACTAACCATTTTATTATTGTTGATTTTAGGCGATATTGTAAATTTTTATTATTGATTATTGATTAATATGTATAACGCTAGTTTCCACTCACTACCGATTTTCTGATTAGCCAAGAGGCCAGACAAAACTTGGAAGAATCTTTCTTGCACTTAAACAAGATTCACAAAAGAAAACACTGAAGCTTGAAGCAATTGATTCTTTTTTTTTCACTAGGTATAGAGAAATTTATTGATTTACTTAATCACTGCTTGCGCACAATAGAATTCACTTTATCCTTTGCACAGCTAGTTTAACTCCTTCTCACTCATATTTACTCGAGACTCCCTTCAACGATAATTAATTCGGAAAAACTCCAAAAAGAAAACCTTTTTCTACAAGGCAAAAGAGAACTTTTTTAAAAAAAAAATTTTTTTCTCGACTCGCTCAAAAATTCCTACCGACCGCCTCTTTTCCGATCCAAAGTCCCTTTTTTTCATCGCTCCACTTGGGCAAAATCCATCGATGCTCCGGCGCGATGAGCGGTAAAATTCTTCTTTTTTTGCGTCCTGTGGCTACTTGCGCAGGGGCTTCGGTGAACCATCTGGAATTGCCGCAACGGCACTTTCATTCGATTCTATCTATATAGGGACGGAGTTGGAAAAATTTCTAACTGGCGGCAGAAGAGCTGTTGCCAAATATTTTATTCTGACTTCCATGTGAAGAAAAAAAAATGCGTAGTTGCCAGGTATTTTATTGATTTTTTTATTGTTAATAAATCGGATCCAATTTGACGCTTACGCCGGTATTGTGTTTTGGATGATAAGGTGCGTCAGAGGCCTATGTACTCTAGGGCGACCGTTACAACGCGCGCCACCTAGATGTCGCCAGGGGAGAGGGGGTGCGAAAAAAGCAAACGGGGGCCTTGAGGTATCACTAGCCCAACGTGTGGCTCGACTACGCCCTGAGATTAAGGGTCTCATGCTCTACCGACTGAGCTAGCCGGGCAGTAGCAAGGTAATGGAAAAGGCCGCTCGCGCGCGCAAACATTGATACATAGGCGTTCGGCATGCCTGCAATTACGTGGCTATTGGCGTTATTTCTAATGGCCGCCATCGTGTACTCTCAGGTATAGATGTTCTGCTCTACCTGGTGTTTTTACTGGCACATCACAACTTTAAAGACAATCGTCTCGTCCTCGGTCATTTTCGTTCAAGAGTGGGTTACACCATGCGTCCCCTGCTGCTTCAACTACCAGCGGATCCTGGTCCAGCTGGGACGAAGCTAGGTTATCTTATCCTTTTCAAAACAAAATCTTAGGCGGACGTCTTATAGGGTCGTCAGGACCTGATGAGATTTTATGTCTATATCTATAGCCGTACCTGCGCGGGCAGCGGAGATTGTCGTTAGGTTCTGCCTGTATACTGTTTGCGCACGAGCGCGGTCTCCTCCCTACTGGCAACCTAGGCGTCTCGGTAGTGTCTGTCTATAAACGTGAGTCCCCTCTATGTGTAGGGGGGGTTGGCCTGGCAACCCCTGCAGTTACTAACATGAATGCTTGGCTCCAGACAGCCAAGTATAACAAGCAGGTGTACCATCCGCTGGGGAAGCTACCCAAGCGGACCTCGCTGGGTACCCTATTGATAACCGGTTAGGCCGGCGAGATGCCTTATTAGGGCTACTCGGAGTCACCTTCGCTTCCAATAGTTATGCTAGAACGTGTCTTGGGCCTGATTGCACTACGGAGTGACTTCGCGTGTCCGTCGGGAAGGTCGAGGCAATTCCACATTGTCCCGACGAGTCCCTCTGAGCGCGAAGTCTCCCTTCCGGAAGGTGCCTCCTGCCCCATGGAATCAGTCCGCAGACTAAACCACATAGTCGTCGTCTAGAACCCTTGGTCCAAGAGATCACCTTCCGCTACTCAGGCTGTCAGGCCTTGAGATCTTTGGCGTGAAAAATACCGATCGGTTTTCCTTTTGAGTCCTCTAATTCATAACGCCCACTCCCAAGCTTTCGCCTCACGCGAGCCTTCATAAATTTGTCTGCCAGTTTAGCGCTAAACCGGTCGACTTTGTTGCTTACGGGGAAGGTTCGTCGATACACTACCTGGCCGGGCGAGAACTCTACCGCTCTGCAGCGCAGATTATAGTGTTTCCCATGTCTCGTGTGAGCCGCGGCCAGGTGTTGCTCTATATTATCACGCCGGGTCTGCCATCGATCTACGGCCGGCAACACGGTTATATCTCCCTCTTGCAGGGCACCTAAGGCCTTCAATACTGGGTAAGCGGATCCATGCAGGATCATTGGACACCCGAATAGGGCCTGGTAAGGGGAGGTATCAATGGACGTGTGGTGGGCACTCCGTAGGGCACATTCGATAGCAGACAGGTGTAGGTCCCAATCCCGGTGGTCTCCTTTCAGATATGCTCGGATAGCAGCTAAAACTGAGCGGTTCACCCGCTCGGAAGCGTTGGCTTGGGGGGATTAGACGGCGGTGAGTTGGTGTTTGACGCCGTAATCGGACAACAGTTTCGTGAATTCTTTGGAAGTGAAATGACTTCCATTATCCGAGATTATCACCTCGGGGACGCCGAAGGCATGGAAGATCCGATGTTCAAGGAAATCCACGGCGGCTTTGGATGTTTCGCCAGCTACTGGGTAGAGAAAACAGAATTTGGAAAACGCGTCTAGCACTACCAACACCGCAGTGTGGCCTTTTTTAGTCCTTGGGTAAGGGCCCATATAATCGATGTATAAGAGTTGAAAAGGTCGGCACACATCCATGGCTTTGCCCATAGGGGGCCGCAGGGGTGTGTTTGGAGCTTTTGTCTCCTTGCATGTTTCACAGCTTGCGATGTATTTCCTGACTTGGCTAGTCATGCCGGGCCAATAGTATTTTTCCCGAAGGCGTGCGAGGGTTTTGTGGACCCCGCCATAGGAAGCTTGAGGGGATCATGAGCAGACTCGATCAAGGGAGCGGTCAATTCTGCAGGGATCCACAATTTCCATATCAGATCGTCCGTCTCGGGGTCGCCAGTTCGTGGGGCCGAACGGTGAAACACGTAACCATCCGAAACCTGAAGATCAGGTAACCGGCCGGCATCTTTGCTGATTTTGTCAACGAGATGCTGGTAGTCCGCTGACCTGAAGGCTGGGGACGTTAGGTCCACGTCACGACAGAAGGACACTTCATCGACACAGTCGACTCGTGATAGTGCGTCCGGCACCACATTCTGACTACCCTTGCGGTGCTCGATAGAAAATTGGAAGCCCTGCAGCTTTAGGCTCCACCGCGATAGCCGGCCGTTTAGGTCGGTTTGGCTCATGAGCTGGGATGCAAATTTACATGATTTTCGAGTTTTGGACGTAATTTACGTAAAAAACTGTAAATTACGTAATTTCCATGTAAATAACTATGTTTTTGTAAAAAACTCCCAAACCACCAAAATATACAATATACATTGTTAGTGTACAGACGAACTGTGTAAAGCAAAGAATATAGAAGTAAAAAGGACCGTAAGAGCATTTTGCATGCTAGCGGTCCATGTAACATGTTATCTGTCCCTCTCCGTACCGCAATGATTGCCATCCATACATTGGGCCTTATTGTTGAATCCCCCGGCGCACAGTGGACTAGATAAGGAAAAAAGTGGACAAAAATATAATAAGTTGTCCCATACATTCGAAATTTAGGTTTCAGGGGTTTTTCACATCGCTGATCACGAATCCGTAATGGTTTAGCCGCTAGGGCGTTTTTAAGTCTTTTTGTTAGAGTTTTACATATCACCCTGTATTTGTGTAACCGTATAACCTATTTTCATGAATAAGGTATCAGTATACGCAGAATACTCCTGCCAATCCAAAACTGTAAAAGTGACGGTTCCACCATACCAACTTCCAGAGTTATGAGTCGTCAAAGTCAAAATTTAGGTTTTTTAACTAAAATTTCAACTTCAACTACCTTTTTATCCAAAAAATACATAGTTAACCTATACTTTTTTTTCCAAAATTGGAAACCTTGAAGTATTTCCTATGAATAATGGCCAGACAATTTTTATGCTACGGCTTTTACTTTTGAAGTTATAAGGAATTTTGAAGTTAAAATTTGCCCTATTTGGTACTTTTTTAGTACTTTTTCACCAATTTTAACATCGTATAAAATATGAATTGGCAAGTTTTGGCACCCAAATCTTTCGAATTCTCATTTCATGAAGTATTTCCTACGAAATCACCATAAAACTAACCCGGGGGCTAGTGGGGGATAAACTATTTTTACAGTTTAAGGTCAAATAAGTTTTTAAAAAAAAATTTTTTTTGTGGTTTTTGATCGTTCTTTTACATTAGCATGGATTATTATTTAATAACGGCAAAACACTTAGAAATATTCTACATACCTTCAATATCACCCTCCATTGAACGGAATTAATATTACAGACTTAAATACAAACTTATTGGTAATTTACAATGGAAATGATGTGTCGAAAGTACCTAACTTCGGAATGCCTTGGAGCCGCAGGCTTTAAAGCTACTCGCCCCATCTTTCGGTAACACATGCAGGGGATCCCCTCTTTAAGATAGCTCCTAGAAAAGGGCATTTTTTTTTTTTTATATATTTATTTATAGAGAGTAACCAACCTAGAGTTAGATTATATGTACCCTCTGTGTTATTGTACATTTTTTTTTTTTTTTTTATAATTCATTTATTAAATTAGTTTCGGCAAGATATTTTCCTAATTTTGTTATTTCGCTGGGATAGTTTCCAAGGACTTCTTCAAGGTGTTGTTTTATGTTGTGTTTTCTTCGTGTGGCTTCGTATTTGGGACAGTCGATTAGTATATGAGAAACGGTTAATTGTGTGTTGCATATGTTACAGGTAGGTGGGGGTTCTTTTTGTAATATCCACTTATTTGTGAGGTTGGTGTGTCCTGTTCTTAGCCTAGTTAGGCAGATTTCATATTTCCTGTTTTGGTGGTGCGCTGTTTCCCAGTTTTCTATTGTTTTCTTGATGTTAACCAATTGGGTAGTGTTTTGTAACCATTCAGTGTTCCACTGTGATGTGATTTGTTTCTTTATATCTTTGGCAATTGTTGAGTATAGTGGCGCGAATTCAAGATTTATTGTACCGGTTAGTGCTTCTTTTGCTGCTGCATCTGCTTCTTCATTTCCTTTAATTCCAATATGACTTGGTATCCAGAGGAATTTTACGTTTTTCCCCTGGGCTTGGGTTTGGTGAAGTTTATCGTTTATTTTCCAGACAATTGGGTTTGTGCTAAAATTGTTGCATATTGCATTTAATGAGCTTAAAGAGTCTGTTATCACTATTGCATCTCTGATGTGATCTTTACAGTGTATCATGTCTACGGCATGTTGTAAGGCGTGTAGTTCGGCATCAAAGCTGCTGTTATTGGATGGGATTCTCATTTTAGTGGTGTTGCCGCTTATGATTATTGCAAAACCTGTACTGTCTTCTGTTTTAGATCCGTCTGTGTATATTTGTGTGTATGTCCTATAATTATTTAATATTTCTAGGAGTTCTTGTTTATATATTGCTGGGTCTGTGTCTTCTTTCTTCTTTTTGGCTAATGTTTTTATAACGTGCATGTTTGTTACCCATGGTGGGTGCTCTGGCTGTAATATCTTTAGTGGTGTTGTAGGTTTGTTGTAGTTTAAAGCTTGTATTGTAGTAATGAATCGGTGGTATAATAGTTTTTCTGAGTATATGTTTCCTCGGTCTGCTTGGATTTGGGGTTGTTTTACTATGTCATAATTGAGATGAGTTGGTAAGCTCCTAATTTTTAGGACGTAGTTGGACTGTAGGATCTCTCTTCTATATTTGAGCGGTGTGATTTCCGCATCTACCTCCATGCTTTTCACCGGGGTTGTTCTAAAAGCTCCTGTAGCTATTCTAATTGCTGTGTTTTGGACGGTGTTTAGTTGCTTTAGGTGTTTGTTGTTGGCGCTGTTGTAGACTATGGCCCCGTAGTCTATAATGGGTAATATCGTTGATTTATAGATTTTGAGGAGAGAGAATCTGTTTGTTCCCCATTGTGTATTGGCAAGACTTTTTATAATATTCATGTTTTGTACACATTTGTTTTTTATCTTTCTTAGATGTGTGTTCCAGGTAAGTTTTCTGTCAAATGTCATTCCTAGTATCTTGACTTCATTCTTGTACATTATTTCCATATTTTCTAATGTGATTCTCGGGTTTGTGATTTTATATTTGTTTGTAAAATGGATCGCTGTTGTTTTTTCTGCTGTGAATATGAATCCTGTTTTCTTTGACCAATTTTGTAGGTTTATAAGTGTATCTTGTAGTTTTTTTTGTATAATAGATGTCGATTGGTGTCTCATATATATTACGAAGTCATCAGCGTATAGCAATGCTTTAACTGGTTCCTTGCAGTTGGTTGATATATTGTTGATTGCAATGAGAAATAAAGATACACTTAGTACGGAACCTTGGGGTAAACCATTTTCCATTGTGTACTCATTTGATTCGATGTCGTTCAATAGTACTCTGAATTTTCTTTCACTTAGGAAGTTTTTTATATATTCGGATAGGTGTCCTTTGATGCCGATTTCTTTTATTTCTTGGAGTATACGGTGTTTCCAGGTTGTATCGTATGCTTTTCTTATATCCAAAGAAACTGCTATTAGGTGTTCTTTATTTACGAATGCTTGCAGAATTTCATGCTGCAGTTTGACTGCGCAGTCGGTGGTGGAGTGGTATTTGCGGAAGCCACATTGGGATGGTGTTATTATTTTTCGTTCATTTAGGAGCCAGGTAAGTCTGTTTGAAATAATTTTTTCTAATGTTTTCGATAAGCATGATGTTAGCGAAATTAACCGGATGTTGTCTAGTTGGGATCGATCTCGTCCTGGTTTTGGTATGGGAATTGTGAGGGAGGTTTTCCATTTATTGGGGAATTTTTCTGTAATGAAAATTTTGTTGTAGAAGCTCAATATATAAGCTAGGGATTTGTCATTAAGGTTTTTTATCATTTGGTAGTGGATATCGTCTGGTCCTGGTGATGATCCTCTGCAGTGTTTGAGTACATTTTTTAATTCGCTTAATGTTATATCTTTGTTGTATGTTTCGCTGTTGTCTTTAGAAAATTCGATTTGGATGTTTTCTGTATCGGCTTTGTAATTTCTAAAATTTTCTTCATAGGATTGTGTAGAAGTAGTTTTGGCGTAGTGTTTAGCGATTAGTTCGGCTATTTCCATTCTGTTGCTGATAATTTTGTTGTTGTTGTTTATATATTCGATGTTAGTTGTCTTCGCCTGAGAGTTTATTTTCCTTATGTTATTCCATATTGTTGAGGTTGGTGTTAAGAAGTTGATGTTCTGGACAAAGTTTCTCCAGGATTCTCTTTTTGCCTGTCTAATGAGACGTCGGCAGGTTGCTTTTGCTTTTTGATGGTTTATAAGATTGATTTTTGTCGGTTTTTTCCGATATTTATTCTGGGCTTTTTTCCTGTTTTCGACTGCTTTTTTTATATCATTGTTCCACCAAGGAACTAATGGTCTCTTTGAGAAGTGGGGAGTTTTTGGAATACATGTCTTAGCTGTGTTTATTATTTGGTCTGTGATATATTTACATTCTTCATCGACGTTATATTCTGCTATTTTTTCTAGGTTGACTATTTGCTTGAATTGTTGCCAGTTAGCTTTTTTTATTATCCATTTTGGTCTTCTGGTTTCGCAGCTTTTGTGGTTTTCATGCTGTATTATTATTGGGAAGTGGTCGCTGTTATATAGATCCGGATGCGTGTTCCATTGGAACCTATTTATTTGATGGTCTATACTTAGGGTTAGATCAATTATACTTGTTTTTCCTGTGTATGTAGTAAAGTGTGTAGGAACTTTAAGTTTGTTAATGATACCTATATTATGCTGTTGTAAAAGACCTTCTATTATTTTTCCTCTGCGGTCTGTGATCTCGGATCCCCATAGGGTATTATGTGCATTGAAATCGCCTAAAAGAAGGGCTGGTTTTGGGATTTGTGTGATGATATTATTTAGCTCCGTGTATGTCAGGTATTGTGCATTTGGGAGGTATGTGTTGCAAATTACTGTCTTAATTGGGTAGTTGATTCTTACTGCTATTGTTTGGTAGTTTGTTTGTAATGGTATTAATTCATAAGATATGCTGTTTTTTATTGCGATTAGGGTACCCCCGCAGGTGTTTCCCCCGCTAGTATAGTCATTTCTTTCGATGTTGTAGTTTTTTAGTTGAAATTGTTGCTGTGGTTGTAGTCTTGTTTCTTGTAGACATATTATGAGAGGGTTGGTCTCATTGATAATTAATTGGAGTTCTGGGAGTTTAGAGAATAGTCCATTTAAATTCCACTGAAGTATGAAGGTGTTCATTTTGTTGATTCTAGTATTTGTGGATTTATCCACCTTTTTTTTTGGTCTTGTTCTAGATTTTCTACTAGCTGTTGATTGGTCTGAGCGTATTGATGCTTGATCTTCGTTTATTGTTTGTGATATTGTATTTGATATGTTGCTGGGGACAATGAAAGTTGTTGTTTCTGGACTTGGTTCTATGTTTGATGTAGCTATATTGAGGTTTAACTTTGGTGTTGGAACAATTGGAAGGTTATTTGATTTTTTCTGGTTTAAGTTTTCGCTTATTACTGTGATATTTTTCTTTTTTTGTTCGTTGGTTTGATCAGTGTTTGTTTCTCTTTTTCTTTTAATTGAAGTTGATCGTGGGCGTTGATGTCTGATGATTTTTTGGTTGTTTTGTGTCTTGTATTTAATCGCGGTTGGAAAATCGCATGATATGGGAGATGGGAGTGAAGGAAATTCTTCTTCAAGTTCTAAATCTAGGAATCTGTTGTTTATTCTGGAAGATAGACTTTTTCTGTTCCGTGGGATTTCAAGTGAGGCTTCAAGGAAGCACAAGTTTCTGACCGCCATGGTTTCATTTATTTCCCTTTGTCGTATTTTCTCTGGACAGTATTTATGTGTTGCAATGTGGGTTTGTTTGCAGTTAATGCATTTGGCAGGTTTAGTGCAGTTGGGATGTTTCGGGTTTTCGCTGCAATTGATGCATATTTCTAGGCTCCTGCAAAATTTGGTAGTGTGCCCATATTTAAAACATTTAAAACATTGTTTGGTTGGTTGTATGTAGCTGTCACAGGGAATGCGTACTTTGTACAGATATATGTATTGTGGTGTTTTGTTACCATAGAAATTTATTTTTACGGCTTGTGAATTTTCCTATTTTATTTTTCCGTTTTCGTCTTTGGTTCTTTTCTTCAATCTTTGCAAGGAGTGAATTTTAATCGGAGATTCTATTTCGTTTTGTAGAGTGACGTCGTCAATATCACAATCTATTCCTTTGACTACCGCTGCTCGAGTGAGGAAGTCGATTGGAATGTATGAATTATAGTTTAGTTGTTTTAGTGTTTCGTTTTGTACTATATCATTGGCGATGTGTGCTCTACTTGCTTCAACGATAACCGTATTTCTACTGACTTGCTTTACTTCCTTTATAAATTCTTTTTTTTCTTCAAATGTTTGGATGATAGTTTTGGCGGTTTTAATTTTGCTTATTGGGGTTTTGTTATTGCATCTTACGATGACTTTGAATATACCTGGTTCAAAGGTGATAGGATAGAGATTTATGCCATCTGATGTTGATGCCATCGTGGCGGTTGGGTTTTATTATCACTGTTTATCACTTCACTCGATTTAATAGCGCGTCCGTTTACTTTGAGGGTCTTGCTCAGACTGTGAAAAGGGCATTTAAAAAAAGAATTTTGAATTTTGTCCACTTTTTTTAGTATCTAGCCTACTGTGCGGCGGCGGGAAAGTGAATGCGAATTTGACAGGGTCTGATTGTTAAAGTGAGAAGTGTAGGAAAGTGAATGAGAATATGACAATTTATGATTTTCGAAAGTGGAAGTTAAACTAAAAAATAAATAGTTTAAAAAATCTAAAAAAACGCCTTTATTTTAAAATGAACTAAAAATTAAAAAATAATTTTGAATTTAAAATCTTTATTGCTTCAGCCAGTTTATGGGAACAGCCTACCTTTAGAAATCAAGCTCAGAATAAAATTAATGAGGCTATTGGTAAAAATTATAAATATAACTTACTTAAATGTAAAAAAGCGTGGGCGCGTGCTTACCTATATTCTTATTGTATTAACACTGGAACTTTTAGTTAACGCCCAACGCTTTTTTACATTTAAGTAAGTTATATTTATAATTTTTACCAATAACTTCATTAATTTTATTCTGGGCTTGATTTCTAAAGGTAGGCTGTTCCCATAAACTGGCTGAAGCAATAAAGATTTTAAATTCAAAATTATTTTTAAATTTTTAGCTCATTTTAAAATAAAAGCGTATTTTTTAGATTTTTTAAACTATTTATTTTTATTTTCTACTTTTTAGTCTATTATATGTCTATTGTGTGACGGCTGCCCTATTAGAATTAAAAAGTCGTCACACAGGCTACTGTATTCTACTCGTCATACCCTTTCATTTGATAACCATGTCGCGGGGTCGGGGAACACAATTGCAAAATTCTCCCGTCATCTTGATTTTTTTATAAAAAAGTCAGATTGCATTGTCACGCGAACTATGCATGCATATGTGCAAAATTTGAAGTTGATAAGTATATTTTCTAATTTTTAGTCTATTATATGTCTTCCGCCATTTCGTGTGGTCGGCATTTTGAATTTGGAATGACGCCACACAGCTAATTGTATTTTAGCTGTTATACCCTTTAACTTGATACCCATCTCGGGGGTCGTAGAACCCAATTGCAAAAATTGTCCGCCATCTTGGAACCGTCATCTTGATTTTTTTTACAAAATGGTTAGGTTGCATTGTCATATGCAAAATTTCAGCCCAATCGGAAACCGGGAAGTGAGTCAAATTTAACTTCCAAGATTTTTTTACATAGTTACAAGTGAAGCTAATATAAAGCGTATAAAAACCACTTGTTTGGAGTTGTGTATCCATTGCGAACTGTCATTCGATTGCCATTTGAATTTCAAAAATGAAATATGGCACTTCATATGGCAGTTCCACCCGTCGGATTGAACAATCGCAGCGACAAGTGAAAGTGAAACTCTTTAGCGGCGGGAATCTCAAATCCGCCGGATTCAAAAATCAAGCCCACTTTGCTGCTCAACAAGGTCACGAGGAGCTGTCTAAATTTGCGATAAAGTTTTTGCAAATTCCGGCATCAACAGCTCAGCTCGAGCGGCTTTTTTCCAATACGGGGATACGTTCAGGTTCAGAATGACATCCGAAACAAACTTTCGCTGGAAACATCAAAGACTCGTCGGCATTTATTTTACTTTGCCTTTGACTTTTGTCTTTTACATTTTTTACAAAATCCATGTAGAGAACTCCAATTTTTTCGTGTAATTTACGTCATGTAATTTACGTAAAAGAAATGTAGATTACATGGCTGAGTTTTTTACGTGCCATCCCAGCTCATGAGCCACTTCAAGCTGGCATGGTCGGTAATTATTGTAAAAGGCTGCCCTTCCACATACGCCCGGAACTTTTTAACGCCAGCACCGCTACGTAACACTCGAGTTCCGTGATGGAATAATTACGCTGGGCGCTGTTCAGCTTCTTAGAGAAAAATGCGATGGGATGTTCTTCATCACCCTGTCGTTGGAAGAGGACGCTTCCTACCCCCGTTTTGCTGGCGTCACATTGGATGTAGAAGGGGCGTGTGAAGTCTGGGGTGACCAGTAAGGGAGCAGACATCATGGACTTCTTGAGTTCCACGAAGGCCTGTTGGGCCTCGTCGGACCAAACAAATTTGCCGCCTTTTAGGCAATCCGTGATGGGAGAGGCGATACTTGCATAGTTACCTATGAAGCGCCTATACCAACCCGTCATACCTAAGAAGCGTCGCACCTGTTTGGTTGACTTTGGAACTGGGAAGTACCTGATGGCTGCCACCTTGTCGGGATCAGTTTTCAGGGACCCATCGCCAATGATGAACCCCAGATACTTCACCTCACGGACGCAGAATCGGCTCTTTGACAGGTTTACTGTCAGCCCGGAGCGACGAAGGCAGTCGGCGACCTTTTCTAAAAGTTGAAGGTGGGTCTCAAAGTCCGGAGACACCACCAGTAAATCGTCCAGATAGACGAACACATTTTCTCTAAGTGAGCCCGGTATCGCCTTGTCCATCAAGCGACACATGCGTTGCGGAGCGTTACAAAGCCCGAACGGCATCACTGTAAATTGATACAGCGGTCTTCCTGGGACGGTGAAGGCAGTTTTCTCGCTGGATTTTTCCTCCAATGGGATTTGCCAAAAGGCATCTTTCAAGTCGATTGCGGAAATGAATTTAGTGTCCTGCAATCGCCCCAGGAGACCGTCTATGTGAGGCAGTGGGTAAGCATCCTTTATGGTTACGGTATTTACCTTGCGGGAGTCCAAGCAGAGGCGGACCTTTCCAGGTTTACGCACCAGGACCACGGGTGAGTTCCATGGACTGTTGGACTCTTCGATCACACCTAAACTCAACATGCGATCGATTTCCTCGTACATGAGGGCCTGAATGGCGGGAGAGACAGGGTAGTGCCTCTGCTTGATGGGCACCGCCTCGCCAGTGTCGATCACGTGTTGTTCCAGGTGTGTTCGACCAAGTCCACAGGTGTCGAACGACGGGAATCGCGCGCGGACCTGGTTCAGTCGCTCCTGTTGGGACTCCTCAAGGATATGGCAGTCGGGATCAGGTTGCGGGGTATGATGAAGTTCCCCAATTATGTGTGGGGCCAATTTAAAGGCCCTCCAAAAGTCGACGCCGAGATAAAGATTCTGGGACAAGTCAGGAACTACATATAGTGTCATGGTCATAGTTTTCGATCCATAAGATACTGGGACGGTGATGAAACCACTAACATTCTTAGACGTACCGTCAGCTACTTGGACATCGGCGCGCAGGCGATGTAGCTTAATTGTCGGGTTGGCCTGGAGGAACGACTCTGCCCCTCTACCCAGGCAGCTAATGCTGGCGCCGGTGTCCAACAGGCCTGTTAGTTTGGTACCTTGGATCCGCACGTTGACGAAAGGTCGATCATCGCCGTTCTCATGTAACATGGCGGCGACAATCTTCTGTGTATCTGCCCTCTTCTCTAGGGCCCATGACCGTATGCGCGGGGCTTTGCGAGTTGGTGGCAGTTCGGCAGAATCATTGAAAATTCGCTTACGAACGCGATGATAGTTGGCCCATCGCTGCATAAAAGAGGCTCTGGCCTGTGGAGAAGGGAAGTCTGGCAGAGACTCCATTATCGACAGGTCAGAGACGTCGGACATGCTTATAGACAAGTCAAGTGTAAAGGGGGGACTTTCAGATACTAGGTCGGGCGCGAACCTCCCCGGGGCCTCGCACCCTGGTTCCGGTTTCCCGAACAGACTGGGCAAGAGGTGGTGTAGACTTCGGGGCGCCCACATCTGTAGCAAAAGATTTTCCGATGTGGGGAAGGACAATCAGAGAACGAGTGTCCTTCTTGCTGACAGTTCCAGCAAGTGACCGGGCGGCGCGGAGTTGCGTCGGCCCTCATCTCTTCTACAACGGGGGGTGGTGTGTCAATAGCGTAATTCGTATAAGGCCAGGCCGGTTGCTGTGGGGGCACGTTATTCAGCTCATGCACTCGGTGTGAGTGGCGACTCTCCTCCCTCTTGGCTTTTTGCCATCTCTCTACGCGGATGCACGCTTCGCGAAGTTGGCGCATATTGTCATAGGTGGAGCCTATAATGGCTGAACCCAGTGTAGTGTTCAGGTTTTCCATGACAAGGTGTACCAACTCCGCGGAGGACATTGGGCGCGAGAGGCGGTTTGCCAAGGCTAAAATTTTTGCGGCGTAATCGTCGAACGATTGATTGAGCTGTTTCGTCTCCATCATTTCTTTGATGAGTTGATGGTCGGTCTGCCTTCCACCGAACTGATCAACCAGCCCCCTTTTGAAGTCAGTCCATATGGGGCTGAGTTGTTGCCGGCAAAACTGTGTCCAGTACCACTCTTCCGCGGGTCCCGTCAGCAGTGCCACTACATTCCTTACCAACTCTAAGCTTGAGACGTCGTCGTTCCTCGCTCGGAATTCCATCCTATAGAGGAATTCCTCGGCCGGGATGTCCCCCGGTCGGCCTGAAAATTTTAAGTTCCAGTGTAACACTGGGGACTTCCGACGGTTGACGGGTCCAGCGACATCTTGGTATTAACTGGGGCGGCCGCTAATACTAGGGGCCCGCAGCAGAGTTTCGGTGGGCTCAGTACCAGTCGGTATCGAGGTGCGGCGAGTCTGGGTTGAGGTCCCGGCCGGAACGGTATCACTCGCGGCGAGATTGTGTCGATCCCTCATGCGTGCTAACTCGTGAGTCAGAGCTGCTACTTGCTCGATCAGCGCGGTTAACTTGGGATCTTGGTCCTCATCGCCACTCTCAGATGGGGGGTTATCATTGCCTTCGGCCCCTCCGTCGTCTGGGTTGTTGGCTACGAATTGCCCCTTCTCATTTCTGTTTTGCGGCATAGCGCGAGTCAGGGTACGGTTTCGGGAATATAGAGGCTATAGACGGTGTTGTATGGTTATGTAAAAAGGAATAATTTCCTTTTTTTTTTTTGTTGAATTCCAAAATTAAGAAAAATAAGGAAAATAAAAATAATAAGATTTTTAGTTGATAAGTTGGCCGTAAACTTCAGTATAAGAGGGCTATATACATATAGCTCGAAAGCTATTACAAAAAGAAACCTTAATAACTTAAAGATAAAATTGTGAGAAGTCAAACAACATTTTTTTTTTTTTTTGCTTATCCACTAGATAGGAAGTGGCTTATCCAAAGAAAATATCCAAATAAACCTGAGCAACGTATAACCGTAAATACGTATAAAATGTCTTTTTCCTCTAAGCCTCTACAGAAACTTAGCAGTAATCAATGTTGTCTATTTGCATGAGATCAATGATTTTTGTATATTACTTCTCTTTTTATGTTGATTTGTGTGAGTGTGGCCCCAAGACAGGATGCCATACCCAAGGCTACGGTGGCTGATGGCGCCGATGACAAACAGCCTGAGCTCAGGACTGAGTGGCATCCGCGTCACCAGAAGCACCAAGTGCCTCCACTTTCGGGATCGATGATGAGGATGGTGACCGACTAGTGTCCAACACCATTCACAACACCGATTCCCCATTGTCTGACATCCGGCAGCCACTACGATGGCCGGATCCCAGTGACCACTTAGAAGAAGGAGGAGGAGTGAGCGAAGAAGATAGAAGCCTCCCAGTAGAGATAAAGGAGACCGCTCTGACACCCAGCCACAACTGGTCAGCAACTCTGCCGAGTCCCAGGAAGGTGAAGTGTCAGAACGGTCAAACAGCCGGGGGCGGGTGCATATCAGGATGTCGACCCTGTCGCATCGCCAGGCGATAGAACGCCTGTTAGCTTGACGGGGCAGATCCGACGTCCAGGTGTACATCCGTCCATACTACCATACAAAAGAACTAAAGAGTGATGGTCCCTGTCAGGGAAAGCTCGCACAGAGTCAGGCGATATAACGCCTGTTAACCAGACTTTGAGCTTCCATGACAGGAACCGTAAATAAGATTGGGAGGCTACCGCAGAAAGATATCAAAGGTGAAATGAGTGAAGAAGAAGAAAGATAGGAAAGCGGAAGAAGACAGAGGTGATAAGGGCTAGAGTACCGCGGTAAGTACTTTCGCCAATTAACCAGAAGCCAGGGTGACTTGGATGGAGAAGAGAACACTACAATGAAGGAAGTCCACTCCTGGCTCCTCTCGCTGGCCTGAGCCACAAATTTAAGAAAACTAAACATCGACGACTATTTGGGAATAAGAAATCTAATATGAAAACGTAGCTCGAACGGGAAGTTTTACTAATCAGAAGGGAAAAAAATGCCGGATCTAAAAGGATTAAGGTCACTAGGTGACAAACAGACTGTTCTGAGCTAGGTAACGAGACCAGAGAATCAAAACATTCACTAGCCTGCGTTGGGCGCCATTTTGTAACTGTCGGGGAGATTTGTGCCGGGGCACGAAGGAGGGAAATTGCCATAAAGGCCATAAAGACTAACATTACAAAAATCAAATTGGAGAACGGGGATTCAAAAGGAAAGGTGGCTCGGACGGTTCGACCGCCGTGAGGGTATCGCGAAAGCTGCTCATCTCCGTTGCACCGACTGCGGCACGACGTGCAAAGCTCAAACTAGCTCGCCGGATTTGGGGGGGTACGTGGTGTCAAGAGATGAGCAGAGTTGACAGTTAAACTGAACAACAAACTCGTGCCTTTAACAGAAAAACTATATAGGGCGATAAGGGGATGGAACTACGTCCAGGGCCGACGAGAGGGGCAAACGGGGAAGAAAAGAGAGAATTAGAAGGGTGGTCGCTGGTCACCAAGTCATCCTTAGGGCTACCTTATATCAAACATTGAAGAAAAATTTTTAGGAGTGGGCGGCACTTACCTTGGGTGGGCATCCTTTGTTCCTGGGGGCCACACCGACAGGAGGGTGTTGTTACTCCATGATTTAGAGTTTATTCGATTTCTTTTGTTATTTTGTCACAGATTTTATATTAAGTATTTAGGTGATTGTTTTATTTTAGCTCTGATTTATACTAGTTAATTTGTTATTTGGCACAGATTTTGTGTCAATTATTTATGTTATTGACTTATTTTAACTCTTAGTTATACTAGATAATTTGTTGTTTGTTATAGATTTTGTGTTAAGTATTATTGTTTTATTTTAACTCTTATTTATACTAGACACTTCGTTATTAGTTACAGATTTTATATTAATTATTTCGGGTATTGTTTTATTTTAAGTCGTATTTATACTATTCATTTTGTTATTGGTTGCAGATTTTATATTAACTATTTAGGTTCTTGTGTCATTTTAAATTTTATTTATACTATTTATCTTGTTGTTTTTATTTCATATTTTGGTCATCCCGTTTCCCTACCACATCGGTAAAACTAACAGTTGGTCGGCGGCCGACATTAAGCTATTCCTTGTGAAATTTCGCCCAAACCAAACTTGTCCCGTCCAAACTCCAACCGGACGTAAACACTATATCCCTTTTAAAATTGATGACTCTGCCCCCAATATTAATTCATTAAACTATTACAAGGCAACTGTCAGATATAATAACCAATATACTAATAAATCTAATCTTCCCCCTTGTGTATATTATTATGGTCTATTTCACCTGATATCTATTATGTATTGTATTAATTTCGATACAATTTTCCCGTTTATAGATTCAAGTCAATTCAATTCAATTCCTCATTATCCGTTTCAACAAATATTTTTTTTTCTTTTTTTGCACGTATATAAATTCAAGCCAATACAATTCAATTTGTCACTAACCATTTTATTATTGTTGATTTTAGGCGATATTGTAAATTTTTATTATTGATTATTGATTAATATGTATAACGCTAGTTTCCACTCACTACCGATTTTCTGATTAGCCAAGAGGCCAGACAAAACTTGGAAGAATCTTTCTTGCACTTAAACAAGATTCACAAAAGAAAACACTGAAGCTTGAAGCAATTGATTCTTTTTTTTCACTAGGTATAGAGAAATTTATTGATTTACTTAATCACTGCTTGCGCACAATAGAATTCACTTTATCCTTTGCACAGCTAGTTTAACTCCTTCTCACTCATATTTACTCGAGACTCCCTTCAACGATAATTAATTCGGAAAAACTCCAAAAAGAAAACCTTTTTCTACAAGGCAAAAGAGAACTTTTTTAAAAAAAAAAATTTTTTCTCGACTCGCTCAAAAATTCCTACCGACCGCCTCTTTTCCGATCCAAAGTCCCTTTTTTTCATCGCTCCACTTGGGCAAAATCCATCGATGCTCCGGCGCGATGAGCGGTAAAATTCTTCTTTTTTTGCGTCCTGTGGCTACTTGCGCAGGGGCTTCGGTGAATCATCTGGAATTGCCGCAACGGCACTTTCATTCGATTCTATCTATATAGGGACGGAGTTGGAAATATTTCTAACTGGCGGCAGAAGAGCTGTTGCCAAATATTTTATTCTGACTTCCATGTGAAGAAAAAAAAATGCGTAGTTGCCAGGTATTTTATTGATTTTTTTATTGTTAATAAATCGGATCCAATTTGACGCTTACGCCGGTATTGTGTTTTGGATGATAAGGTGCGTCAGAGGCCTATGTACTCTAGGGCGACCGTTACAGGGTACATCTGCAGTATTAACTCGACTGAGGTCGAAGTTTTGGATAATGCGATGTCGGCAGTTGGTGAAATCAATAATTTCTAAGTGCGTGATCTGCAAAGTTTTGAAGGCAAGGGCTGCCACGCAACCATTCGCTCCTATTCCAAGATGTCGAGTTTCGCTTTCGCGCCCATTTGACGTGACTGGTTTGGATTTCGCTGGACCCTTATTTGTTGCGGAGACCGATGCAGCGAGGACTAAGGTTTATATTGTACTCTTTACGTGCGCGGCCGTCCGAGCAGTCCATCTGGAACTTACAAGAAATTTGTCCACCGAGAGTTGCCTAATGGCCATTAGAAGATTTATCGCCAGAAGAGGTAGTCCTTCCGAATTTTATTCCGATAATGCAACCACCTTTAAGAAGTCTGCTGTTGAACTTCGAAAATTTAATACAACGATATCTAGTGAGAATTTTTAAAATTTTCTTTGTGGCAATAAGATACGCTGGAGATTTATTGTCGAGCGAGCCCCCTGGTGGGGGGGGGTTTTGGGAGCTGCTGATTAAAGTAGTAAAGGATGCTCTTAAAGCAGCAATCGGACGATCTACTTTAAATTTTGATCAACTTAATACCCTGTTAACTGAGGTGGAAAATATTGTCAACTCCCGGCCTCTAACGTACGTAAGCGATGATCCTTTCGATTTAACTCCACTTACTCCAGCCCATTTCCTCGCACCTCCATCTACTACAATGGCGGACACAGGACCGGTAACAGGTAAAGAATTACGGGAAGGATGGAAGGAGAGATGCAAAGCTGTATCAACCTTTAAAAGACGAAGGTTTTCGGAGTACATCAAGCAACTTCGATCGTTACATCACAGCCCTCAGAAGAAATCATCGACTTTTACTAAAGGCGATGTTGTATTGATGCATGATTCTTCTCTTCCTAGGACGTTTTGGCATTTAGGCATTATTGAAACCGTGTATCCTGGTCGAGATAGTAAAATTAGAGCTTGCGAAGTCAGGTTAGGTAATGGAAAGGTGTTACGTCGACCGATTCAATTACTGTATCCGTTGGAAGTGACAGCAACTTCAACGCGCGCGCCGGAGGATGTCGAAAATCAAAACAATAGAAAATGAATTCCCTTATAAATATTGAAATTGTCCACATACATAAACGAATTCCCTTATAAATACTAAATATTGAAATTATACACATACATATATAAAATCAAGTCTCTGTAAATAAAATTGAAATGAACAAAAAAAACATTGAAATCTGTAACAATAGAAATTGAATTTGAGAAAAAAAATGCATCTGCCAACATGTAAATATTTTACTGTTAAATTCTTTAATTGTTTAAAATAAAGCAGTTCACGAACGAAGTTAAAATCGATTGGACGTGTTTTTTATTTATCGTGAATTTTGTTCCCAAATTAATTGCCGGGATTTCTTTAAAGTTATTATTTTTCTTAACATCCCCGGAAGCCACTCCTAACACAAGCCCTAGAATTGATTATTTTTGAAAAAATAGTTAGAAGCGTTATGCCCCGCTGGAAATTTGGTTACTTGTTAAGAGTGGTGTTAGGAACTACCGCAAAAAATCTCAAGTCCAGAACATCCCCGGAAGCCAACCTTAACTCACCTCCTAGAATTGATTGTTTTTGAAAAAATAGTTAGAGGCGTTATGCCCCGCTGGAAATTTGGTTACTTGTTAAGAGTGGTGTTAATAACTACCACAAAAAATCTCAAGTCCATAACATCCCCGGTAGCCACCCTTAATTCACCCCCTAGATTGATTATTTTTGAAAAAATTGTTGGAGGCGTTATGCCCCCGCTGGAAGTTTGGTTACTTGTTAAGAGTGGTGTTAAGAAATACCACAAAAAATCTCAAGTCCATAACATCCCCGGAAGCCTCCCTTAACCCACCTCTAGAATTGATTATTTTTGAAAAAATAGTTAGAGGCGTTATGCCCCGCTGGAAATTTGGTTACTTGTTAAGAGTGGTGTTAAGAACTACCACAAAAAATCTCAAGTCCATAACATCCCCGGAAGCCACCGTTAACCCACCCCTAGAATTGATTATTTTTGAAAAAATAGTTAGAGGCGTTATGCCCCGCTGGAAATTTGGTTTCTTGTTAAGAGTGGTGTTAATAACTACCACAACAAATCTCAAGTCCATAACATCCCCGGAAGCCTCCCCTAACACACTTCCTAGAATTGATTATTTTTGAAAAAATAGTTAGAAGCGTTATGCCCCGCTGACAATTTGGTTACTTGTTAAGAGTGGTGTTAATAACTACCACAAAAAATCTCAAGTCCATAACATCCCTGGAAGCCACCCCTAACCCACCCCCTTGAATTGATTATTTTTGAAAATATAGTTAGAGGCGTTATGCCCCGCTGGAAATTTGGTTACTTGTTAAGAGTGGTGTTAAGAACTACCACAAAAAATCTCAAGTCCATAACATCCCCGAAAGCCACTGTTCAGCCCCAAAACAGCAACAAACACAAAAATAATTATAATATAAATAAAAATAAAAATATTGAAAATAAAAAACCTCACCAGAAATAATAATAAAAATCCAATGCATGTTTTTTTCGCTCTTGTTTATGTTTTTTGTTTGTTTGTTGAAGTCTTAGTTTGGCCACCACTGGACCTCCATTAAAAAAACCTAAAAGGTAAAAATTAAATAAATTAATAATCGTACGAAAAAATAGCCATTAGTCCGGCTTGAAAATATAAAATAAAAACAACAAGGGGTTAATAAAAAGAATTGTCAACAAAAGTGACATGCAAGAAAAAAACAACAACAACAAATGCATCACAAGCAAAAAATAACTACAAATGATACAAATTACATCCATAGAACATAACACAATATTGAAAAAGAACATAATAAGGAGTACACCTCTTTAAAAACACTAAATAATTACAAAAAAACACAGGTAGAATGCCCTTAAAGGCATACATGGACATAACCTCACATCTATCACACAAACTTTTTCTAACAAAACACTACAAACCATGTCTACACATGTATATAAAACACTAAAACAACACACAACATTATAACAACAAAACAAAGTCACACACGCACCTGCAAACCGCAATGTTTTGCATGTAATTCGCGAAATTCACCGCGTATAAAGTCGCGACCCGTGACGTCCACGAAAACGTCAAAACTTCATGTTGTATCAACATATGATACATGAAATCGGTGTAGAATTTAACGAAGAATACAGCGGCGATGTCAGAAAAACGAAATATTTTATGGATAAAAAGATATTTCCATAAAACATAAATTCTCATAAAGATAATAAGAGAAAAAGAGAAAATCTAGTGGAAAAGGATGAATATATGAATTAATAAAATTATGATATTGCAGTAAAAATAAGGAAATGGCCAAAAAGGACATTTTTAGTACATCATAAAAATTGAAGAAAAATAAGAAAATCATAGTGAATTAATTGAAAATTTATGAAATTAAAAAGAATAAAATATTTAGAATTGAATAAAAATAAAGGGAAATAGTTTGAAACTATTTTTTATTCATCATCAAGGAATAACCATCCCCACCTAAAAATGGCAATGCAGTTTAGGCCAGGACCGTTGGTTCCAGTGTATAAAAACCCGAACCCAGAAGCCATCAGCCTCTCTTGTCTATCAGTAGTCAACGAAAGTACATCGCGCCACAGTGCAATCAAAGTAACTTCCAAGATTTTCTACAAGTGTTTTTTCTCAATTCGAACAAGGAATTTTCAACTACTCAATAAGGTATTTTCACCAATCATTAGATTTTCTACAGGCCGCATGGGTTCTGGAAAATGTTACATGTGTGGTTTTAATCAAGTATCTCTTTCAGCCTCATTTTAAAGATAATATTCAGTACGACTCTGTATCTTTTCTTAGTCAAGTATTAAATTACTGTCTGGCTATATCTTCTGATATACTCAGTGTAATTTTGTATACAAACTTTTGGTTAAGTACATTAGTCGCTATCTGAATATATCTATTTGTAATATATATTATATTCTGGAATAAAAACTACTAACTAGAACACTTCTATTAAGGTGTTATTGGTTGGTAATGGTAATATATGTAAGATAAGTTAAGTTGAACATAAGTCCTATCTGTTAGCACCTAAGCAAACAATTTTCTGAAATAAAGACAAATTGAATTCTAACTGACACGTGTGTTTCCTTCATATTTTCTTTTTCCCTTAGTGTAAAATTTCATTTTGCACTAAACATTTTGGTGGTTCCATCCAGGAATACGTGTCAGCGAATTCAATTTGGTCAATTTCATTCGTTTGTTATCGGTGTTCGGGTAGTCTTTAGAGTAACATATTCAAAATGACTACACTACAACAAATGTGTCAAGCACAAGAACGTTTGAAACTCCGTCTATTCCAGTATATCGACACTACCAAAAAGACGGCACACGCAAAACGCAATTTAGGATTCTACAAATCCAGAATCACTGGATTAAATGCAATATGGGAGAAATTTCAAAAAAACGACATAGCATTAGACGAATCATCAGTACAAGAGAATGCAGAAGCAGCAATTGCGTACCTCAATAGTGATGTATACGGAACCACTGAAGCCAAATATTATGACTATCTCGGAGAGTTAATGGATGTATTGGAAAAATGCCAATTAAAAACAACTCCACCTCCAGAGCCTCCAACTACAACACCACACGAAATACAACTGCCGAGAATCAGTTTGCCAAAATACAATGGCGATTACGATTTGTGGCGATCATTTCATGATGTATTCGTTGCGTTGGTCCATAATAATGCAAACCTTGGTCCAGTACAAAAATTACATTATTTAAAGGAATGTTTGGTTGGAGAAGCTGAAAGCCTATTGCGACATGTTCCAATCACTAACGAAGATTACGCACCAGCATGGGAAAAACTGAAGAAGCGGTATGAAAATAAAAGAATGTTGGTAAATCACCAGCTAAAAACTTTTACAAACATACCAAAGCTGACTACTGAATCCTCAACCGGCATGAAGGAATTAATAGATACATCATCCGAATGTTTGCAACAGCTGAAGAGCTTAGGTGTCGATACTGCGTCTTGGGATGCCATTCTAATTTATTTATTAGTACAGAAGCTCCCTTTCACAACACTACGATTATGGGAAGAAGAGCAAGGAGCAGATCAAACATTGCCAACTTTTACACAATTCAGCAAGTTCTTGACAATGAGATTACGGGTACTAGAATCAATTGCTGATGCAATCGTTCCACGGACATCAACACCAATCAAGCCAACAATCACAAAAAAGGTCACACACACGTATCATGCAGTGAAGCAAACCTGTTGTCCGGCTTGCCATCAAAAGCACTACATTCGAGCATGCACCAAGTATCAACAAATGAATAGTGATGCCAGACGTAAGGTCATACTATCAGCTGGACGTTGTTTGAATTGTTTGTCCAACAGCCACATGGTAAAGGAATGCACAAGCAAATATACATGTTGCAAATGCAAGCAGCGTCATCATACTACCTTACACGACGACTCCAGACAAGAGAAGCAGGGATCAACAGGATCCAAGGAAAAACATTTTCGAGAAGGAGAGAACATACCAAGCCAATCTCCAACAAATTCTCAATCCCAATCAGCCGACAGCGCTGACGGAGTAACCACAATTCAAAACTTTCTAACCATGAAAAATCACCATGCATTGTTGTCAACAGCACTGGTAACGTTTCGCACTAATCATGGCACGGAAAAGGTATTGCGGTGCCTAATAGACAATGGCTCCGAATCTTCATTTATCACAAAGGCTGCATGCAAGCAGCTAGGAGCTACAGGAACTAATACAACTGTAGCAATAACAGGTATAAACACCAACAAGTTAGGCTCACGTTAAAACCAAACAACTCTAATACGGTGTCAGTGACGGATAATTTCCTGATACTCAACAGTATCACTGATACTCTACCAACAAAGGTAGTTTGCAAGGAGGAATGGAATCATCTCAACAACTTGCCACTAGCAGATCCAACATTCTGGAAGCCAGGAAGGATCGACGCACTCCTAGGAGCACGAATCTACGCACGTATTCTAAAGAACGGCATACGAAAGGGACCTAGTACCGCCCCAATAGCCGTAAACACAATCTTCGGATGGATAATAGTGGGACCAACGACAGACACCGTCATAGATAAAGTCTCAGCATTTACGGTCACAACACTAGATTTACATGTCCAATTAAAACGTTTTTGGGAAATCGAAGAACCTCCTGCAAAACAGATCCTAACAGAGGACGACAAACTGTGCCAGCAGATCTTCGAGACAACACACACGCGTAAACAAAATGGAAAATACCAAGTCAAACTTCCATTTAAAAACAACAAAGCTCCTTCTTTAGGACTATCAAGACCACAAGCACTCAAGCGTTTCACATCGCTGCAACGGCAGTTCTCTAAGAAACCAGAATTCGAGAAAGAATACAGAAAGTGCTTAGACGAATATATTGAACTTGGGCACATGGAAGAAGTAGAACCCCCAACAGATCAAGAAGAACATTTCTATATCCCTCATCACGCAGTCTTCAAGGAGAGTACCACGACTAAATTAAGAGTCGTGTTCGATGCATCCGCCAAAACTACAAATGGCACATCACTCAACGAGCACTTGTTGACTGGACCTACTCTTCAACCCAAGCTGTTTGCAACATTACTCAATTGGCGAAAATATAAAATCGCTATGAATGCAGACATTGAGAAAATGTACCGCATGATTGATATCCACCCAAAGGATCAAACATTTCAAAGGATTATATGGCAAAATCCGAAAACATCACAACTTCAAGACTACAAGTTGAAAACGGTGACTTTTGGCACGGCAAGTGCTCCATACTTAGCAATTCGCACGCTGCAACAACTAGCAGTGGACGAAAGGGATACTTGGCCGTTAGCTTCTAAAGCACTACATGATAATTTCTACGTCGACGATCTGTTAACCGGAGCTGACAACATCAATGATGCAAAACAATTACAAATGGAATTGATAAACATCACACGGTCAGGTGGTTTTAACCTACGGAAATGGGCTAGCAATGACCAAGCATTGTTAGGCCATCTCCCTCCAGAACATCGTGAACTGAAGAATGTATTAACATTCAACACAGACGAAACAGTGAAAACCCTCGGGATACGATGGCACCCTGGACCGGATCACTTCACCTTCGCTATCATCCCAATGCGAGAACATAACATTGCAACTAAACGCAATATTCTCTCGGACATCGCATCCTTGTATGACCCCTTAGGCTGGCTGTCTCCTGTTATCATTACTGCAAAAATATTAATGCAAGTGTTATGGATAACCGGCTGCTCATGGGATCAACAAGTGTCCACCCAAGTAGAAAATGAATGGTTAACGTTCAAACAGGAACTAATCAATCTAAACAAAGTACAAATTCCAAGATGGATTAAGTACAGCGCCAATACGAAAGCACAACTTCATGGTTTTTGCGACGCATCAGCAAGAGCATATGCTGCAGTTCTTTACCTACGGGTGGAGGAGGATAATGGACAAATCTCGTCAATGCTCTTAACGTCCAAAACAAAGGTGGCTCCTACCAAGCCAACAACAATTCCCAGGCTAGAACTAAATGGAGCTGCAATTTTGGCCAAATTACTAAAGGGCACAATTGAAGACATGCAGCTACAGCACATCCCCACATTCGCATGGACAGATTCTATGATAGCCCTCCAATGGGTGAAGGATCATCCGTCCAGATGGAAGACATACGTAGCCAATCGCGTCGTCGAAATACAAGATGTCATACGATACGACCAATGGAGACACATCTCAACGGAAGACAATCCTGCCGATGTAGCATCCAGAGGTATCTCAGCAACGAATTTGGTTAGCAACCAACTGTGGTGGCATGGACCCAGTTGGCTGACCAAACCACAAAATCAATGGCCTCAGCAGCAAGAAATAAAGGAAAACACAGATCTGGAAGCGAAAAAACCAGTCGTCACAAGTTTCCTCACACAAATTGAGGACAACATTTTATTTCGTTATTCATCAATAACACGTCTTATTTATATTGTAGCCATGATTAAACGTTTTAAACACAATTGTAAAAATCCCAAGGATAAACAAGTCAATCAGCTCTCCGCCATAGAATGGAAAGAGGCTGAAAACACCACGTTGCGGCTTACACAAGAAATGGCTTTTCCGGAAGAATACACTAATTTACTACAAGGGAAACCACTTTCAAGAAACAGCCGTCTATTAAAACTTACGCCTTTCATGGACAAGGATAAATTGATACGAGTGGGAGGCAGACTAACTAATGCCACAATACCATACGAGGTGAAACATCCCATCATTTTACCCCAAGACCATACGCTCACACACTTACTCATAGACAAGATCCACCTAGAGACATTACATGGCGGACCTTCATTGGTGTTAAGTACGAGTCGTCAGAGGTTTTGGATTTTAAATGCACGAAGATGTATCACAAGCAGGATCCATAAATGTATGGTATGTGCTAAACAACGAGGAGAAACTATGACGCAGTTAATGGGGCAGCTACCTATCCCAAGAGTCAATATTAGTAAACCATTCACTAATGTTGGCATTGATTACGCTGGACCAATCACCATTAAGACGTCATCCATCAGAAATGCAAAACTACAAAAGGCCTACATTTGTGTTATAGTCTGTCTGACAACCAAGGCTATACACATCGAGCTGGTTTCAGACCTATCAGCAACAGCATTTATCGCAGCCCTTAAAAGATTTATAGCTAGACGAGGACTGTGTGCAAACATATATTCAGATTGTGGCTCAAATTTTGTCGGAGCTAAATCTATATTAGACAGGGAATTTCGACAAGCACTTAAGGAATCCAACCAAGAAGCAGAACGATATTTTACGCCAAAACAAGTATCATGGCACTTCAATCCTCCTGCAGCACCTCACTTTGGTGGACTATGGGAGGCAAGCGTAAAATCTATCAAATATCACATATATAGAACCGTTAAAAATGCAATATGTACATTTGAAGAGTATGCTACATTACTCACGCAAATTGAAGCATGCTTAAATTCCCGACCACTATGTTGGGTTCGAAATGATCCAGAAGACACATTAATTCTGACTCCAGGACACTTCCTAATTGGGCAAGCTCTCAACGCCCTTCCTGAAGTGACTAATGAGGCAGAAATTATGTCATCATTTCAACGCTGGAAACATATTCAAGGCATGGTCAAGCAATTCTGGAAGATATGGTCTAAGGACTATCTTAATCAATTGCAACAGAGACCAAAATGGAGTACTCCACAAACCGCAGTACAGGTGGGGGATATAGTCCGCCTTAAACACGAGAACATGCCACCCACAAGGTGGCCGCTCGGGATAATCGAAGAGACGTTCCCCGGACCAGATGGGTTCATACGAGTGGTGCAGGTCACAACGAGTCAAAACACGTTTCGAAGACCAATAACAAAAATTTGTTGCCTACGCATAGATCAACCAAGTTCTCAAGAAAGAGAACCAAATCCGTAACAGGGAGTAACTATTCAAGTGTCGTCATGTTAAATGTCTAGTCCATGGTAATGTTGTCCACTTGTCCAAAAGGCAATCCTATCCTAGATCACCAAACTAATTCAGTTTCTTACAGATGTCACTCAATTATACTGAGGAGGATTTGGCCGCCGCCGAGAATTACTGGCTATACGGCACAACCACGCCGTTAGGTAGTCCAGTACTAGACATCCCCTGCAATTTCGACGCAGAATTAGCCGAATTAGCAGCGCTACTTGAGGTTCCTGTAGCAGCAGCCGAGCAATCAGTCAAGGCTAATCGAAACTCCAACGCTGACATCAACTTAGATTCGGACCAGTCCCAAGGAAGAGTACTTAGGCGGGCCAATAACCCACCCAGACTAACTCCTCAGGAATTAAATCCGAAAAAGATGAAGCCGACCGACATCTTAACGTCACCAAAACGCCCAATAGTGAAGAGGTCTTTCGAGGTGACACCGCGCGGACCCGAAATCCGAGTCCGAACGCAACCTAGGCAGATCCCGACCACCAAATCCAGCGCATCACAGAGTCAAGAAGAACCATGCGACACAACAATAACAAGATCATCCACACCAACGCGTGAGATAAAGGTAAAAGTTTTAAGTGATATAGTCATCAAAGCAGCTCCACCACGACCACGGATACAACACACACCAGCCCAAAAAATCAAACAGGCAACTGAGACGTGCACAATCGATCTCACTCGGTCCGATGATGAGACAGCGACAACTCCACGTATACAAAACCTGGCAGGACCAGCAGAACCGAATCAATCGAACCCACGCAACCAGACATATCACTATGTGGCAAGAAATAACAAGGTCATACCATCACTTGCAAAACCGGCGATCATCAATGGACGTAAGGTAGAAAACATAACCCTGCTGAAACCCACAACCACGCTCACCGAATTACGAGACAGGTACGAGAACTGTTTTCAACGTTTCATAACAAGGGAGGGTGAAGACCTGTACCTCCCTAAACACATAGTTCAAAGAATCAAATTCGACTATGTAAGGGAAACGCGAAAAAAAGAGCAAACCATAAGTCTACCCAACCGGTACCAAGTGCGTCTGCAGGTGAAGGCAGATGGGCGGATAGTGTTTCACCATCACCACAAACGTGGATTAAGCAAATTAAATACGCGGTTGAACAAAGTTGTTCAACAGGGGGGAGAATGTTCAGCCCCAAAACAACAACAAACACAAAAATAATTATAATATAAATAAAAATAAAAATATTGAAAATAAAAAACCTCACCAGAAATAATAATAAAAATCCAATGCATGTTTTTTTCGCTCTTGTTTATGTTTTTTGTTTGTTTGTTGAAGTCTTAGTTTGGCCACCACTGGACCTCCATTAAATAAACCTAAAAGGTAAAAATTAAATAAATTAATAATCGTACGAAAAAATAGCCTTGAAATAGGCTTGAAAATATAAAATAAAAACAACAAGGGGTTAATAAAAAGAATTGTCAACAAAAGTGACATGCAAGAAAAAAACAACAACAACAAATGCATCACAAGCAAAAAATAACTACAAATGATACAAATTACATGCATAGAACATAACACAATATTGAAAAAGAACATAATAAGGAGTACACCTCTTTAAAAACACTAAATAATTACAAAAAAACACAGGTAGAATGCCCTTAAAGGCATACATGGACATAACCTCACATCTATCACACAAACTTTTTCTAACAAAACACTACAAACCATGTCTACACATGTATATAAAACACTAAAACAACACACAACATTATAACAACAAAACAAAGTCACACACGCACCTGCAAACCGCAATGTTTTGCATGTAATTCGCGAAATTCACCGCGTATAAAGTCGCGACCCGTGACGTCCACGAAAACGTCAAAACTTCATGTTGTATCAACATATGATACATGAAATCGGTGTAGAATTTAACGAAGAATACAGCGGCGATGTCAGAAAAACGAAATATTTTATGGATAAAAAGATATTTCCATAAAACATAAATTCTCATAAAGATAATAAGAGAAAAAGAGAAAATATAGTGGAAAAGGATGAATATATGAATTAATAAAATTATGATATTGCAGTAAAAATAAGGAAATGGCCGAAAAGGACATTTTTAGTACATCATAAAAATTGAAGAAAAATAAGAAAATCATAGTGAATTAATTGAAAATTTATGAAATTAAAAAGAATAAAATATTTAGAATTGAATAAAAATAAAGGGAAATAGTTTGAAACTATTTTTTATTCATCATCAAGGAATAACCATCCCCACCTAAAAATGGCAATGCAGTTTAGGCCAGGACCGTTGGTTCCAGTGTATAAAAACCCGAACCCAGAAGCCATCAGCCTCTCTTGTCTATCAGTAGTCAACGAAAGTACATCGCGCCACAGTGCAATCAAAGTAACTTCCAAGATTTTCTACAAATGTTTTTTCTCAATTCGAACAAGGAATTTTCAACTACTATTTTCACCAATCATTAGATTTTCTACAGGCCGCATGGGTTCTGGAAAATGTTACATGTTTGGTTTTAATCAAGTATCTCTTTCAGCATCATTTTAAAGATGATATTCAGTACGACTCTGTATCTTTCCTTAGTCAAGTATTAAATTACTGTCTGGCTATATCTTCTGATATACTCAGTGTAATTTTGTATACAAACTTTTGGTTAAGTACATTAGTCGCTATCTGAATATATCTATTTGTAATATATATTATATTCTGGAATAAAAACTACTAACTAGAACACTTCTATTAAGGTGTTATTGGTTGGTAATGGTAATATATGTAAGATAAGTTAAGTTGAACATAAGTCCTATCTGTTAGCACCTAAGCAAACAATTTTCTGAAATAAAGACAAATTGAATTCTAACTGACACGTGTGTTTCCTTCATAATTTCTTTTTCCCTTAGTGTAAAATTTCATTTTGCACTAAACAGCCACCCTTAACCAACCCCTAGAATTAATTATTGTTGAAAAAATAGTTAGAGGCGTTATGCCCCGCTGGAAATTTGGTCACTTGTTACGAGTGGTGTTAGTAACTACCACAAAAAATCTCAAGTCCATAACATCCCTGGAGCCACCCTTAACCCACCCCCTAGAATTGATTATTTTTGAAAAAATAGTTAGAGGTGTTATGCCCCGCTGGAAATTTGGTTACTTGTTAAGAGTGGTGTTAAGAACTACCACAAAAAATCTCAAGTCCATAACATCCGCGGAAGCCACCCTTAACCCACCCCTAGAATTGATTATGTTTGAAAAAATAGTTAGAGGCGTTATGCCCCGCTGGAAATTTGGTTACTTGTTAAGAGTGGTGTTAATAACTACCACAAAAAATCTCAACTCCATAACATCCCCGGAAGCCATCCTTAACCCACCCCTAGAATTAATTATTTTTGAAAAAATAGTTAGAGGCGTTATGCCCCGGTGGAAATTTGGTCACTTGTTACGAATGGTGCTAATAACTACCACTAAAAGCTCAAGTCCATAACATCCCCGGAAGCCACCCTTAACTCACCTCCTAGAATTGATTATTTTTGAAAAAATAGTTAGAGGCGTTATGCCGCGCTGGAAATTTGGTTACATGTTAAGAGTGGTGTTAATAACTACCACAAAAAATCTCAAGTCCATAACATCCCTGGAAGCCACCCTTAACCCACCCACTAGAATTGATTATTTTTGAAAAAATAGTTAGACGCGTTATGCCCCGCTGGAAATTTGGTTACTTGTTAAGAGTGGTGTTAATAACTACCACAAAAAATCTCAAGTCCATAACATCCCTGGAAGCCACCCCTAACCCACCCCCTAGAATTGATAATTTTTGAAAATATAGTTAGAGGCGTTATGCCCCTCTGAAAATTGGGGTACTTGTTAAGAGAGGTGTTAAGAACTACCACAAAAAATCTCATATCCATAACATCCCCGGAAGCCACCCCTAATTCACCCCTAGAATTGATTATTTTTGAAAAAATAGTTTGAGGCGTTATGCCCCGCTGGAAAATTGCTTACTTTTTAAGAGTGGTGTTAATAACTACCACAAAAAATCTCAAGTGCATAACATCCCTGGAAGCCACCCTTAACCCACCCCCTAGAATTGATTATTTTTGAAAAAATAGTTAGAGGCGTTATGCCCCGCTGGAAATTTGGTTACTTGTTAAAAGTGGTGTTAAGAACTTCCACAAAAAATCTCAAGTCCATAACATCCCTGGAAGCCACCCTTAAGCCACCCCCTAGAATTGATTATTTTTGAAAATATAGTTAGAGGCGTTATGCCCCGCTGGAAATTTGGTTACTTGTTAGGAGTGGTGTTAAGAACTACTACAAAAAAATCTCAAGTCCATAAAATCCCCGGAAGTCACCCTTAACTCACCCCCTAGAATTGATTATTTTTGAAAAAAAAAGTTAGAGGCGTTATGCCCCGCTGGAAATTTGGTTACTTGTTAAGAGTGGTGTTAATAACTACCACAAAAAATCTCAAGTCTGTAACATCCCCGGAAGCCATCCTTAACCCACCCCCAGAATTGATTATTTTTGAAAAAATAGTTAGAGGAGTTATGCCGCGCTGGAAATTTGGTTACTTGTTAAGAGTGTTGTTAATAACTACGCCAAAAAATCTCAAGTCCATAACATCCCTGGAAGCCACCCTTAACCCACCCCCTAGAATTGATTCTTTTTGAAAAAATAGTTAGAGGCTTATGCCGCGCTGGAAATTTGGTTACTTGTTAAGAGTGGTGTTAATAACTACCACAAAAAATCTTAAGTCCATAACTGTTTTCTGCAAAGTCTATTCCTGACACGGAGTTCAAAAAAATGCAACAGAATGGAGATACTGTAATTTAAAGCCGCTAAGGAAACAGTAAAGTATACAATTATCGCAGATGGTAGTTATGTGTAGCGGAATATTCCCAAGTATTAACGGATGTGGCCTTAGCTCACCGTTACTTCGATTTAGGTTATTGGCCAAAGATTCAATAAATATTTGTAATAACTAATTTGTTTTATTCATTCAACTCCACAATCTATTTAACAATTTTAGGTTTAATACTAATAAAAAAAACTCTTTATTTTCCCAACAATTATAAATTAACTTCAACTTTCTTCTCTTAAAATCTACCGATCCAAAATTTTTTATTTAAATTCAAATTTCAAATATTTTCTGTAAAAAAAACCAATCTATATTAAAAACCAAATGATAATCTATGTTTAACACAAAATCCAGGCCATGCTATTTTACAAAAAATGAAATCCCACGTTGCAACACCACATCAAATTTTTCACGAAGGACAAATTGCATTCCAAAAACTCAATAACCCCAAGGTCATGACTGAGTTTCCCTACAATTTTAAGTGTCCAAATGCATGCGAACGAATGTGCTGAGCTGGTTGATACTGCTGTTTAAATAGGGTTTTCAGGTCCTGTGTCGATCGGCAGTGTACCCATAAATTATGTGTCGACATGCAGCATAACCCTAAATTTAGACATATTTTTTCTTTTCGCAAAAGCTGATAATTTTTACATTAAAAAATTTCTAAATTTTTCCTTTTACACAATTTGTTATTATTTTCTCCTTAAATTCTTTTATTTTCATAAAATTCTCCTTTTATTGCAGTTGCCATAAATTATAGATAATGTAGCCTTTGAGTTTCATTATCGATTTGCTAAAAGGATTTTATGTCCCTTTTTGATATTTTTTGTCTCCCTTCCACTCATTGGGTAAATTTAAATATTTAAATTATTAAAATTCCCTTCAAGGGATTAATTTTCGCGTTTACCAGGCATTGCTGCCCTTTGCCAGCTGATTCGCGATACAAATCATGAATGTCAGTTTCGGTTTGACTGTTTTCATGGTTCGCGCCGGGCGTCAGTTTTTGTGGTTTTTCGGGCGTTTTAGTGTTTTAGGACAAATAATTATTCACTGGAAGGGTGCACGTAAGTATTTTTCATTAATTTATATATCTTTAAGGGTCTTGGGTTCCTTTATTTGGTAAAAATTGATGACTTTTTGTTTTGATGGTGGCAACTGTCAAAATGGAAATTCATCATTAAATTCATAAATATCCTTTATTTTTTAAATATTTTATTTGGTTTGCCCGTTCTTAGGGACTTATTTGTTCTTCATTATTTGTTTTGTTTTTAATTCAAGAAAAAAAATGCATTGTTTATTATTATTGCTAGGTTATGTTGTTGTTGTTGTTAAATACAAATTCACTTATTTCCTTCATATTAATTCATTTTTATTTCATTTTTTTAGCATATTTCTGGGTGTTTGATATTCTGGCCCTTGTCCTCTGGACCTTTATGGATTTGCGAGGTTCCCAGGCGCAGGTAGGTGAAAATGGATATCTGTTGTTTACATGACATTTCATCTCATTTCTTGTCTTTTATGGCCCGCGCCGAACATTCTCCCCCTCCTTGAATAACCATATTCAACAATTTCTTCACTACGCCCCTTTTGTGGTAGTGAAATAGGGTTAGATGACCATCGGGCTTTACTTTAAGTCGCACCTGATATTTGTCTGGAAGGTTGCGTGTTTTCTCCTTTTTCTTTGTTTTTAATAAGGCGTCGAAATTAATTTTTGTTAGCACGTTTCGGGTAAGATAGACGTCGACTCCTTCTCTGGCTATGAAGCGCTGATGGGTGTTGTCTATGCGTGGCTGGAGCTCTTTTGTGGTGGTTGTTGGCCTCAAAAGCTTGATGACTGCTGGTTGCGCTAACGTCGTCGTGGTGTGCCTGGTTGTGTTTATCATCTGCCTGGTTGGATGTTCCTTGGCTGTTGTCCTTAGTCTGGCTACTTCAGGTTGTTTGTCTTCTGCCCGGGAAGTTATGGTGGAATTAAACGGCCGTGATCTGCAGCTGGGGTCGGCATAGAAGTCTGGATCTGGTTCGTCATCCATGGAGAAAAATATCCTTTCGGATAAGATTAAGGTATCTTCATCGTAATCCATCTGTAAAACAAGGAAGTAAATTAAATTGTTTTGGTTTTAGGACATTCACGACACGAAGTGACGGACAACAGTTCTATTGTTAGTATTAGACGCCACTAAGTTGTCTCTATTGGTAGGCGGGATAGCTTGGCGACTGGCCGTCGCAAAATGTTGGTTTGAGTTCTTATTTGCGCGACTCTGATGAGCCCATCTGTGCCTGGATAGACTTCTTCGACCACACCTAGTGGCCATTTTGCTGGTGGCATCGTTTCATTAGTAACAAGCACGACATCTCCAATCTGGAGGTTTCTCCCTTCCTGGTACCACTTAGGCCTGGTTTGGAACTGGTGTAGGTATTCTACTGACCATTTTTTCCAAAAATGTTGTACTTTTTGTTGTAGGTGCTTCCATCGCTGCAGAAGTGATGTCTCATTGGAGTAGTCCGGTTCTGGCAGCGAGGTTAGGGCTTGACCTATCAGAAAGTGTCCAGGTGTTAATATCAAGGGGTTGGTAGGATCAGTGCTGACGAAACAGAGCGGTCGCGAGTTTAATAACGCTTCAATCTGGGTTAGAAATGTAGCATATTCTTCGAACGTGTATGCTTGGTTGCCTATAGTTCTTTTTAAGTGCCCCTTTATAGATCGTATCCCAGCTTCCCATATGCCCCCAAAGTGAGGAGCAGCAGGAGGATTAAAGTGCCAATCTATGGCTTGATTAGATAGGTGTTTGGCCGCTTCCTGGGTTGCATCCTTGATTGCGTTTTTCATATCTTTGTCTAATATTGTTTTTGCTCCAATGAAGTAAGATCCACAGTCAGAATAAATGTCCGTGGGTAGGCCTCTTCTGGATGTAAATCTTTTTAAGGCTGCGATGGAGGCTTCTGAGGTTAATGCAGAAACTAATTCAATATGTATGGCCTTTGTAGCCGTACAAACGAAGATACACAGGTATGCCTTCAATTGTTGTGCTTTTCTGAGTGATGAAGCTTTTATTGTTACAGGGCCAGCTTAATCTATGCCAACCTTAGAAAATGGTTTTGTAATGTTTACTCGAGCTGGTGGTAATTCGCCCATTAATTGCTGGCAGGTCTCCTTTCGAAATCTCGTGCACGTGACGCATTGGTGTATCCTGCTTGCAATAGCTCGTCTGGCATCTAACATCCAATAGTTATATCTACTGGTGGCTAGTACTAAGGAAGTTCCCCCATGTAAAGTTTCGTGATGAAGTTTTTCGATGATTAGGTTCACTACATGATGATTCTTAGGTAATATTATTGGGTGTTTTTGTTCGTAGGAGATGTTGGTGTGTGATAGTCTTCCCTTTAGCCGTATAAGTCCTTGATCGTCTATGAAGGGTCTTAACTGTAAGAGTTTGCTTTTGTGTGCAAGTGCCTTGCTGTGTAATAGATCCTTATATTCGTTTGGAAAGCTTATCCTTTGAACTAGTCGTAATATAGTAGCTTCGGCTTTGGAAAGTTCGCTGCGAGAAATCAGTCCAACTTGTTTAGGTGATGTCTTATTACAATTTTCTTTGAAACGTAGTAAGTAGGCGGTTGTTCTAACTAATTTATTGTAGGACGAATATCTATGCAAGAAATCCTCTTGTATTTCAAGAACAAAAGTTGATGTAAGATTTCTTTTAGCTTCTAGTTCTGTTTTGTCTTCGCATTTCCGCACCTTTGGCCAATGGTTCTCTCCCTTAACGAGCCATGGTGGACCTTGCCACCAGATGTCCTTATTTATTAGATCCTCCACTGTGGTACCCCTAGAAGCGAGATTCGCTAGGTTTTCCTCTGTGGGAACATGTTGCCAGTTTTCGTATTTGATGTTGTCCACAACCCTGTTGGCCACGTAGGTCATCCAACGAGATGGATGTTCCCTAATCCATTGCAATACGATAGTCGAATCTGTCCAGGCGAATATGGGGACATCCTTAAACTCCATGTCGTCAATAGTAGTTTTAATTAACCGTGCAAGGATTACAGCTCCGTTTAATTCGAGGCGCGGAATGGTAGTTGGCTTGATAGGTGCCACTCTAGTTTTCGCCGTTAGTAGCATAGCTGTAGTGCTACCGTCTTCTTGTGTTGTTCGCAGGTAGAGTACTGCCGCGCATGCCTTGGTGGAAGCGTTGCAAAAACCGTGTTATTGGAGTTTGGCTTTGGTGGTGTATTTTATCCAACGTGGAATTTTTATCCTAGGCAGGTTTTTTAAGTCTCCGCTAACATTATTCCAATGGTCCTGAATGGCTGTTGATGCTGGAGCGTCCCACGAGCAACCCATTATCCACATTGCCTGCATTAGTAGTTTTGCCACAACAATTATTGGAGCAATCCATCCAAGTGGATCGTACAATGATGCGATCTCAGATAGTATGGAACGTTTGGTGGACACGACTGGTGTTGGCTTAAGGGTGATCTTAAAAGTAAAATAATCCTTTGTGGGCCACCATTGAATTCCTAAAGTTTTGATCGATTCCAATTCGCCAATGGTCAATGCTTCCTTGATTTCGCAGTACTCTGATGGCAAGTGAGATAATAAGTTTATTTCGTTGCTGGCCCATTTCCGGAGATTGAATCCTCCTGATTTCATCATTTTTAGCAGCTCAACTTGAAGAAGTTTCGCGCTGAGTATGTCATCTGCTCCTGTTAATAGGTCGTCTACATAGAAGTCCTTCAGGGTAACGCGAGATGCCAGAGGCCAGTTGGTTTGTTCATCTTCGGCCAATTGGTGCAGAGTTCTTACCGCTAGATAGGGGGCAGAAGATGTACCAAAAGTAACAGTTTTAAGTTCATAATCCTGCGGTTCACCAGTTGTTGGATGTTTCCAAATAATTCTCTGAAAGGAGCGTTGATCAGGATGAACCAGAATCATTCGGTACATCTTTTCGATGTCCGCTGTTATTGCTACCTTGTGTTTCCGCCATTTCATTAAAATCGCAAAAAGCTTTGGTTGTAGTGTGGGTCCCTTCAAGAGATGATCGTTTAATGAGGTGCCATTTGTCGTTTTACAGGACGCGTCAAACACAACTCTTAATTTTGTAGTTGTACTGTCTTTGAATACCGCATGATGCGGAATGTAGTAGTGAGGACTGTTATTCAAAATTGGAGATACCTTTTCCATATGATCGAGCTGTATATACTCATCAAGACATTTCGTATAATCTCTGGCCAAATTTGGTTTCCCTTTGAATTGGTTTTGCAGAGTTCTGAATCCGGTTAGCGCCTGTGGACGGGATGCGCCTAATTCAGGAAGTTCATTATTCACAAACGGCAAGGTTACTTGATATTGACCATTGGGGGTACGCTTGTGAGTAGTCTGAAAAATTGTTTGACATCCTTGCTCATCCTTTTTTATGACTGGGTGCGAAGGAAATTCTTCCGTTTCGAAAAATTGCTTCAGTTGACAATTTAAATCATTGTCTGTTGTAGCCATAAGAGATATAGTTTCCTTATGCGAATGAGTTGTTGTTGGGCCTAGGATTAACCATCCAAACATTGTCTTAACTGCTGCTGGGGCTGTCTTGTTTCCCCGTACAATTCCGTCTTGCAATATTTGTACGAAAACATTTACTCCCAATAAGGCATCAATTGTACCAGTTTTCCAGAATGTTGGATCAGCTAATTTGAGACCATGAAGATGATGAAGATTTCTCTTCGAGACTCTTTGTTTTGGTAGTTGATCCGTGATATCCTTTAAGACAAAGAACGTTTCTTCTATTGTTGCTCTACTTGAATGATCGGCTTGCAATTGTAAGGTTGTTTCCTTGACTGAATTGGCTATAGGATCAAGGCCTATGCCATTGATGATGATAGAGGTAGGGGTGCATGGTGCAGCTAGCCTTTTACAGGCTTCCTCTGTCAAGAATGAAGATTGTGACCCTGGGTCGACAATATATATTAATGTGCTGGTTTGACCTCGACCACCTCTTGCGACTACTAATGCGGTTGAAAGTAATGCGTTTATGTTTTGACGTGAAATGAAGGCTTGAGTGACTTCGTATTTTGCAGCGCTGTGGCTATTGCCTTCTTGAATGGATTCAGCTTGACTTGATATAGAATCCTTAGAAGTGCTCTTGGAGCTTAGAGAGTGCGGTGTGTTTCGTTCGCTTGAATTTTCTTGATGTAATGACGTGTGATGTGGTTGCTTGCATTTGAAGCAGTTATATTTGCTTGCGCATTTTGATTGTATGTGGTTACTGGATAAACAATTAAGACATCGTCCTGAAGCTAATATGGCCTTGCGTTTGGCATCAAGAGTTATCCTTTTGTCCTTGAGACACCTTTGAACGAAGTGCCTTCCTCCACAAGCAGGACATCCTCCTTCCTTGGTGAGATGATATGCTGCGGTTTTTACATACGTTTGACCCTTGGGCTTGCCCTGTGTAGTTTGGGGGCTTATGACATCCGCGATTGATTCAAGTACCTTCAATCGAGTGCTCAAAAATTTTTTGAATTCCTTAAAGGATGGTAATCCTTCATTCGCGCCTTGATCCTCTTCCCACAACTTTAAGGTATAAAACGGGAGCTTTTGGGCCAGAATATAAATCAATAAAGTGTCCCAGGAGCTAGTGTCCACCTTCAAGCTCTTCAGTTGTTGCAGGCACTCTTCAGTAGTGTCGATCAATGATTTGATTCCCTTGTTGGTTTCGGTATTTAGTTTCTGTTGGTTTACTAGTAGCTTAAGCTGATGGTTTACTAGAATGCGGGTGTTCTCAAAACGTTTTCGCAATTTATCCCACGCTGGCATATAATCAACATCCGTGATTGGAATGTGGAGTAAGACTCTTTCAGCTTCACCTACCAAACATGATTTTAAATTATGCAGTTTTTGCACCGGTGACAATCTAGAATTGTTGTGTACTAATGAAGTGAACATATCTGAGAAAGGTCTCCACATATCGTAATCTCCGTTGAATTTCGGAAGTGAAATCCTTGGAAGTGGTGAATAATGATGAACGACAATTGCTGCAGATGATTCATTAGCCGTGGACGAACTTGTTATCGGGTTGACCTTAAACTTGCGTAGGGCCTCATTAATTTCACTTAAATAATCTCTGTACTTGAATTCAAGATAACCATAATGATCTTCCTTTATATGCTCATGTTCGGAGTCGTCTTCGTCGTCGTCTCCGTCGTTATCTTCGCTGTTGTCGTTGTCTGGACGCTTCTTCATTGGAGGCTCCTCACTTATGGCTTGCATTAATTGAAAGTCTATGTCGCCATATTGTTTCCAGAGTCCCCTTAATTCTTCGTCTTTACACTCATAGAATCCCTGGGTGCGTTTAGGGATGGCTTGTTTTTTACCATTTTCAATGGACCTTCCTATTCGCGACCTCAAAGCGCTTTCCTGAACCACTAATTGCTTTAATGTTGCCATAATACCGAAAATTTATTAAAATAGATAAAAATTAATTTAAAATGGAAGGGTCTGAATTGAAATTGCTGATGTACGGTGAATAATCCAAACCGGAGAATAATGAACGGGCCAAATACAGTTCCTGGATGGAACCACCAAAATGTTTTCTGCAAAATTTATTGCTAACACGGAGTTCAAAAAAATGCAACAGAATGGAGATACTGTAATTTAAAGCCGCTAAGGAAACAGTAAAGTATACAATTATCGCAGATGGTGGTTATGTGTAGCGGAATATTCCCAAGTATTAACGCATGTGGGGTTAGCTCACCGTTACTTCGATTTAGGTTATTGGCCAAACATTCAATAAATATTTGTAACAACTAATTTGTTTTATTCATTCAACTCCACAATCTATTTAACAATTTTAGGTTTAATACTAATAAAAAAATATAGCGCGTGTAACCAGTGCCCGTGAAAGATGTGAAACATCTTTGGCGATATTTATCTTTCTTTAAATTGAATAATTAGTAAGAATAAAGGCCATTTTACATCCCAAACGCAAAGTGGAAAAGCAGCTCTGGAGCTCTTTTATCGCACAGCAATTTTGCGTTTGGGATGTAAAAAAGCCGTAAATTTTTTACACACCGATTTGTGTTGAAAATGTACCATTGATGACCTTCGACCATGATGTCTTACCGCATTTGAAATATATTTTTGGTGGGCTTGGAAACACATTTTTCTAGACAAGTCGATTTTATTTAATTCTACAGTCGATATACAGATTTATCCGCTGACGCGACGCAGCGACTTAAAGCGCCCCTTGGCATACGACATGGGAAAACAGCACGGCTACTATTACACGATTTCTTACCAGACGTCAGAATCTCAAGAAGGCCCATGTTTGAGTTCTAATTATTTTCTAGTTTTTGATACAGCTTATGATTTCAAATAAAACCATTTAACTTAAAAGTTTTTTTTACCTTTTTTTATGTTCTAGTTTTTAGTTTGGTTTTGGTTTCATTGCATCTTTGTTGCACGGTTTCTTACCTCTGTAATTTCTCACAATCAAGCTCCTCAATACATAGCCCTTCCAAAGTTCTTACGCGACTCAATGCTACATACCATATTGCCAGCGGCATTTTGAATTTTCTAATTTTGACAACAAATTCATTATTTCCGACCTTAAACACACCCAAATAGAGATTTTCAGTGAAATCGAATTGTTATTACCAAAATCGTACCGCCATTTTGAATTTTCAAATTTTGACCACACATTCGTCATCTGTCACCTTAAAAACCCTACCATACCGATTTTCAATGGATTCAGAACATATCTGCAAAATTCATCCGCCATATTGCCGCCGCCATTTTGAATTTTCGAATTTTGAAAACAGATTCGTCATTCGTGATCTTAAAAACTCCCCGATACAGATTTTAAACATATTCAGAACACATTTGCAAAATTCATCCGCCATTTTGAATTTTCAAATTTTGACCATAGAATCGTCATTTATAGCCCTAAAAACCCCCGGATACCGATTTTCAATGGATTCAGAACATATTTTCAAAATTCATCCGCCATATTGGCGCGGCCATTTTGAATTTGCATAATTTTGACAACAGAATCGTCATTTGTGGCCCTAAAAACAACCCGATACCGATTCTCAATGGATTCAGAACACATTCGCAAAATTCATCCGCCATATTGGCGTAGCCATTTTGAATTTTCAATTTTTGACCACAGAATCGTCATTTGTGGCCCTAAAAACCCCCCTATACTGATTTTCAATGGAATCGGAACACAATTGAAAAATTCGTCCGCCATCTTGGAACCGCCATCTTGATTTTTTACAAAAATGTCAGATTGCATTGTCACGCGAACTCAATGTGTGTGTAAAGTTTCATAAGAATCGGTTAAGTAGAAGTAGTTGAAAAAGCTGTCGCAAGATTTGAACCGAACAAACAAACAAACAAATATACGAGATTGCTAAATAAAACCATTCAATATAAATAATAAAATTCAAATGCAGAGATCAAGAATCGAACCCACGACTTTTTGGAATATCAACGTCGTAAGGCAACCACTCAACCATTTGTTCCATTCTGCCTATGTCTGGCTCGTCATGTCTGACTCGCGGCATATAAACACTTTTTTTTGGTGCTACTATTTTTTTTTAAAATCTCCGTCTTATTCTGTCTTGCTCAATACAGATCTTCCGTTTCCCGGAATGAAAATTGGATTGGACGAAGCGTTCCCTATAAAGCGTTCCCTAAAAAGCGTTCCCACAAAATGTTCCCGACCTTGAAGAATTACTCTCAACGCGCGCAAAGTTGTTTCACATCAAAAAAACCCTTTATTTTCCCAACAATTATAAATTAACTTCAACTTTCTTCTCTTAAAAACTACCGAACCAAAATTTTTTATTTAAATTCAAATTTCAAATATTTTCTATAAAAGAACCAATCTATACTAAAAACCAAATGATAATCTATGTTTAACACAAAATCCAGGCCATGCTATTTAACAAAAAACGAAATCCCACGTTGCAACACCACATCAAATTTTTCACGAAGGACAAATTGCATTCCAAAAACTCAATAACCTTAGGGTCATGACTGAGTTTCCCTACAATTTTAAGTGTCCAAAATTGCGCGCGAACGAATGTGCTGAGCTGGTTGATACTGCTGTTTAAATAGGGTTTTCAGGTCCTGTGTCGATCGGCAGTATACCCATAAATTATGTGTCGACATGCAGCATAACCATAAATTTAGACATATTTTTTCTTGTCACAAAAGCTGAATTAAAATTATTCACTGGAAGGGTGCACGTAAGTATTTTTCATTAATTTATATATCTTTAAGGGTCTTGGGTTCCTTTATTTGGTAAAAATTGATGACTTTTTGTTTTGATGGTGGCAACTGTCAAAATGGAAATTCATCATTAAATTCATAAAAATTCTTTACTTTTTATACGCTTTATATTAGCTTCACCTGTATGTATGTATGTATCTATGTATGTATGTATGTATGTATGTATGTATGTATGTATGTATGTTACCGCTTTATATTAGCCTCAGCCGTATGTATGTACAGTGCTGCGTAAAAAATTAAGACCACGTAGACTTTGTCATGAAACTTTTCCTTTCGATGGCTGCAGCTTTTGAACGACTTGTTGGATCACAGAAATGAAACACTCAAAATTTAACTAAAACTATCCTCTATTTTTCTACATTAATTTCATTAAAACAAAACAAAACAGTATTTCAACAAAAATAAAAATGTAAACTAATTCCTGCGTAAAATATTAAGACCACTTCAGCCTTTGAAATAGTACCCCTTCGCACGGATGCAGTCCCTTATTCTACGTGGCATCGATTCAACTAAATTTTTGATTGCTTCCATTGGAATCCTTGTCCACTCCTTTTTCAAAGCTCTTTTTAATCCTTCAAGGTCCTTTGGTCGAGTTTTGGACACGCGGTCACCTAACATTTTCCATACGTTCTCAATAATGTTTAAATCGGGTCTGACGGCGGGCCACGGGAGAACGTTGATGTGGTTTTCCTCAAAGAATGTCAGGGTATCTCGTGGCACATGTGGACGGGCATTATCCTGCTGGAAAACAGAACCTCTTAAGGGCATTTCCTCTTCCATGAAAGGAATCATATTCCTCCTCAAGATTTCCCTATAACTTTCCTGGTTCACTGTGCCTGTGACAATCTCCAAATTGGTGAATGCGTATCCTGAAATACCACCCCATACCATAACTTTGCTTCCTCCACTATGGCGCTGTGTTTGAACACAGGAGCGAAGATATTGTTCTTTAGGGAGCGGCCGAACGAGAACACGACGGTTGGGAAAAAGTTGAAAGGAACTTTCATCGGTAAAAAGAACTCTTTTCCAATCTTGCGGAGTCCAATTCCGGTTGGCTCTACACCACAAAAGTCTTGCTCGAGCATGTCTGGTCGTAAGAAAACTTTTTTTAGCCGCACTCCGTGAAAACAATCCTTTTGCGCAAAGGATTCTTCGAATGTGACCAGCCGACACCTGCGTACCAGTTTTTTGATGCAGATCTATCGAAAGATCAGCGCTCGATTTTGTTCGCTTCTCCCTTACTAACTTCAACAAAGAACTTTCAATGCGTCTAGTCACAATTTTCTTTCGTCCTGAATTTCCCCTGTTCTGCACGGTCCCACATTCACTGTGTCTTTTTATTGTTTGATGCACACAAGTTTTACTGATTTGCAATTGCAGTCCAATTGCCCTCTCAGGTAAGCCACTATTGTGAAGCGCAATAACCTTAGAATAACAGAAAACGTTACTTTTATTTCGCGATGCTCCGTGAACAATTAAAATTATTTATTTACCTGCCACAAATAGGCTAGTGCCGATAGTTTTTTGGAAAAAAAAATTAATAGCAGGGAGGGACCAGCAATGAAATGTCGTTAAGGTCATAACTAAACGAAAAAACAATTTTTAAACTCGAAAAAAGGGGAAATGGTAAAATGGGGATGCTATTTAGGGGTTGAAAGCGATTTTTTGCGATTTGCGGTGAAACATGACCTCCTAGTGAAAAATGTTTAATACAAAAGTTGTAGATAATAAAAAGATCTAAAACTTTTGTATTTAACATATTTTGATATAACCTCAAATTTATGAAGAAAATGGCGGAAAATCGATTTTTCAGTTTTTAATTTTTTTCTCCCGTAAAAATAATTCAATTTACATGAAAATTTGTATGAGTATACCTTGTGTTGCGTTAAATAAGCATGATTTTTGTTTTGTTTGGAAAACAGATAGTTTCCCAGAAATTAACATTTTTTGAAAAAAATACCCTTATCTTGCACGGACAACTTTATTGATGTTTTTTTCGAATTTTGATATTCAATAAATGCTCATTTAACCATGGAAACGTCTAGTTTGAAATGGTCTATACATTTTGAAACTTTATTTTCATTAAACCGTTTAAAATTAAGAAAAACCGAACACCTGATTTTTCGAATCACGTACATATTTCTCGATTTTTTCAATTTTTTTCAAATTTTTTAATTTTTTCTGTTAATGAGGGATTAAATTTTAATGACAGAACTTAGTGTCATATAATATTACTTACATTAAATAAACTTAATTACAGAAAGTGTGGAAAAACCATCCTGAAAATTTTAAATAAATAAGAAATAAGAAATAGTCTATTATAACTAGCTTAAGATTTTCGATGAATGTGAGCGGCTGTTAATTTTTCCATTATTTTGTATTTGTGGTCAAATCTTTGTTTGCTCGACCGAACCAAACTGCTTTGATTTCATACAAATCATTTGGATCATCTTTTTTGGAAATAATACGGTCATATTGTCAATCTATAATTTTTAAATTAATAAAAATAAATAATGTATAAAAAATCTCCCAAAACCATATTGAGTATGATGCTGTAAAAATTTTATTACGAAATTGGAAACATTCAAACGAATTTGTTATTTTATTTCTTATTTATTTAAAATTTTCAGGATGGTTTTGCCACTCTTTATGTAATTAAATTTATTTAAGTTCTGTCATTAAAATTTAATCCCTCATTAACAGAAAAAATTAAAAAATTTGAAAAAAATTGAAAAAAACCGAGAAATATGTACGTGATTCGAAAAATCAGGTGTTCGGTTTTTCTTAATTTTAAGCGGTTTAATGAAAATAAAGTTTCAAAATGTATAGACCATTTAAAACTAGACGATTCCATGGTTAAATGATCACTTATTGAATATCAAAATTCGAAAAAAACATCAATAAAGTTGTCCGTGCAAGATAAGGGTATTTTTTTCGAAAAATGTTAATTTCTGGGAAACTATCCGTTTTCCAAACAAAAAAAAAATCATGTTTATTTAACGCAACACAAGGTATACTCATACAAATTTTCATGTAAATTGAATTATTTTTACGGGAGAAAAAAATTAAAAACTGAAAAATCGATTTTCCGCCATTTTCTTCGAAAATTTGAGGTTATATCAAAATATGTTAAATACAAAAGTTTTTGATCTTTTTATTATACGCTTTATATTAGCTTCACCTGTATGTATGTATGTATGTGTGTATGTATGTATGTAGACAAATCTTGCAACTTGATTTTGACCCACTTCCATATAACCGATCAACTTCAAATTTTGCCCATATGTAAAGCTGGCGTGACAATGCAATCTGACCATTTTGTAAAAAAATCAAGATGGCGGTTCCAAGATGGTGGCCGAATTTTGCAATCGTGCTCCCCGACCCCCGACATGGGTATCAAATGAAAGGGTATGACAAATAGAGTACAATTCGCGTCATTCCAAATTCAAAATGGCGGCCAACACAAAATGGCGGACTACCCTTTTCTTTACAACCCAATCGATATGGGTATCAAATGAAAGGATATGACAAGTACAATACTTTGCTGCGTGGCGTCATTCCAAATTCAAAATGGCGGCCAACACAAAATGGCGGACTACCTTTTTCTTTACAACCCACTCGGTATGGGTATCAAATGAAAGGATATGACAAGTAGAATACTGTGCTGCGTTGCGTCATTCCAAATTCAAAATGGCGGCCAACACATTTTAAAATTAGCTGAAAATATTGCACAAGCCAGAAATGCTTAAGTGAAAATTCGATGATTTTGAGTTTATTGCATTTTTCTATTCCGTATTCCCTTATTTATCATTGCTTTCTTGTCTTAAACTGAGCTGCGCTTGCTAAGTTATCGGACCGGCAAAAGTGCTTAAGTGCCTAATTGCGTATTTACGAAATAATTTGGCTTTCCGAACCCAACCAAATATGCACAAGATACTTTGAACTGTTTTGCTGAGGATTTTCGAAGAGAGAACAAAGTGAAAAACACAAGCAAATCATAGGCCAAAACAGTCCAAAATATCTTGCGCACATTTGGTTGTGCTTTTCACTTCGTTCTCTCTTTGAAAATGCCCACCCAGAATAGTCTAAAGTATTTTAAACATTTTTAGTTGTGTAGAGTGTGCAGTTTTTTCTTTGGAAATCCTCAGCCAAACATCCTCCGCCTAAATAAAATATTGAATTCATGACTTTATTCATTGTTTTATATGGACTCAAAGCAAAAAAGATTAATTTACAGACTTTTTTGTAAAAATTTTTGCAAATGTCTTCCCCCAACAAGGGTTACAAGGGTATGACAAGTAGAATACAATTAGCTGTATGGCTACACTCCATTTTCAAAATGGCGGCCAATACAAAATAGCGGCTTACCTTTTTCTTTACAGCGCCCTGGTACGGGTATCAAATGAAAGTATATGACGAATACATAACAGTAAGCTGTGTGACGTAATTTTAAATCTATTATGGCGGCCACAACAAAATGGCGGAAGATATATGATAGACTAAAAAGTAGAAAATAAAAAAAAATATAGTTTAAAAAAACTAAAAAATACGCTTTTATGTTAAAATGAACTAAAAATTAAAAAATAATTTTGAATGTAAAGTTTTTATTGCTCCAGCCAGTATATGGAAACAACCTACCTTTCGAAATGTAAAAAAAGCGTGGGGCGCTAGCGAAAAGTTCCGGTATTAATAAAATAAGAATATAGGTTAAGAGTCCCACGCTGTTTTACATTTCGAAAGGTAGGTTGTTTCCATATACTGGCTGGAGCAATAAAAACTTTACATTCAAAATTATTTTTTAATTTTTAGTTCATTTTAACATAAAAGCGTATTTTTTAGTTTTTTTATTATCTACAACTTTTGTATTAAACATTTTCCACTAGGAGGTCATGTTTCACCGCAAATCGCAAAAAATCGTTTTCAACCCCTAAATAGCTTCCCCATTTTACCATTTCCCCTTTTTTCGAGTTTAAAAATTGTTTTTTCGTTTAGTTATGACCTTAACGACATTTCATTGCTGGTCCCTCCCTGCTATTAATTTATTTTTTTTTTCCTCATTTAATTCCGCTTTGGCACTAGCCTAAAAGTTATTTCGCTAACTGATTTCTTACCCATTTTGCATACTTTTATAGCAATATGAAAACTGAAACGACTGATATCAAAAAAATAACAGTGATAGAGATCCTAGCCCAGTAAACTATAGGTTTGCCAATGTTCCGAACTGCAACTCAAGGAATTGATAATCTGGTGGTACCAATGCAACGGGAATGCATCCGTGCGAGGCGATATAATTTCAAAGGCTGAAGTGGTCTTAATATTTTACGCAGGAATTAGTTTACATTTTTATTTTTGTTGAAATACCGTTTTGTTTTGTTTTAATGAAATTAATGCAGAATAAAGCGTATAAAAATAGAGGATAGTTTTAGTTAAATTTTGAGTGTTTCATTTCTGTGATCCAACAAGTCGTTCAAAAGCTGCAGCCATCGAAAGCAAAAGTTTCATGACAAAGTCTACGTGGTCTTAATTTTTTACGCAGCACTGTATGTATGTATGTATGTATGTATGTGTGTATGTATGTATGTAGACAAATCTTGCAACTTGATTTTGACCCACTTCCATATAACCGATCAACTTCAAATTTTTCCCATATGTAAAGCTGGCGTGACAATGCAATCTGACCATTTTGTAAAAAAATCAAGATGGCGGTTCCAAGATGGTGGCCGAATTTTGCAATCGTGCTCCCCGACCCCCGACATGGGTATCAGATGAAAGGGTATGACAAATAGAGTACAATTCGCGTCATTCCAAATTCAAAATGGCGGCCAACACAAAATGGCGGACTACCTTTTTCTTTACAACCCAATTGATATGGGTATCAAATGAAAGGATATGACAAGTACAATACTTTGCTGCGTGGCGTCATTCCAAATTCAAAATGGCGGCAACACAAAATGGCGGACTACCTTTTTCTTTACAACCCACTTGGTATGGGTATCAAATGAAAGGATATGACAAGTAGAATACTGTGCTGCGTGGCGTCATTCCAAATTCAAAATGGCGGCCAACACATTTTAAAATTAGCTGAAAATATTGCACAAGCCAGAAATGCTTAAGTGCAAATTCGATGATTTTGAGTTTATTGCATTTTTCTATTCCGTTTTCCCTTATTTATCATTGCTTTCTTGTCTTAAACTGAGCTGCGCTTGCTAAGTTATCGGACCGGCAAAAGTGCTTAAGTGCCTAATTGCGTATTTACAAAATAATTTGGCTTTCCGAACCCAACCAAATATGCACAAGATACTTTGAACTGTTTTGCTGAGGATTTTCGAAGAGAGAACAAAGTGAAAAACACAAGCAAATCATAAGCCAAAACAGTCCAAAATATCTTGCGCACATTTGGTTGTGCTTTTCACTTCGTTCTCTCTTTGAAAATGCCCACCCAGAATAGTCTAAAGTATTTTAAACATTTTTAGTTGTGTAGAGTGTGCAGTTTTTTCTTTGGAAATCCTCAGCCAAACACCCTCCGCCTAAATAAAATATTGAATTCATGACTTTATTCATTGTTTTATATGGACTCAAAGCAAAAAAGATTAATTTACATATGTTCCAGTTGCCCCAATAAAAAAATCAAAAAATTCAATATCTTTGAAGTGATTTTCTCGAAACACATATGTTGCACTTAAGCACTTCTGGCTGTATACTGTAGATATTGTATGATTTTCGAATTATGTTGACTTTGAAAGTGTTGTAAGTCCATTTGAGAACATCAAAAGTATACATTTCTTTTAACTAATAATTTAAAAACGAACACATTATAAAATTAAATCAATTTAGTATTTAAAAAACATAAAATGAGCGTATTAACATATACCAATATTATTCAATCCACACGCCCCTATCGCGCATCACTTTCAACGTCAAGTTGAGAAGGAAGCAGACCAGACCGTCCCCTTCTCGAAGTCCATTGTAGATGTTGATTGGTCTGGACAGTATTCCCCGATATCTTTACTTAGATTGTCACATTGGTCATGGTCAATCTACATAATCGTGTCAGCTAATTGCTTATGCCAAATTCTCTCATCATTTTGTAGAGTTCTACTCTGACTATGCTATCATAGGGGGCCTTAAAGTCTATGAAGAGGTGATGGATTGAGTTTTGAAACTCTAGACATTTTTTCATATCAGAGAATATCTTATACGCGCTAATGAACACCGTTATACCGAGATAATTGCAGTTCGCTGTGGTATCAGGCGGGGGCGCTAGCGTAAGATTATCATCAGATATTGATGGACCCTCAAATTCCTCAGTTAACTCGCCAAGTGCTCTTCCCATCGCTCCAACATGCACTTAGGATCGGTGATAAGATTCCCCTCTTTGTCCCTGCAGAAGACGCAACGTGGTGTAATTAAATCGTAGAAATATAAAGATTAAAAAAAAAAACAAAAAACCGCACCTAAAACATGGATTAGGCCTAAAGGGGAAACCATTAAAAAAACGCGCCTTGCATTCTACCTCGAAGGTGGTGTGGAAAAGTATGCATTCTGTAGTTCATACACTACCGACTTAACATCTCAAAAACTATTGATCCTGCTCATAATTTGTATATGATCTTTTTATATGCTTTATATTAGCTTCACCTCCATGTGGGTATCAAATGAAAGTATATGACGAATACATAACAGTAAGCTGTGTGACGTAATTTTAAATCTATTATGGCGGCCACAACAAAATGGCGGAAGATATATGATAGACTAAAATGTAGAAAATAAAAAAAAATATAGTTTAAAAAAACTAAAAAATACGCTTTTATGTTAAAATGAACTAAAAATTAAAAAATAATTTTGAATGCAAAGTTTTTATTGCTCCAGCCAGTATATGGAAACAACCTACCTTTCGAAATGTAAAAAAAGCGTGGGGCGCTAGCGAAAAGTTCCGGTATTAATAAAATAAGAATATAGGTTAAGAGTCCCACGCTGTTTTACATTTCGAAAGGTAGGTTGTTTCCATATACTGGCTGGAGCAATAAAAACTTTACATTCAAAATTATTTTTTAATTTTTAGTTCATTTTAACATAAAAGCGTATTTTTTAGTTTTTTTAAACTATATTTTTAAATATTTTATTTGGTTTGAAGTTCTTAGGGACTTATTTGTTCTTCATTATTTGTTTTGTTTTTAATTCAAGAAAAAAATGCATTGTTTATTATTATTGCTAGGTCATGTTGTTGTTGTTGTTAAATACAAATTCATTTATTTCCTTCATATTAATTCATTTTTATTTCATTTTTTTATAGCATATTTCTGGGTGTTTGATATTCTGGCACTTGTCCTCTGGACCTTTATGGATTTGCTGAGGTTCCCAGGCGCAGGTAGGTGAAAATGGATATCTGTTGTTTACATGACATTTCATCTCATTTCTTGTCTTTTAGGGCCTGCGCCGAACAATAACATCCCCGGAAGCCACCCTTAACTCACCCCCCCCCCCAATTGATTATTTTTGAAAAAAATTGGTTACTTGTTAAGAGTGCTGTTAAGAACTACCACAAAAAATCTCAAGTCCATAACATCCCTGGAAGACACCCTTAAACCACCCCTTAGAATTATTTATTTTTGAAAAAATAGTTAGAGGCGTTATGCCCCGCTGGAAATTTGGTTACTTGTTAAGAGTGGTGTTAAGAACTACCACAAAATATCTCAAGTCCATAACATCCCTGGAAGTGACCCTTAAACCACCCCCTAGAATTGATTATTTTTGAAAAAATAGTTAGAGGCGTTATGCCCCGCTGGAAATTTGGTTACTTGTTAAGAGTGGTGTTAATAACTACCACAAAAAATCTCAAGGCCATAACATCCCTGGAAGCCACCCTTAACCCACCCCCTAGAATTGATTATTTTTGAAAAAATAGTTAGAGGCTTTATGCCCCGCTGGAAATTTGGTTACTTGTTAAGAGTGGTGTTAATAACTACTACAAAAAATCTCAAGTCCATGACATCCCTGGAAGCCACCCTTAACCCACCCCCTAGAATTGATTATATTTGAAATAATAGTTAGAGGAGTTATGCCCCGCTGGAAATTTGGTTACTTGTTAAGAGTGGTGTTAAGAACTACCACAAAAAATATCAAGTCCATAACATCCCCGGAAGCCACACTTAACCAACCCCCGCGAATTATTATTTTTGAAAAAATAGTTAGAGGCGTTATGCCCCGCTGGAAATTTGGTTACTTGTTAAGAGTGGTGTCAAAAACTACCACCAAAAATCTCAAGTCCATAACATCCCCGGAAGCCACCTTTAACTCACCCCTAGAATTGATTATTTTTGAAATAATAGTTAGAGGCGTTAGGCCCCGCTGGAAATTTGGTTACTTGTTAAGAGTGGTGTTAATAAGTACCACAAAAAATCTCAAATGCATAACATCCCCGGAAGCCACCCTTATCTCACCCCTAGATTTGATTATTTTTGAAAATATAGTTAGAGGCGTTATGCCCCGCTGAAAATTTGGTTACTTGTTAAGAGTGGTGTTAAGAACTACCACAACAAATCTCAAGTACATAACATCCCCGGAAGCCACCCTTAACTCACCCCCTAGAATTGGTTATTTTTTAAAAAATAGTTAGAGGCGTTATACCCCGCTGGAAATTTGGTTACTTGTTAAGAGTGGTGTTAATAACTACCACAAAAAATCTCAAGTCCGTAACATCCCTGGAAGCCACCCTTAACCCAACCCCTAGAATTCATTATTTTTGAAAAAATAGTTAGAGGCGTTATTCCCCGCTGGAAATTTGGTTACTTGTTAAGAGTGGTGTTAATAACTACCGCAAAAAATCTCAAGTCCATAACATCCCTGGAAGCTACCTTTAACCCACCCCCTAGAATTGAATATTTTTGAAAAAATAGTTAGTGGCGTTATACCCCGCTGGAAATTTGGTTACTTGTTAAGAGTGGTGTTAATAACTACCACAAAAAATCTCAAGTCCATAACGTCGCCGGAACCCACCCTTAACCCACCCCGCAGAATTGATTATTTTTGAAAAAAATAGTTAGATCCGTTATGCCGCTCTGGAAATTTGGTTACTTGTTAAGAGTGGTGTTAGGAACTACCACAAAAAATCTCAAGTCCATAACATCCCCGGAAGCCACCCTTAACCCACCCCTAGAATTGATTATTTTTGCACGACAAGAAACGCCTCTCAATGGAGGTAGATCCAAAAAAGTTCCAGGTAGTATTCGATACATTGGAAGAAAATATCGAGTTAACAAAACTTGTGCGCAAACAGACGGCTTTAATGAAGAACACAGTAGCACTAATCAAAGACATTGAGAGCAAGGCAAACATGCAGCACTCTCAAGAATATTATAAATTTAAGGCAATCGCCTTACAGGAATATGACCGACAGATGGCCGAAACTGACCTGCTGATCTGGGAAATTGCAGAGAGTGATCCGCCACAGGGTTACACCTTTGATCATTACAACGAATTGAAGAATTGGTTACAAGACACCATAATTACACTACGACAACATTTGTCATCCACCACCATAGAAAGCAGCCAAGGTAACTCAGCAGAAATCAAACTACCAAAAATTACGTTGCCGGCTTTTGATGGGAACTATTTGAAGTGGACACAGTTCCATGATCTATATAACCAGCTGATTCACAGTAGGCCTATCGGAGACGCACAGAAGATGTACTACTTGGTAAGCAATCTATCGGGTGAAGCAAAACGGTTGGTACAACACCTGCCCATCTGCAACGAAAACTACAATGACGCTTGGACCATCATCAAGGACCGGTATGACAACAAGAAATTACTGGTTACGCACCTACTCAACAAACTTCTGTCGCAGCCAGCAAGCACATTAGAATCATCTAGTGCAATCAGATCACTGCACGACACGACCAACGAGTGCTTGATGGGATTAAAGAACCTGGGGATTGCTATCGACTCCTGGGATCCCATATTACTTCACTTGTTAGTAAAGAAGATGGACCGAACCACTCACACTCTATACGAGCAATCATTGGAATCACCGAAGGAGATAAGTACGATAAAAATATTTTTATCCTTTTTGGAACATCGGTTTCAAAGTTTGGAATCTCTTGGCACTAAGAAGCTCACCCGCTGTATTTCTGCAAAGCATTCCTCGCACAAACACCAAAGACACGAATCCAGACGGTCAAGAAACATAATCTATGCCCCAACTGCCTCAAAGGCGGGCATACTACCAATCAATGTAACCTACGAGGCTGCACTATATGCCAAAACAAGCACAACACGCTTCTTCATCAAAAGGATTCCATCAAGGAACCACCACCACAGTCACGAAAGTCAACAGTGACATTTTCTCCAACCACATCAACCACGAGTCCAACCACATTAGCAGCTCGAACAAGCAAGGGTCAAAGGAAGTGCGTCTTACTAAGCACTGTCCTTATAAACGTAGAGACCGAAGACGGAGAATTCCTAGAGTGCCGAGCAGTGTTAGATTCCGGCTCTCAGTTAAATTTCGCCACAGAAAGATTAATTAAACGTCTTGGTCTTAATACAATATCAGAAGCATTAAGCATCGATGGAATTGGGGAAGTCAAACAAAAATCCCAATCCAGAGTAAACATGGCAGTACAATCTAGGACCTCTGGCTTCTCGATCAGAATAGAGGCTTTCGTCCTACCACAAATTACCAGTGCACAGCCTTGCCAATTTCTAGACGTCTCATCGTGGCCGATTCCCAAGAACATAAAACTGGCTGATCCAGATTTCAACCACCCAAACCAAATCGACCTACTCATCGGAGCGGAGCACTGTTTACAATTGCTAGCCGTCGGGCAGATTCAACTAGGAGAAGACTTACCAACGTTGCAGAACACGGTATTGGGATGGATCGTCGGCGGACGCGTAGCAAACATCAACCCATCCGAATTAAGCTGCGGTATATGTAGTCACGACAGCAGTGATCTCACCGAAAAGGTGCAAAATTTCTGGCAAATGGATGAGATAGAAATCAGTTCAACGCTTACCAACCAGGAAAGAATATGCGAGGAGCTCTTTACTCAAACTACAACGCGAGACAAGACCGGGCGCTTTATAGTAAGCTTGCCGTTCTCAAAGGAACCAAACTTGCTAGGTCAGTCAGGAGATGTTGCGTTTCAACGATTCCTTGCGTTAGAACGAAAACTAAATAAGGACGCAGATTTAAAGCAGTTATACAACGACTTCATGAAAGAATACCTTCAATTGGGTCACATGGAGGAAATAAACATCCTAAGCGTTACCAAGCCATACTACTTTCTGCCCCACCATGGAATACTTAGACCCGATAGTACCACTACTAAATTGCGGGTTGTGTTCGATGCCTCGGCTAAGACTTCCACAAACTTTTCGCTTAATGAAGTTCTTCACACTGGCCCTTCGCTGCAAGATGACGTGTTCACGGTGCTTCTTCGTTTTCGTCTGCCGAAATTCGTCTTTACGGCAGACGTCGAGAAAATGTACCGGCAGATAGTGGTAAGAGCGGAGGACAGAAAGTTTCAGCTCATTTTATGGAGAGATAATCCGGACCAACCCATCAAATACTACCAACTCTCTACAGTCACATATGGTGTCACAACTGCGCCATACTTGGCTATAAAGTGTTTAAGGCAATTAGCATCGGAAACGGAAGGGTCACATCCTTTAGGAGCAACAGCCATAAGGAGGCACATGTACGTCGACGATGTAATGGCCGGCTCAAATAGTTTACCCGAATGCATCGCAATGCAAACAGAGATTAATGAAATCTTAAAACTCGGTAGCTTCAAATTAAGGAAGTGGTGTGCGAACCACCCACAAATCCTCCGAAGCATTTCACCCGATGACCAAGCAGCGAACTTCAATGTACAAGACGAAAACAACTATCATATTAAGACCTTAGGACTAACGTGGTTACCAACGTCCGACAGTTTCCATATCAGGACATTTCAAGCAACTGAAACGAGGGTTACCAAGAGGACGGTATCCTCCGACATAGCACATCTGTTTGACCCATTGGGAATAATAAGCCCTGTTATTATAAAGGCAAAAATCTTCCTGCAGTCACTCTGGGCCCTCAACCTCGATTGGGACGCGGCAGTGCCAATGGAAATGCATTCCAGTTGGGTGAAATTCCGCACGGAATTTCAAACGTTAGAAGACATCTGTTGCGTCTTCAACAACCGACGACCTGAAAAAAGTACAAAATACCACAAAGAAAATTATTCCCAAAATTATATGTGCTACTTACTTGATATTAAGTCTTGGCAGCAAATCATCTGTAAAATAGAATCAAAATTATAAAATTGTAAATATATATGAATTTAAAATGTAAATGTAAATTAACATAACGATTTCACAATTTCATACCGAATTATGCAAATTCACTTAAATTAAGTTCAAACCAATGACAAACATAAACTTACTTATTACTACCCAAAATATTATAAATTTTATACTTACCGCGTAATGTAAACAAACACCGCACAGCACTTGTTGCTGTCATTTCCAAGTCGCTATTCCCTATTCTTCGTTTAGTTACGGGATCAGCTGGTTTATGATTTAACGAAAGGGGAATTGCCCCACTCTATGACCAGCTGATGTGAATTTTAAGAAAACGGTTAAAAACGGCACTTGTTATTAAATTGTAAAAGGATTTGATATAGTCGAAAAATTTTGAAACTTCACTTCTAAATCAACCGTGAAACCAAAAAGTGTGTGAACTCAGAAGTGCGTGGCCTCTAAATAATACTGTATTTTTTCGTTAATAAAAATATATTTAACGTGAACCCTTCTACACGGAAATTTTGAAATCGAGCTTAAACATTTGAATTTACTTTGAAACAAAAACTCAAAGATTGTACGAATAATTAATTGTGGAATAAAAATTGTATTAAATTGTGAAAAACGTGAAGGTGATTTAATCTTTATGCAAGAAGAAAATTCCTCATCCATCCTCCATGATATTCATACATAAACGTGGCTTCATCAACATATTTTTGGTCCTTCGAGCCGGATAGGAATTTAACGTGAGTGGCTTTAAATTCTTAAAAGATATTTTCTATTACACATAGAACTTATGCGCGGAAAACAATATAGACAGTTTAAATATTTTCTTGTGAACAATTCATAATCGATTAACGGTCGGTCGCTTTGTTGAATTTTATCCATCTTATACATAATTTATGTGTTGAGAAAAATACTTACATATATTTAACCTTTTAAATATCCTCATGCAAAAATTTACAGTTTATGTGATTAAAAGTGAATTTATTGGATTTTAGAAAAAAAAAATACAGATATAAAATAACAGTTCTACATACAATATTAACGGTGGTGAAACAATTGGTCTATATTTAAAAATTTTAAATCTTATGCGCACGTGGTAATTTTATGAAGAAAACAGTAATAAATTCTTTTATTGAATTTATGTGATGAAACCGTTGACTTATATTTGAAACTTAAATCTTTATGCGCACGTGCGACTCTTATAAAGACAACAGTAATAAATTTTCTATTGAATTTATATGGTGAAATATTGGCTTATATTTGACAACTTAAATCTTTATGTGCATGTGGTTATTAAATTTAGGTAGAAAATTATTAATAAATTAGTTGAATTACATGGTGAAATATATTTAAATTCTTCTTTTTTTTATCTTTATGCGAACAATATTGAGGTTATAACGGTCACACATAGAATTACAGTGTGAACATAACTGCCTTATATCTAAACGAAAAAAAAAACCCCTTTGTTTCAATTTGTGAGTAACTCAGAATTTAGTTGGTAATAGATGGGTTATTAAATTTCTGACAAATTTTCGAGTAAATTCCACTACGAATTGCTGTGATGAGAACAAGTAACTTTAAACTTTAGACATTTAAATTGTTTCGAGCCGCACGACATAATTCCGTTTATATTATTTACATTTATCGTTGAAACGTTACGAACGCGAACAATAATCAAATCGTTATATTCAAGGGATATTATTTTATTTTGTCTTTACTCGTCGCGTTAAATTTCTGAATCATGGACCGCCTTATTAAGCTACAAATGGGCACTGGAAAAAAGTTGGAAAAGGCCCTTTCAAATTATACAAAGGACGGGAAGGAACGTAAAACCAAACCTTATTATGAGATGCGGTTAAAAACTATTGAGGATCATTGGAACGAGTTTAGAGCGAGAGATGATGAAATCACTTGCCTAAAAACGAATGAGGATGAGGAGAAGCCATACCTACGTGATGACTACTATTCTACAGTGGAAGAAATGTACCTTATTATGTACGCACGCTTTAAGGATGACTACAACGAATTGTTTCCGCCAGAAACGCCACCACCCTTAGACATCTCTCAAAGGCAGCCATCCAGTGGTTAGGAAGCTAAATTACATTCCGGTATTAAATTGCAGAAGCTTTCCATTCCAACCTTTAATGGAGAGTACCAGAATTGGATCACCTTTTACGATCTCTTCAGGGGACTGGTTCACGACAATAAAAATATTCCTGCCGCGCAGAAGCTGCAATACCTAAAATTATATGTTTCAGGAGAAGCCTATAATTTATTGAGTAAAATCACAATTTCGAATGCTAATTACCTGCCAGCATGGAAACTGTTGAAGGAGAGATACCATAATACACGAGTGCTAGTGCGAACTCAACTGGATTTGCTATTTGACCAGCCCACTATTCGAAATGAAAATGCCCAAGGAGTGAAAACCATTCTGGACACCGTCAACGAGTGCATTACATCGTTAAAAAATTTAGGGATTCCAATAGTCGACTGGGATCCAATATTTGTACATGTAGCCGTGAAGAAGTTACCAGTTGAGACTCATCAACTGTGGGAGCAATCACTGGACAGGTCTAACACGTTATCAACTTGGACTGAGTTGGAGGAATTTCTAATGAAAAGATTTAGAGCCTTGGAAGCACTAGGCACGAAAAAAACAAACATCAAAGATGAGAAGGAAAGGACAAGATCAACGAAAACAATTATGCGACCATAATCTTTTCTTATAGAAGGAACTAAAACTACTTGTGTTGTATGCAACGGTAATCACCCCCTAAGAAACTGCCCAGATTTTCAAAAATTGAACTTTCATAATAAAAATGAAATTGTACGAAAAAAGGGTCTTTGTATAAATTGTTTAGGTGTCGGTCATCTGGCTCCACAATGTCCGAGCAAAAATTCTTGTTTCCGTTGCCATAAGCGTCATCATACCCTTCTACATATCTTTCCTACTGATCAGCCTTCCGGATCTAATGAAATGAAAACAACAACTTTCATGGCACTTACACCAGCATCCCATTCACAAACTATCAGTGAACAGAAGGAATGCAGCCCCCCTATAAATTCATTACATACCTCCACTCAAAGGGAAGTTTTATTAGCTACAGCGTTAGTTACCTTGCAAGGTCCAGGGAAAATCACAAGAACTTTTCGGGCGGTGCTTGACCCAGGGTCGCAAGCTTCATTTTGTACCGAATACGTGGTGCAATCGTTGGGTCTTCGCAAATCGCCTGTCTTCGCCAGCATATCTGGTGTAGGTCAGATTCCGCTAGGAACCTCCAGGACAAAGGTCTATGCCGATATCGTCATACCATCAACTCGTGATACTGTGCAGCTGGAGGCTTTGGTGAAGAAGGATTTAGCACATCATTTACCGGCAAAAGCGATCACATCAACTAATTGGACTCATATCAATGGTTTAAACCTAGCCGATCCACATTTTGACCAGCCAGGTAGAATTGACGTGCTTATTGGAGCGGATGTCCATGGAGACTTAATCTTGTCAGATGTCCGAAAAGGCTCGAAAGGTCAACCTGTTGCTCGACGAACACTCCTAGGATGGGTCTTATCCGGTAGAACGTCGGACACAGAACATCAACCACAAAATTATCAGACCTTCACCACCACCGTGTCACTGGATCTTCTTAGCAACCAGCTACAAGAATTTTGGAGGATTGAAGAGACACCAAGCATCCAATGCCCTAAAAGTGAAGATTCGGAGTGTGAACGCTTTTACGAACACACTCATACTCGTTTACCAAGTGGGAGATATTGCGTAAAACTACCTTTTATTAGTGAAGATCATCGGCATTCGTTAGGTGCTTCAAGAGCCGGTGCAGTGGCGAATTTCCTCAGTTTAGAGAGACGATTTTCTTCGAACCCATCCATAAGGGAACAATATTCCAAGTGCATAGAAGAGTATCTACAGCTGGGTCACATGCGGTTAGCTAAAACAAAGGAAGAATTCCATTTAGTTACATATCAAGGTAAACCGTGTTATCAAAGTTACTACTTACCGCATCATGCCGTTTTCAAAGAAAGCGTCTCTACAAGGCTTCGTGTGGTCTTTGACGCTTCGCGAAAGAGCTCCTCCACCGTGTCCCTGAACGACATCTTATATACTGGACCTAGCCTACAAAATGAAATGGTTGCTGTATTGATGAGATGGCGCAAATTCAAGTTCGCCCTAATGGCTGATATCGAGAAGATGTACCGCCAAATTGCGGTCCATCCAGATGACATCAATTATCAGCGTATTGTTTGGAGAAGTGATGTTAATCAACCTATACAAGATTACTGCCTGTCTACCGTGACCTTTGGGGTAACATGTGCGCCCCACCTCGCCATTCGAACACTTCAGCAACTGGCTAAAGACGAGCAATTTCAGTTCCCTTCGGCATCACAAGTGCTGCTTAATGATTTTTACGTGGACGATGTCTTGACGGGAAAGGATTCCATCTCAGAGACCATTGAACTACAAGGCGACTTAGATCAACTGCTACAACGAGGAGGCTTCAAGCTGAAAAAATGGCTCTCTAACAAGGCAGAAATCTTGGTTAACATTCCGGAAGAGGATCGAGCTGTGCAAACCTCTGTGGACTTAACCCTGGAAAATGGAGTGAAGTCTTTGGGGATTCTTTGGTATCCATCTTCAGATACATTTGGTTATAAAATAAGACTAACTCCTGATAAACTTGTGAAAAGCAAACGTGGACTCCTTTCGGAGATTGCAAAACTCTACGATCCAATAGGTTGGATCGCTCCTGTGATCATCTATGCGAAAATTCTAATGCAGACCTTGTGGATACATGGTTGTGATTGGGACAAACCATTACCGAAAGAAATACAAAGTAGATGGTTGGAGTTTAAGAAGCAGGCGACTGATCTGGAAAAAATCCGTATCCCACGATTGTATGGGATAGTTCAATCAACAAACCAGATGGAAATCCATGCGTTTAGTGATGCTTCTCAACATGCCTATGCAGCTGTAGTATATCTACGTGTAATCACCTCAGAAGGAAATGTAAAGGTCAATATCATCATGGCCAAGACCAAAATCGCACCGATTAAACCAGTTACAATCCCACGGCTAGAATTATGTGGTGCTGTGTTAGCGTCCAAGATGGTTAAACATATTTTAAATATTATGCAGTTCTCAGCAATTGAAGTGCACATGTGGACTGATTCCTCAATCGTTTTGTCATGGCTCCTGGGGCATCCTAGAAAGTGGGCAACATTCGTTGCAAATCGATGTAGTGAAATCTTCTCTTTACTTGGAAACGTTCCGTGGCATCATGTTCCCACAGCATCCAACCCTGCTGACTTGGCGTCAAGAGGAGTTTTACCTACTGAATTAAATGACCATACTTTATGGTGGAACGGCCCGCAGTGGTTATCAAAGGATAGAAGCGCTTGGCCGCGGCTAATTGACATACCTTCCACCAATCTAGAAGCGAGAAGACTCATCTGTGGAGTCAGCTTACTGGCTACAAAAAACACCTTCTTGCCCGACCTGCTGAATAAATTTTCATCATTCACGAAACTCGTTAGAGTCACAGCGTACTGCCTACGCTTTTGTGTGCGACGCAGAGATCGCGCCTCTACTTGGCTAACTTCTGAAGAATTAGAGAAGGCAACAAAACTTTGGTTAAGGTTTGACCAAAATCTTCATTTCTCTATGGAATTTGAACACATACGTTCGGGAAAGCCGCTCCATGGCAAGAGCAAACTGCAAAACTTTAATCCTGTCATTGACAACGATGGACTGCTGCGTCTCGGAGGACGCCTTAGGAACGCCGATATACCTTTTGATAGTCAACACCGCATTATCATCCCACAATCAGGACATCTGACTACACTTATAGTGCGTTATTACCATCATCTAACGCTACATGGAGGAACACAACTAACTTTGTCCACCCTCAGACAGAAATACTGGGTGGTAAATGGAAGAAATGTGGTACGAAAGGTTATTCATGCCTGTGTGAGATGTCATCGTTTCAGAGCTCAAACCAACACGCAATTCATGGGCGATCTACCCTCTCCAAGGATAAATATTACGCGACCCTTCACACATACGGGGATTGATTATTGTGGCCCCTTTAATATCAAAACAAGTAAAAGGCGAGGAGCCCCATCGTCTAAAGGTTATATTGCACTCTTTGTTTGCCTAGCTGTTAAAGCAATTCATCTTGAACTGGTGAGCGACATGACCACTCAAGCATTTTTGGCAGCTTTTCATAGATTTGTGGCTAGACGTGGATTGTGTAAACACGTTTACAGTGATTGTGGAACAAATTTTGTGGGAGCTAACGCTTATCTGAAGAACATCATAACAAAACAAATGGAAGTTGCAGAACAAACATCATATCAAGGAGTCCTCTGGCATGTTAACCCCCCACATGCACCTCATTTCGGCGGCCTCTGGGAGGCAGGGGTTAAATCCACGAAGTACCACCTCCGACGAGTTCTAGGAAATTCAACGCTGACCTTCGAGGAGATGTCCACCGTTCTAGCACAAATCGAGGCGTGCTTGAATTCACGGCCATTGTGTCCATTGACGTCAGACCCTGATGATTCAAATGCACTCACCCCAGGACATTTTTTAATTGGCGATTCGCTGCTAGCTCCACCACAAGAAGATTTCTCAACGACCAATCCGCATCGACTGAACAGGTGGCAGCTCACGCAAGCACTATCACAACATTTTTGGAGAAAATGGTCTAGCGAGTATTTAACCAGACTACAACAACGGCCAAAATGGATCACTCAACACCCTAATATAGAGAAAGGAGATCTCGTCCTAGTAAAGGATGATCGATTAAGTCCAATGAATTGGCCGTTAGGGCGCATTGTGGAGGTTTTTCCAGGAAATGATGGATTAGTGCGCGTAGCAGACATTCGTATCAAGCATGCTATCATACGAAGGCCAATTGTGAAAATTTCTCGACTACCAATTGATAACCCTATCTCAGTAGAAACCTCACACAAAGAAACGATCAACTCGTAGTCTAACTATTAACGCATGCTAGCTTTAAGAATATGTACAAACACAATTAATGAACACAAAACAAAACCCCTTATCCATCCCTTGCTAACCTTGAGTCCTTACGGTCCTATACGAACCTCCTGTTTGCTTAGTTACTTTCAGATCTCCGAGATGTACTGATGTGAAAATCCCGACACCGTGGCAGACGTACGTGCACCATCCTAGTTTTCTTCTCGCCCCGGGAGGATGTTGCGTCTTCAACAACCGACGACCTGAAAAAAGTACAAAATACCACAAAGAAAATTATTCTCAAAATTATATGTGCTACTTATCTGAAAATGTTGATTGTCCATCCGGATATTAAGTCTTGGCAGCAAATCATCTGTAAAATAGAATCAAAATTATAAAATTGTAAATATATACGAATTTAAAATGTAAATGTAAATTAACATAACGATTTCACAATTTCATACCGAATTATGCAAATTCACTTAAATTAAGTTCAAACCAATGACAAACATAAACTTACTTATTACTACCCAAAATATTATAAATTTTATACTTACCGCGTAATGTAAACAAACACCGCACAGCACTTGTTGCTGTCATTTCCAAGTCGCTATTCCCTATTCTTCGTTTAGTTACGGGATCAGCTGGTTTATGATTTAACGAAAGGGGAATTTCCCCACTCTATGGGTGGTGCTACACGGAGACTCGAGAAGTCGGCCGAAATCAGATTTGAGTCTCGTTATTTAATGCTACACGAGGCTGCCTTCGGCTTGGAATAATTCTTTATCCTACATGAAAGCTTTGATTGTGTGTGTTTACCGCGGTCATTGTTTACATCTGAGAAGGGAGAAGAGAAAGAAATGTGCGTATGAGTTAGTTTTCACGCCCGAAATTTTTGGGTGAAAATTCTTTCGTTAAAGTTTCGTCATGTGCGTCCTTCTTTCTCTCCTCTCCTTCGTTTCTCTCCTATAAAACCGGGTTTTTCGTACTTCTTGAGTCTCCGTGTAGCACCCCACAATGACCAGCTGATGTGAATTTTAAGAAAGCGGTTAAAAACGGCACTTGTTATTAAATTGTAAAAGGATTTGATATAGTCGAAAAATTTTGAAACTTCACTTCTAAATCAACCGTGAAACCAAAAAGTGTGTGAACTCAGAAGTGCGTGGCCTCTAAATAATACTGTATTTTTTCGTTAATAAAAATATATTTAACGTGAACCCTTCTACACGGAAATTGTGAAATCGAACTTAAACATTTGAATTTACTTTGAACCAAAAACTCAAAGATTGTACGAATAATTAATTGTGGAATAAAAATTGTATTAAATTGTGAAAAACGTGAAGGTGATTTAATCTTTATGCAAGAAGAAAATTCCTCATCCATCCTCCATGATATTCATACATCAACGTGGCTTCATCAACAACATCACGTTCCCCAGACACGTATTCTCCAGTGGATCACCACGTAATATTCAATTACACACGTTTAGCGACGCATCAGAAACAGCATACGGAGCAGCGATATACGTCCGGTCAGAACAGGCAAATGGAACAGTCATAGTGAGGCTACTGTGTGCCAAGTCCAAGGTAGCCCCAATGAAGAAGACGTCTCTACCACGATTAGAACTTCAAGGTGCGGCCCTCGCCGCCAAACTAGCGACGCGCGTGAAGGAAGACCTGCACTGGAAAGATCTTCAGTCCACGTATTGGACCGATTCAGAAATCGTCCTTAGTTGGTTACGAAACCCCTCATCATCATATCAAACGTTTGTTGCGAATCGAGTCGCTGCAATACAAGAAAGCACATCAGTCAGCCAATGGCGGCACGTACCATCTAAAGACAATCCGGCTGATCTGGTGTCAAGAGGAATCAGTCCATCCAAACTCAAAACCAACACGTTTTGGTTCTACGGACCATTATACTTACACGGACCAGAACGTGCCTGGCCACAAAACCCAAAATTCGAACCAACAACGTTAGAGAGGAAGCGACCAAAGACTGCATTGGCTGCCACCCCTTCAAATCATGAGATTCTTTCAATGATAAATCATCAAAACTCATTTCAACGGTTACAAAGAATAACAGCTTACATTCTGCGATTTATTGGGCTTTGCAGAACAAAGAAAAGAAAAACCAAAGCGGCATTGCACTTAACTGTTGAGGAATTAGAAGCCGCATTGAGACTGCTTATTCAGGAGTGCCAGTCCCAAGGCTTTCCACAAGATTTAAAATTGCTACAAAGGAGCGGCAGTGTAGATGCGCAAAGTGACCTCGCGTCTCTCACTCCTTTCCTGGACGAGCGAGGCATAATAAGAGTAGGAGGTCGCCTTGAAGAAGCAGATATTGCGTATGATGCCAAGCACCCCATGCTGTTAGCATATAATCATACAATCGCTCGTTTAATAATGACTGATCTACATATTCGGAACTCGCACATTGGGCCACAAGGCCTTCTAGCAATTACACGACAAAGATTCTGGCCAATCAAAGGAAAAACTATGGCCCGATCCATCGTCTTAAGCTGCATCCATTGCAGCCGAGCTAAACCAAAACTACTATCGCAATTGATGGGAAATTTACCCGAGAGAAGAATACAACCTGCTCGACCATTCGCAACATCCGGAGTTGACTTCTGCGGTCCATTCTGGACCCACTTCAAGCTTCGCGGGAAACGACCTCAAAAAACGTATGTGGCCGTCTTCGTATGCTTTGTTACAAAGGCGATTCACTTGGAGGTAGTTAATGATTTAACAACCAACGCATTCATAGGAGCGCTGAAGCGATTTGTAAGCAGAAGAGGAAACTGCCGCCATTTATATTGCGATAACGCCACGAATTTCGTAGGAGCCCGAAATCAGTTGGCGGAACTCAAGCCAGCAATACACTCCGATGCAGCTCAAGATCAAATTACCAGTTTTTGCACATCTAGGGGGATGGATTTCCACTTCATCCCTCCCAGGGCACCTCATTTCGGCGGACTATGGGAGGCCGCCGTAAAATCGGCCAAGAATCTGTTGCCCAATAGTGTTAACAACAGCACCCTCACTTATGAAGAACTCGAGACGGTCGTTTTGGAAGTGGAGGCCATCCTCAACTCTAGACCATTAACACCCATGTCGTCGGACCCTAACGATTTCACAGCGTTGACGCCGGGTCATTTTTTAATAGGCGAGCCCCTTACCAGTGTAGCGGAACCCACCGAAACCTCAAGGCAGGAGAACCTACATCAGCAATGGAAACGCATATTACACGTGAAAAATCAGTTCTGGCAACGATGGAACAAGGAATATCTAGCCGAGTTGCAGCACAGAAATAAGTGGAAACAACGTTGCCAAAACGTAGAACCAGGTGAGATGGTCATCATCAAGGACAACAATCTGCCACCACTCAAGTGGCCACTAGGGCGCATCGTTCAAACTATTAAAGGAAGTGACGGGTTAGTTCGGGTTGCTGATATCAGAACCGCATCCGGAATATTGAGAAGACCTATCCACAACCTCGCACCGCTACCAGTCGACTCAGGAATCGAAAACTCCAAGACAGAAGCAGATCAGCCAACTGAAGACGACGGCCCTCAATCCAGTCCAGCAATAAATACCAGGTCCTCAAACAAAATTCAGAAAGATGCTCCTCCGAGGAATCGAGAACGGAACGAAGGTCCGTCCAGCTCAAAAAAGGCACGGAAGGGTTATTCACTCTTAGCTGTACTAATCGCAGTCTGCTTTGCATTACCAATTCGAGGTGAAGACAATATTAATATTACACCATTCAAAACAAGTCCAGGATTATATTTTGAACGGCTAGGCATCACACGCCTTTCATCAGACAAATGGAATATAGTAGTCCACTATAACATGGTAAACTACTGGAAGGAACTAAGGACCATAAAAAGGGGAGTGAGCAACCTGAATTACATTTGCACCCAAATCCTTCACGACAAGTCCTGTGTATCAACCCTTTCCCAATTCTCCAATTTAGAAAAAGAATTGGACAGCAACAATGTGCTACTACGTCCTCTAGTCAATACTAGACAACGGAGAGCACCACTAAACATAATTGGCAACATAGCCAGTTCTCTTTTTGGAGTCCTGGACGAATCATATGCAGCAGAAATGGCCGATACCATCAAAGGTTTGGAAGGAAATGACCAATGCTTGCTTCAACTGCTGCAAAACCAAACGTCCATCATTGATTCCACCGTGAATATTATGAAAAAATCACAGGCAGCGATCGAAGGACAACTTCAGGAATTCGATGATTATCTCAACAAGACGATCACAGAACTTCATCAAATAAAGGTTGAGCTCCACGAGCAGCATTTTTCGCAGTACTTCAACACCATGTTGATGCGACTGCTCTTAATGATCACCAACTATCAAAGGGTGCAATCGGCACTTCTAGACGCCATCATTGATACACATCATGGAAAATTCAACCCACAGATACTAACGCCAGATCAATTGCAACAACAAATGATCCTGATAAAGGAGCATCTACCATCCACGTTGCAATTACCAGGCGGACAGCGAGAGCTTCTGAAACTATATGGACTTATGACAACAGAAGGCCGGGTCTTAGACAACCAAATAATTTTCCGACTGAAACTACCATTGTTCTCCCATGACCACTTTGAAATGTTAAAGGTAATACCAGTACCGATATGGAAAGACAACAGGCTCTTTACGATAGCCCCATCAACCCCCTACATAATCGTCAACCTCTATCGAGATTTATATTACCCAATATCAGAAGCAGAAGTAGCACGATGCGTTACCACAGATTCCTCGGAATTCATATGCAAACAGCAGCATCCAATCTACCGGAAAGGCGCACGCATCAGTACATGCGAATTATCTATTTTAAGAGAACAGGGTTCTCTGTCCTCATGCCTGTTTGTCACATCCAATGAATCGCCTAGGTGGACCCAATTGTCCCACGCAAATCATTGGATTTATGCAATGTTGACCAAAACCAGCATCAACATAGTATGCGGAAACTCAGTGTTTGTAAAAACACTACTTGGAATAGGTCTCCTCAACATCACAAAAGGGTGCAACATCAAAGACGATTCAATTATCCTGCAAGCCAACAACATCTATTCCAGCAAAGCAAAGGCTTCCATCATCCCAGTAAGAGATATCGCTGACGTTATCGAACCAGTCAACACTTCCAACACCTGGTATCATTCACGAATTCCGCAAAATCTTACCACCAACCTAGAAGCAATACAACAAGACATCAAAAGGTTACACGATGCAGAATCCAAATTTAAAATCGAAGCAAACCGTCACATCCATCATTATAGCCTCGGATACATCAGCCTTACTATTATCGTCATCATGTCATCGTATTTAATGTGGAAATATTACACCACGCGAGTTATAGTACCAAATACAAAAGTTCAAGGTGATGGTAACATGACCTGTAAAGACAACGTGACTTGCCATGAACATAAAAATCCTAGTTGGCAAGAGTTAATGAAAAATTATAATTTAACAACATAAAAATCTGCGGCAGGAAACGTCGTCTATTGAGATCATGTTACCAGTCAACCAAAAATGATTTTGTAAAACTAAATTCCCAGACGAAATGTGAAGCTTCACTTCACTGAGAAAATTAGAATCTCAACGAGTTGGTGAGAACCAACTCGTCAGCAAAAATAAATGTTAGAAGTAAAAATTATAATATCAAAAAGTTAGTCTTAAGATTTAATTCGTTAAATAAAGAAGTACTCCGAAGAGTACAATTTTTATAGTAAAGATCGTTTTTTATTTGTTTTATCCGAAGATACTAACTAACTAAAAAAAAAACGTAACTGGCGCAGTCGCAGTCGAAACGAACCTAAAACTTATCTGAAGATAAGTTCGTGAATCGTGAACCGTGAGTCGTACTTAAAAATAATTTTTACTGTCCGCTTGAAAAGTTCGTGAATATTACCGTACATAAATATAAATTTTAACCATCCGCTTAACCCCAACCTCCACCCAATAGTGTGTATAAAAATATTTTTTTATCTCGGTCGGCGGGTAATTAATAATTAAGTGAAAAGTGAAAGAATAAAAAAATATTTTACTGAGAGGCGGAATAATAAGCATAATCCGGCTTAAAACACACTCTTATGCTGGAGTGGAATCTCAGTATTTATTTTTGCATAAAAAAAAAAAAAAAAGTGAACTTGAAGTTTTTGCATAAGAAAAAGTGAACTTGAAGTTTATGAATAGAAATTTTATGAGCAAAAGTAGACAAGTGATTTTCGATTTAAATCGTAAATTCAATAGTGGAAATATGGCTCAACAAGAAATCGAAGCTTTAAAGCAAGCCTTACAACAACTGCAGCAACAACAACTGCAATTTCCTACATTAACTGAAGTTGAAGCTTTAAGACAATCCGTTCAACAATCTCAGCAGCAATACCAACACGAGATAGCAACACTTAGGCAGGGATTGACAGCACAACCAAATTTAATGTTTCAATTGTCACCAGATAAAATCTTGAGCAAATTCCAACGGATTAAGACATTCTATGGAACAGATGACTACCCTTTACGTGAATTTATCAGCGCTGTGGAAAACATTGCAGAACTATGCGGCAATAATCAGCAGTTATTACAATATGGACTATCGATGGTTTTTAAGGAAAAAATTCAAGGCGAGGCAAAAAGGTGCGTTGAAAGACTAGGAGATACACCAACGTGGGAAAGTGTGAAACAGGAGTTGAAAATCCATTTTAGACCAAGGAAGAGTTACAGGAAGTTATTAGACGAAGGACGTAATGTTAAGGTTAGTAATTTAAGAGAACTTTTTAGTATAATTAAATCGATTAATTTTCAATTAAACGAACTTTATGAATTTGATGATACTAAGCCCAGTAATTATAGTCCAGATAACAATGACAAAAATTTAGTCGATTTAATTAAGGACATGATAAATGGTAGTTATAGAACAAATATATCTAGAGGTATGACATTAATTCAGGTTTATAATATTTTTGATGAACTAGAACTACTAGATGAGTACGATGTAATACATAGCAAATACAGAAAAAATTATAATAATAAAGAAATGAAACACAATGGTGCATTTAGAAAGGAAAAGGATAGAAATCAAATAATGCGAAACAATAATTCAAATTATCGGGAAAATAATAATCGTTCAAGCCAATTTAAGAGTTCTGATTATAGAAATGATAGAATAAATTCGGGACAAGTTAGAAATTATGGAAATTCGGGACAAGCCAGAAATTTTAATTATAATAACAATAATTCAGGACAATTTAGACAAAACGGACACTCAGGACAATACAGAAATAGTTACAACTCTTCACAAACCAGACAAAGACAATATAATTACAATAATCAATCTCAACCCATGGAAATTGACAATGTTCAAGAACAAGACGTAAATTTTGCAAAAGAGCCTCGGTATGTTGACAATGTTCAAGAGCAAGACGTAAATTTTACAAACGAGCCTCGGGATGTAAACTATTACCAATAATAACTTTAACCATTGATAACCAAAAAATTAAATGCCTCATAGATACTGGGTCGGTTACAAGCATTATTAAACCAAATTACTTAAGAAATTTCCGTGAAGAACCATTAGTGGAACCTCGATTGTTTATTACTATAAACGGAGTGAGTAAAGTAACCACTAAAATAACGACTCCTATACCTAGAGAATTTAATATCTCAGGTACCTTCTGTTGGAAGGTTTCGAGTCTTGAGAATCGCAGATACGACGCCATCATAGGCCAAAATTTTCTAATCCCTTTGAAAGCAAAGGTTGATGATGAAAATAACTACTTACATGTAAACGGAATTAAAATACTCTTCGAAAATAATGATTACCCTTTCATAATAAATGAAATATGTAGTTTAGAAACCCAAAAAATCGAAAGTATAAATTTAGACCATTTAAATTACGAGGAAAAACGAGCGACTACTAAACTCTTAGAACAATATAAAGGTTTATTCTTCAAAGAGGGAGATAAACTTACTTGTACCCACGAGATCCAGCACGAAATAATTACAACGACAAATAGCCCTATTAGGCTAGTGCCGATAGTTTTTTTGGAAAAAAAAAATAATAGCAGGGAGGGACCAGGAATGAAATGTCGTTAAGGTCATACCTAAACGAAAAAAAAAATTTAAACTCGAAAAAAGGGGAAATGGTAAAATGGGGATGCTATTTAGGGGTTAAAAACGATTTTTTGCGATTTGCGTTGAAACATGACCTCCTAGTGGAAAATGTTTAATACAAAAGTTGTAGATAATAAAAAGATCTAAAACTTTTGTATTTAACATATTTTGACATAACCTCAAATTTTCGAAGAAAATGGCGGAAAATCGATTTTTCAGTTTTTAATTTTTTTCTCCCGTAAAAATAATTCAATTTACATGAAAATTTGTAAGAGTATACCTTGTGTTGCGTTAAATAAGCATGATTTTTTTTTTGTTTGGAAAACGGATAGTTTCCCAGAAATTAACATTTTTCGAAAAAAATACCCTTATCTTGCACGGACAACTTTATTGATGTTTTTTTCGAATTTTGATATTCAATAAGTGCTCATTTAACCATTGAAACGTCTAGTTTGAAATGGTCTATGCATTTTGAAACTTTATTTTTATTAAACCGTTTAAAATTAAGAAAAACCGAACACCTGATTTTTCAAATCACGTACATATTTCTCGATTTTTTCAATTTTTTTCAAATTTTTTAATTTTTTCTGTTAATGAGGGATTAAATTTTAATGACAGAACTTAAATAAATTTAATTACATAAAGGGTGGCAAAACCATCCTGAAAATTTTAAATAAATAAGAAATAAAATAACAATTTCGTTTGAATTGAATTACGCCTAGACTAGGTAAATGTTTCCAGTTTCGTAATAAAATTTTTACAGCATCATACTCAATATGGTTTTGGGAGATTTTTTATACATTCTTTATTTTAATTAATTTAAAAATTATAGATTGACAATATGACCGTATTATTTCCAAAAAAGATGATTTGTATGAAATCAACGCAGTTTGGTTCGGTCGAGCAAACAAAGATTTGACCACAATTACAAAATAATGGAAAAATTAACAGCCGCTCACATTCAACGAAAATGTCAAGCTAGTTATAATAGACTATTTCTTATTTCTTATTTATTTAAAATTTTCAGGATGGCTTTTCCACACTTTCTGTAATTAAATTTATTTAATATAAGTAATATTATATGACACTAAGTTCTGTCATTAAAATTTAATCCCTCATTAACAGAAAAAATTAAAAAATTTGAAAAAAATTGAAAAAATCGAGAAATATGTACGTGATTTGAAAAATCAGGTGTTCGGTTTTTCTTAATTTTAAACGGTTTAATAAAAATAAAGTTTCAAAATGCATAGACCATTTCAAACTAGACGTTTCAATGGTTAAATGAGCACTTATTGAATATCAAAATTCGAAAAAAACATCAATAAAGTTGTCCGTGCAAGATAAGGGTATTTTTTTCGAAAAATGTTAATTTCTGGGAAACTATCCGTTTTCCAAACAAAAAAAAAATCATGCTTATTTAACGCAACACAAGGTATACTCTTACAAATTTTCATGTAAATTGAATTATTTTTACGGGAGAAAAAAATTAAAAACTGAAAAATCGATTTTCCGCCATTTTCTTCGAAAATTTGAGGTTATGTCAAAATATGTTAAATACAAAAGTTTTAGATCTTTTTATTATCTACAACTTTTGTATTAAACATTTTCCACTAGGAGGTCATGTTTCAACGCAAATCGCAAAAAATCGTTTTCAACCCCTAAATAGCATCCCCATTTTACCATTTCCCTTTTTTTCGAGTTTAAAATTTTTTTTTTGTTTTAGTTATGACCTTAACGACATTTCATTGCCGGTCCCTCCCTGCTATTAATTTATTTTTTTTCCCTCATTTAAATCCGCTTTGGCACTAGCCTATATATACTCGAAAGTATATAGATATCCACAAGTCCACGAAAAGGAAATTCAAAGACAGATAACAGAGATGCTAGAGCAAGGAATTATTAAAGAAAGTAATTCCCCATACAATAGTGCTCTCTGGGTAGTCCCTAAAAAGATAGACAATTCGGGGCAAAGAAAGTGGAGAATCGTCATTGATTACAGAAAGTTAAACGAGGTAACTATCAATGATAAATTTCCGATACCTAATATTGAGTCCATTCTAGATAAATTGGGCAAAGCCCAATATTTTACAACATTAGACTTAGCGAAGGGATTTCACCAAATTTTGGTTAAAGAAGAGGACCGAAAAAAAACAGCATTTTCAACACCCTTTGGACATTACGAATATATTCGAATGCCATTCGGCTTGAAAAATGCCCCTTCGACGTTCCAACGTCTAATGAACTCTGTACTTCATAACCTAATCAACAAAATTTGTGTCGTCTACTTGGATGACATCCTAATTTTTAGTACTTCTCTAGAAGAACACACTTCCAGTATTAAAAAAGTATTCGATAAATTAAAAGAGGCTGGTCTAAAGATTCAAGCCGACAAGTGTAACTTTTTTAAAAAGGAAACAGAATACTTGGGACATATATTAACGCCTGACGGTGTCAAACCGAATCCTCATAAAATAAAAGTTATTCAAGACTTAAAACTGCCTTCCACACAAAAACAAATTAAATCCTTTCTTGGTATAACGGGGTATTACAGAAAATTTATTAAGGATTACGCTAAAGTCGCTCATCCTATTACAAAATACCTAAAGAAAGACGCTAGAGTCAACACTAATGATCCAAACTATATAGCAGCCTTCGAAAAATTGAAGCAAATCATAACGGATCATCCAATATTAAAGTACCCGAACTTTAATAAAAAATTCAAACTAATAACTGATGCGAGCAATTTCGCCCTTGGAGCAGTACTAACACAGGAAGGACATCCGGTCTGTTATGCATCAAGAACCCTAAACGATCACGAGAAAAATTATCCTACGATAGAAAAAGAGCTTTTAGCTATTGTTTGGGGAACCAAATATTTCAGACCTTACCTGTTTGGCAATGAGTTCGATCTTCAAACTGACCATCAGCCTATTAAATGGTTACAAACAAAATATACAGGCAAAGATATCAACCCAAGGCTACAGAGGTGGCTAGTATCATTAGGCGAGTATAACATAAAAATAGACTATATAAAGGGTAAAGACAATAAAGTTGCCGACTTCTTAAGTCGAATTAACAAAGACACAAATGAAATAAACACATATACTGAGAAAACCTCATTAAATCATAAATCAAAAAAAATTCTTGACACTGAAAATTTGAGCGTCGATTTAAGAAACATGTTCCAAGACAATGTTGAAAATTTGAACATTCGAGAATATGAAGTGAATGCAGGAAACAATGACTCAATTGAAGTGCAAACCATTCATTCCCAAGAAGAGAATGGTAATGACCACATTCCAATTTTGGACACAGTAGTAAATCGCTTCAAAACTCAAATAATATTAAAGGAATTTAAAGAAAAAGAATCCGAAGAATCTTTCAAAAACAGGAGAATATTTATTGAAAAACGAGATTTAGATAATGAAAATGTTAACAATATAATTCGTAAATATGTAGGAAAAGGTAAAACAGGAATATATTCCGAACTCAATGATCACGAATATAACAGATTACAGCAAATTTTAATAAATACATTCTCGGGAAATAAAGATATTAAATTCGTGAAATGTAGTAAACTTGCAGTAGATATTAAAGACGAAAATGAACTTAATAAACAGATATCTCTCTTTCATAAAAATGAATTAGGACATGCAGGAATTATAGCAACATACGAAGGAATTAAAAGTAAAATTTATCATCCCGATTTAAAACTAGCTATTCATAAAATAATTAATAACTGTGATATCTGCTCATCAGCAAAGTACGACCGAAACCCAATTAGAAAGAAGTTTCAATTAACCGAGACTCCCTCAACAACTAACGAAATCATTCACGTTGACATTTATGTAAATAATAAACATTCCTTTATAAATTTCATCGACAAGTTCTCCAAGCATGCAGTTACCTTTTATTTAGAGGATAGGAACAATCAAACTATCATCGAAAAGCTTAGACAATTTCTAGCAATTAAAGGAAAAATAAAAAAATTTATCTTTGACAATGAATTCAATTCCAAGAATATAAGAGAGTTTTTTACAGAAGAAAAAATAGAATACCATATAACAAAGCCCAATAGTCATACCGGGAATTCAGATATTGAGAGATTTAACAACACAATAACTGAACGCATCAGAGTTTTAAACTTAGAAGAAAAACTCCCTATACGGACACAAATATTCAAGGCGATCAAATTTTATAATAATACGTATCATTCCACTATTAAAGCAACCCCTCTCGAAGTTCAAGAAAAAAGAATAGATCACGAAATTATCAAGGAAAGGTTAGGATTAAAGAAACAAAAAGTGTTAGAAAAACGCAATGAGAATAGGGAAAACTACGAAGAACAAAGAAAAGAAGGCTTTATCAAAAACTATAAGTCGCTTAGACATAAGTACGAGCCGAAGTTCAGAAAATACAACCTTAAAAATGTCCATGAAAGTAATATTAAAAGACCTTTAAAATTTTCAGATTACAACACTCATCTTTTACACATTGATCCTGATAATCCCAACCAGTCAACAAACCATGATAATTGAAAAAGTGGACTCTGAGTTAGGATATGCCGAAATCAAAACTGACGAAGTTGAAGTAGTAAATAAGTTTGATATAATTTTACATATGATTTACCCTAATGAAATATTAGAAATGGTTAATAATTTAGAGATTACCGCCCAGTCTCTTGATCTAGGAAACAACAAAAATATTGCAATCAGTCAAATCAATAACATTAAGGGGCTTATTCTCCAAATCGTTTCACGTGAAAAAAAATGTTCACTTGCAATTCACTTCATGTGATTGAGTCTATTCTGTGATTCACATGATTCGAAAAAAAAGTTTCACCTGGAACAAGTGGAACTGAAACTGTCATAGGGAAAGTGTCAATCGTTATAAAAATAAGAAAGTTGTATTTTTGGAGTAACTTGTTAAAAGATCAATAGTTTTTTTCGGTTTTAACATGACAAGTGCAGAATTGTGGTTTAGCAGTAGCAATAGTGATAGCAGTGATGACTTGGAAATAATATCCTTACGACGTCGCAAAATAAGAGACAAAGCAAATCCTTTAGAAATGGGAAATCAACAGTGAGTGGATTTTGTATTCAAATTTAAGTAACCTATGTGTAATTACGACTACTGTCTCCTGCAACAGGTTTCGTGCATATTATAGGATTTCAAAAGATCTCTTTAGATATCTTATAGAAAAAATGGAAGAGAAGCTCACGCCTTGCATTGCTGCCAATTCCGTATCAAATGTAGTTAAACTAACGGCTTGCTTACGTTTTTTCGCTGAAGGAGCTTACCAAAAGGGTGTAGGGAATGATTTGTATGTTGGCTTGGCTCAGTCAACATTTTCCAAGTGTCTATCGGAGATGCTGGAATTTTTCGAATCAGAAATTTGCCCTAACGAAATAAAATTTCCTACTTCTGAAGAAGAAATCAATTCTATAAGGATTTCTTTTTACAACAAGACCGGATTTCCTGGGGTCGTAGGATGCGTCGATGGCACACATGTAAGGATTTTTCCACCACCTCACGACGTACAGCATTTATACTATAATAGAAAAGGCTTTCACAGTCTAAACGTCATGTTAGTAAGTCCTTTATATTGGTAATATATTAAATTTGTTTTTAAATGTTATTTTTCCATCTAGATCTGTGACCACAATTTAGTTGTGAGATATGTGGACGCAACTCACCCAGGATCATGCCATGATTCCTTTGTTTGGAATGGTAGTTTTATAAATAAGAACTTACGAGACAAATATGTTGGTGGTGATAGGGGCAACTGCATTTTAGGTAAGCGGTCTCTTATCGTTAATTCCCATTACTAATTAAGTGGTTTCTTGCAGGAGATGCAGGTTACCCTTTGAGACCCTATCTGATTACTCCTTATAGGGCATCAGATGATTTAAGGAAATCACAATTCAATACGACGCTCTGCTTGGCGCGCATATATGTTGAAAGGACAATTGGTGTTATTAAAAACTCATTTCGTTGTTTGATGAGTCAAAGATCTCTCCATTATAAACCGGAGAAAGCCACACAAATAATAAATGCAGTGTGCGCTTTACACAACTTGCGTATTAAATTTAATATGGATCTACAAGAATACCAAGAGGAATTACCAGTGAATGAACACGCAAATCAATTAGTAGATGAACCTGAAGATGAGCTGCTTGATGCAGGAAGAAGAGTTAGGGATGAAATTATGGATTCAATTACACATATATGAGAAGTCTCTAAATTAAATAAAGTCTTACTAAATTAAGTTCTAACTCTTTAATATATTGCAAAAGAAAATTTAATAATTAGTAAATTAGTATTTCATTTGAATTTTAAATAAAAACTTAACTTGTTAATGAACACTTCATATATTAACACAACTTAAAAACTTCATTCGACTTTTAAAATTAATGGAAATGAAATCACTCGAGCAAATCTATACGTTCTAATTCTACTTCTAATTTGCGTTTTTGTAAGTTGAGAATTTGTATCTCAACATTTTCTTTATTAATTTGCCTTTTTTCTTTCCGTTCTTTGTATGCTTTTTCGAATTTAAATTTTTTTTCTTTCGAGTAGTATGTCCTCCTGTAATATTTTTCTATGTCTTTCATGGAGTTAGATATTTTCTCCAATAAAAATGTTTGCTTATCAAGAAGTGCCTTCCTGTATCTCTTTCCGCTTCCTGTTGGCATGACATTTGATGTTTTCATTGTGGAGGGGGCTGGAGGATCCTCAGGAGTATCGCGCTGTTCTATAGCTGCAGGATCGTCACGTTCAGGAAAAGAATCTTCTTGTTCAAAAGTTTTGCTTTGTTCGGTCAATATGTTATTGCGTGTAGCAACAGATACTTCTGACGAAGTACCTGCTTGACTAAAGGATTCCGGGCAATTTTCTATTAATTGACGTGCAGGGGCTTCTGCTTCAGGCAATCCAAATACTCTTCCTGATGGATTGCACACTTTCTCTAAATCAAGCAAATGAATTGCCTTTTCTTCATATACAGAGAAATGGTGAAGTTTGTTGGGGCCGCCGCCTGTTGAATTAAATTCTCTTCTATTTTCTTGCAGCTTTTTCTTTAAATTCAACTTAAAGTCATTCCACACCTACCAATTTTACAATAAATTTACAGTTCCTTATACAAATAGCAGTTTACCTTTTGCCACTCGGTATCTTTCCTAGTTGGGGGCCCAAGACTGTTTAAGCGCACTGTAATCTCCTTCCATATTTCCGCGTATCTTTCTTTGGCCATAAAATTTTCGGAATACTTCTGCCCTTTTGCTACATGTTTGTACTTTTCCATTTCACCCAAAAGCACATCAAACTGTTTTCTCTTCGTAATTTTTCTGCACACAAAAAGAATAATTATCGGAAAGTTTAAAATTTGAGTAAATAATTTTATAAATATAAAATACTCACTTCTTTGCTGCCATTTCGTACATAACTGCCGTAATACCACTTCGTAATAGGATCTTCCACTTGGAAAAAGGTGAAACACTTAATCACCTCACAACGAAACTATTCACCTCAGGGGATTGCCAGAATAGAATATGGATGAAGGTTCCACATGAGAAATGAAACATGTGAAACCATTCGCACTTGTCGACTGCCAGAATAGTATTTTTGGAATGTGAACATTTTTTCATGTGAAACGAATTGGAGAATAAACCCCTAAAAGTAAAATTAAAACAATAATACCTCATAGGTCCAGAAGAGGTTTATTGAATATTGTTGGAAACGCAATGAACTGGCTTTATGGAACCATGGACAATGATGATAGACAAGACATACAAAATCACTTTACTATTATTGATCAGAATAACCATAACTCGATTAAAAACATTAATCAGCAAATTAAAATAAATAATAATTTCAATGAAACTCTTAAATTCATTAAAACTGTCATAGAATCAGATAGAAAGAAAATTTTAGATAGATTGAATAGAATTAGTATAACAGAAAAGAAAGTTTTAGATGAAGATACGTTCTTAGAATTAATGTTTAAACTAAGTTTAATCAAGGAACATGTAGAGCATATTCAAGAGAATATTGCTTCGGCAAGAATAGGGATACTTCATCCAAACATATTAACTGACGACGAAATTAATAGTTATAATATTGATTTCAAAAAACTTTCAAACATAAGGTTAGGAGTAGCTAAGTATCTAAACGACACAATAATTTTCGCAATTAAAATTCCAACAAATACTCTAACATTTAATAAAAAGCTTTTGATACCAATAGTAAATCAGCAACACAAACAAATTGATGAAGAATTTGAATATACGATCGAAATAGAAAATAAAACCTATACATTTCAAGAAGGTAAATCATTAAAGGAATTAAAATTAAGCAAGAATTGTGTAGTTAGGAATAATTGTAAAATGGTTAATAAAGATGACGAAGAGTTTATAGAATTAGAAAACAACATTATAGTTTTAAACAATGTAAAGCAAAGAAAATTAAATAGCAGTTGCGATGAAAGAAACCTAATTCTCAATAGAAATTATTTTATCACGTTCAGTAATTGCACCATCCAGATTGACAATAGAAAATATAACAGTAAAATAAATAAATTCATTGATAGATTCGTAATCCCAAACAACAAAAATGTAACCTTTGTAAAAGATAAAATAACTTTTGAAGAAATTATATTCAAACAAGAAGATAATTTAAAGGCCATAAAAGAATTAGAATACCATAAATATGTTAATTATGGGTTAGGAACCTTTTCAACAATAATAATAATAGCCATTGTCGTCACATTTTTAGCATTTCGGTATTGTAAGCAAAAGAAAGTTAAAGTTAGTATAATTAATAAGATTCAGGAGAATCAAAAGACTAATGGCGGAGGAGTTATAGTACCAAATACAAAAGTTCAAGGTGATGGTAACATGACCTGTAAAGACAACGTGACTTGCCATGAACATAAAAATCCTAGTTGGCAAGAGTTAATGAAAAATTATAATTTAACAACATAAAAATCTGCGGCAGGAAACGTCGTCTATTGAGATCATGTTACCAGTCAACCAAAAATGATTTTGTAAAACTAAATTCCCAGACGAAATGTGAAGCTTCACTTCACTGAGAAAATTAGAATCTCAACGAGTTGGTGAGAACCAACTCGTCAGCAAAAATAAATGTTAGAAGTAAAAATTATAATATCAAAAAGTTAGTCTTAAGATTTAATTCGTTAAATAAAGAAGTACTCCGAAGAGTACAATTTTTATAGTAAAGATCGTTTTTTATTTGTTTTATCCGAAGATACTAACTAACTAAAAAAAAACGTAACTCGCGCAAGAGAATTCGACCCGTACCAGCACCGCGTCATATAAACGACCAAGTCTTCAGGATAGATCCCGAAATCAACCTTTGAACGGACCGTTCAAGGGGGGGATGTTCAGGAATAAGAGAAAATTCCTTTCCAAAAAGGCAAATAAAAACAGATTAGAAAGACACAACAAAATTAAATCCAAGAATAAAAATAAAAACCCAGATACTAAAATTCCCCATCATCAGCAACAACAAAAAAAACACATCGCGGTGCATCATGTTGCATCCACACCAGCACCAAATTATCGCTCTTAAAATGTAACATGATGCATCGCAAGACACAAACAAGAAGGAATGTGCAACGTCGGAGTTTCTCCAAATGCAGTGGGATGCACCAGACAATAGAAAGAGATAAAAATCGTTCTCTTCTATGATAGGTACATTAAGGGGGCTCACCAGTCCAGAAATTTCAAAAAATCGATTATTTTGTTTTTGCATTTTCTTATAGCTATACTTATCAGGAATCACTGTGCCAAAGCATTTTTTAATATTTCATTTCCTTTTCGAGAAATGAGCCTCTAAAACTGGCACCGTAAAATCTAGGATTTCATATTTTTTGCGCGCAAACATATTTTTTCCTGTCCTTTGATTAATAAAGCCTATGAAATAAACCGACGTATAGTATTTGTTATGAGGTTACTTGGCATTGGACAACATGGTCTCAACACTTTTTTATCATACATGGATCTATGTAAGTCCCTAAATAATATCGTTTATACGAGCGCCGTAGAAAATATATACACTGCCGCGAAAAGCGTATTTGAACTATCGTGTAAATTGGCAAGCAAACTCGAGATGCGTCTGAATGGTGAAGCAGGTAATGAGGACAATTTATTAACCGTTTCTGGGGATGGTACATGGAAAACACGAGGATTTTCATCTTTACAAGGAGTAGTAAGTCTTATTGGGAAATATACTGGAAAAATGATTGATTTGATTGTCAAAAGCCGTTATTGTAAAAGTTGCGAGTATTGGAAGGGCAAGGAAGATACTCCTGAATATGCAGCGCACCTTGAGAATCATAAGGATAATTGCTCCATAAACCATGATGGATCGGCAAGTAAGATGGAAACTGACGGCATGGTCGCACTCTTTCAAAGGTCATTGGAAAAGTGTAACTGCTACTATAAAAATTATATAGGAGACGGAGACAGCAAGACTTTTTTGACCATCTCAGCAAGTAAGCCTTATGGAGATGAAGTGACTATCACCAAAAAAGAATGCATCGGCCACGTTGGAAAAAGAATGGGTACAAGATTGAGAGAGGCCAAAAAAAAGTTGGCTTTACTGAGAAAAACCAAAGCACAAAATGATAAAAAACTTGAAACTCTGGACCAGGAAAATAGAAAACCTATAAAAACAAACCTGAAGATAAGAGGGCAGAGCTAACTTTGAAAGAGATAGGTACAATTTCAACATATTACGGATTAGCTATTCGACGTAATTGTCAGTCTATTGAAGACATGAAGAATGCTATATGGGCCATATTTTATCATAAAATATCAACGAACAATAATCCGAAACATTCACTATGTTCTATTGAGTGGTGTAAATATTTGAAAGCTCAGAAGAAAAATGAAGATTTTGACCATAGACCGCCTCTTGCTGTAGACGTTCAAGAAATTATTAAACCTATTTTCAAAGATCTGACAAAAGATGACTTACTAGAAAGATGTCTTGGAGGAGAAACACAAAATAACAATGAAAGTTTGAATATGTGCATATGGCGTATGGCTCCTAAAATAACCAATTGCGGTTTAAAAATCGTTCAAATCGCGGCATTTATATCTGCAGGTATATTTAATGACGGGAATTCACATATTTTGAAAATTATGAATGTATTGGGGCTAACTATTGGCTCCACAGCCAAAAATTTTCAAAATGAAGTCGATTCCATGCGAATAAGGAACGCTGAGCGAAAATCACAATATGACTCAAAAGAGGCTAGAACTACTAGGCGGATGGCAGTAAGTGAGCAAAATGACCGTCTCCTCGAATTAGAAGGGTTACTGTATGGTCCAGGAATGGCTGATTAGCTGTAAGTATAAAAATTTCAGTTTTATCAAGTAAAATAAAAAATATAGTCTAAAAAAAACTAAAAAATACGCTTTGATTTTAAAATGAACTAAAAAGTAAAAAATAATTGTGAATGTAAAGTTTTTATTGCTCCAGCCAGTACAATATGGAAACAACTTACCTTTCTAAATGTAAAAAAGCGTGGGACTCTTTACATATATTCTTATTTTATAAACCCCGGAACTTTTCGCAAGCGCCCCACGCTTTTTTACATTTGGAAAGGTAAGTTGTTTTCATATTATACTGGCTGGAGCAATAAAAACTTTACATTCACAATTATTTTTTACTTTTTAGTTCATTTTAAAATAAAAGCGTATTTTTTAGGTTTTTTAAACTATATTTTTTATTTTCTACTTTTTAGTCTATTATATGTCTTCCGCCATTTTGTAGTGACCGCCATATCAGATTTAAAATGACGTCACACTGTACTATACTGTACTGTACTATACTGTACTGTACTATACTGTACGATACCCATACCGAGGGCGTTGTAAAGAAAAAGTTAAACCGTCATTTTGTGTTGGCCGCCATTTTGAATTTTGAATGACGCCATATAACTAATTGTATTATACTTGTCATACCCTTTCATTTGATACCCATGTTGGGGGTCGGGGAGCACAATTGAAAAATTCGGCCGCCATCTTGGAACCGCCATTTTGATTTTTTTACAAAATGGTGAGATTGCATTGTCACGCGAACTATATATATGTGCAAAATTTGAAGTTGATCGGTTATGTCGAAGTGGGTCAAAATCAAGTTGCAAGATTTGTTTACATAGAACATACATACATACATACATACATACATACATACATACATAGATTCATCTATGTGAACCCAACAAAAACCTAATTCATGCATACATACGTACATTCATATAAACAAAGATACATACATGCAGGTGAAGCTAATATAAAGCGTATAAAAACGTAACTAAAACTTGAAACGCGTTTTTCTCGAAATGATTTTTTCCGACACCTGTGTCAAGATTACTCTAAATCTATTCATCCAAATTAGCTCAAATTTGGACAGAATATTTACAACACATTTCTCTATTGGCTAAGCCTCAACCAGACTTTTTGGATAAAATATGGCCATTTTATCACCATTTTAATCCAAAAAAAATGGTAAAATTCCAGAAATTTTTTTTAAACTGCCGCCATTTTGTTTCTATCCATGCAAAATTGTTAATTCTGGTTCCGCCAGTAACCATACTCATATAGATTAAGAATATTTAATACTTTTTTTTTAGATGCTCCTAAGCTCCAAAATCCTGTCACAAGTGCAAGTACTTTTTTTTTGGAAACTTAACTATATATATATATATATATATATATATATATATATATATATATATATATATATATATATATATATATATATATATATATTGATCAATATACGTCACAGTAAAAAAAATTTTTTTTTGTAATCTTGAATAGTTAATAAAAGAACTAATATCATTTGTCATTTGTTTTCATTGTTCCATTTATCTAAAAAAAAATCGTGAAAAACCCTGCTTTTTTCGATCTCTGGACTGGTGAGCCCCCTTAAGCTATTTAGATATAATAAATTTTAGTATATAAGAAATAATTAGTTGAAATAAAGAGTCAGTCGATCAGTCTTAGTCAATCAGATTTTTCACGTTCAAATCGCTCTACGTTCTGGTGCTGTACCAGAAGGTAATCCAAATAACAAGTAAAGGTACTGAACCTCTGCTTGCAAACATCAAGTGTTCTAGTAAAGAACTAGAATACTGGACCAAATAAGATCCACGGTAATTAGCAGCAGGAAATAAAGGTACTGAACCTTTGATTTCATTCAGCGCAAGTGTTCTAGTAAAGCACTAGAACACCTTTTTTTTCCAAGTAAAGGTACTGTACCTTTGCTCGGAGTCTTACCAAATAACATCATCCAGGCGGAAGAAAAAGGACTCTGTCGCGGTATAAAATCACCACCCTTAACCCACCCCCCAGAATTGATTATTTTTGAAAAAATAGTTAGAGGCGTTATGCCCCGCTGGAAATTTGGTTACTTGTTAAGAGTGGTATTAATAACTACCACAAAAAATCTCAAGTCCAAACATTCCTGAAAGCCACCTTTAACCCACCCCCTAGAATTGATTATTTTTGAAAAAATAGTTAAAGGCGTTATACCCCGCTGGAAATTTGGTTACTTGTTAAGAGTGGTGTTAATAACTACCACAAAAAATCTCAAGTCCATAACATCCCTGGAAGCCACCCTTAACCCAACCCCTAGAATTGATTATTTTTGAAAAAATAGTTAGAGGCGTTATGCGCCGCTGGAAATTTGGTTACTTGTTAAGAGTGGTATTAATAACTACCACAAAAAATCTCAAGTCCAAACATCCCTGGAAGCCACCCTTAACCCAGCCCCCAGAATTCAATATGTTTGAAAAAATAGTTAGAGGCGTTATACCCCGCTGCAAATTTGGTTACTTGTTAAGAGTGGTATTAATAACTACCACAAAAAATCTCAAGTCCGAACATCCCTGGAAGCCACCCTTGTAGTGGATGTAGTATGTGTACTATCAAAAACACTGTAGAAACCTACTATGAGAAACACTTTGACATAAATTAATTGTAACTTGATTTGACTATTATTATTAGCTACTGTAGATTGTAAATAAAATAATTATGTAACGAATAGTTTTGTAAGCGCAGTAGGATTAATTAGGAGTATAAATAGTCGTAAGATTTCTGTAATTTGGGCAGTAGTTCCCTGAGATCCAATCCGGTTCATACGAGCAGTAATTTGCTTACGGGACAAGATATATAAATAAAGAAATAATAAATACATATATCTTTTATTAAAACTAAAAACACAATAAGGCAGTCACTAGACGCCACATGCAAAGGCTGGTTCCGCTAGCCTGGAGAACCCGACACAAAACAACACACCCTTAACCCACCCCCCTGAATTGATTATTTTTGAAAAAATAGTTAGAGGCGTTATGCCGCGCTGGAAATATGGTTACGCGTTAAGAGTGGTGTTAAGAACTACCACAAAAAATCTCAAGTCCATAACATCCCTGGAAGCCACCTTTAACCCACCCCCTAGAATTGATTATTTTTGAAAAAATAGTTAGAGGCGTTATACCCCGCTGGAAATTTGGTTACTTGTTAAGAGTGGTGTTAAGAACTACCACAAAAAATCTCAAGACCATAACATCCCTGGAAGCCACCTTTAACCCACCCCGTAGAATTGATTATTTTTGAAAAAATAGTTAGAGGCGTTATGCCCCGCTGGAAATTTAGTTACTTGTTAAGAGTTAATAACTACCACAAAAAAATCTCAAGTCCAAACATCCATGGAAGCCACCCTTAACCCACCCCCCAGAATTGATTATTTTTGAAAAAATAGTTAGAGGCGTTATGCTCCGCCGGAAATTTGGTTACTTGTTAAGAGTGGTGTTAATAACTACCACAAAAATCTCAAGTCCATAACATCCCTGGAAGCCACCCTTAACCCACCCCCTAGAATTGATTATTTTTGAAAAAATAGTTAGAGGCGTTATTCTCCGCTGGAAATTTGGTTACTTGTTAAGAGTGGTATTAATAACTACCACAAAAAATCTCAAGTCCAAACATCCCTGGAAGCCACCCTTAACCCAGTCCCCAGAATTGATTATTTTTGAAAAAATAGTTAGAGGCGTTATGCCCCGCTGGAAATTTGGTTACTTGTTAAGAGTGGTGTTAATAACTACCACAAAAAATCTCAAGTCCAAACATCGCTGGAAGCCACCCTTAACCCACCCCCCAGGATTGATTATTTTTGAAAAAATAGTTAGAGGCGTTATGCCCCGCTGGAAATTTGGTTACTTGTTAAGAGTGGTATTAATAAATACCACAAAAAAGCTCAAGTCCAAACATCCCTGGAAGCCACCCTTAACCCACCCCCTAGAATAGATTATTTTTGAAAAAATAGTTAGAGGCGTTATTCCCCGCTGGAATTTTGGTTACTTGTTAAGAGTGGTGTTAAGAACTACCACAAAAAATCTCAAGTTCATAGCGTCGCCGGAAGCCACCCTTAACCCACCCCGCAGAATTGATTATTTTTGAAAATATAGTTAGAGGCGTTATGCCCCGCTGGAAATTTGGTTACTTGTTAAGAGTGGTGTTAATAACTACCACAAAAAAAATCAAGTCCATAACATCCCCGGAAGCCACCCTTAACTCACCCCCTAGAATTGATTATTTTTGAAAAAATAGTTAGAGGCATTTTGCCGCGCTGGAAATTTAGTTACTTGTTAAGAGTGGTGTTAATAACTACCACAAAAAATCTCAAGTCCATAACATCGCTGGAAGCCACCTTTAACCCACACCCTAGAATTGATTATTTTTAAAAAAATTGTTAGAGGCGTTATACCCTGCTGGAAATTTGATTACTTGTTAAGAGTGGTGTTAATAACTACCACAAAAAATCTCAAGTCCATAACATTCCTGGAAGCCACCCTTAACTCACCCCCTAGAATTGATTATTTTTGAAAAAATAGTTAGAGGCCTTATTCCCCGCTGGAAATTTGGTTACTTGTTAAGAGTGGTGTTAATAACTACCACAAAAAGTCTCAAGTCCATAACATCCCTGGAAGCCACCCTTAACCCACCCCCTAGAATTGATTATTTTTGAAAAAATAGTTAGATACGTTATTGCCCGCTGGAAATTTGGTTACTTGTTAAGAGTGGTGTTAATAACTACCACAAAAAATCTCAAGTCCATAACATCCCTGGAAGCCACCTTTAACCCACCCCCTAGAATTGATTATTTTTGAAAAAATAGTTAGAGGCGTTATACCCCGCTGGAAATTTGGTTACTTGTTAAGAGTGGTGTTAATAACTACCACAAAAAATCTCAAGTCCATAACATCCCTGGAAGCCACCTTTAACCCACCCCCTAGAATTGATTATTTTTGAAAAAATAGTTAGCGGCGTTATACCACGCTGGAAATTTGGTTACTTGTTAAGAGTGGTGTTAATAACTACCACAAAAAATTTCAAGTCCATAACATCGCTGGAAGCCACCCTTAACCCACCCCCTAGAATTGATTATTTTTGAAAAAATAGTTAGATACGTTATTCCCCGCTGGAAATTTGGTTACTTGTTAAGAGTGGTGTTAAGAACTACCACAAAAAATCTCAAGTCCATAACGTCGCCGGAAGCCACCCTTAACCCACCCCCCTGAATTGATTATTTTTGAAAAAGTAGTTAGAGGCGTTATGCCCCGCTGGAAATTTGGTTACTTGTTAAGAGTGGTGTTAATAACTACCACAAAAAATCTCATGTCCATAAAATCCCTGGAAGCCACCTTTAACCCACACCCTAGAATTGATTATTTTTAAAAAAATTGTTAGAGGCGTTATACCCTGCTGGAAATTTGATTACTTGTTAAGAGTGGTGTTAATAACTACCACAAAAAATCTCAAGTCCATAACATTCCTGGAAGCCACCCTTAACTCACCCCCTAGAATTGATTATTTTTGAAAAAATAGTTAGAGGCGTTATTCCCCGCTGGAAATTTGGTTACTTGTTAAGAGTGGTGTTAATAACTACCACAAAAAATCTCAAGTCCATAACATTCCTGGAAGCCACCCTTAACTCACCCCCTAGAATTGATTATTTTTGAAAAAATAGTTAGAGGCGTTATTCCCCGCTGGAAATTTGGTTACTGTTGTGTTCTTCAATATTAAAACTCTATATTTTGTATTAATATATTTTATTAATAAAACAAAGTTATTTATTCAGCACTGCTGTAATTCAATTAATTCAATCGTCGATGCTCAACTATTTTATATCAATCTAAATCTAAATCTAGTTGTCTAGTTCACTCCAGACTAACAAAGGGGTTGTTCTAATCTAGTTCTCTAGATAACTTAAAACTAAGTGACAAATATTACTAGCATCAATATAATTTTAAATATTTAAATGTAAAACAACTAAAGCGCATTTAGGAGACATTTAACCGTTCTGGTGGTTTTACAATTCTGCCTGCTCTAGTCACTTGGTATTTTACATTCACATTATCATTCTTATTACTAGTATTGTTATTAGTATTAGTATCAGGACCAAAAGGCTCATCCAATGGAAAGTGTGGTGGACCTGCTTTATCATTATTCGGTGCTTGATCATCAGTTGGAAGGACAGGTAGACTTTCGTTAAATGAGCATTGTTTTTTATGTAATACTTTAATATGTGCTCGATTTCTTCTAAATATTTTACTATTTAAATCACGTATTAGATATGATCGGGGTTGCTTAGACTTTGCCACAATTTTTCCTTCAAACCACGAGCACCTTAATTTCTTTTGAAATACTACCAAGTCTCCAATTGACAGTTCTGACAAATTCTTAGTTCTTTTATCAAAATAACTCTTGACCTTTTCCTTTTCCCTGTTACAATAAGCACGAATTATATCAAAGTTTGGTAAGTTTGGTTTCGACAAATCTATATTTGTTGGAATTAGACTTCTTAGATTCCTTCCCATAAGAATCTGTGAGGGAATATAACCACAATCCAAAGGAGTACTTCTGTGTTCAAGCAAAGCTAGTGACACATTTGTTTTACCACTTTTAGACTTCTTTAGCAAATTTTTAGCCGTTTGGACATATCTTTCTGCCAGACCATTTGATTGAGGATAATTGGGTGAACTTGTAATGTGATCAATATCCCAATCAGACATAAATTTAACAAAATCTTGAGAGTTGAAGGGAGGACCATTGTCTGAAATTATTTTGACAGGTATACCGAAACGGGCAAATGTAGCTTTAAATTTATCTATGACATTTGTACTATTATAGGATGTTAGAGGAAAAATTTCAAAGTATTTAGACAAATAATCCACAATGAGTAAGTATGACTGACCTTCAAAGTCAAAAATATCAGTACCCAAACATTCCCATGGATATTTTGGTACCAGATGTGGTATAAGTTCTTGATGAACATTTGAATTAGAGTATTCTTGACAATTGTGACAGTTTTCAATATATCTCTCGATGTCCCTTGATATCCCAGGCCAATAGACTAAGTTTCGAGCTCTTATTTTAGTACGGATTATGCCGGAATGACCTTCATGTAGTTTTTCTAGTATTTCACTTCTCATTGACTTGGGTAACACCAATGAGTTGTTACGAAAGACTAATGAACCATATTTAAATAGCTCATTACGAATGAACCAAAACTCTTTAATACTATGCGGAACGTCTCTTTTATGAGATGGCCATCCTTGGCAAATTGTTTTGATCACTTCTTGAAGTTGAGAATCAATTTTTGTTTCATTTTCAATTTGCTTTAATCTTGGCTCTGAAACAGACAATGAGTTTTTTAAAAGATTAACTTGAACTTCTAGTTCTTTATCAAAGTTATCCTTATCCTGACAGACAATTGGAGCTCTAGACAAGGTATCAGCAATTATTAAATCCCTTCCAGGCTTGTACACTACATTAAGATCATACGCCTGTAAACTAAGCATCATTCTTTGTAAACGTGCTGGAATATCTGAAATTAGTTTTTTATACAGGGTTACTAGCGGTTTATGATCAATTTCCACTTATATTTTTTGACCATAGACATATTGATGGAATTTTTTGCAACCAAAGACGATAGCGTAAAGCTCTTTCTCAATCTGAGCATAATTCCGTTGTGCGTTATTCAATAGTTTTGAGGCAAAACCCAAAGGCTTGTTATTTTGTAGAATGACAGCACCAACCGCAAATTGTGAGGCATCCACAGAGAGTTTAATGGGACCATCAATATTATAATATGTCAACAGAAATGGTTTTGAAATTAAATGTTTTAACTTATTAAAATGATACTCATAAGACTCATTCCACGACCATACAATTTTCTTTTTTAATAAGGCACTGAGCGGACTAATTTCATTAGACAAATTTTTTATGAAAGGTGCTATATAATTGACAAGACCTAGAAATCGTTGCAAATCCTTTTGCGACTTAGGACTTGGCATATTTACAATTGCCTGTATTTTTTGGGGATCGGGGGAGACTCCATCCTTTGAAAAAATGTGCCCGAAGTATTTTATAGACGTAAGACCAAACTGACATTTGCTTTTATTGAATTTCAAATTAACTTGTCTAGCTCTTTCTAGCACTTTCTTAAGACGAGAATCATGTTCTTCTTTTGTCTTTCCCCACACAAGAATATCGTCAATATAGATTAAAACTCCCAAATCTGCGAATAAATCATACACTCTTAACGACTTAATTGGCTTTTCTACTATTACAACTGAATTGACCCATTGAGTCGGATGAGAAACCTTTTCTATGACTAATGCTTTCTCCATGCTTGCTAACTCCTGTCTATATGGCTCCAATAATTTAAAGGGAACTCTCCTTGGAGGATCTACAACAGGTATAGCACCTTCTTTTAAAGTTAAGTGGCAGACAGTGTCAAGACAACCCAGACCAGAAAACAATTCTTCAAATTGTTCAAAAACGTATTTAAAATCAGCGTTAATGTTTTCTACTCTTTTAACAAGATTACAACGAACACTATCTGACAGACCAATAATGGTTCTACTATCATTATATGTTATCACAAAATTTATCGTGTACCATTGCTGATATACAAGACAATTTATAAGACATTGGCCCCTCACCTGCAGTTTTTCACCAGTATACGTAGTAATTTTCATATTACAATTTCTTATGCTGTCCAGACTGACGTTCAAATTCTCTAATGTTGACAACGACATTAAATTATCTTGTGCACCCGTATCTATTTGATAATTTATAGTTTTATTGTTAATTCGTAAATCCACAGTCCAAGATGAGTCCTCTGTTCCCGAATTAAAATTCTAAATATTTATATTGCCTAAGAAAAAAGAATCATTAGAATCGCTTGTAACTTTATCATCTCTAACCTTTCCTTGTTCTTCTAACATTTCATTATAATTTAAAGTATTTACCATTTTTGTTGTACATAACCTTGCAAAATGACCTACTCTTTTACATCTATTACAGGTTACGCCTAACGCTGGACATTTATTAATATGGACTTGGCCACAACGAGTACAAGCTGTTACGTTGTTGCTTTTATTTGATATTGCATTCTTGAAATTAGAGTAACCTCTTGGTATTACATTAGACTTCTTAGGCTTATGTCGAACACTTCGAGACTTCCCAAAATTATGCTGACGGTTTTCTGACTGTATTTTATTAACTTGTGTTTCTTCTGTTATCATCTGTTTTACTTGCGATTTACTTGATTCATATGTTTGACAGGTAGTAACAGCTCTTTCTACTGTAAGATTTTCAATGGTTAGTAGTCTCTCTTTAAGGACTTCATCTGCTATGCCTATCACAAAAATATCCCTGACCATATAGGACTCCATGTCGCCATAATCACAATTTGATACACGAGATTTTATTTCTGTTAAAAAATCTTCAACGCTGAATAAATAACTTTGATTTATTAATAAAATATATTAATACAAAATATAGAGTTTTAATATTGAAGAACACAACATGGTGTCAGAAGTTATTTTAAATTAAAGAAGAAAAAATTGAAGAAGAAAAAAATAAAAACAATGCAAAAGCAGTCAGTCACGTTTTCTAGAAAAATTGAGGTTTAGTCAATAGGAAAAATGGAAGCCGTGTTTCATCAACCAGGAGAATTTAATTTCAATAAAACTAATTTAGACAATGAATGGAAAAGATGGATTCAGAAATATAATCTGTTCCTAAAAGCTAGTAACCTCGATCAAACCAGCAATGAAAGGCAAATAAGTATTCTTTTACACTGCATTGGTGAACAAGGAGTAAAAACTTACAATACGCTCAAACTTACTGAACGTCTACAGGTTGATGAGAAAGTAAAGGTAACTACAGAACCAATTACACTGAATATGGTAATTGATAAATTTATTTATTTTATCCCGAAGAAAAACATAGTTTATGAAAGATACAGATTCCTTACAAGTCGTCAAAATAAGGAACAAAGTTATTTATTCAGCACTGCTGTAATTCAATTAATTCAATCGTCGATGCTCAACTATTTTATATCAATCTAAATCTAAATCTAGTTGTCTAGTTCACTCCAGACTAACAAAGGGGTTGTTCTAATCTAGTTCTCTAGATAACTTAAAAGTAAGTGAAGTGTTGCAAAGTGTTGCACATATGTATACAACAGTTACTTGTTAAGAGTGGTGTTAATAACCACCACAAAAAATCTCAAGTCCATAACATCCCTGGAAGCCACCTTTAACCCACCCCCTAGAATTGATTATTTTTGAAAAAATAGTTAGATACGTTATTCCGCGCTGGAAATTTGGTTACTTGTTAAGGGTGGTGTTAAGAACTACCACAAAAAGTCTCAAGTCCATAACGTCGCCGGAAGCCACCCTTAACCCACCCCCAAGAATTGATTATTTTTGAAAAAATAGTTAGAGGCGTTATTCCCCGCTGGAAATTTGGTTACTTGTTAAGAGTGGTGTTAATAACTACCACAAAAAATCTCAAGTCCATAACATCCCTGGAAGCCACCTTTAACCCACCCCCTAGAATTGATTATTTTTGAAAAAATAGTTAGATACGTTATTCCCCGCTGGAAATTTGGTTACTTGTTAAGAGTGGTGTTAAGAACTACCACAAAAAATCTCAAGTCCATAACGTCGCCGGAAGCCAACCTTAACCCACCCCCAGAATTGATTATTTTTGAAAAAATAGTTAGAGGCGTTATTCCCCGCTGGAAATTCGGTTACTTGTTAAGAGTGGTGTTAATAACTACCACAAAAAATCTCAAGTCCATAACATCCCTGGAAGCCACCCTTAACGCACCCCCTAGAATTGATTATTTTTGAAAAAATAGTTAGATACGTTATTCCCCGCTGGAAATTCGGTTACTTGTTAAGAGTGGTGTTAAGAACTACCACAAAAATCTCAAGACCATAACGTCGCCGGAAGCCACCCTTAACCCACCCCCCAGAATTGATTATTTTTGAAAAAATAGTTAGAGGCGTTATTCCCCGCTGGAAATTTGGTTACTTGTTAAGAGTGGTGTTAATAACTACCACAAAAAATCTCAAGTCCATAACATCCCTGGAAGCCACCTTTAACCCACCCCCTAGAATTGATTATTTTTGAAAAAATAGTTAGAGGCGTTATCCCCCGCTGGAAATTTGGTTACTTGCTAAGAGTGGTGTTAATAACTACCACAAAAAATCTCAAGTCCAAACATCCCTGGAAGCCACCCTTAACCCACCCCCCAGAATTGATTATTTTGGTTACTTGTTAAGAGTGGTGTTAATAACTACCACAAAAAATCTCAAGTCCAAAACATCCCTGGAAGCCGCCCCTAACCCACCCCCTAGAATTGATTATTTTTGAAAAAATAGTTAGAGGCGTTATGCCGCGCTGGAAATTTTGTTACTTGTTAAGAGTGGTGTTAATAACTACCACAAAAAATCTCCAGTCCATAATGTAGAGATAATGTTATCACTCCTCTCTCCTCATTGACTCGCATTATGCATGAAGTCATGCAGACTGGCATCAGTAATAAATAGACAGTGGAAACAGCAACTTGTGTTCATTATTACATGGCGCAGTCGGTTTAACTATATAAAGTATTAAAAGTAGCGGATAAAGTTATGTGAAAAAAAAACTAATATAGTATTTCAATGGTTAAGTGAACATGATGCAGCATTAAATAAAATAAAAAGTATGATACAAAATGCACCTATTTTACAAGCTTTTGATTCGAGCAAAGAGATTACATTGCAAACAGATGCCTCCAAATATGGACTAGGCTGTGTACTAATACAGGAGAAAGCACCAATTTGTTTTGCTTCTCGCAGTCTAACAGAAGCCGAACAAAATTACGCCCGAATAGAGAAAGAAATGCTAACGATAGTATTTGCTTGTACTCGTTTTCACAACTTTATATATGGAAAGGAAATAATAATTTACACTGATCATAAACCGCTACTAGGAATAATGAATAAAGAATATTTTAAAATACCGTCATCAAGACTTCAAAGAATGAAGTTAAAATTAGAAAAGTATAATGTGAATTTAGTATATATGCAAGGAAAAGATCTAATTCTAGCTGATTTATTGTCCAGGAGCTGTAGACAAGTTCAAACAGAAAAAGTAGTACCAAATTTAACTGAACTTGTGCATTCATTAAATATTACTGAAGAAAAAAAAATTATTTCAGCTGGAGACTGACAAGGATCCAATTCTCAGAGAACTAAAAAAAATTATAAAGGAAGGATGGCCGAAAGAAAAAAAAATGTTCCTGAAAATATTAGATTCTATTGGAAAATGAAAAATAATTTATATACGCAAGACGAATTAATCTTTTTAGATGATAGAATATTCGTTCCGATTTCTTTAAGAAGATCCATCTTAGAAAAACTGCATACTGCACATTTAGCGATAGAGAAGACAAAAAATAGAGCTAGAAGCATGATATGTTGGCCGAATTTAGGTGAAGAAATTGAAAAAATAATCTCTAAATGCAGAACATGTCAAAAATATAGAGCATCGAATATTAAAGAACCCTTAATGAATCACGCTATTCCAGATACACCATATATGAAGATAGGTAAGGATATAATGGAAATTGCAGGAAAAGCGTACTTGGTAGTAGGGGACTACTTTTCAAAGTACCTAGACATAATTCTTCTTCATAGTAAAACAGCACAACACATTATAAGTAAATTGGAAAATATCTTTTCAACTCATGGAATTCCACAAGTAATTATTGCCGATAACACTAGTTTACAAATTTTTGCTTAATTGCGTGAACCTAATAAGAAAAGTGTTTTTTAACCTAATTTGGGGTCGGTGAAAACGAAAATGACACTCATTTATTTTTCCAAAGAACCGTTATCGAGAAATTAGCAAAACGGCTTTTTCCATTTTTTTTTTCATTTATTGCCAGATTCTCGAGAACCAAGAGCCAAGCTTAGCTTAAAAAATGCACTCTTTTACGCAGAATACTCCCACCTATCTAAAACTGTAAAAGTTAAGGTTGTACCCTGCCAACTTTCAGAGTAATAAGCCATCAAATTCAAAATTTTGATTTTTTTTAAAAAAAATGTCAACTTCAACTACCTTTTTCTCCAAAAAATACGTAGTTAACCAATATTTTTTTTTCCAAAATTAGAAAGCTTGGACAATTTCCTATGAATAATGTACGAACAATTTTTGTGTTACGGCATTTGCTGTTGAAGATATTAGCAAATTTTGATGTTAAAATTGACTTTATTTGGTACTTTTCGACAAAGCTTAGGTGAAAAAAAACAGTAAAAAAGCACAAAATAAGGCCAAGGTCTTATAAAATAAAGCCAATTTTAACATCAAAATTGCTTATAACTTCAAAAGTAAAGGCCGTAGCATAAAAATAGTTGGGACATTATTCATAGTAAATTGTCCAAGCTTTCTAATTTTGGAAAAAAAATATTGGTTAACTACGTATTTTTTGGAGAAAAAGGTAGTTGAAGTTGACATTTTTTTTTAAAAAAAATTTAAATTTTGACTTTGATGGCTTATTACTCCGGAAGTTGGCATGGTAGAACCTTAACTTTTACAGTTTTAGATAGGTGGGAGTATTTTGCGTAAAAGAGTGCATTTTTTAAGCTAAGCTTGGCTCTTGGTTCTCGAGAATCCGGCAATAAATGGAAAAAAATGGAAAAAAGCCGTTTCGCTAATTTCTCGATAACGGTTCTTTGGAAAAATAAATGACTGTCATTTTCGTTTTCAGCGACCCCAAATTATGTTAAAAAACACTTTTTTCATTAGGTTCATTTTTCGTGTAAACTAGTGTAATATGCCATTTGATTCGTATATATTTAAAAAGTTTGCTGGAGAATTAGATATAAATATTAACACAAGCAGCCCGTACTATGCAAAATCGAATGGATTTGCGGAGAGACTGGTACAGATTGCCAAAAAAAAAGTACACAAATGTATGGAAACTAAAACGAGTCTATGGTTAGCTCTTCTAGAATATAGAAACACACCCATAAAGAACTCGAAATATGCACCGACAGAATTATTGATGAACAGGCAAACGAGGTCAGTAATTCCAGGGAAAATAAAGATTCATAAAAGTGCAAGTATAAGTAATGAGATGATTCCAGTACTTAAATCAAATAACAACAAAAAGAAACAATATTATGATAAAACAGCACGACAGAAAGAAAATTTTGTAAAAGGAGAGAAAGTATGGATTAAAGATACCAAAATCTACAATCGAAGAAAAAAGTGAGGCACCTAGATCTTACTGGATTGAAACAGGCGATGGAAAAGTGACAAGACGGAGCTCATACTTTATAAGGAAACGAGAGGCGACGGGTGAAAGTGAACATTGACAGATCCTAAATATCAACAATGAATTAAGAATGAATGAATTTAGCTATGAATTTGAATTTTGATAATTACATTTTGAATTTGTATTATATAGTTTATATCAGTAGTTTGAATTTTATTATATTTAAGTTAGAATATAGTTGAGTAACAAATTATATAAAAAATAATATTAAGAATTGTATACTTGAATGTACAGAGTTAAAAGGGGAGATGTAGAGATAATGTTATCACTCCTCTCTCCTCATTGACTCGCATTATGCATGAAGTCATGCAGACTGGCATCAGTAATAAATAGACAGTGGAAACAGCAACTTGTGTTCATTATTACACATAACATCCCCGGAAGCCACCCTTAACCCACCCCCTAAAATTGATTATTTTTGAAAAAATAGTTAGAGGCTTTATGCCCCGCTGGAAATTTGGCTACTTGTTAAGAGTGGTGTTAATAACTACCACAAAAAATCTCAAGTCCATATCATCCCCAGAAGCCACCCTTAACCCACCCCCCCCCCAGAATTTCTTATTTTTGAAAAAATAGTTAGAGGCGTTATGCCCCGCTGGAAATATGGTTACTTGTTAAGAGTGGTGTTAAGAACTACCACAAAAAATCTCAAGTCCATAACATCCCCGGAAGCCACCCTTAACCCACCCCCTAAAATTGATTATTTTTGAAAAAATAGCTAGAGGCTTTATGGCCCGCTGGAAATTTGGCTACTTGTTAAGAGTGGTGTTAATAACTACCACAAAAAATCTCAAGTCCAAAACATCCCTGGAAGCCGCCCCTAACCCAGCCCCTAGAATTGATTATTTTTGAAAATATAGTTAGAGGGGTTATGCCCCGCTGGAAATTTGGTTTGGGAAATTGCCATAAAGGCCAAAAGACTACCATTACAAAAATAAGTTGGGGAAGGGGGACCTAGAGACGAAGTGGCTTGGACGGTTCGACCGCCGGAGAACTGTCGCGAAAGAAATGCATCCCATGCACCGGTTGTCGGCACGACTAGCGTTGCTCTGACTAGCTCGCCGGATGGCGTGGGGTCCGCGGTACAGGGATGCCGAAGGGGTGACAGTCAAACTGAAATTACTCGTGCCTATACAACAACTGAAGATAAGGGCGACAGGGGGTGGAACATCGTCCAGGGCCAACGAGAGGGGCAATAAGGGGAAGAAAAGAGAGTAAAGAGGGGGTCACTGGTCACCGGGTCATTCTTGTTGGCTACCTGGTGTCAAACAAAATTCAATTGGATGGCACTTACCTTGGTTGGGACATCCCTAGTCCGGGGCCACACCGACGGGAGGGTGTCTTACTCCATCATTCGTGTTAATTAGTCATTTAAAATTGATACGTTTTTTTTTTTACTTATTTATCGTTTATTCCAATTACTTTATTCAAATCATATTCATTAAATATTTAAATTTAATAGAATTTTTATTTCAAGGTTATTTAAGTAATTATTCAATTCAGGTATTATTTAATTATTTAAATTTAATATATTGGTTAGTTGAAGGTTATTTAGGGATTTATTCAAGTCAGGTATTATTTACACATTTAACTTTAATATAGTTGTTAGTTACAGGGTATTCAATTATCTATTCAATTCTTGCATTATTAAGCGTTTAAATATAATATAATTGTTAGTTAAAGTTTATTTAGTTAATTATTTACTTCAGGTATTATTTAATTATTTAAATTTAAAATAATCGTTAGTTAGAGGTTATTTAGTTATTTATTCGAGTCAGATATTATTCAACTATTTAAATTTAATATAGTTGTTAGTTAAAGGTTATTCGATTATCTATTCACTTCTTGTATTATTAAGTGTTTAAATATTATATAGTTGTTAGTTAATGGTTATTTAGTTAATTATTCACTTCAGGTATTATTTAATTATTTAAATTTAAAATAATTTTTAGTTACTTTGAGTTTTGGTTTAATATGTAATTTAATATAAGATTCACGATGTTTCTTTTTCCTTGTTCCTTTTGTCGCGAATTTAATTCGTTAAGGAGTTTGTAGAATAGTCCAACCTCAGGATCAATGTAATACGCCACATTTTATGGATAGTGTGTGTGTGTGAATATAATAGAAAATTTTAATTTTCAAGATGCGAGAACTGATTTTTTTTTGCTCGTTAACAAGTAATAAAAAAAATTACGATTTTTAAAGGCACACGCGCGAACAGCGTAAAATTTTATCAAGAAAAGGGGGGGATTCTTTATGCCATATGCAAAACCGTAAAAATGAAAAAATTACACAAAAATTACTCCGAATTCTTGTAGCGGTTCTGCTGCCATACAAACTTTAACTTCTTTCTTTTTAGTAGTTACGAAATTCACTATCAATCTGTATACAAATTTCCAAATTTTTCCTTTTTTCTAATTATATCAAATCGGATTCTGTTACATAGCCAAAACACAATTTTTTTAAAATAAATTTTTAAACTTCTTCCACGTTATAGCACTTTTCAATTAGGGCATAAATGCATAGTTTCGTTATCTACATAAATCGATTTAATTATCGCATCACGAGATTTTTCACCAAAAAAAAATTTTTTTTTCAAAAAAAAAAGAAAGTCCGCCTAAACAAAAACACCAATCTGACTGACTCTCAAGAAATTCTCCGATCAACTCCCTTTTTTTCTAAAAACGCCGAATGCAGGAAACGCCGGCTCACGCGTTAACCTGCATTCCTCACTTTGTGCAGATTTCTATGTCTCTTTCGGCTGTAGATTTTACAGACAAGTCTGCATAACACTGCTTGATGCGGTTTTGCATCTGGCTGATGTTGTCAAAATTTACATTCCTCGCAAGAAAATCCGTTATGAGAACTAAATTCAAAACTTGGATTCCTCTTTGAAACAATAGATAATATTGCATGGGGGGGTGATTTAATATCATTGTTATAAAAAATCTTGAAACTTGAGTCCTGCCTTTAAAATTTACAATTTTATCATTGATTACTTATAGATTACCTAGGGAATATATTTTTTTGTTGTTTGTCTTGCAACCTCGAATAATTACCCTGCAAACAATTTCTCGGCTTTTCTCGGAGGCTCGCTTTCTCGAACCATTCTCGATTCGAAAACTGCTTGCAAAGGTACGAGAAAAGCTTCAAAACCCACCATAAAAGCTTTCCTAGTACATTGGTTTCGATATCTTGCTCCGCTTTTATTGCCTTCGAATTCGTTTACGAGTCGTTTACGAGCCCGAGTTCGAAGCAAGCTCTCGCTTTTGCGTGTCGTTCTCGAATCGTTTCCGAATGTAAATGTTTGCAGGGTATGCTCTAAAGAATTGAACTATTCTAACTAGGTATTGTCGACAAATGGGGCATTCGCTCAAAACTTTTCCGCAACTAGTGCATGTTGCCATATGTCCACATTCGAGTATCACGCACTCAATTGGGGCCTCCACACGAATTTTGCACAGGTCATCAGTTTGAAGTTTATCAACAGCTGAGTTACTAGTTGAATTCGAATGACTAGCTTTTGCTGTTGGTATCAGTCCGGCATGGATTCCGCTTATTTGTGTATTTGGCACCTATGTGGAGGATGGCTGTGTATTTTGCGGCGGCGTGCTTCTATTCACACTGCGCTGCGTTGATATTTTTCGAATACTTGTTACCCTTGGCTGATCAGGAATATTTTGTTGCGAATTAGATGATGCTGGAGATGTTATAGTATCAAATTGGCAATCTGAAGCGATTTTAACCGAAAACTGCTAAATAAATTCTGGCATGTTGGCTTTAATTGATCGAATGGATTCGAGCAATTTTCGGAATCATCTGAAGAAGAAGTTTCTTGCTTTTGCATTAACGGCGGTGATAATTTCACTATACCACCAACACTATTACCATCAATAATAGCAGAAGTTATTATTGATGGTGATTTTGATATAGAACAATTATTCAATGTGTTACGTATTAGGGATAGCGATGATTCACGATAATTTTTATTATTACTTTTAATTATATTATCATGATTATTAATGTTATTAATAATAGCTGGTTTTTCGGACAGTTCCTCCTCTAATTGCTGCTGGTTCAGTAATTGTTGCGGATTGCGTTTTTAGGTAGATTTCTAGCAGCTGGCGTTGGTAATGGAATTTCTTGGGTAGTGCGATTGATGGTGGTTGTATTGTTGGTGGAGGTACAAGGGTAGGTTGCTTGGGTTGGTAAGTGGCCTAGATCGCGGAGGGCGACCGTTACAACACGCGCCACTTCGAAGCCGTCAGGGGAGAGGTGGCGCGAAAAAAACAAACGGTGGCCTTGTGTAGTCACCAGCCCAACGTGTGGCTCAACCACGCCTGAGCTTACGAGTCTCATGCTCTATCGACTGAGCCGGGATGTTGCAAGGTAGAGGAGAAGGCCGCTCGAGCGCGCCAACATTAGTATTTGTGCTTTCGCATGTCTGACATTGCTAGCTTACTGAGCTATTTGACATTGATTTCCCAGGACCGCTATCGTGTCCTCGTTGGGGTTATATTTTCTGAGACAATCGTTGCTTTACCTGGTGTTTTTCCTGGCGTATTTCAACCTTAGAGACAATTCTCTCGTCCACGGCCAATTTTCGATAAGAGTAAGTTATACCATGCATCCCCTGCTGCTTCTCTTGTCCGTCGATCCTGGTCCAGCTGGGACTAAGCTAAGTTCGCACATCTTTCCCACAAAAATCAGGCGGACGTCTTATAGGGTCGTCACGTATTGCTCACTCTGAAAATAACGTGCACGAGTCCAATATAGTTCAAACAAAATTTCTTTATTTTTTTTAATTCAGTCTTAAAATTATTAACACTTCAAATTCATTAAATTCAACTTCATCACATTCAAAAAATACTACTTTTAGTTTACAAAATAATTGTATGTATGTTGATTTCTTGATTCAATTCGGTTATAACATTTGATTTAATGAGTCCCGATGGCTACGCCTCTATGATGTAAAGCACAACTCCTCTTCTTCTTGCTTTATTCGTTATATAAAAATCCAATTCGACGTCTGATGTCTAATTCGACTACTAGTTTCGACTGATAGATTTGCTCCAAGTTTTGCTGCGTATTGCTGCGTCGCGTCCTTTAGCTGCGCCTATGTGGTAGATTAATAATTTCGTCTGGAACCGAAATTGATAAGTTATTATGAAATATGAGTTTGGTCAAGTTCAAGGGATAATTGCATTTGTGGATAGGCCTCAATGTAGCCTTCGGATGGGATGCTGTCGCACTGTGACAATGCTAAAGTTTGGGATGGAATTAAAGATGTTGATATTCTCCAAGTTCAAATCGCTATGGAGACCAATAGTTAAAATCAATCGATTGCCTCAGAGCAGCAATTCTTCATGCTCAATGTGCAATGAAGATCAAGTTTAATTTTGCCTTGATAAAGCGATATTCTCCAAGTTCAAAGCGCTATGGAGACCAAGAGTTGAGATCAGCTGAGTGCTTCAATGCGGCGAATCTTCCAGCTCAGAGTGCTATGAAGATCAAGTCTGATCTGAATTTTCCGATCAACGCGCTGCGATATTTATTCTGTGCTTCATAATAGAAGCTGGTGGGGGCACTGAAGCCGGTGCCGCTGTGATCAAAATTTTCTGGTTGTGTTGCAGCCTTTCTGTATGTAGTTATCAGCTATCCCTTTTTTGACAGTAGGTTTGTTATGATAAACGAGGTAAGGCGAAATTTATTATTTTATGTTTAATATATCTTTATTTATGAATTTTAGGATGACTTAGTGACCAGCAACAAAATTTTTGGATGCGGAGAAGTGGCTGGAGTGTTTTCGGTGTTACCAGGGGATTATTTTTATTATTTTAAATTCATTTTAGTTTGTTTATGAATTTTTAGGTAGGTCATCCTCAACATCCTCCCCCGCCTTGAAGCCTCAAGGCTTCAATAAAATTAGGGATATCAGCTTGTGGGGGGTTTTTTTTGTTTATACTTTTTGTGGGTTTATTTGGAATAAAGAACTCAATATTTTAATTCTTATTTTGATTATTTATTGTTGATTGCTTTTTCTTGTTTTGACAATGAGGTTGGAACTTCACAACTATTTTCGCATTTTTGGTTTTAATGAACCGCAGCTTTCCTCCTTCGAGATCAGTGCGATAGGATTTTTTCACTTGTTGGATCTTACTCCAAGGTAGTGGGAGTGCTTTAATTTTCTCCCATAGGTCCGGCTTGATTATATAGTTGGCTGGTGGTCGAAGTTTGCGGGTCTTATATTCATCTAGAGTGATGCGGCGTTTAGTGGTACTCTTTGGATCCCTGGGGGGAAGGTTGGGTTTGGATGTGGGAATCCTTCGCGGCTGGGTTCTTTTCCTTATTTCCGGACCTGCGGGGGCTGCTTCGAACGGCCTTTGTACTTTTGGTCGTTGCGGTGAATCAATCCTTAAGGAATCCATTAAAGATTGTTTGCTGGTTTTCTTCCTTGGTGGAGTTCTCGGTAACTTTGGAACATCGTCTATCCACAAGTATTCCATTTTAACTTTATCCACGTCCGTATGTAGTCCTTTTCCAGAGATGACTGGTTTCCCGCTTTAAATTTCACGAGTAACTTTGTAACGGCTCTTCTTAGATGTTTTAGCAGTTGGTGTTGTGATTTTCATTCTGACCTAATTGGTTTGGGTATAAGATAACTATTGGGCGGAAGTGATGCTTTTGGATTAATAATATTGGTTGGTAAAATTTTGTAGATTATGAAGCTGCACTTGGGCAGACGTCATTTATTGGAAGAGGGGCCAATTTTATAATTGGTCGCCGAGTTATTGAGTTCTTTGTTTTAACGTCTACTACACGCACTAGGTTGTCAACACCTGGATACACCTTCACAACACGTCCTAAAGCCCATTGTAATGGAGGCAGACGGTCTTCTTTAACCAGTACTAGGTCTCCTAATTTTAAATTAGGTTGTTGTTTAAGCCATTTGGGACGTTGTTGAAGTCGCGTTATATATTCGGTAGCCCATCTCTGCCAGAAATGTTGTGCGAGTTGTTGGGTTAATTGCCAGCGGTTCAGATAATTGGGATTGCTGTCCAATAAATCCTGTTGCGGAGGTGCTAATAGAGCGTCGCCGATGAGAAAATGGCCTGGCGTCAATGCACTTAAGTCTGTCGAATCTTCGGTTAGTGGGCATAATGGCCGTGAATTTAAGCATGCCTCAATCTGGATTAATGTTGTTGCCATCTCTTCAAAAGTTAACGTTGCATTGCCTAGTATTCGTCTGAGGTGGTACTTGGTTGATTTAACTCCCGCCTCCCAGAGCCCGCCAAAGTGGGGCGAGTGAGGTGGATTAAAATGCCCAGTAATGCCATCGTGGGATGCATGGTCGGCGATTTGAGTCTGTTTGCTTTGTACTTCCTTAAGATATGAATTCGCGCCGATAAAGTTGGTGCCACAGTCACTGTAGATATGCTGACATCTTCCTCTGCGTGCGATGAAACGATGAAGAGCTGCTAGAAAGGCCTGTGTGGTTAGCTCACTAACGAGTTCAAGATGTATGGCTTTCACCGATAAACAAATGAATAAAGCAATGTATCCTTTGTTTGCAGGAGCTCCTCTTCTCTTGCTGGTTTTGATACTGATGGGTCCGCAGTAGTCCACTCCTGTATGTGTAAATGGTCTCGAAATCGTAAACCTTTGTGTTGGGAGGCTCCCCATTAACTGTGTGTTGGTTTGTGCTCTTAATCTAAAACAGGTCACGCACTTATGAAGCAGCCTGCGAACAGTATTTCGTCCATCCAGTACCCAATATTTTTTGCGTAACAATGACAAGGTTAATTGCGTTGCGCCATGCATACACGAGTGATGACATTGCGTGATCAAGAGAGAGCTTAAATGGCATGAATTGCTTAGAATGATTGGATGACGCTCATCATGACTAACAGGGGCGTTGTGAAGACGACCACCAACTCTTAAAATTTTGTCGCTATCTATAAATGGCGTCAGACTTTTAAGCTTGCTTTTCGGATGCACAGTGTGGTGGAGTTCCAGATGGCGAAGATCTTCGTGAAAATGTAGCTGTTGATGAAATTTCAACCAAAATTTCGTGGCCCGATCCAATTCTTGCGATGACAACCAACGATGTTTTTGACGGGGGCGTTTGACAGTCCGAAGGCAATAAGCCGTTACTCGTATTAACTTGGAAAATGAGGAAAATCTTTTCAGGAGCTCGAGCAGAAAAGAGTTCTCGGCGTACGCCATATGTAAACCATGTATATGTTTTCGTGCTTCTAATTCCGTTTCAGCGATATCACGTGCTTGGGGCCAGTGACTGGAGTCTTTAACTAGCCAATGAGGCCCGTTCCACCATTGTGTTGAATTGATCAGTTCATTTGGTAGGATTCCTCTGGAAGCGAGATCCGCAGGATTGTCTTTCGAGGAAACGTGATGCCACGGTGCGTTTCCTATTAAAGTGAAGATTTCGCTTGTACGATTTGCTACGAAGGTAGCCCACTTTCTTGGTTGTCCTTTTAGCCACGAGAGGACAATTGACGAATCTGTCCACATGTGAGTTTCGAAATTGCTAGATTGAAGGATGTTGCGAATGTGTCGTACTAGTTTTGCGGCCAACATTGCACCGCACAGTTCTAACCTTGGTATGGATACTTGTTTAATCGGGGCGACTTTTGTCTTAGATGTAACGATCTGGGTTTTGACGTCATTATCTGGGGTAGAGATTCGAAGGTAGACCACGGCCGCATAAGCATTCTGCGAGGCGTCACTAAATGCATGAATTTGAACATCACTGGAGTGCTGAGTAGTTCCAAACCATCGCGGAATTCGAAGCTGTTCTAGTAGTGGAAGTTGAGCCTTTATCATCGACCAAGAATGTTGTATCTTTGAAGGCACAGGTTCGTCCCATGTATTGCCAAGGATCCACAAAGGATGCATCAGGATTTTCGCAGTAATTATCACAGGTGAAATCCAGCCTGGTGGATCATACAGTTTGGCGATCTCTGAGAGCAGTTCTCGTTTGCTTATCACGCTTTGTTCTTGAGATAAGTTGATTTTGTAACTAAACGTGTCGGATGACGGGTACCACATCACACCCAAAGATTTGACACCTTGTTCTAAATTGATATCTATGGGATCGGACATTGCTCTATCTTCTTCGGGGATTACAGAAAGGATGGAGTTGTCATTTGAAAGCCACTTCTTAAGCTTAAATCCACCGTGACGGAGTAATTCGTCCACGTCCTTATGGATCGTTATTGCGTCAGCAGCTGAATTGGCACCAGTGAACAAATCATCCACATAGAAGTCGTTTAATATGATTCGGGAGGCTAGGGGATAGGAATCACGTTCGTCGTTGGCTAACTGCTGAATCGTGCGTATTGCTAGATATGGTGCGGAAGTGACCCCAAAGGTTACTGTGGATAGGCAATAGCCTTGCAAGGGCTCTGACGAAGATTCTCGCCATATAATTCGTTGATAGTTCATATCATCGGGATGTATCAATACTTGGCGATACATTTTGACAATATCTGCAACTAGAACAAATTTAAATTGTCTCCAACGAGTGAGAACTGACACAATTTCATTTTGGAGGGTAGGGCCGGTCAGCAATACGTCGTTGAGAGAGTGCCCGGAATTGGTTTTTCTTGATGCGTCGAAAACGATCCGCAATCTGGTGGAGGTACTCTCTTTATATACGGCATGATGCGGTAAGTAAAAGCTGTTATAAAAGACAGAATCACCTTGCTGTACTTTAATCTCGTCTTCGGAGCTTGCTACTGGAACCATGTGTTTTAATTGGATGTACTCGTTGATGCATTGGGTATATTCGTTCTTCAAATCTGGGTTTGACATGAAGCGCCTTTCAAGATTTAGGAAACTTCCAACTGCGGCTGCACGAGAACGTCCTAGCGACTGTTTATGTCCTTCACTGATGAAAGGTAAGCGCACGCAATATCTACCATCTTTGAGACGTTGGTGTGATTCCTGATAGATCGTTTCACATTTTTGATCATCTGGATTAAGAGTTGTCGTGGTGGGAGCCTCTTCAATAGCCCAAAATTGCTGTAGTTGTTGACTGAGAGTAGTTAGAGATGCCATAATCGTAAAGGTCTTGGGTGAAGGGAGCTCACCGGTATTACTTGACACTTTTCCGTTTAATATCCAGCCTAACAAGGTTTCTTGTGCGATTGGTTGACCTGGAAGGCCCTTTCGAATGTCTGGTAGTATTAAGGATCCGTAAATGTCAGCTCCCAGTACCGCATCGATTCGTCCTGGTTGGTTAAAGGTAGGGTCAGCCAATGTTATCCCTTCAATATGTTTCCAATCGACGGGTGCAAAGGATTTTGATGGCAAGAATGATGTTAAAGTCTTCAAGACAAAGGCTTGTAGATTCAACACATGCTCTCCAGGCTGAATAAGCAGGGCCGTTTCCACCATTGACCGGGAAGTTCCAGCTTCGAATTCTCCTATAACCGATATATTCGCCATGACTGATTTCTTCCGAAGTGCGAGTGTTTGTACGGCATACTCTGACAGGAAGGACGATTGGGAGCCTGGGTCGACGACTGCGCTAAAGGTCTTTCGTACTCCTTTTGCCCCTAATAAGGTTATTAGTGCAGTAGAGAGAAGAACTTCTGTACATGTTGATGAATGCAGAGCATTTAATGTGACTGTGGTTTGCATAGATGGTGGAGAGGATGCTATGTCCTCTGATTTCGTTGTGATGTTCTGTGGGAGATTTCGGTTGGAGGTTATTGGCCTGTCGACAGTATGCAACAGAGTATGATGACGTTTCTTACAATGGATACACGAAAATTTACTGGGACAATTTGTTACCCCATGTCCACGTCCCAAACAGTTAATGCATAATCCGTTTTTGCGTATTATTTGGTTTTTTTCCGCTAATGTCGAATTTATGAAGATGGAACATTTTCTCAACTGGTGATCCTGTCCACATACTCCACAAACATATTGATGTCCTGTGACGAACGAATGTATCCTTGGTGATGGTTTTGATGGTGTCGCGAACTTGGTAACTTTGGGTTTGGAAGATTCGACTGCCTCCAAAGTGCGGAAGCGAATTTCTAAGAATTGTTTTAGGGTTGCATAAGAAGGCAGTTTGTTATCATTGGCAATTTGCTGTTCCCAGAGTTGCAAGGTATCCTTAGACAATTTCTTGGTCACTATGTAGACTAGTATGATATCTGATAAATCTGATAAATTTAGATTTAATAAGGTCTGGATACTTTCAGCTGTCGTGTCGAGTAATCCTTTCATGGAGAGGGCAGTTTCGGCACTTTGCGTTTGGTTGAACAACTTGTCTAGTTGAGCGTTCACGATCATACGTTTGTTGTTAAAACGATCTTGTAGAGTTTTCCAGGCAATTTCGTAATTACTATCGGTGATTGGGAAGCCCTGAATAAGTCGTTCCGCTTCACCGTGGGTACTTGCCTTCAAATAATGTAATTTTTCAGCATTGGTTAGATTTTTCTTGTTGTGTATAAGTGCCATAAACAGGTCATGAAATGAGGCCCATTCTGTATAATCTCCGGAAAAATTAGGTAGTGATATTCGAGGGAGCTTTAAAGAGGTACTTTCTACGTTAGATATGGAGGGAACATTTTGACTCGATCCGGGAAGACAAGCTGGCCTATCACTTTCTGCAGGGGTGCTGCCTTTAGAAGATTCTCGTGATGCTATTAAGTCCTCTACTTCGCCTATGTGAAGGAAATATGTTTCCTCAGCTTCTGGGAATGATTGCTCTGATATGTATTCTGTTACGGCTTCAATCGGGCTAGCTCCAACCGCAGCGTCTAAAGTGGCCTTATGGTTATTTGAGATTTGATCCCATAATGAGTTTATGCGATCACAACGCCTTTTAAGGTACGGGAGTGTTTTTCTCGTTTTCGAGTCCTTTCCATAATTTCTAATTGAATTGTGAAGCTCTTCAAACAGTAATTCCTGCTTCTTTAGAATTGTGCCCATAGTTTATGTGGACGTATAACGGGGAGGTTCAAAAGCGCGAAAGTTTTCCTTTAAATAGTAATCACCGTAATTAGAATCAAGAAATCACAAGTCCTGATAATAAACACAATTAGTTTTCAATCCTTGATATCGTCACTGCCTGCAGGTCTCTGAGTCACGTTAAAATCACTGATTATTATTGTATATAGTTGCACTTTTGCCGATATCCGGCTCGAAGGACCAAAATGTTTATTGTTCACTCTGAAAATAACGTGCACGAGTCCAATATAGTTCAAACAAAATTTCTTTATTTTTTTTAATTCAGTCTTAAAATTATTAACACTTCAAATTCATTAAATTCAACTTCATCACATTCAAAAAATACTACTTTTAGTTTACAAAATAATTGTATGTTGATTTCTTGATTCAATTCGGTTATAACATTTGATTTAATGAGTCCCGATGGCTACGCCTCTATGATGTAAAGCACAACTCCTCTTCTTCTTGCTTTATTCGTTATATAAAAATCCAATTCGACGTCTGATGTCTAATTCGACTACTAGTTTCGACTGATAGATTTGCTCCAAGTTTTGCTGCGTATTGCTGCGTCGCGTCCTTTAGCTGCGCCTATGTGGTAGATTAATAATTTCGTCTGGAACCGAAATTGATAAGTTATTATGAAATATGAGTTTGGTCAAGTTCAAGGGATAATTGCATTTGTGGATAGGCCTCAATGTAGCCTTCGGATGGGATGCTGTCGCACTGTGACAATGCTAAAGGTTGGGATGGAATTAAAGATGTTGATATTCTCCAAGTTCAAATCGCTATGGAGACCAATAGTTAAAATCAATCGATTGCCTCAGAGCAGCAATTCTTCATGCTCAATGTGCAATGAAGATCAAGTTTAATTTTGCCTTGATAAAGCGATATTCTCCAAGTTCAAAGCGCTATGGAGACCAAGAGTTGAGATCAGCTGAGTGCTTCAATGCGGCGAATCTTCCAGCTCAGAGTGCTATGAAGATCAAGTCTGATCTGAATTTTCCGATCAACGCGCTGCGATATTTATTCTGTGCTTCATAATAGAAGCTGGTGGGGGCACTGAAGCCGGTGCCGCTGTGATCAAAATTTTCTGGTTGTGTTGCAGCCTTTCTGTATGTAGTTATCAGCTATCCCTTTTTTGACAGTAGGTTTGTTATGATAAACGAGGTAAGGCGAAATTTATTATTTTATGTTTAATATATCTTTATTTATGGATTTTAGGATGGCTTAGTGACCAGCAACGAAATTTTTGGATGCGGAGAAGTGGCTGGAGTGTTTTCGGTGTTACCAGGGGATTATTTTTATTATTTTAAATTCATTTTAGTTTGTTTATGAATTTTTAGGTAGGTCATCCTCAACAGCCGGCGAGATGCCTTATTAGGGTTACTCAGAGTTGACATTGCTTCCAGAAATTGTATTAGACCGCGCCCTAGGACTGATCGCGCTGTGGAGTGACTTCGCGCGCCCATGGGAAAGGTCGAGGCAATTCCACATTGTCCCGGCGAGTCCCAAGGAGCGTGAAGTCTCTCTTCCGGATGGCGCCTCCTGCCCCAAGGACTCGATCCGCCGGCTATACCACATAGTCGTCGTATCGAACCCCTGGTCGACGAGGTCACTTTCCGCTACTCAGGCTGTCAGGCCTTTAGGTCCTTTGCGTGAAAGGTTCCGATTGGTTTGCCTTTTAAATCTTCCAACTCATATCTCCCACTCCCAAGCTTTCGCTTCACGCGAGCTTTCGTGAATTTATTTGCCAGTTTAGCGTTAAACCGGTAGACTTTGCTGCTTACGGGGAAGGTTCGTTGATAGACTACCTGGCCGGGCGAGAATTCGACTGCTCTGCAGCGCAGATTATAGTGTTTCTCGTGTCTAGTGTGAGCCGCGGCCAGGTGTTGCTCTATTTTGTCATGCCGGGCCTGCCATCTATCTACGGCCGGCAGTACTGTCATATCTCCCTCTTGCAAGGCACCTAAGGTCTTCAGTACCGAGTAAGCGGATCCATGCAGGATCATTGGACACCCGAACAGAGCCTGGTAAGGGGAGGTATCGATGGAGGAGTGATGGGCGCTCCGTAAGGCACATTCAATTGCAGACAGGTGTAGATCCCAATCCCGGTGGTCTTCCTTCAGGTACGCTCGGATAGCAGCTAAGACGGAGCGGTTCACCCGCTCGGAAGCGTTGGCTTGTGGGGAATAGACGGCGGTGAGTTGATGTTTGACGCCGTAGTCGGACAACAGTTTCGCGAATTCTTTAGACGTAAAATGGCTTCCATTATCAGAGAATATCGCCTCGGGGACTCCGAAAGCGTGGAAAATTTGGTGCTCGAGGAAATTCACAGCGGCTTTAGATGCTTCGCCAGCTACTGGGTGGAGAAAACAGAATTTGGAAAACGCGTCTAGCACTACCAACACAGCCGTGTGGCCTTTCTTAGTCCTAGGATATGGGCCCATATAATCGATGTACAAGAGTTGAAAAGGTCGGCACACATCCATGGCTTCACCCATAGGGGGCCGAAGGGGTGTGTTTGGAGCTTTTGTCTCCTTGCATACTTCACAGCTCGCGATGTATTTCCTGACTTGGCTAGTCATACCGGGCCAATAATATTTTTCCCGAAGGCGTGCAAGGGTTTTGTGAACACCGCCATGGGAAGCTTGAGGGGGCTCATGAGCGGACTTGATCAAGGGATCGGTCAATTCTGCAGGGATCCACAATTTCCATATCAGGTCGTCCGTCTCGGGGTCGCCAGTCCGTGGGGCCGAACGATGGAACACGTATCCATCAGATACCTGAAGATCAGGTAACTGACCAGCCTTCTTAGTCACTTGCTCGACGAGCTGGACATAGTCTTCAGATTTGAAAGCTGGGGACGATAGGTCCACGTCTTTGCAGAAGAACACTTCATCGACACCGTCGACTCGCGATAAGGCGTCCGGCACCACATTCTGACTACCCTTGCGGTGCTCGATAGAAAATTGGAAGCCCTGCAGCTTTAGGCTCCAGCGAGCCAAACGGCCGCTTAAGTCGGTCTGGCTCATGAGCCACTTCAGGCTGGCATGATCGGTGATGATAGTGAAGGCGTGGGCTTCCACGTATGCCCTGAACTTTTTGACGCTTAGCACCGCCGCGTAGCACTCAAGTTCTGTGATGGAATAGTTACGTTGAGCATTGTTCAGCTTCTTCGAGAAGTAAGCGATTGGGTGCTCTTCGTCTCCGCGTCGTTGGAACAGGACGCTTCCTACGCCGGTCTTGCTGGCGTCACACTGGATGAAGAAAGGGCTGGTGAAATCTGGGGTTATCAGTAAGGGTGCAGACATCATGGATTTCTTCAGTTCCTCGAATGCCTGTTGGGCTTCGTCGGTCCAAGCAAATCTGCCGCTTTTTAGGGAGTCCGTGATGGGAGAGGCAATGCTTGCATAGTTACCTATGAAGCGTCGGTACCATCCCGTCATGCCCCAAAACCGTCGTACCTGCTTGGCCGACTTTGGAACTGGGAAATCCCTGATGGCTGAAGCCTTGTCGGGGTCGGTCTTTAGCGACCCATCGCCAATGATAAATCCCAAATATTTGACTTCTCTAACGCAAAACCTGCTTTTGTTCAAGTTTACCGTCAGCCCTGAGCGACGCAGACAGTCTGCGACTTGTTTCAATGTCTGGATGTGGGCTTCAAACGTCGGAGACACCACCAAGAGATCGTCTAGATAGACAAAGACACGTTCTCGAAGAGAGCCTGGGATTGCTTTATCCATGAGGCGGCACATACGCTGTGGCGCGTTACAAAGGCCGAACGGCATTACGGTGAATTGATACAAAGGTCGCCCTGGGACCGTGAAAGCTGTCTTCTCTCGGGATTTCTCCTCCAAAGGAATCTGCCAAAAGGCATCCTTCAGATCAATGGCTGAGATGTATTTCGTGTCCTGTAGCCGTCCCAGTAGACCCTCTATGTGGGGCAAGGGGTATGCGTCCTTCACCGTAACTGCATTCACCTTGCGGGAGTCCAGGCAAAGCCGTACTTTGCCGGGCTTTCGAACCAGGACCACAGGTGAGTTCCACGGACTGTTGCTCTCTTCAATCACACCTAGACTCAGCATGCGATCGACCTCCTCAAACATGAGGGTCTGGATGGCAGGAGAGACAGGATAGTGTCTCTGCTTAATGGGCACCGCCTCGCCAGTGTCGATAACATGTTGTTCCAGGTGCGTCTTGCCGAGGCCACAGGTGTCAAAAGACGGGAACTGCGCCTTGGCCTGGTTGAAACGCGCCTGCTGGGCTTCCTCAAGGTGATGGCAGTTTGGGTCTGGTTGTGGGGCTTGCTGTAACTCGCCGATAATGTGTGGGGCTAACTTGAAGGCCTTCCAAAAATCTATTCCGAGGTATAATGGTTGCGTAAGACTAGGGGCTATATAAATGGTCAATGGCAATGTACGGTGGCCATATGTCACAGGGACCGTGATGAAGCCCAGAATTTGGTTGGCTGAGCCGTCGGCTGTCTGGACAGAGGTACGCAAACGCCTTAGCTGTGCCTCTGGGTGATTTTGGAGGAACGACTCTGCCCCTCTTCCCAGGCAACTAATGCTTGCCCCACTGTCCAGCAAGCCGAGAACCGTTTCGCCCAAAATTTGTACATTAGCAAAAGGTCGTTCATCAGTGGCGTCAGTAAGTATCGTTGAAAAGACTCGCTTGGTGAGAATACGCTTCTCTATGGCCTTCTGGCGGATGCGTGGGGTTTTAGCGTTGGGCTGCGCCACGTCGCTTTCCCCAAAGATTCGTTTACGGACCTGGTGGTAGTTGGCCCATCGTCGCATAAAGGAGGCTCTGGCCTGTGGAGAAGGGAAGACCGGTAACGGTTCCATTGTCGACAGGTCAGAACTGTCCAACGAGCTGGTTGACACGGCAGGTAGGACACGTTCGGTATAAGGTTCTGAACAGGGTGCGGGCTCGCAAGGAGACTCGCACCCCGACTCTAGTTTCCCGAGCAGCCAGGGCAAGTTGGTGCATAGGCATCCGGTCGCCCACATCTATAGCAAAAGATGCTGCGGGTGGGGGAGGTGCACACCATGAACCCATGACCTTCCTGACGGCAGTTCCAGCACTTGATAGCTGGTCTGCTGGGCTGGGTTCTACGGACCTCCTCAAGGACAGGCTGCGGACTAGTTTGGGGTTCCGCGCGGTAGTCCGGTTCGGGGGCGTAAGTCTGATACTGGTTAGGATATGGCTGAGGCGGCTGTGGTTCGAGTTCGTGGATCCGGTGGACAGCTCGGTGATCATCCCTCCTTTCGCGCTGCCATCTTTCGACTCTCAAGCAAGCATCGCGCAGCTGGCGCACGTTCTGATACGAGGATCCCATTATAGCGGACCCTAAAGAGACGTTCAGGTTTTGCATCAGGACGCGAACCAGCTCCGTAGCCGGTATCGGCCTTGATAGCCTGTTGTGAAGGGTGAAAATCTTCGCTGAGTAGTCATCAAATGACAGATTGCCTTGTTTGGTCTCCAAGATTTCTTTGATGACTTGGTACTCGGAGGTTTGACCACCGAACTGCTCAACGAACCTCATACGGAAGTCTTGCCAGGTGGGGGCGGGATAGCCTCTTCGGAACTGAGCCCAATACCAGTCCTCAGCACTTCCCGTCAATAGCACTGAGATGTTTCGTACCAATTCGGTGGGCTGGACTCCCTCGTCCTGAGCTTTCGTCTGCACGTGGAATAGGAATTCTTCGGCGGGGAGCTCGCCTTCACGACCTGAGAATCTGAGCTTCCAGTTAACTACTGGAGACTTGTACTTGGTCGGGGCTGCTGGGGCGCGGGACTCGGTAGGATGGACGGTAGGTCCCATGGTAGGTCCGGTGGACAAAACGTCGCCGGGCCCTGGATAGTAGGCAGGGGCGTAAGGGGGGTACGCGTTGGGTAAGGGTGAGAGCTGACATTCGGACCTCTTTGTTGGACGTCTAGTATCAAAGGAACTTGGAGGCTGGCCGGTCTTGGGAGTGGCTCCAAGCGAGACTGGTCAGGCTCCGAGGAGCAATATTGTAACGCCCGGTTTACGGCGTTCTTTAGGCCTGCCTTTGACACTTTAGAGGGGGCGGTGTCGGTAGCGCTCTTCAAGTCCGTCATGGACCCTTTTGAGGGACCGGCTTTGGAGGTGCTCGTCTGCTCTTGGTGGTCTTGATCAGAGAGGTCGTCATTATTTTGGGTATCATCTCCGGCTCCTTTATCTTCGTCGTCGGCGACAAATTGCCCCTTTTCATTTCGCTTAGGCGGCATGCTGGGAGATCGACTCCCGAAGGGGGCTCCCGAAGGTTACTGCACCATTCAGTACGTGTACTTAAGGTACTAATCTTATGAAGGAAAATAATAATATAAAATTATAATATTAATAAAATAAAACTAATCAATTCAAAACCTGAACAGTTATTCAGAAAACGGAAATATTAATAATACAAAAAAAATAAATGAAAAAGATTTATATGAAAAACTTTCTGGCGCATAACATGTACCACAGCCCCTGATGACGAATTATTAATTAAAAAAAAAATAGGATGATTCGAAGTAAAAAGGAAGCCTATTTTGTTTACTTATTTTGAAGAATATTTTGATTTCGAAAAAATATAGGTTTATAAAAATTTTCAAATGTTATGATTAAGAATTTGACTTTACCTGTGCGGTCTTTAACACCTTCCACCAACAGTCCACTACTCACCCCGAGTTTTATCATTTGGTCCTTCGAGCCCGCAAAGGGAAAAACCAGTGCACCAGTAGAAAGTTACACCTAAGATAATCATCTTAATTAAAACCAACATACAACCAACACTCATCATCGATTTACAACCGATCACCGAACTACATCCACGGCATCACGCGTTAACGATTTCGCGGAGTCACCACCGAGGGAAATATACATCCAGAAGACTGCAATCAACTGAGGATTAAAATCATTTTCACCTTCCCAACACGAGACAGTTAAAGTCATCAACCTTGGACTCAAATTACAACTTGACGATCCAAGTCAACACAGAATAACAACAGCACAATCTAGCAATCAAGGCTACCACCGATAATACCCACCAAGACCTACCCCAACCACCATGAGCACAATAGACTTGGATCAATTAACCGTCCAGCAAGCCACAACGGGTAAATCCATTAGCCATCTTTTGGATCTTATTAAAAAGGATCCAAAGGATAGACGAGTTCCAACTACGATTGAGAAAAGATCCAAAGAATTGGAGAAATTATGGGCAGAATTTGATTTTTGCAATGAAGAAATTCTAAAGTACAACGAGCCAACCCATAAGTACCATCAAAATAATTACTATCAGCAAGTTGCCACCGTTGTAAATCAAGCACGCAATTTGCTTTATACATACACAATAGCATATGTTGAACTAACGAATGCTGACCAAGCAGGTAAAGAAAGCTCATCGAAACAACCATTGACAGAAGAAAATGAAATACGCCTGAAAAAATTGTCGCTAAGAATGGAAGCATTCAAGCAACAATTAAATTCCATCAACTTAGAGGAAGTAATAACTAAAGGCGCAATCGAATTTTACATTCAAGAGCTTTCTGAGAACTTTAGAAGCTTGCAGCAACTGTTTGAAGAAACGCAACTTTATACCGATGACCACTGCCGCATGACAGAACTTATCCATCAATGTGAGCAAATAAAGCAAAATTATTATGATATCATAATAAGCTTGCAAAATAAAAAAGAAGTTGCGGATAATCTACCATTACAAAAAGAGATGCGTTTACCGAGATTGACTGTTCCCGTATTCGACGGGACTTTCGATTCTTGGAGAAGTTTTTTTAACGTGTACTCCAAACTCATCCATGAGAATAACAAATTAGCAAAGGTGGAAAAGATGCAATATCTCAAAACAAATGTAGCCGGAGAAGCAATGAACCTTATAAGCCATTTGGACATTTCCGAAGAAAATTGTTAATGACAGATTCGGAAATGAAAGGAAACTTGTTACAACTCAAGTCAATAGGCTGCTTGATCTCCCAACGCTGAAGACAGAATCAGCCTCAGGAATAAAACGTTTACACGACACTCTGAAGGAGTCTCTAAGAGCCATTAATAACCTAGGTGTGGACATCAGTTCCTGGGCAGCATTAGTCACTCCAATAATACTTCGTAAGGTTGATGCGGAGACATTAAAATTTTTTGAGATTACGCTACTAAAACCAAAGAAAATACCAACTTTCGAATTATTATTTAATTTCCTAGAGACAAGATTCAACGCACTGGAAAACTTGGGAGACCTGCAGAATGAGAACAGGATTTGGAAGCAGACAAGTCAAAAACCAACCAAATTCCACGAATTACGGAATATAACCCCATCAGTTGATCAACGATGTCACCTTTGTAATAAAGGACATTCAATTTACTCCTGTGATAAATTTAAGTCACTGCCAGTTCAAAAACGTTTAGAAGCTATCACAAGTAAAAAACTATGCCTGAACTGCCTCAGTCACGACATTAAGGAAGTATGTCACAGCCGCTTTAAATGCAGTATCTGCAAGAAAAAACACCACACCCTACTTCACGATGAAAAACTGAGGAAGGGTAATCAACCGTCTAACACGAAGATAGGGAAAGGCAAGGAAGTCCTCACCAACTACGCAGGGCAAAATCAACAAGTTTTATTGGCTACTGCACTAATCAAGACCTTCGGCAGTAATGGTAAGGAAGAACTACTACGAATACTGATTGATTCTGGTTCGCAAGCATCCTTTATAACAGAACGAACTGTTCAGAGCCTTGGCATACCAAGAACCAAAGCGTGTGCCCAGGTATCAGGTCTTGGAGAAACAGAACCAGGAAGCATTGTAGGGAAAGCAACAATAAAAATAATACCGAGATTTCCTTCAAGCTTTCAAATGGACTTGGACGTGCTTATCTTACCAAAATTAACAAAATTACTTCCGAGCACGGACATTTCCCATAATTTACCATGGAAGGACATACTATTGGCTGATCCTACCTTTAATAAACCCGGCCCAATAGACATCATCATAGGAGCCGACATCCTTCCTACAATTCTACTTAACAATATCAGAAAGGCAGCAAATCTATTGGCCCAAAACACAGAATTAGGCTGGATTCTTTCGGGACAAACATCTACCTCTCTTCAAGGTGCTAATCTAGTAAGCATGATCTCAGAAGTGGATATTAATGACCAGCTCAAAAGGTTTTGGGAAATAGAAGACCTTCCAAACAATGATACACACCTATCCATCACCGATCAAGATTGCGAACACCAATACGAAGAAACTCATATTCGCAACAAAGATGGGACATACACTGTTTCAATCCCCTTCAAGAAACCCATGGAAACGCTTGGAGAATCGCGAAGACGGGCACTAGCTCGTCTCTTACACTTAGAAGAAAAATTTTCTTCTAATAAGGCCTTAGAAGAGGGTTACAAAAAATTCATGAAAGAATACGTTGGCTTAGAACACATGGTGCTAGCGAACTCAACTGAATCACTGAAAGGGCAACTTTACTACATCCCTCATCATGCTCTGTGGACAATAGGCGTTAAATGGGACGAATCACTACCATCAAAATTAACTCATGAATGGAAGTCATACGCAGCTGAACTACACGAGCTTGAGAAAATACAAATACCAAGATGGATCCATTATGAACCGGACAACCAACTTATGGAGATTCATGGATTCTGCGATGCCTCAGAAAAGGCATACGCAGCTGTCGTGTACAGCAAAATTGTAACACGATCAGGTAAAACAATAATAAAGCTCCTCACAGCAAGGTCCAAGGTGGCTCCGTTGAAAGGCAAGCTAACTATACCTCGTCTAGAGTTATGTGCAGCGGTGCTATTAGCAAACTTAACCGAAAGAGCCATCAAGTCTTTGAAAATTCAAGAAATCCCCATATATTTATGGTCAGATTCAACAATTGCATTATCATGGATCAAGACTAGTCCGGAATGGAAGGAAAGATTCGTCGCAAGTCGTGTTTCCAGAATACAAGAGATCACCACAGCAGAGCAATGGCACTACATTAAAACAGAGGAAAACCCTGCAGACTGTGCCTCACGGGGATTATCGCCTTCAAAATTAAGTGACCATAACTTATGGTGGACAGGTCCAGAGTGGTTAAAATACCCAAAGGAAAAATGGCCTTCAACGCCAACTTTCTGCCATTCAACTCAAAAGGAATCAGACCTATCTATTGCCATACTCACAGCAAGAGTTGATATAACAGATAGGGAAATAATTGAAAGATTTTCATCCCTAAGAAAACTAACACGAGTTGTTGCCTACTGCCGGCGATTCATACACAACTGTAAATCACCTTCAAGTAAAAAAACGTCACCATACCTATCAGTTCTGGAGCTGGATGAGGCACTAAACTGTATAATTCGCCTAGAACAGTCACTTTCCTTCGCTGAAGATAAAACCAGACTACAACAAAACAAGAGCATCGGCTCAACCAGTAAACTAAAACATTGTCGCCTTTTATAGATCAAGATAACATATTACGAGTACGTGGTCGTTTGGCGCATTCATCGTTAAGTTATACCGAAAAACATCCAATAATCATTCCACATAAGGGTGCATTGACAACTCTTATAACTAAAGAAGCTCATCTAAAAACTCTACATGCTGGGAATCAAGGGACATTGGCGTACATCCGAAGAAAATACTGGATAATAAACCCTCGAAACACAATACGCGAGATTATTCTTAAATGTATTGTCTGTGTGCGCTACCGAGCAGAAACTGCTAAACAGATGATGGGAGACCTACCAGCAGCGAGAATAACACCGTCTAAACCATTTTCCCATACAGGTGTGGACTACGCTGGACCCATATCCATCAGAATGTCAAAGGGTAGAGGAAATAAATGCTACAAAGGATACATTGCGGTATTCGTATGCCTTGGAACAAAGGCAATCCATATAGAAGCAGTCAGTGACCTGACAACAACGGCGTTCATTGCTTCATTTAAGAGATTCATCGCAAGACGCGGTCAATGTAAACCTGTATACAGTGACTGCGGAACAAACTTCGTCGGTGCCAAAAAGGTGTTAGATAAAAATCTTACGATGGCCCTGTAGATGAACGAGCCAGAAATAGCGGCCTTATTAGCATCTGACGGAACACAGTGGCATTTTAACCCCCCGCAGCGCCACACTTCGGTGGATTATGGGAAGCCGGAGTAAAATCGATAAAACACCACCTCAAACGAGTTATTGGTGAAACTGCACTAACATTTGAAGAGTTAATAACAGTTCTATACCAGATAGAAGCTTGTCTAAACTCAAGACCACTCTATCCATTAAACAATGATCCGCAGGATCTAGACGCAATTACTCCTGGTCATTTTTTAATAGGTCAACCATTGATATGTCCTCCAAGCTCAGAGAAACTAGACGAAACAAATTGTACAACAAGATGGAAGCTGGTTGAGAAACTAAAGGAAGATGTGTGGAAATCCTGGTCAACAGAATATCTCCACAGATTACAACAACGCCCGAAATGGCAAACTAAACAGGAAAACGTGAAGGAAGGTCAAATGGTCATAATTAAAAACGAAAATCTACCTGCTGCTAAATGGATTCTGGCACGTGTGGTAGAAACACACAAAGGATCTGATGGACTAGTTAGAGTAGTCAGCCTACGCACAAAAGGAAATACTATACTCAAACGCCCTATTACAAAAATATGTATCCTGCCATCAGAAGATGAGGACATGGTCTCAGAACAAAGCAAGCCAATTGAAGCAGTGACAGTAGCAGTAGCAACAACCGAACAATCGAGCCAAACAAAGGAAAACACTCTACAAGTCTCGCAAGGACCCTGTAGAAAAAGGAAATTTGAACTTCCTGATATACATACGCGACTCCTGAGCTGGTAAAGAGAAGATACCTCCAAGAAATTAAAGAAGCCGAATTTGCTCACAAATCACGAAGCAGCAGTATCCGAATTCGACCAGTAACAGGATATAGCAACTTAGTCCCATTAGAAAAACAGAGAGTCGCCAAGGAAACTTACGATGAAATGAAGTCAACAATAAGAAGAGAAATGAAAACAAGAAACATCCCAAGGGGCCATCAATCCTCCGTTCGATATAAGAATAGAGCATCAAATCGGATTCACAAACCATATGCCTGCAAAAGATGGAAAACAATGGCATTCGCAGTCCTATTCTTAGTAACGATGTGCAAACAAACTATGGCAGCCTATAACATTAGCCATCCTAAGCCCGGACTTTATGTAGAACATATAGGAGAGGCATTTGTACAGAGGGGAACTCTTCGTATTGAACTTCAGTATCCCTTAAACATCACATCAGACATTGCACAACTAAATGAAACTGTCACACAATTTGGAATTGTCTGCAACAAAATGGGTTATCTATCCGTGGAATTACATTGTAACGAGCTAATTCGACATCTAACAGAAAAACAAATCACAATATTGGATGAAATAGCGACTCTTGCTAGCAAATCCAAAAGAAGACAAAAACGCGGCATACTAGGTCAACTACTACAATCAGTGTTTGGAGTTAACGATGAAGTATACACAGACATCAACATCCTGCAAAAAGATCAGCAATCACTTAGACAAGCTGCATTCCATCAGTCTAACATAATGTTATCCACCATCGCGGCAATGAATGAGACGGAAGCCAGAACCATTGAGAAACTTAACATCTATAATAAAAAACTAAATATGGCTTTAGAGGAAATAAACAAGGTGCCAGGCTGGTTTTCTGCCGTGGATACTAATAAAGCAGCTATTCACATAATAACTGCCTATCAATTGGCAACCAACTTTATAGATGAACTAGAACTTCAGTACACTCGGTTTACTAAGGCACTTTTGGGTAAGGGAGCCTTACTGGAGTTCATATCTCCCAGCAAACTACTCAACATCATTAATGACGTTTCATCCAAACTACCCTCAAGTCTTCAAATCACGCAGAAATCCCACAAACAAATTGAAGTAGCAGTAGATGAGACTAGTGTTAAAATTATATCAATCCACACTTTCAATTATAGCAATCTACACATTCAACCATAACGGCGCAACCTTTCTAGCTGTTTTTACTCTCAGTTGAACGAGAGAATCGATGCAGACGGGTCAACGAGTAACGTGCGAACGGAATTAACAACATTTAGAATTTAATAAATTTATTAAAACGATATTCAAACGCTTTTAATTTATTAACATTATTTATTTACCGCAGTCTAATTTTCCCCGCTTAGCTTTTTTCGTCATTGGTGCCGAAACCCGGGAGTCCTTAAACGAAATTAAACGCTTTTAATCTTACGGAATGGATATCGCTGGTCGCGCAACTTTTCGCGGGCAAATAACGAAACTAACCAACGCAGCTACGGAATATTTATCCAAGCCCGAGTCCCGAATTATTCCGCGCAATAGTGAAAACTTTGATTTAATCGAGGAAGAATTAACGGTTTTCTTGGAACGCTTAACGGTCGCCCGCGATAGCTTGAATAGTGCGAATGACCAAGTGCGCAATACCATTAAACAGGAGGATCTCCCACGTGAACTGGAAACAATAGCCGAATACGAGGATAAATCAGTGGCTGTTATCGCTCGCATAAAGCAACGTCTAAAACGGCTGCATGTATTAGAGGAAAGCACAAGTACTACGACTGTTCAAACAACAAATTCACCTGTAAAATCCGCCTCTAAATTACCAAAACTCTCCCTAAAGTTCTTCTCTGGAAATTATATGGAATGGTTGCCATTTTGGGAACTGTTTCGCACGGCTGTTCATGATCAGGCAGGTTTGAGTGGAGTGGACAAATTTAATTATTTACAAGCCCATTTAACTGGCAAAGCAGCGGAATCAATAGCAGGGTTCACTCCTACCGAGGCAAATTATGATGCTGCTATCGCCATGCTTCGCGAAGAGTATGGAGATAATGAAAAATTAATTGATCACACCATCCAGCAACTTATGGCTCTTCCACGAGTTAATTCTCGCAATGATCACCTTGGTCTTCGTCAGCTTTACAACAAAGTAACTGCAGCTACAAGATCGCTTACTGCCCTAAACGTTGCGCCTTCACATTATTCCGTGATGCTAAAGTCTATGCTACTTCGATGCATTCCCAAGGAACTTGCAGTCGACTTCCACCGCACACATGCGCATAAGGAGAACCTTGATAACGATTCTGCCATCCAAGATGATGATACGAAAAGCTCTATCGCCGAAAGTGAGAGCTCTCTTGGTTATAACGGTGACATTCAGATTCGAAATCTCATAAAATTCTTAAAGCGAGAAGTGGAGTCACTAGAAAAATCTGCCGCTATTCAATCCCCTCAAACAAAGAATTCTTCATCAGTGGAGAATGGTAAAACAAACAGCTTTCGAACAGCTGCAGGACTGCTAAATGCATCACCACCATCGGTTACGTGTTTTTTCTGCAAGCGTGATCATGTCACCGAACGATGCAATTCCCCCCTCACATTGATAGAACGTAAGGAGTTGCTGAAGCAAGATCGTAGATGTTTTCGTTGCACGCGTAGAGGTCATAATTCCCGATCATGTTTAAATCGCCGGATAAGATGTGATACGTGTAATGGCAATCATGCTACATCATGTGACCCGCAATATCGAGCTATGTTATCTAGCAATGATAACAAATTTGAAAACAAAACGAATAGCTTTTCACCTTCACCTTCAGCTAGCCTTTGTTCTTCTGCGTTACCGCTTTCTTCAAATGTATATTTACAGACTGCTTGCGCCTTTGTCTCATCCGTTAGTTGTGCGAATAGTTCAAGGTTATTTGTACGCATTGTTTTAGACGGAGGCAGCCAACGTACTTATATCACCCACTCGCTCGCAACCAAACTGGGTTTAGAGATTATAAATACGGTGAAGATGCGTATTCTCCCTTTTGGATCTTTAAATAATTCCCCGTTAACGACTTTTAATCAGGTGCGCGTAAAATTAAGAAGTCAACATGACAACCAGAGCGTGGTTATTGTGGCGGTAGTGGTCCCTGAAATTTGTATAGATGTTCTGCCAGTGCCAGATGTCAATTGTGATAAGTTTTCTCAGATGTGCCTTGCTGATGCTCAATCTAAGGCTAGCCTTGAACCTGGCATTAATCTTCTCATCGGAGCTGATTGTTATTGGCAAATCGTGCAGATGGAATCTAAACGCATATCACAAAATTTAACTGCAGTTAACACCATTTTAGGATGGACAATTCAAGGGCCGGTAGGAGACACTTGTGCGCATGAAGAAATGTGTTTGACAGCTTCAACAATAGTTTTAAACACCAATAGTGCAGATTCTATTGATCTACGACGTTTTTGGGATTTGGAGAGCCTTGGGATTGTTTACGCCAGCGACGATCAAATGTGCGAAATAAAGTGGGATGATTACATAACAAGACAATCAGAACGTTATGAAGCGCGTCTTTTATGGAAAAGGGCTGATTGTGTGCTAGAAAATTATCGTGGTGGAGCAATGTTACGTTTTAACAAATTAGTGCAAAAGCTTTCTAGACAGCCAGAGAAGCTTTACGAGTATGATAAGGCAATGAGGCAACTAATTCATGACGGTGTAGCTGAAAGGGTAAATGAGTCCCTAAGTGATGATTGTCGTACATACTACTTATCTCATCGTCCGGTATATAGAAATGATAAAACGACAACGAAGCTACGTATTGTGTTCGATGCTTCGGCAAGGTCGTGTAATGCTTTGTCATTAAATGATAATTTATCGACTGGCCCTAACTTGCTTCCTAATATTTTTGCCATTTTATTGAATTTTCGACTGGGTAAAATTGGTATTGTGGCAGATATAGAGAAGGCCTTTCTTCAAATATCTTTGAACAAAAATGACAGAGACGTACACAGATTTTTTTGGTTTGAAGAAGATATAAAGGTCTTAACGCAACTTCTCCACCTACTGAGTATCGAATGACGCGAGTGACTTTCGGGGTGGCCTGTAGTCCCTTTCTTCTATGTGCAACCTTAAGAAAACTTTTCGAGGAAGAAAATAGTACTTTCCTAAAAACCTGCGAATTGTTACGACAGTTTTTTTATATGGATGATTTGGTGCTGAGTTTAGATAACTATGTTGAAGCAGAACGAACATATACTGAGGCCCGCTTAATTTTACAACGAGCGTCCATGAATATTAGGAAGTGGAACACTAACGACACCCGCTTAAGGGAAATCTTTTCCGTTTGTGACAAATTACCAAGTGTTCAGAAGGTCCTAGGAGTTAGGTGGTATCTGCAAACTGACGAATTAGGCGTTGAATTTCAACAACTTCCTTGTTCAACGACAAGCCACGCAACGAAACGACTAGTCCTACAACTGATAGCCAGGATTTATGATCCACTAGGTATACTTGGTCCCTTTATAATAAAGTTGAAAATTTTGTTTCAAGATCTCTGGAGACTGAAGGTTGGATGGGAGGAACCACTTCCTATTAATATGCAAGCAGTGTGGAGCAAGTGTGTAGCTGATTTAAATATATTGAATGAGATGATTGTTCCACGGTGTGTCTTCAATTCTTTAAAACGACGAAGCCAGCAATTGCATGTTTTTGGGACGCCAGTATGCAAGCTTACGGGACCGTGGCGTATATAAGGAGCCTAAACGATGATCAGTCGGTTCATATCACGTATTTGTGTTCCAAGAATCGCGTTGCACCTTTAAAAAGTGATGATTCTAAAGAACTAACATTGCCCAAGTTAGAGCTGACGGCAGCTCTCATCGCTGCTAGGTTGGCCAAATTTATCCACGAAAATATCAACGTAAAGTTAGAATCGACATACTTGTGGTCCGATTCAAGAATAGCGCTGCATTGGATTAGTGGTGATGATCGGAAATGGCAACCGTATGTGGCTCATCGAATTCGCGAGATTCATCAAATTACTATACCTGGAAATTGGAGACATTGTCCTGGGAATAAAAACCCCGCCGACTTACTCACGCGCGGTGTGAGCGTAAAAAAACTGCTCAGCTGTACAAACTGGCTTCAAGGTCCAACATGGCTGTTAAATGAACCAGATACTTGGCCTACATTAGAAAATGATTCAAATGATATTAGTTCTTTACTCTGTTTGCAGGTAGCGAGTGACAGCCAATCATATTGCCAGCACGAGCAATTGTTCGACGTAACAAAATTCAGTAAATATCGCCGAGTTCTTCGGATTACTGCTTACGTACAACGCTTTCTGGGACTTGCCGACGGACGAAAACAAAAATTTTTAGTGCTGAAGAACTTCGCCGCGCTGAGATGTATTGGATAAAATTTGTTCAAGCCAATGAATTTGAAGAGGAAACAAGAGCTCTACTTAACCGAAAGCAAATTCAAAATTCCTCCAAGATCTTGATGCTATCCCCTTTTTTGGACGAGAATAACATACTTAGGGTTGGGAGTCGTCTTCAGGAAGCTCAATTTGATTTCAACGTGGCATTTCCAATTATCTTACCTAAATCGGCTTACTTTACCAAATTGCTCGTCTCGGACGTACACGAACGCACTTTGCATGGTGGAGTGAATGCTGTTTTGGCCAGACTTCGTGAGAACTATTGGATAATAAAAGCACGTCAACTTGTAAAATCAATTATCGGAAAATGCAAAGTATGTCGACTGCTGAGAGGCAAGCCAGCATCACAACCATTTGCACCACTCCCTAAGGAAAGGTTATACGCTTCTAGGCCCTTTGAAACTGCAGGGGTCGACTTTGCGGGACCTCTCTACGTGAAGATATCTAAGAATAATAACGACACTTGCAAAATGTACATCCTGTTAGCGACCTGCGCTGTTGTTCGGGCTGTTCATCTAGAATTAGTTCCTAGTCTACATGCAGAATCCTGTCTTCTTGCTCTACGCCGTTTCTTCGCTCGCCGTGGTATTCCGAAAACTATAATCTCCGATAACGCTCTCACGTTTAAACGCGCTTCCTTGGAGTTAAGGGGGTTTGGCGAGGTCATCGAGTCGGAGTCAGTACAGGGATATGCTGCTAACCAAGGAATTTCTTGGAAGTTCATCATCGAGCGAGCCCCGTGGTGGGGAGGTTTTTATGAACGTCTCGTCAAGAGTGTGAAGGATGTATTGAAATCAACTATTGGACGTGCAACTCTTACAGCCGAAGAACTTCAAACGTTCCTAACCGAAGCGGAATTTGCTGTTAACGCTAGACCCTTGACATACATGTCTAACGACCCTTTAGATTTGTCTCCATTAACACCCATCCATTTTTTGTTAGGAATTTTCCCGATCCGTATGAGTGAATCGCATAGCACCTCGGAAGATATACGTTTAAAATAGAAATCTCGTCTTCGCCTGACAAATATATTTTTCAACCGCTGGAGGACGGAATATATACAAAGGTTACGATCAGCTCATTATGGACCGCAACAGTTTTCTTCAGACTTAAAAAAGGGGGATGTCGTTCTAGTATACGACCAAAGGCAACCACGCCTCCTTTGGAAGCTAGCCGTTATCGAAATTTATCCTGGACGAGATGGGAAGGTACGTGCGTGTGAGGTGCGCTTTCAAAATGGCTCGAGATTAAGAAGGCCAATTCAACTTTTGTATCCGTTGGAAATTTCTTCCCTCGCTTCGCGGGCCGGAGGATGTTAAAATTATATCAATCCACACTTTCAATTATAGCAATCTACACATTCAACCATAACGGCGCAACCTTTCTAGCTGTTTTTACTCTCAGTTGAACGAGAGAATCGATGCAGACGGGTCAACGAGTAACGTGCGAACGGAATTAACAACATTTAGAATTTAATAAATTTATTAAAACGATATTCAAACGCTTTTAATTTATTAACATTATTTATTTACCGCAGTCTAATTTTCCCCGCTTAGCTTTTTTCGTCAACTAGCATTCGTATCTTTGGGTTTCTATACATCATTGAAGTAAACAAATATACACTGCTACAAATTACGCCAATTCCTCAACGTACAAATAGCAGCACGTATATACTCCCACTAATACCAAATCCCATATTGGCGGTAAATTATAATGATCAAACCTACTTTGAGATGACTGAAAGAGAATTCAACACATGTACACCACAAGAATCAGAGGGAATATTGTGCACTCCGACAGTTGTAAGCAACATTGACACGAATCCAAACTGCATCATAGATGAAATCTATCAACGTCAGGATCCACACCCATGTACAATGACAAGACTGAACGCTCCTGATGTCATCTGGAAACATCTACATATGCGGAATACATGGTTGGTAGTAGCAAGCAAGACCACTATGGCAGCAATAAGATGTAAGGGCCAACGCGAGGAACTTGGATTAGATGGTGTGGCGATCATCCAAATCGAGCAAGGCTGCATTATCCAAACCAGAAGGAACATCTTAACATCAGAGATCACAAAGGACATCAATGTAAATTCAGCATTCAATAAACCCATGGTTTTCAACCTGACAGAATACCTTCACCAGCGACACAGTCAACGATTGGAACCAGAATCAGTACTAAGATCTCATGAACAACTGACAGGACAAATGAGGGAACAGGAATTACTTCAAGAAGAATTGGCAGAAGGCATCAGGACACCCCTCCGACAGCATGTTACAACAGCAGCAGGATCAATCACAATAGCACTTATCCTAATAATTGTTGGGTACATCATTAAGCGTCAATGTAGCAAAACAAAACCAACAGCTGCGCAACAACCAGATGACTTGTTTGTGTTGAGGCCAGTCAACGCATCCTATGATCTAACACCCAAGACCGAGGGGGGAGAATGTGCAAGCACATCACAATAAGCAACCAATTTAACCTAAATTGAAGTATGAAGTAATACCGAAGAATATAATTTACTTCATGTATTACGAAAGAGAAAAGCTGATGGTACAAAAGAATATTAAAGGCAATTTAGAACAAGATATTAGGCAATAACATAAGTAAAATATAATTAAGTATGTCAACCAACTAATATATAAGTCGAAGTACAAGTAATGTGATCGTAGTCTTATTAACTAAGTGTTACAGTTACAATCAATAAAGAGGATTCAAGTATCAGTATAATTTCACTTATAAAACCGCTATCATATTGTTAAAGTTGTGCGGTCTTTAACACCTTCCACCAACAGTCCACTACTCACCCCGAGTATTATCATTTGATGTACTTCGACTTATATATTAGTTGGTTGACATACTTAATTATATTTTACTTATGTTATTGCCTAATATCTTGTTCTAAATTGCCTTTAATATTCTTTTGTACCATCAGCTTTTCTCTTTCGTAATACATGAAGTAAATTATATTCTTCGGTATTACTTCATACTTCAATTTAGGTTAAATTGGTTGCTTATTGTGATGTGCTTGCACATTACCAATGTCCAAGTTTTGTTCGGCAATGTTAACGCTTCCCACAAGACTGTGGATAAAGATATATAAAAATGGAGAATAATAAGCGAAATCCAATAATATTAGTTACATATAAGAAAAATGTTTAAGATGATTATTCTTTTGTTTTTATTTTTTATAATTTGGGTGAGTGTGGCCCCAGGGAAAGAATGACCTCCCCAAAGCTACGGTGGCTGATGGCGCCGATGACAGTCAGCCTGCACTCAGGACTGAGTGGCATCCGCGTCACCAGAAGCACCAAGTGTCTCCACATGCGGGATCGGTGCTGTTCATGGTGACAGACTAGTGTCTGGCACCATTCGCACCACCGATTCCCCATTGTCTGACATCCGGCAACCCACAGAATGACCGGATCCCAGTGACCACTTAGAAGAAGAAGGAGGAGTGAGCGAAGAAGATAGAAGCCTCCCAGTAGGAATAAAGGAGACCGCTCTGACACCCAGCCACAACTGGTCAGCAACTCTGCCGAGTCCCAGGAAGGTGAAGTGTCAGAACGGTCAAACAGCCGGGGGCGGGTGCATATCAGGACGTCGACCCTGACGCATCGCCAGGCGATAGAACGCCTGTTAGCTTGACGGGGCAGGTTCAACGTCTAGGCGTACATCCGTCCATACTAAAAAAGGCATTAAGGCAGAGTAGAGAATCATGGTTACTGTCAGGGAAGGCTCGCACAGAGTCAGGCGGTATAACGCCTGTTAACCAGACTTTGAGCCTCCCTGACAGGAACTGTAAATGAAATTGGAAGGCTACCGCAGAAAGATTTAAAAGTTGAAATGAGTGAAGAAGAAGAAAGATAGGAAAGTGGAAGAAAACAGAGGTGATAAGGGCTAGAGTACCGCGGTAAGCACTTTTCGCCCATTTTACCAGAAGCCGGAGGGACTTGGACTGAAAAGAGAACAAGCGAATGAAGGAAGTCCACTCCTGGCTCCTCTCGCTGGCCTGAGCCACAATTTAAAAAAAACTAAACATCGACGACTATTTGGGAATAAGAAATCTAATATGAAAACCATAGCTCGAGAGGGAAAGTTAACTAAACTGAAGAAATATGTCGGATCTAAGGGAATTAATAATCATTAAATGATAAACAGACTATTCGAGCTATGATACCGAGACTAGAGAATCAAAACATTCACTAGCCTCCGTTGGGCGCCATTTGTAACTGTCTGGGAGATTTTGTGCCGAGGCACGACGACGGGAAATTGCCATAAAGGCCAAAAGACTACCATTACAAAAATAAGTTGGGGAAGGGGGACCTAGAGACGAAGTGGCTTGGACGGTTCGACCGCCGGAGAAGTGTCGCGAAAGAAACGCATCCCATGCACCGGTTGTCGGCACGACTAGCGTTGCTCTGACTAGCTCGCCGGATGGGGTGGGGTCCGCGCCACAGGGATGCCGAAGGGGTGACAGTCAAACTGAAATTACTCGTGCCTATACAACAACTGAAGATAAGGGCGACATGGGGTGGAACATCGTCCAGGGCCAACGAGAGGGGCAATAAGGGGAAGAAAAGAGAGTAAAGAGGGGGGTCACTGGTCACCGGGTCATTCTTGTTGGCTACCTGATGTCAAACAAAATTCAATTGGATGGCACTTACCTTGGTTGGGACATCCCTAGTCCGGGGCCACACCGACGGGAGGGTGTCTTACTCCATCATTCGTGTTAATTAGTCATTTAAAATTGATACGTTTTTTTTTTACTTATTTATTGTTTATTTCAATTACTTTATTCAAATCATATTCATTAAAAATTTAAATTTAATAGAATTTTTATTTCAAGGTTATTTAAGTAATTATTCAATTCAGGTATTATTTAATTATTTAAATTTAATATATTGGTTAGTTGAAGGTTATTTAGGGATTTATTCAAGTCAGGTATTATTTACATATTTAACTTTAATATAGTTGTTAGTTAAAGGGTATTCAATTATCTATTCAATTCTTGTATTATTAGGCGTTTAAATGTAATATAATTGTTAGTTAAAGTTTATTTAGTTAATTATTTACTTCAGGTATTATTTAATTATTTAAATTTAAAATAATCGTTAGTTAGAGGTTATTTAGTTATTTATTCGAGTCAGATATTATTCAAATATTTAAATTTAATATAGTTGTTAGTTAAAGGTTATTCGATTATCTATTCAATTCTTATATTAGTAAGTGTTTAAATGTAATATAGTTGTTAGTTAATGGTTATTTAGTTAATTATTCACTTCAGGTATTATGTAATTATTTAAATTTAAAATAATTGTTAGTTAGAGGTTATTTAGTTATTTATTCGAGTCAGATATTATTCAACTATTTAAATTTAATATAAAGTGTGTTTCTTAACTAAATCCCGGGATCCCAGGGAGCCCGAGTTTTTGTTAAAGGGTGGGGATACAACTGTCAAAGTAAAGAAATGCTTTCTGGGATGATTGAGAAATCCAAGAAGAAGAACTATTTATTTATTTGTACTAATAGTCTCGATAACAAAAAACTTCAATTTAATTATTATTTTCACTGTTGTTTCGATAACACAACACTTCAATTTATTTATTATTTGCACTATTGCCTCGATAACACGAATATCTTTTATTAAATCAATTGATGTTGAAAATTGAGAACTGTCACCTTAGCTGAGAACTGTCACCTTTTGACATTTCTCATTTAATCCACGCCGCCAGAAGTCCAGACCTCTGGCTCTTTGGGATGGAGGGGAAATGATCCCGAGAAAGTTAAGAAACACGAATTGGGATCCCAGGGAACCCGGGATTTAGTTAAGAAACAAAGCTATAGTTGTTAGTTAAAGGTTATTCGATTATCTATTCACTTCTTCTATTATTAAGTGTTTAAATATTATATAGTTGTTAGTTAATGGTTATTTAGTTAATTATTCACTTCAGGTATTATTTAATTATTTAAATTTAAAATAATTTTTAGTTACTTTGAGTTTTGGTTTAATATGTAATTTAATATAAGATTCACGATGTTTCTTTTTCCTTGTTCCTTTTGTCGCGAATTTAATTCATTAAGGAGTTTGTAGAATAGTCCAACCTCAGGATCAATGTAATACGCCACATTTTATGGATAGTGTGTGTGTGTGTGTGTGTGTGTGTGTGTGTGTGTGTGTGTGTGTGTGTGTGTGTGTGTGTGTGTGTGTGTGTGTGTGTGTGTGTGTGTGTGTGTGTGTGTGTGTGTGTGTGTGTGTGTGTGTGTGAATATAATAGAAAATTTTAATTTTCAAGATGTGAGAACTGATTTTTTTTGCTCGTTAACAAGTAATAAAAAAAATTACGATTTTTAAAGGCACACGCGCGAACAGCGTAAAATTTTATCAAGAAAAGGGGGGATTCTTTATGCCATATGCAAAACCGTAAAAATGAAAAAATTACACAAAAATTACTCCGAATTCTTGTAGCGGTTCTGCTGCCATACAAACTTTAACTTCTTTCTTTTTAGTAGTTACGAAATTCACTATCAATCTATATACAAATTTCCAAATTTTTCCTTTTTTCTAATTATATCAAATCGGATTCTGTTACATAGCCAAAACACAATTTTTTTAAAATAAATTTTTAAACTTCTTCCACGTTACAGCACTTTTCAATTAGGGCATAAATGCATAGTTTCGTTATCTACATAAATCGATTTAATTATCGCATCACGAGATTTTTCACCAAAAAAAATTTTTTTTTTCAAAAAAAAGAAAGTCCGCCTAAACAAAAACACCAATCTGACTGACTCTCAAGAAATTCTCCGATCAACTCCCTTTTTTTTTTCTAAAAACGCCGGCTCACGCCGAAGGGAGCCAGCCGCGTCCCGTTAACCTGCATTCCTGACTTCGTGCAGATTTCTATGTCTCTTTCGGCTGTAGATTTTACAGACAAGTCTGTATAACAGTGCTTGATGGGGCTTTCGCTCAAAACTTTTCCGCAACTAGTGCATGTTGCCATATGTCCACATTCGAGTATCACGCACTCAATTGGGGCCTCCACACGAATTTTGCACAGGTCATCAGTTTGAAGTTTATCAACAGCTGAGTTACTAGTTGAATTCGAATGACTAGCTTTTGCTGTTGGTATCAGTCCGGCATGGATTCCGCTTATTTGTGTATTTGGCACCTATGTGGAGGATGGCTGTGTATTTTGCGGCGGCGTGCTTCTATTCACACGGCGCTGCGTTGATATTTTTCGAATACTTGTTACCCTTGGCTGATCAGGAATATTTTGTTGCGAATTAGATGATGCTGGAGATGTTATAGTATCAAATTGGCAATCTGAAGCGATTTTAACCGAAAACTGCTAAATAAATTCTGGCATGTTGGCTTTAATTGATCGAATGGATTCGAGCAATTTTCGGAATCATCTGAAGGAGAAGTTTCTTGCTTTGGCATTAACGGCGGTGATAATTTCACTATACCACCAACACTATTACCATCAATAATAGCAGAAGTTATTATTGATGGTGATTTTGATATAGAACAATTATTCAATGTGTTACGTATTAGGGATAGCGATGATTCACGATAATTTTTATTATTACTTTTAATTATATTATCATGATTATTAATGTTATTAATAATAGCTGGTTTTTCGGAAAGTTCCTCCTCTAAATGCTGCTGGTTCAGTAATTGTTGCGGATTGCGTTTTTAGGTAGATTTCTAGCAGCTGGCGTTGGTAATGGAATTTCTTGGGTAGTGCGATTGATGGTGGTTGTATTGTTGGTGGAGGTACAAGGGTAGGTTGCTTGGGTTGGTAAGTGGCCTAGATCGCGGAGGGCGACCGTTACAAGAGTGGTGTTAATACCTACCACAAAAAACCTCAAGTCCATAACATCGCCAGTAGCCACCCTTAACCCACCCCGCAGAATTGATTATTTTTGAAAAAATAGTTAGAGGCGTTATGCCGCGCTGGAAATTTGGTTACTTGTTAAGAGTGGTTTTAAGAACTACCACAAAAAATCTCAAGTCCATAACATCCCCGGAAGCCACCCTTAACCCACCCTTAGAATTGATTATTTTTAAAAAAATAGCTAGAGGCGTTATGCCCCGCTGGAAATTTGGTTACTTGTTAAGAGTGGTGTTAATAACTACCACAAAAAATCTCAAGTCCATAACATCCCCGGAAGCCACCCTTAACTCACCCCCCAGAATTGATTATTTTTGAAAAAGTGGTTAGAGGTATTATGCCGCGCTGGAAATTTGGTTACTTGTTAAGAGTGGTGTTAGGAAATACCACAAATAATCTCAAGTCCATAACATCCCCGGAAGCCACCGTTAACCCTCCCCTAAAATTGATTATTTTTGAAAATATAGTTAGAGGCGTTACGCCCCGCCGGAAATTTGGTTACTTGTTAAGAGTGGTATTAAGAACTACCACAAAAAATCTCAAGTCCATAACATCCCCGGAAGCCACCTTAACCCACCCCTAGAATTGATTATTTTTGAAAAAAATAGTTAGAGCCGTTATGCCGCGCAACAAAAAACCTCAAGTCCATAACATCGCCGGTAGCCACCCTTAACGCACCCCGCAGAATTGATTATTTTTGAAAATATAGTTAGAGGCGTTATGCCCCGCCGGAAATTTGGTTACTTGTTAAGAGTGGTATTAAGAACTACCACAAAAAATCTCAAGTCCATAACATCCCCGGAAGCCACCTTAACCCACCCCTAGAATTGATAATTTTTGAAAAAAATAGTTAGAGGCGTTATGCCGCGCTGGAAATTTGGTTACTTGTTAAGAGTGGTTTTAAGAACTACCACAAAAAATCTCAAGTCCATAACATCCCCGGAAGCCACCCCTAACCCTCCCCTAAAATTGATTATTTTTGAAAATATAGTTAGAGGCGTTATGCCCGCCGGGAATTTGGTTACTTGTTAAGAGTGGTATTAAGAACTACCACAAAAAATCTCAAGTCCATAACATCCCCGGAAGCCACCTTAACCCACCCCTAGAATTGATTATTTTTGAAAAAAATAGTTAGAGCCGTTATGCCGCGCTGGAAATTTGGTTACTTGTTAAGAGTGGTGTTAGGAAATACCACAAATAATCTCAAGTCCATAACATCCCCGGAAGCCACCCTTAACCCACCCCTACAATTGATTATTTTTGAAAAAATAGTTAGAGGCGTTATGCCCCGCTGGAAATTTGGTTACTTGTTAAGAGTGGTGTTAATAACTACCACAAAAAATCTTAAATCCAGAAAATCCCCGGAAGCCACCCTTAACTCACCCCCTAGAATTGGTTATTTTTGAAAAAATAGTTAGAGGCATTATGCCGCGCTGCAAATTTGGTTACTTGTTAAGAGTGGTGTTAATAACTACCACAAAAAATCTCAAGTCCATAACATCCCCGGAAGCCACCCTTAACCCACCCCCTAGAATTGATTATTTTTGAAAAAATAGTTAGAGGCGTTATGCTCCGCCGGAAATTTGGTTACTTGTTAAGAGTGGTGTTAATAACTACCACAAAAATCTCAAGTCCATAACATCCCTGGAAGCCACCCTTAACCCACCCCCTAGAATTGATTATTTTTGAAAAAATAGTTAGAGGCGTTATTCTCCGCTGGAAATTTGGTTACTTGTTAACAGTGGTGTTAATAACTACCACAAAAAATCTCAAGTCCATAACATCCCTGGAACCCAACTTTAACCCACCCCCTAAAATTGATTATTTTTGAAAAAATAGTTAGAGGCGTTATACCCGGCTGGAAATTTGGTTACTTGTTAAGAGTGGTGTTAATAACTACCACCAAAAATCTCAAGTCCATAACATCCCTGGAAGCCACCCTTAACCCACTCCCTAGAATTGATTATTTTTGAAAAAATAGTTACAGGCGTTATACCGCGCTGGAAATTTGGGTCTTGTTAAGAGTGGTGTTAATAACTACCACAAAAAATCTCAAGTCCAAACATCCCTGGAAGCCACCCTTAACCCACCCCCCCCAATTGATTATTTTTGAAAAAATAGTTAGAGGCGTTATGCCCCGCTGGAAATTTGGTTACTTGTTAAGAGTGGTGTTAAGAACTACCACAAAAAATCTCAAGTCCATAACATCACCGGAAGCCACCTTTAACCCACCCCCTAAAATTGATTATTTTTGAAAAAATAGTTAGAGGCTTTATGCCCCGCTGGAAATTTGGCTACTTGTTAAGAGTGGTGTTAATAACTACCACAAAAAATCTCAAGTCCATAACATCACCGGAAGCCACCCTTAACCCACCCCTAGAATTGATTATTTTTGAAAAAATAGTTAGAGGCGTTATGTCGCGCTGGCAATTTGGTTACTTGTTAAGAGTGGTGTTAATAACTACCACAAAAAATTTCAAGTCCATAACATCCCCGGAAGCCACCCTTAACCCATCCCCTAGAATTGATTATTTTTGAAAAAATAGTTACAGGCGTTATGCCGCGCTGGAAATTTGGTTACTTGTTAAGAGTGGTGTTAATAACTACCACAAAAAATATCAAGTCCATAACATCCCTGGAAGCCAACCTTAACCCGCCCTCTAGAATTGATTATTTTTGAAAAAATAGTTAGAGGCGTTATGCCCCGCTGGACATTTGGTTACTTGTTAAGAGTGGTGTTAATAACTACCACAAAAAATCTCAAGTCCATAACATCCCTGGAAGCCACCCTTAACCCGGCCCCTAGAATTGATTATTTTTGAAAAAATAGTTAGAGGCATTATGCCGCGCTGGAAATTTGGTTACTTGTTAAGAGTGGTGTTAATAACTACCACAAAAAAAATCAAGTCCATTACATCCCTGGAAGCCACCCTTAACCCACCCCCTAGAATTGATTATTTTTGAAAAAATAGCTAGAGGCGTTATTCCCCGCTGGAAATTTGGTTGCTTGTTAAGAGTGGTGTTAATAACTACCACAAAAAATCTCAAGTCCATAACATCACCGGAAGCCACCCTTAACTCACCCCCCAGAATTGATTATTTTTGAAAAAGTGGTTAGAGGTATTATGCCGCGCTGGAAATTTGGTTACTTGTTAAGAGTGCTATTAGGAAATACCACAAATAAGCTCAAGTCCATAACATCCCCGGAAGCCACCGTTAACCCTCCCCTAAAATTGATTATTTTTGAAAATATAGTTAGAGGCGTTACGCCCCGCCGGAAATTTGGTTACTTGTTAAGAGTGGTATTAAGAACTACCACAAAAAATCTCAAGTCCATAACATCCCCGGAAGCCACCTTAACCCACCCCTAGAATTGATTATTTTTGAAAAAAATAGTTAGAGCCGTTATGCCGCGCTGGAAATTTGGTTACTTGTTAAGAGTGGTGTTAGGAAATACCACAAATAATCTCAAGTCCATAACGTCGCCGGAACCCACCCTTAACCCACCCCCTAAAATTGATTATTTTTGAAAAAATAGTTAGAGGCTTTATGCCCGGCTGGAAATTTGGCTACTTGTTAAGAGTGGTGTTAATAGCTACCACAAAAAATCTCAAGTCCATAACATCACCGGAAGCCACCCTTAACCCACCCCTAGAATTGATTATTTTTGAAAAAATAGTTAGAGGCGTTATGTCGTGCTGGCAATTTGGTTACTTGTTAAGAGTGGTGTTAATAACTACCACAAAAAATCTCAAGTCCATAACATCCCTGGAAGCCAACCTTAACCCGCCCCCTAGAATTGATTATTTTTGAAAAAATAGTTAGAGGCGTTATGCCCCGCTGGACATTTGGTTACTTGTTAAGAGTGGTGTTAATAACTACCACAAAAAATCTCAAGTCCATAACATCCCTGGAAGCCACCCTTAACCCGGCCCCTAGAATTGATTATTTTTGAAAAAATAGTTAGAGGCATTATGCCGCGCTGGAAATTTGGTTACTTGTTAAGAGTGGTGTTAATAACTACCACAAAAAATCTCAAGTCCATAACATCCCTGGAAGCCACCCTTAACCCAGCCCCTAGAATTGATTATTTTTGAAAAAATAGTTAGAGGCGTTATGCCCCGCTGGAAATTTCGTTACTTGTTAAGAGTGGTGTTAATAACTACCACAAAAAATCTCAAGTCCAAACATCCCTGGAAGCCACCCTTAACCCACCCCCCCCCCCAATTGATTATTTTTGAAAAAATAGTTAGAGGCGTTATGCCCCGCTGGAAATTTGGTTACATGTTAAGAGTGGTGTTAAGAACTACCACAAAAAATCTCAAGTCCATAACATCACCGGAAGCCACCCTTAACCCACCCCCTAAAATTGATTATTTTTGAAAAAATAGTTAGAGGCTTTATGCCCCGCTGGAAATTTGGCTACTTGTTAAGAGTGGTGTTAATAACTTCTTCTTCTTCTTGGATGGCGCTACAGTCCTTGCAGGACTCGGGCCTCTCGAAGTCTCCTCTTCCAGTCATCTCTACGTCTTGCTTGCTCTCTCCAATTTGTTATACGAAATTTCCGTATATCTGCTAGCACGTCATCTATCCACCTATTTCTTGGTCGTCCTACTCTTCTTCTTCCTGATGGTCTACCATTAAAAATCCTGGCTAGCATTCTATCTTCTGAAGCTCGTACAACGTGTCCGAGCCATCGCAGTCTATTCAGTCTTATGTATGTAGCTATATTAATTTCGTCATACATTTCTTGAAGTTCTTCGTTTGTCCTAATGCGCCATTCGTTCTGATTAACCCTTACAGGACCAAATATTCTTCTTAAGATCTTCCTTTCGAAGATTTTAAGTTGATTTTCTGTTTGTTGGGTCAATGTCCAAGCCTCAGACCCATAGCATAGAACTGGGCGGATTAATGTTTTATATAGTCTGACCTTGCACTGTCTTGAAATTTCTTTGTTTTTTAGGACCGGGACTAGTGCGAAATAGGTTTTATTTGCGGCTACGATGCGTCTATGGATGTCGTCCTTTATCTTATTTTCTGCAGTAAGCATTGTCCCTAAATAGATAAAGTTTTCTACAATTTCCACACTATGATCATCAAGGCTGATACTACGCCCTAATCGTTGTCCTCGTTTTGATACGATCATATACTTTGTTTTTGTGTCATTTACTCGTAGATTGAACTTTGCTGAACTTTGGACAATTTTGGAAAAGGTTTCTTTTACATCTTGCGCCTTGCGTCCAATTATGACTATGTCATCTGCGAAGGCTAGTACCTGAATGTTCCTTGTGAAGATGCTATTTGCTCCATTAAGCTGTGTTTCCCTCATTATTGCTTCCAGAGCAATGTTAAAAAGTATTGGTGAGATCGCATCTCCTTGTCGCAAGCCTGATTCTTGAGGGAAGTTGATCGAGTTGCATCCTCGTATTCTCACTTGTGTTTTACAATTTTTGGTCGTCATTCTGCATAGGCCTATTAATTTCTTCGGGAAACCCATTTCACTCATCTTCTTCCACAATCTATTTTATTAAGCAGGTCGTAAGCATTTCTATAGTCAACAAAAAGAAGATGAATATCAATGCTTTCTTCCCAGCATTTTTCAAGTATTTGTCTCATTATGAAAATCTGGTCTGTTGTCGATCTATTTGTTCTAAATCCTGCTTGGTAATCGCCTACTTTATCCTCCAAATGTGGTTTCAGTCTATTAAATAAAATATGTGAAAGCACTTTGTAAGCTGTGTTCAACAAAGATATTGGTCTGTAGTTTTTGCAGTTCATCAATTCACCTTTTTTATGGACTGGGACTATTGTACCTAAAAGCCATTCTTCTGGCAACTTGCTACTTCTCCATAGTTTTACGATGAGGCTATGTAAGACATGGCATAACTTCTCCCCACCATTTTTTAAGATTTCCGGGGGTATGCCATCTGGACCTGGAGCCTTATGATTTTTTAGTTTCGCTATGGCATTTGCAACTTCTTCTATTGTAGGATCTGGCGTATCGTTTTCTGGGTCATCTGTACTCCGGTTGTCTGCTTCTCCCTGTGTTAGGTTTATGTTCTCTTTGAAGAAGTCTCTAAAGTATTTCTCCCACACCTCGAGTATGTCTTCGATACTACTAGCTATAGTACCATCTTCTCTTCTTACCATGGTGCAGGTGGGTTTGTATCCTTTCTTAATCATGTTGACTTCTTTGTAGAAACTCCTAGCGTCTTTATTAGTGTAGCTTTGCTTAATCGCACTTATTCTATTTCTAAAGTAGTCACGTTTTTTCTTCCTTAATAACTTTTTCGTGTCTCTTCGTGTTGCTACATATTTCTCGTGGTTTCCTCTGGTCATTCTTTCTAGGTACACCTGTCTTGCTTGGTTTTTTATTTCAATGCTTCTCTTGCATTGATCATCAAACCAGTGCCTCCTTCTCTCTTGGTTTTGTGTGCCTAATACACTGTTGTTTGTCTCTGTGATTTTTTCTTTTATCGAGTTCCACATCACGTTCAGATCATTTTCCATTTCCAGACTCCTTGCTATTTCCTCTAGCTTTCCTGTTAACATTCTTTCATAGTGTTGTTTTGTTTCTTCATTTCTTAATTTTTCTATGTTCCACTTTGTTTGTCTATCATTGTTTGTTCTATGTCTTGTCGCTAGTTTTTTCGCCCTCATTTTCCCAACAACTAGGTAATGATCGGTGTCTACATTCGCTCCTCGGAAACTCCTTACATCCATTATGCTACTTCCATGCCTAGTGTTAACTAGAACATGGTCGATTTGGTTATGGTGCCTGCCATCTGGTGATGTCCATGTTCTTTTGTGTATATTTTTATGGTTAAACCAGGTGCTAGCTATTGTCAAACTTCTTGCGATAGCGAATTCGGCCATTCTGTTCCCGTTATCGTTTGATTCTTCGTGCAACGAGAATTTGCCAGCGTAGGGGTAATAATATGGTTCCTTACCCACTTTAGCGTTAAAGTCGCCTAATACGATTTTCATATCGTAAGAAGGGACTTGGTCATAAGTCACTCTAAGAGTTTCATAGAAGTCATCCTTTTCTTGTTCTGGTTTTTCTTCTGTAGGCGCGTGCACCGTGATGAATGTTATATTATGAAATCTGGATTTGATTCTTAGGGTCGCGATCCGATCGTTAAGCGGGGTGAAGTCTATTACATTGTTGAGTAGAGGTTTAAGTACACAGAAACCTACCCCAAAGTTTCTTCTGGAGTCATTATTGCCACTGTACAATATCGTAGCGTCTCTTCGTTCTAGGACTCCTTTGCCAGTCCATCTTAGCTCCTGTAATCCTGCAATGAGTATTCTATATCGTCTAAGCTCATCTATCATTTCTGCCATTGCTCCAGGTCTATATAATGTTCTCACATTCCATGTTGCAAATTTTATATCGTTAGTCCTTAAATCATTAGTCCTGGGACGTTGCTGGGGTCTTTGCCGTAAATCCTGACTGTTCCGAGGCTGATTTCTCGATTCCATAACAAGAATTGTTTTCCGAGGAGAGGTTGTCAACCTTTCGCCCAACCCCCGAACCTGGGGGACCGGATCCGTGAATTATACCCCATCGGACAGGGTGGCCCAGCTATACCCCCGGGCACTGGGTACGTCCGTCGTCGGTTGGTTATCCAGGAGGCACCAGCGTGGAGGTGACGGTACGATTTTACCCCCCTGTTAATAACTACCACAAAAAATCTCAAGTCCATAACATCACCGGAAGCCACCCTTAACCCACCCCTAGAATTGATTATTTTTGAAAAAATAGTTAGAGGCGTTATGTCGCGCTGGAAATTTGGTTACTTGTTAAGAGTGGTGTTAATAACTACCACAAAAAATTTCAAGTCCATAACATCCCTGGAAGCCACCCTTAACCCACCCCCTAGAATTGATTATTTTTGAAAAAATAGTTACAGGCGTTATGCCGCGCTGGAAATTTGGTTACTTGTTAAGAGTGGTGTTAATAACTACCACAAAAAATCTCAAGTCCATAACATCCCTGGAAGCCTACCTTAACCCGCCCCCTAGAATTGATTATTTTTGAAAAAATAGTTAGAGGCGTTATGCCCCGCTGGACATTTGGTTACTTGTTAAGAGTGGTGTTAATAACTACCACAAAAAATCTCAAGTCCATAACATCCCTGGAAGCCACCCTTAACCCGGCCCCTAGAGTTGATTATTTTTGAAAAAATAGTTAGAGGCATTATGCCGCGCTGGAAATTTGGTTACTTGTTAAGAGTGGTGTTAATAACTACCACAAAAAATCTCAAGTCCATAACATCCCTGGAAGCCACCCTTAACCCACCCCCTAGAATTGATTATTTTTGAAAAAATAGTTAGAGGCGTTATGCCCCGCTGGACATTTGGTTACTTGTTAAGAGTGGTGTTAATAACTACCACAAAAAAAATCAAATCCATAACATCCCCGGAAGCCACCCTTAACTCACCCCCTAGAATTGATTATTTTTGAAAAAATAGTTACAGGCGTTATGCCGCGCTGGAAATTTGGTTACTTGTTAAGAGTGGTGTTAATAACTACCACAAAAAATCTCAAGTCCATAACATCCCCGAAGCCACCCTTAACCCACCCCCTTAAATTGATTATTTTTGAAAAAATAATTAGAGGCTTTATGCCCCGCTGGAAATTTGGTTACTTGTTAAGAGTGGCGTTAATAACTACCACAAAAAATCTCAAGTCCATAACATCCCAGGAAGCCACCCTGAACCCACCCCCTAGAATTGATTATTTTTGAAAAAATAGCTAGAGGCTTTATTCCCCGCTGGAAATTTGGTTACTTGTTAAGAGTGGTGTTAATACCTACCACAAAAAACCTCAAGTCCATAACATCGCCGGTAGCCATCCTTAACCCACCCCGCAGAATTGATTATTTTTGAAAATATAGTTAGAGGCGTTATGCCCCGCCGGAAATTTGGTTACTTGTTAAGAGTGGTATTAAGAACTACCACAAAAAATCTCAAGTCCATAACATCCCCGGAAGCCACCTTAACCCACCCCTAGAATTGATTATTTTTGAAAAAAATAGTTAGAGCCGTTATGCCGCGCTGGAAATTTGGTTACTTGTTAAGAGTGGTGTTAGGAAATACCACAAATAATCTCAAGTCCATAACGTCGCCGGAATCCACCCTTAACCCACCCCCTAGAATTGATTATTTTTGAAAAAATAGTTAGAGGCGTTATGCCCCGCTGGAAATTTGGTTACCTGTTAAGAGTGGTATTAAGAACTACCACAAAAAATCTCAAGTCCATAACATCCCCGGAAGCCACCTTAACCCACCCCTAGAATTGATTATTTTTGAAAAAAATAGTTAGAGCCGTTATGCCGCGCTGGAAATTTGGTTACTTGTTAAGAGTGGTGTTAGGAAATACCACAAATAATCTCAAGTCCATAACATCCCCGGAAGCCACCCTTAACCCACCCCTAGAATTGATTATTTTTGAAAAAAATAGTTAGAGGCGTTATACAATAGTTAGAGGCGTTATGTTCCGCCGGAAATTTGGTTACTTGTTAAGCGTGGTGTTAATAACTACCACAAAAATCTCAAGTCCATAACATCCCTGGCAGCCACCCTTAACCCACCCCCTAGAATTGAGTATTTTTGAAAAAATAGTTAGAGGCGTTATTCCCCGCTGGAAATTTGGTTACTTGTTAAGAGTGGTGTTAATAACTACCACAAAAAATCTCAAGTCCATAACATCCCTGGAACCCAACTTTAACCCACCCCCTAAAATTGATTATATTTGAAAAAATAGTTAGAGACGTTATACCCCGCTGGAAATTTGGCTACTTGTTAAGAGTGGTGTTAATAACTACCACAAAAAATCTCAAGTCCATAACATCCCTGGAAGCCACCCTTAACCCACCCCCTAGAATGGATTATTTTTGAAAAAATAGTTACAGGCGTTATGCCGCGCTGGAAATTTGGTTACTTGTTAAGAGTGGTGTTAATAACTACCACAAAATATTTCAAGTCCATAACATCCCTGGAAGCCACCCTTAACCCACCCCCTAGAATGGATTATTTTTGAAAAAATAGTTACAGTCGTTATACCGCGCTGGAAATTTGGGTCTTGTTAAGAGTGGTGTTAATAACTACCACAAAAAATCTCAAGTCCAAACATCCCTGGAAGCCACCCTTAACCCACCCCCTAGAATTGATTATTTTTGAAAATATAGTTAGAGGCGTTATGTCGCGCTGGCAATTTGGTTACTTGTTAAGAGTGGTGTTAATAACTACCACAAAAAATTTCAAGTCCATAACATCCCTGGAAGCCACCCTTAACCCACCCCCTAGAATGGATTATTTTTGAAAAAATAGTTACAGGCGTTATGCCGCGCTGGAAATTTGGTTACTTGTTAAGAGTGGTGTTAATAACTACCACAAAAAATCTCAAGTCCATAACGTCCCTGGAAGCCAACCTTAACCCGCCCCATAGAATTGATTATTTTTGAAAAAATAGTTAGAGGCGTTATGCCCCGCTGGACATTTGGTTACTTGTTAAGAGTGGTGTTAATAACTACCACAAAAAATCTCAAGTCCATAACATCCCTAGAAGCCACCCTTAACCCGGCCCCTAGAATTGATTATTTTTGAAAAAAGAGTTAGAGGCATTATGCCGCGCTGGAAATTTGGTTACTTGTTAAGAGTGGTGTTAATAACTACCACAAAAAATCTCAAGTCCATAACATCCCTGGAAGCCACCCTTAACCCACCCCCTAGAATTGATTATTTTTGAAAAAATAGTTAGAGGCGTTATGCCCCGCTGGAAATTTGGTTACTTGTTAAGAGTGGTGTTAATAACTACCACAAAAAAAAATCAAGTCCATAACATCCCCGGAAGCCACCCTTAACTCACCCCCTAGAATTGATTATTTTTGAAAAAATAGTTAGAGGCATTATGTCACGCTGGAAATTTGGTTACTTGTTAAGAGTGGTGTTAAGAACTACCACAAAAAATCTCAAGTCCATAACATCCCTGGAAGCCACCCTTAACCCACCCCCTAGAATTGATTATTTTTGAAAAAATAGCTAGAGGCGTTATTCCCCGCTGGAAATTTGGTTACTTGTTAAGAGTGGTGTTAGTACCTACCACAAAAAACCTCAAGTCCATAACATCGCCGGTAGCCTCCCTTAACCCACCCCGCAGACTTGATTATTTTTGAAAAAATAGTTAGAGGCGTTATGCCGCGCTGGAAATTTGGTTACTTGTTAAGAGTGGTTTTAAGAACTACCACAAAAAATCTCAAGTCCATAACATCCCCGGAAGCCACCTTAACCCACCCCTAGAATTGATTATTTTTGAAAAAAATAGTTAGAGCCGTTACGCCGCGCTGGAAATTTGGTTACTTGTTAAGAGTGGTTTTAAGAACTACCACAAAAAATCTCAAGTCCATAACATCCCCGGAAGCCACCCTTAACCCTCCCCTAAAATTGATTATTTTTGAAAATATAGTTAGAGGCGTTATGCCCGCCGGAAATTTGGCTACTTGTTAAGAGTGGTATTAAGAACTACCACAAAAAATCTCAAGTCCATAACATCCCCGGAAGCCACCTTAACCCACCCCTAGAATTGATTATTTTTGAAAAAATAGTTAGAGGCATTATGCCGCACTCGAAATTTGGTTACTTGTTAAGAGTGGTGTTAATAACTACCACAAAAAATCTCAAGTCCATAACATCCCCGGAAGCCACCCTTAACCCACCCCCTAGAATTGATTATTTTTGAAAATATAGTTAGAGGCGTTATGTTCCGCCGGAAATTTGGTTACTTGTTAAGCGTGGTGTTAATAACTACCACAAAAATCTCAAGTCCATAACATCCCTGGAAGCCACCCTTAACCCACCCCCTAGAATTGAGTATTTTTGAAAAAATAGTTAGAGGCGTTATTCCCCGCTGGAAATTTGGTTACTTGTTAAGAGTGGTGTTAATAACTACCACAAAAAATCTCAAGTCCATAACATCCCTGGAACCCAACTTTAACCCACCCCCTAAAATTGATGATATTTGAAAAAATAGTTAGAGACGTTATACCCCGCTGGAAATTTGGCTACTTGTTAAGAGTGGTGTTAATAACTACCACAAAAAATCTCAAGTCCATAACATCCCTGGAAGCCACCCTTAACCCACCCCCTAGAATGGATTATTTTTGAAAAAATAGTTACAGGCGTTATGCCGCGCTGGAAATTTGGTTACTTGTTAAGAGTGGTGTTAATAACTACCACAAAATATTTCAAGTCCATAACATCCCTGGAAGCCACCCTTAACCCACCCCCTAGAATGGATTATTTTTGAAAAAATAGTTACAGTCGTTATACCGCGCTGGAAATTTGGGTCTTGTTAAGAGTGGTGTTAATAACTACCACAAAAAATCTCAAGTCCAAACATCCCTGGAAGCCACCCTTAACCCACCCCCCCAATTGATTTTTCTTGAAAAAATAGTTAGAGGCGTTATGCCCCGCTGGAAATTTGGTTACTTGTTAAGAGTGGTGTTAAGAACTACCACAAAAAATCTCAAGTCCATAACATCCCCGGAAGCCACCCTTAACCCACCCCTTAAAATTGATTATTTTTGAAAAAATAGTTAGAGGTTTTATGCCCCGCTGGAAATTTGGCTACTTGTTAAGAGTGGTGTTAATAACTATCACAAAAATCTCAAGTCCATAACATCACCGGAAGCCAGCCTTAACCCACCCCTAGAATTGATTATTTTTGAAAAAATAGTTAGAGGCGTTATGTCGCGCTGGCAATTTGGTTACTTGTTAAGAGTGGTGTTAATAACTACCACAAAAATTCTCAAGTCCATAACATCCCTGGAAGCCAACCTTAACCCGCCCCCTAGAATTGATTATTTTTGAAAAAATAGTTAGAGGCGTTATGCCAAGCAGGACATTTGGTTACTTGTTAAGAGTGGTATTAATAACTACCACAAAAAATCTCAAGTCCATAACATCCCTGGAAGCCACCCTTAATCCGCCCCCTAGAATTGATTATTTTTGAAAAAATAGTTAGAGGCATTATGCCGCGCTGGAAATTTGGTTACTTGTTAAGAGTAGTGTTAATAACTACCACAAAAAATCTCAAGTCCATAACATCCCTGGAAGCCACCCTTAACCCACCCCCTAGAATTGATTATTTTTGAAAAAATAGTTAGAGGCGTTATGCCGTGCTGGAAATTTGGTTACTTGTTAAGAGTGGTGTTAGTACCTACCACAAAAAACCTCAAGTCCATAACATCGCCGGTAGCCACCCTTAACCCACCCCGCAGAATTGATTATTTTTGAAAAAATAGTTAGAGGCGTTATGCCGCGCTGGAAATTTGGTTACTTGTTAAGAGTGGTTTTAAGAACTACCACAAAAAATCTCAAGTCCATAACATCCCCGGAAGCCACCCTTAACCCACCCCGCAGAATTGATTATTTTTGAAAAAATAGTTGGAGGCGTTATGCCGCGCTGGAAATTTGGGTTCTTGTTAAGAGTGGTGTTAATAACTACCACAAAAAATCTCAAGTCCAATCATCCCTGGAAGCCACCCTTAACCCACCCCCCAGAATTGATTATTTTTGAAAAAATAGTTAGAGGCGTTATGCCCCGCTGGAAATTTGGTTACTTGTTAAGAGTGGTGTTAATAACTACCACAAAAAATCTCAAGTCCATAACATCCCTGGAAGCCACCCTTAACCCACCCCCTAGAATTGATTATTTTTGAAAAAATAGTTAGAGGCGTTATGCCCCGCTGGAAATTTGGTTACTTGTTAAGAGTGGTGTTAATAACTACCACAAAAAAAAATCAAGTCCATAACATCCCCGGAAGCCACCCTTAACTCACCCCCTAGAATTGATTATTTTTGAAAAAATAGTTAGAGGCATTATGTCACGCTGGAAATTTGGTTACTTGTTAAGAGTGGTGTTAAGAACTACCACAAAAAATCTCAAGTCCATAACATCCCTGGAAGCCACCCTTAACCCACCCCCTAGAATTGATTATTTTTGAAAAAATAGCTAGAGGCGTTATTCCCCGCTGGAAATTTGGTTACTTGTTAAGAGTGGTGTTAATACCTACCACAAAAAACCTCAAGTCCATAACATCGCCGGTAGCCTCCCTTAACCCACCCCGCAGACTTGATTATTTTTGAAAAAATAGTTAGAGGCGTTATGCCGCGCTGGAAATTTGGTTACTTGTTAAGAGTGGTTTTAAGAACTACCACAAAAAATCTCAAGTCCATAACATCCCCGGAAGCCACCTTAACCCACCCCTAGAATTGATTATTTTTGAAAAAAATAGTTAGAGCCGTTACGCCGCGCTGGAAATTTGGTTACTTGTTAAGAGTGGTTTTAAGAACTACCACAAAAAATCTCAAGTCCATAACATCCCCGGAAGCCACCCTTAACCCTCCCCTAAAATTGATTATTTTTGAAAATATAGTTAGAGGCGTTATGCCCGCCGGAAATTTGGCTACTTGTTAAGAGTGGTATTAAGAACTACCACAAAAAATCTCAAGTCCATAACATTACCGGAAGCCACCTTAATCCACCCCTAGAATTGATTATTTTTGAAAAAATAGTTAGAGGCATTATGCCGCGCTCGAAATTTGGTTACTTGTTAAGAGTGGTGTTAATAACTACCACAAAAAATCTCAAGTCCATAACATCCCCGGAAGCCACCCTTAACCCACCCCCTAGAATTGATTATTTTTGAAAAAATAGTTAGAGGCGTTATGCCCCGCTGGAAATTTGGTTACTTGTTAAGAGTGGTGTTAATAACTACCACAAAAAAAAATCAAGTCCATAACATCCCCGGAAGCCACCCTTAACTCACCCCCTAGAATTGATTATTTTTGAAAAAATAGTTAGAGGCATTATGTCACGCTGGAAATTTGGTTACTTGTTAAGAGTGGTGTTAAGAACTACCACAAAAAATCTCAAGTCCATAACATCCCTGGAAGCCACCCTTAACCCACCCCCTAGAATTGATTATTTTTGAAAAAATAGCTAGAGGCGTTATTCCCCGCTGGAAATTTGGTTACTTGTTAAGAGTGGTGTTAATACCTACCACAAAAAACCTCAAGTCCATAACATCGCCGGTAGCCTCCCTTAACCCACCCCGCAGACTTGATTATTTTTGAAAAAATAGTTAGAGGCGTTATGCCGCGCTGGAAATTTGGTTACTTGTTAAGAGTGGTTTTAAGAACTACCACAAAAAATCTCAAGTCCATAACATCCCCGGAAGCCACCTTAACCCACCCCTAGAATTGATTATTTTTGAAAAAAATAGTTAGAGCCGTTACGCCGCGCTGGAAATTTGGTTACTTGTTAAGAGTGGTTTTAAGAACTACCACAAAAAATGTCAAGTCCATAACATCCCCGGAAGCCACCCTTAACCCTCCCCTAAAATTGATTATTTTTGAAAATATAGTTAGAGGCGTTATGCCCGCCGGAAATTTGGCTACTTGTTAAGAGTGGTATTAAGAACTACCACAAAAAATCTCAAGTCCATAACATCCCCGGAAGCCACCTTAATCCACCCCTAGAATTGATTATTTTTGAAAAAATAGTTAGAGGCATTATGCCGCGCTCGAAATTTGGTTACTTGTTAAGAGTGGTGTTAATAACTACCACAAAAAATCTCAAGTCCATAACATCCCCGGAAGCCACCCTTAACCCACCCCCTAGAATTGATTATTTTTGAAAATATAGTTAGAGGCGTTATGTTCCGCCGGAAATTTGGTTACTTGTTAAGCGTGGTGTTAATAACTACCACAAAAATCTCAAGTCCATAACATCCCTGGAAGCCACCCTTAACCCACCCCCTAGAATTGAGTATTTTTGAAAAAATAGTTAGAGGCGTTATTCCCCGCTGGAAATTTGGTTACTTGTTAAGAGTGGTGTTAATAACTACCACAAAAAATCTCAAGTCCATAACATCCCTGGAACCCAACTTTAACCCACCCCCTAAAATTGATTATATTTGAAAAAATAGTTAGAGACGTTATACCCCGCTGGAAATTTGGCTACTTGTTAAGAGTGGTGTTAATAACTACCACAAAAAATCTCAAGTCCATAACATCCCTGGAAGCCACCCTTAACCCACCCCCTAGAATGGATTATTTTTGAAAAAATAGTTACAGGCGTTATGCCGCGCTGGAAATTTGGTTACTTGTTAAGAGTGGTGTTAATAACTACCACAAAATATTTCAAGTCCATAACATCCCTGGAAGCCACCCTTAACCCACCCCCTAGAATGGATTATTTTTGAAAAAATAGTTACAGTCGTTATACCGCGCTGGAAATTTGGGTCTTGTTAAGAGTGGTGTTAATAACTACCACAAAAAATCTCAAGTCCAAACATCCCTGGAAGCCACCCTTAACCCACCCCCCCAATTGATTTTTTTTGAAAAAATAGTTAGAGGCGTTATGCCCCGCTGGAAATTTGGTTACTTGTTAAGAGTGGTGTTAAGAACTACCACAAAAAATCTCAAGTCCATAACATCCCCGGAAGCCACCCTTAACCCACCCCTTAAAATTGATTATTTTTGAAAAAATAGTTAGAGGTTTTATGCCCCGCTGGAAATTTGGCTACTTGTTAAGAGTGGTGTTAATAACTATCACAAAAAATCTCAAGTCCATAACATCACCGGAAGCCAGCCTTAACCCACCCCTAGAATTGCTTATTTTTGAAAAAATAGTTAGAGGCGTTATGTCGCGCTGGCAATTTGGTTACTTGTTAAGAGTGGTGTTAATAACTACCACAAAATATTTCAAGTCCATAACATCCCTGGAAGCCACCCTTAACCCACCCCCTAGAATGGATTATTTTTGAAAAAATAGTTACAGGCGTTATGCCGCGCTGGAAATTTGGTTACTTGTTAAGAGTGGTGTTAATAACTACCACAAAAATTCTCAAGTCCATAACATCCCTGGAAGCCAACCTTAACCCGCCCCCTAGAATTGATTATTTTTGAAAAAATAGTTAGAGGCGTTATGCCAAGCAGGACATTTGGTTACTTGTTAAGAGTGGTATTAATAACTACCACAACAAATCTCAAGTCCATAACATCCCTGGAAGCCACCCTTAATCCGCCCCCTAGAATTGATTATTTTTGAAAAAATAGTTAGAGGCATTATGCCGCGCTGGAAATTTGGTTACTTGTTAAGAGTAGTGTTAATAACTACCACAAAAAATCTCAAGTCCATAACATCCCTGGAAGCCACCCTTAACCCACCCCCTAGAATTGATTATTTTTGAAAAAATAGTTAGAGGCGTTATGCCGTGCTGGAAATTTGGTTACTTGTTAAGAGTGGTGTTAGTACCTACCACAAAAAACCTCAAGTCCATAACATCGCCGGTAGCCACCCTTAACCCACCCCGCAGAATTGATTATTTTTGAAAAAATAGTTAGAGGCGTTATGCCGCGCTGGAAATTTGGTTACTTGTTAAGAGTGGTTTTAAGAACTACCACAAAAAATCTCAAGTCCATAACATCCCCGGAAGCCACCCTTAACCCACCCCGCAGAATTGATTATTTTTGAAAAAATAGTTGGAGGCGTTATGCCGCGCTGGAAATTTGGGTTCTTGTTAAGAGTGGTGTTAATAACTACCACAAAAAATCTCAAGTCCCATCATCCCTGGAAGCCACCCTTAACCCACCCCCCAGAATTGATTATTTTTGAAAAAATAGTTAGAGGCGTTATGCCCCGCTGGATATTTGGTTACTTGTTAAGAGTGGTGTTAAGAACTACCACAAAAAATCTCAAGTCCATAACATCCCCGGAAGCCACCCTTAACCCACCCCCTAAAATTGATTATTTTTGAAAAAATAGTTAGAGGCTTTATGCCCTGCTGGAAATATGGTTACTTGTTAAGAGTGGTGTTAAGAACTACCACTAAAATCTCAAGTCCATAACATCCCCGGAATCCACCCTTAACCCACCCCCTAGAATTGATTATTTTCGAAAAAATAGTTAGAGGCGTTATGCCCCGCTGGAAATTTGGTTACTTGTTAAGAGTGGTGTTAATACCTACCACAAAAAACCTGAAGTCCATAACATCGCCGGTAGCCACCCTTAACTCACCCCCTAGAATTGATTATTTTTGAAGAAATAGTTAGAGGCGTTATGCCGCGCTGGAAATTTGGTTTCTTGTTAAGAGTGGTGTTAATAACTACCACAAAAAATCTCAAATCCATAACATCCCCGGAAGCCACCCTTAACTCACCCCCTAGAATTGATTATTTTTGAAAAAATAGTTAGACGCGTTATGCCCCGCTGGAAATTTGGTTACTTGTTAAGAGTGGTGTTAATAACTACCACAAAAAATCTCAAATCCATAACATCCCCGGAAGCAACCCTTAACTCACCCCCTAGAATTGATTATTTTTGAAAAAATAGTTAGAGGCGTTATGCCGCGCTGGAAATTTGGTTTCTTGTTAAGAGTGGTGTTAGTAACTACCACAAAAAATCTCAAATCCATAACATCCCCGGAAGCAACCCTTAACTCACCCTAGAATTGATTATTTTTGAAAAAATAGTTAACAGGCGATATGCCCCGCTGGAAATTTGGTTACTTGTTAAGAGTGGTGTTAATAACTACCACAAAAAATCTCAAATCCATAACATCCCCGGAAGCAACCCTTAACTCACCCCCTAGAATTGATTATTTTTGAAAAAATAGTTAGAGGCGTTATGCCGCGCTGGAAATTTGGTTTCTTGTTAAGAGTGGTGTTAATAACTACCACAAAAAATCTCAAATCCATAACATCCCCGGAAGCAACCCTTAACTCACCCCTAGAATTGATTATTTTTGAAAAAATAGTTAGAGGCGTTATGCCGCGCTGGAAATTTGGTTTCTTGTTAAGAGTGGTGTTAATAACTACCACAAAAAATCTCAAATCCATAACATCCCCGGAAGCAATCCTTAACTCACCCCCTAGAATTGATTATTTTTGAAAAAGTAGTTAGAGGCGTTATGCCGTGCTGGAAATTTGGTTACTTGTTAAGAGTGGTGTTAGTACCTACCACAAAAAACCTCAAGTCCATAACATCGCCGGTAGCCACCCTTAAGCCACCCCGCAGAATTGATTATTTTTGAAAAAATAGTTAGAGGCGTTATGCCGCGCTGGAAATTTGGTTACTTGTTAAGAGTGGTTTTAAGAACTACCACAAAATATCTCAAGTCCATAACATCCCCGGAAGCCACCCTTAACCCACCCCGCAGAATTGATTATTTTTGAAAAAATAGTTGGAGGCGTTATGCCGCGCTGGAAATTTGGGTTCTTGTTAAGAGTGGTGTTAATAACTACCACAAAAAATCTCAAGTCCAAACATCCCTGGAAGCCACCCTTAACCCACCCCCCGGGTTGATTATTTTTGAAAAAATAGTTAGAGGCGTTATGCCCCGCTGGAAATTTGGTTACTTGTTAAGAGTGGTGTTAATAACTACCACAAAAAATTTCAAGTCCATAACATCCCCGGAAGCCACCCTTAACCCACCCCCTAAAATTGATTATTTTTGAAAAAATAATTAGAGGCTTTATGCCCTGCTGGAAATATGGTTACTTGTTAAGAGTGGTGTTAAGAACTACCACTAAAATCTCAAGTCCATAACATCCCCGGAATCCACCCTTAACCCACCCCTAGAATTGATTATTTTTGAAAAAATAGTTAGAGGCGTTATTCCCCGGTGGAAATTTGGTTACTTGTTAAGAGTGGTGTTAAGAACTGCCACAAAAAATCTCAAGTCCATAACGTCGCCGGAAGCCACCCTTAACCCACCCCCTAGAATTGATTATTTTCGAAAAAATAGTTAGAGGCGTTATGCCCCGCTGGAAATTTGGTTACTTGTTAAGAGTGGTGTTAATACCTACCACAAAAAACCTGAAGTCCATAACATCGCCGGTAGCCACCCTTAACTCACCCCGCAGAATTGATTATTTTTGAAAAAATAGTTAGAGGCGTTATACCGGCTGAAAATTTGGTTACTTGTTAAGAGTGGTTTTAAGAACTACCACAAAAAATCTTAAGTCCATAACATCCCCGGAAGCCACCCTTAACCCACCCCTAGAATTGATTATTTTTGAAAAAATAGTTAGAGGCGTTTTGCCCCGCTGGAAATTTGGTTACTTGTTAAGAGTGGTGCTAATAACTACCACAAAAAATCTCAAATCCATAACATCCCCGGAAGCAACCCTTAACTCACCCCCTAGAATTGATTATTTTTGAAGAAATAGTTAGAGGCGTTATGCCGCGCTGGAAATTTGGTTTCTTGTTAAGAGTGGTGTTAATAACTACCACAAAAAATCTCAAAACCATAACATCCCCGGAAGCAACCCTTAACTCACCCCCTAGAATTGATTATTTTTGAAAAAATAGTTAGACGCGTTATGCCGTGCTGGAAATTTGGTTTCTTGTTAAGAGTGGTGTTAGTACCTACCACAAAAAACCTCAAGTCCATAACATCGCCGGTAGCCACCCTTAACCCACCTCGCAGAATTGATTATTTTTGAAAAAATAGTTAGAGGCGTTATGCCGCGCTGGAAATTTGGTTACTTGTTAAGAGTGGTTTTAAGAACTACCACAAAAAATCTCAAGTCCATAACATCCCCGGAAGCCACCCTTAACCCACCCCGCAGAATTGATTATTTTTGAAAAAATAGTTAGAGGCGTTATGCCGTGCTGAAAATTTGGTTACTTGTTAAGAGTGGTTTTAAGAACTACCACAAAAAATCTTAAGACCATAACATCCCCGGAAGCCACCCTTAACTCACCCCCTAGAATTGATTATTTTTGAAAAAATAGTTAGACGCGTTATGCCCCGCTGGAAATTTGGTTACTTGTTAAGAGTGGTGTTAATAACTACCACAAAAAATCTCAAATCCATAACATCGCCGGAAGCCACCCTTAACCCACCCCCTAAAATTGATTATTTTTGAAAAAATAGTTAGAGGCTTTATGCCCTGCTGGAAATATGGTTACTTGTTAAGAGTGGTGTTAAGAACTACCACTAAAATCTCAAGTCCATAACATCCCTGGAATCCACCCTTAACCCACCCCTAGAATTGATTATTTTTGAAAAAATAGTTAGAGGCGTGGTGTTAAGAACTGCCACAAAAAATCTCAAGTCCATAACGTCGCCGGAAGCCACCCTTAACCCACCCCCTAGAATTGATTATTTTCGAAAAAATAGTTAGAGGCGTTATGCCCCGCTGGAAATTTGGTTACTTGTTAAGAGTGGTGTTAATACCTACCACAAAAAACCTGAAGTCCATAACATCGCCGGTAGCCACCCTTAACTCACCCCGCAGAATTGATTATTTTTGAAAAAATAGTTAGAGGCGTTATACCGGCTGAAAATTTGGTTACTTGTTAAGAGTGGTTTTAAGAACTACCACAAAAAATCTTAAGTCCATAACATCCCCGGAAGCCACCCTTAACCCACCCCTAGAATTGATTATTTTTGAAAAAATAGTTAGAGGCGTTTTGCCCCGCTGGAAATTTGGTTACTTGTTAAGAGTGGTGCTAATAACTACCACAAAAAATCTCAAATCCATAACATCCCCGGAAGCAACCCTTAACTCACCCCCTAGAATTGATTATTTTTGAAGAAATAGTTAGAGGCGTTATGCCCCGCTGGAAATTTGGTTACTTGTTAAGAGTGGTGTTAATAACTACCACAAAAAATCTCAAATCCATAACATCCCCGGAAGCAACCCTTAACTCACCCCCCAGAATTGATTATTTTTGAAAAAATAGTTAGAGGCGTTATGCCGCGCTGGAAATTTGGTTTCTTGTTAAGAGTAGTGTTAATAACTACCACAAAAAATCTCAAATCCATAACATCCCCGGAAGCAACCCTTAACCCACCCTAGAATTGATTATTTTTGAAAAAATAGTTAATAGGCGTTATGCCCCGCTGGAAATTTGGTTACTTGTTAAGAGTGGTGTTAATAACTACCACAAAAAATCTCAAATCCATAACATCCCCGGAAGCAACCCTTAACTCACCCCCTAAAATTGATTATTTTTGAAAAAATAGTTAGAGGCGTTATGCCGCGCTGGAAATTTGGTTTCTTGTTAAGAGTGGTGTTAATAACTACCACAAAAAATCTCAAATCCATAACATCCCTGGAAGCAACCCTTAACTCACCCCCTAGAATTGATTATTTTTGAAAAAATAGTTAGACGCGTTATGCCGTGCTGGAAATTTGGTTACTTGTTAAGAGTGGTGTTAGTACCTACCACAAAAAACCTCAAGTCCATAACATCGCCGGTAGCCACCCTTAACCCACCTCGCAGAATTGATTATTTTTGAAAAAATAGTTAGAGGCGTTATGCCGCGCTGGAAATTTGGTTACTTGTTAAGAGTGGTTTTAAGAACTACCACAAAAAATCTCAAGTCCATAACATCCCCGGAAGCCACCCTTAACCCACCCCGCAGAATTGATTATTTTTGAAAAAATAGTTAGAGGCGTTATGCCGTGCTGAAAATTTGGTTACTTGTTAAGAGTGGTTTTAAGAACTACCACAAAAAATCTTAAGTCCATAACATCCCCGGAAGCCACCCTTAACTCACCCCCTAGAATTGATTATTTTTGAAAAACTAGTTAGACGCGTTATGCCCCGCTGGAAATTTGGTTACTTGTTAAGAGTGGTGTTAGTACCTACCACAAAAAACCTCAAGTCCATAACATCGCCGGTAGCCAAACTTAACCCACCCCGCAGAATTGATTATTTTTGAAAAAATAGTTAGAGGCGTTATGCCGCGCTGGAAATTTGGTTACTTGTTAAGAGTGGTTTTAAGAACTACCACAAAAAATCTCAAGTCCATAACATCCCCGGAAGCCACCCTTAACCCACCCCGCAGAATTGATTATTTTTGAAAAAATAGTTAGAGGCGTTATGCCGCGCTGGAAATTTGGGTTCTTGTTAAGAGTGGTGTTAATAACTACCACAAAAAATCTCAAGTCCAAACATCCCTGGAAGCCACCCTTAACGCACCCCCCAGAATTGATTATTTTTGAAAAAATAGTTAGAGGCGTTATGCCCCGCTGGAAATTTGGGTTCTTGTTAAGAGTGGTGTTAAGAACTACCACAAAAAATCTCAAGTCCATAACATCCCGGGAAGTCACCCTTAACCCACCCCCTAAAATTGATTATTTTTGAAAAAATAGTTAGAGGATTTATGCGCCGCTGGAAATATGGTTACTTGTTAAGAGTGGTGTTAAGAACTACCACTAAAATCTCAAGTCCATAACATCCCCGGAATCCACCCTTAACCCACCCCTAGAATTGATTATTTTTGAAAAAATAGTTAGAGGCGTTATTCCCCGCTGGAAATTTGGTTACTTGTTAAGAGTGGTGTTAATACCTACCACAAAAAACCTGAAGTCCATAACATCGCCGGTAGCCACCCTTAACTCACCCCGCAGAATTGATTATTTTTGAAAAAATAGTTAGAGGCCTTATGCCGTGCTCAAAATTTGGTTACTTGTTAAGAGTGGTTTTAAGACCTACCACAAAAAATCTTAAGTCCATAACATCCCCGGAAGCCACCCTTAACCCACCCCTAGAATTGATTATTTTTGAAAAAATAGTTAGAGGCGTTTTGCCGCGCTGGAAATTTGGTTTCTTGTTAAGAGTGGTGTTAATAACTACCACAAAAAATCTCAAATCCATAACATCCCCGGAAGCAACCCTTAACTCACCCTAGAATTGATTATTTTTGAAAAAATAGTTAAGAGGCGTTATGCCCCGCTGGAAATTTGGTTACTTGTTAAGAGTGGTGTTAATAACTACCACAAAAAATTTCAAATCCATAACATCCCCGGAAGCAACCCTTAACTCACCCCCTAGAATTTATTATTTTTGAAAAAATAGTTAGACGCGTTATGCCCCGCTGGAAATTTGGGTTCTTGTTAAGAGTGGTGTTAAGAACTACCACAAAAAATCTCAAGTCCATAACATCCCGGGAAGTCACCCTTAACCCACCCCCTAAAATTGATTATTTTTGAAAAAATAGTTAGAGGATTTATGCGCCGCTGGAAATATGGTTACTTGTTAAGAGTGGTGTTAAGAACTACCACTAAAATCTCAAGTCCATAACATCCCCGGAATCCACCCTTAACCCACCCCTAGAATTGATTATTTTTGAAAAAATAGTTAGAGGCGTTATTCCCCGCTGGAAATTTGGTTACTTGTTAAGAGTGGTGTTAATACCTACCACAAAAAACCTGAAGTCCATAACATCGCCGGTAGCCACCCTTAACTCACCCCGCAGAATTGATTATTTTTGAAAAAATAGTTAGAGGCCTTATACCGTGCTCAAAATTTGGTTACTTGTTAAGAGTGGTTTTAAGACCTACCACAAAAAATCTTAAGTCCATAACATCCCCGGAAGCCACCCTTAACCCACCCCTAGAATTGATTATTTTTGAAAAAATAGTTAGAGGCGTTTTGCCTTGCTGAAAATTTGGTTACTTGTTAAGAGTGGTGTTAAGAACTGCCACAAAAAATCTCAAGTCCATAACGTCGCCGGAAGCCACCCTTAACCCACCCCCTAGAATTGATTATTTTCGAAAAAATAGTTAGAGGCGTTATGCCCCGCTGGAAATTTGGTTACTTGTTAAGAGTGGTGTTAATACCTACCACAAAAAACCTGAAGTCCATAACATCGCCGGTAGCCACCCTTAACTCACCCCGCAGAATTGATTATTTTTGAAAAAATAGTTAGAGGCCTTATGCCGAGCTCAAAATTTGGTTACTTGTTAAGAGTGGTTTTAAGACCTACCACAAAAAATCTTAAGTCCATAACATCCCCGGAAGCCACCCTTAACCCACCCCTAGAATTGATTATTTTTGAAAAAATAGTTAGAGGCGTTTTGCCGCGCTGGAAATTTGGTTTCTTGTTAAGAGTGGTGTTAATAACTACCACAAAAAATCTCAAATCCATAACATCCCCGGAAGCAACCCTTAACTCACCCTAGAATTGATTATTTTTGAAAAAATAGTTAAGAGGCGTTATGCCCCGCTGGAAATTTGGTTACTTGTTAAGAGTGGTGTTAATAACTACCACAAAAAATTTCAAATCCATAACATCCCCGGAAGCAACCCTTAACTCACCCCCTAGAATTTATTATTTTTGAAAAAATAGTTAGACGCGTTATGCCCCGCTGGAAATTTGGTTACTTGTTAAGAGTGGTTTTAAGAACTACCACAAAAAATCTTAAGTCCATAACATCCCCGGAAGCCACCCTTAACCCACCCCTAGAATTGATTATTTTTGAAAAAATAGTTAGAGGCGTTTTGCCGCGCTGGAAATTTGGTTTCTTGTTAAGAGTGGTGTTAATAACTACCACAAAAAATCTCAAATCCATAACATCCCCGGAAGCAACCCTTAACTCACCCTAGAATTGATTATTTTTGAAAAAATAGTTAAGAGGCGTTATGCCCCGCTGGAAATTTGGTTACTTGTTAAGAGTGGTGTTAATAACTACCACAAAAAATTTCAAATCCATAACATCCCCGGAAGCAACCCTTAACTCACCCCCTAGAATTTATTATTTTTGAAAAAATAGGTAGACGCGTTATGCCCCGCTGGAAATTTGGTTACTTGTTAAGAGTGGTTTTAAGAACTACCACAAAAAATCTTAAGTCCATAACATCCCCGGAAGCCACCCTTAACCCACCCCTAGAATTGATTATTTTTGAAAAAATAGTTAGAGGCGTTATGCCTTGCTGAAAATTTGGTTACTTGTTAAGAGTGGTTTTAAGAACTACCACAAAAAATCTTAAGTCCATAACATCCCCGGAAGCCACCCTTAACCCACCCCTAGAATTGATTATTTTTGAAAAAATAGTTAGAGGCGTTTTGCCGCGCTGGAAATTTGGTTTCTTGTTAAGAGTGGTGTTAATAACTACCACAAAAAATCTCAAATCCATAACATCCCCGGAAGCAACCCTTAACTCAACCTAGAATTGATTATTTTTGAAAAAATAGTTAAGAGGCGTTATGCCCCGCTGGAAATTTGGTTACTTGTTAAGAGTGGTGTTAATAACTACCACAAAAAATCTCAAATCCATAACATCCCCGGAAGCAACCCTTAACTCACCCCCTAGAATTGATTATTTTTGAAAAAATAGTTAGACGCGTTATGCCCCGCTGGAAATTTGGTTACTTGTTAAGAGTGGTGTTAATAACTACCACAAAAAATCTCAAATCCATAACATCCCCGGGAGCAACCCTTAACTCACCCCCTAGAATTGATTATTTTTGAAAAAATAGTTAGAGGCGTTATGCCGCGCTGGAAATTTGGTTTCTTGTTAAGAGTGGTGTTAATAACTACCACAAAAAATCTCAAATCCATAACATCCCCGGAAGCAACCCTTAACTCACCCCCTAGAATTGATTATTTTTGAAAAAATAGTTAGAGGCGTTATGCCGCGCTGGAAATTTGGTATCTTGTTAAGAGTGGTGTTAATAACTACCACAAAAAATCTCAAATCCATAACATCGCCGGTAGCCACCCTTAACCCACCCCGCAGAATTGATTATTTTTGAAAAAATAGTTAGAGGCGTTATGCCGCGCTGGAAATTTGGTTACTTGTTAAGAGTGGTTTTAAGAACTACCACAAAAAATCTCAAGTCCATAACATCCCCGGAAGTCACCCTTAACCCACCCCCTAAAATTGATTATTTTTGAAAAAATAGTTAGAGGCTTTATGCCCCGCTGGAAATTTGGTTACTTGTTAAGAGTGGTTTTTAGAACTACCACAAAAAATCTTAAGTCCATAACATCCCCGGAAGCCACCCTTAACCCACCCCTAGAATTGATTATTTTTGAAAAAATAGTTAGAGGCGTTATGCCTTGCTGAAAATTTGGTTACTTGTTAAGAGTGGTTTTAAGAACTACCACAAAAAATCTTAAGTCCATAACATCCCCGGAAGCCACCCTTAACCCACCCCTAGAATTGATTATTTTTGAAAAAATAGTTAGAGGCGTTTTGCAGCGCTGGAAATTTGGTTTCTTGTTAAGAGTGGTGTTAATAACTACCACAAAAAATCTCAAATCCATAACATCCCCGGAAGCAACCCTTAACTCACCCCCTAAAATTGATTATTTTTGAAAAAATAGTTAGAGGCGTTATGCCGCGCTGGAAATTTGGTTTCTTGTTAAGAGTGGTGTTAATAACTACCACAAAAAATCTCAAATCCATAACATCCCTGGAAGCAACCCTTAACTCACCCCCTAGAATTGATTATATTTGAAAAAATAGTTAGACGCGTTATGCCCCGCTGGAAATTTGGTTACTTGTTAAGAGTGGTGTTAGTACCTACCACAAAAAACCTCAAGTCCATAACATCGCCGGTAGCCACCCTTAACCCACCTCGCAGAATTGATCATTTTTGAAAAAATAGTTAGAGGCGTTATGCCGCGCTGGAAATTTGGTTACTTGTTAAGAGTGGTTTTAAGAACTACAACAAAAAATCTCAAGTCCATAACATCCCCGGAAGCCACCCTTAACCCACCCCGCAGAATTGATTATTTTTGAAAAAATAGTTAGAGGCGTTTTGCCGCGCTGGAAATTTGGTTTCTTGTTAAGAGTGGTGTTAATAACTACCACAAAAAATCTCAAATCCATAACATCCCCGGAAGCAACCCTTATCTCAACTTAGAATTGTTTATTTTTGAAAAAATAGTTTAGAGGCGTTATGCCCCGCTGGAAATTTGGTTACTTGTTAAGAGTGGTGTTAATAACTACCACAAAAAATCTCAAATCCATAACATCCCCGGAAGCAACCCTTAACTCACCCCCTAGAATTGATTATTTTTGAAAAAATAGTTAGACGCGTTATGCCCCGCTGGAAATTTGGTTACTTGTTAAGAGTGGTGTTAATAACTACCACAAAAAATCTCAAATCCATAACATCCCCGGGAGCAACCCTTAACTCACCCCCTAGAATTGATTATTTTTGAAAAAATAGTTAGAGGCGTTATGCCGCGCTGGAAATTTGGTTTCTTGTTAAGAGTGGTTTTAATAACTACCACAAAAAATCTCAAATCCATAACATCCCCGGAAGCAACCCTTAACTCACCCCCTAGAATTGATTATTTTTGAAAAAATAGTTAGAGGCGTTATGCCGCGCTGGAAATTTGGTATCTTGTTAAGAGTGGTGTTAATAACTACCACAAAAAATCTCAAATCCATAACATCCCCGGAAGCAACCCTTAACTCACCCCCTAGAATTGATTATTTTTGAAAAAATAGTTAGAGGCGTTATGCCGTGCTGGAAATTTGGTTACTTGTTAAGAGTGGTGTTAGTACCTACCACAAAAAACCTCCAGTCCATAACATCGCCGCTAGCCACCCTTAACCCACCCCGCAGAATTGATTATTTTTGAAAAAATAGTTAGAGGCGTTATGCCGCGCTGGAAATTTGGTTACTTGTTAAGAGTGGTTTTAAGAACTACCACAAAAAATCTTAAGTCCATAACATCCCCGGAAGCCACCCTTAACCCACCCCTAGAATTGATTATTTTTGAAAAAATAGTTAGACGCGTTATGCCTTGCTGAAAATTTGGTTACTTGTTAAGAGTGGTTTTAAGAACTACCACAAAAAATCTTAAGTCCATAACATCCCCGGAAGCCACCCTTAACCCACCCCTAGAATTGATTATTTTTGAAAAAATAGTTAGAGGCGTTTTGCCGCGCTGGAAATTTGGTTTCTTGTTAAGAGTGGTGTTAATAACTACCACAAAAAATCTCAAATCCATAACATCCCCGGAAGCAACCCTTAACTCAACCTAGAATTGATTATTTTTGAAAAAATAGTTAAGAGGCGTTATGCCCCGCTGGAAATTTGGTTATTTGTTAAGAGTGGTGTTAATAACTACCACAAAAAATCTCAAATCCATAACATCCCCGGAAGCAACCCTTAACTCACCCCCTAGAATTGATTATTTTTGAAAAAATAGTTAGACGCGTTATGCCCCGCTGGAAATTTGGTTACTTGTTAAGAGTGGTGTTAATAACTACCACAAAAAATCTCAAATCCATAACATCCCCGGGAGCAACCCTTAACTCACCCCTTAGAATTGATTATTTTTGAAAAAATAGTTAGAGGCGTTATGCCGCGCTGGAAATTTGGTTTCTTGTTAAGAGTGGTGTTAATAACTACCACAAAAAATCTCAAATCCATAACATCCCCGGAAGCAACCCTTAACTCACACCCTAGAATTGATTATTTTTGAAAAAATAGTTAGAGGCGTTATGCCGCGCTGGAAATTTGGTATCTTGTTAAGAGTGGTGTTAATAACTACCACAAAAAATCTCAAATCCATAACATCCCTTAACTCACCCCCTAGAATTGATTATTTTTGAAAAAATAGTTTGAGGCGTTATGCCGTGCTGGAAATTTGGTTACTTGTTAAGAGTGGTGTTAGTACCTACCACAAAAAACCTCAAGTCCATAACATCGCCGGTAGCCACCCTTAACCCACCCCGCAGAATTGATTATTTTTGAAAAAATAGTTAGAGGCGTTATGCCGCGCTAGAAATTTGGTTACTTGTTAAGAGTGGTTTTAAGAACTACCACAAAAAACCTCAAGTCCATAACATCCCCGGAAGTCACCCTTAACCCACCCCCTAAAATTGATTATTTTTGAAAAAATAGTTAGAGGCTTTATGCCCCGCTGGAAATATGGTTACTTGTTAAGAGTGGTGTTAAGAACTACCACTAAAATCTCAAGTCCATAACATCCCCGGAATCCTCCCTTAACCCACCCCTAGAATTGATTATTTTTGAAAAAATAGTTAGAGGCGTTATTCCCCGCTGGAAATTTGGTTACTTGTTAAGAGTGGTGTTAAGAACTGCCACAAAAAATCTCAAGTCTATAACGTCGCCGGAAGCCACCCTTAACCCACCCCCTAGAATTGATTATTTTTGAAAAAATAGTTAAGAGGCGTTATGCCTAACGTGACCATACGTCCCGTTTTGAACGGGACCGTCCCTTTTTTCTGTTCTTCGTCCCGGTGTCCCCGAAAAAAAACCTGGGGACGCAAAATTGTCCCGATTTCAGAAAGCGCCAGCTGAAGAGGTTCTTTATGGCTTTGTAAAAAAAGATGAAAAATTAAAGTGAGTTTAAAGAAGTACCCCGTGGGGTGGCAGCACAGAAGTCGTTTCAACTAATTTGGTACGAGTTTTAAATGGAAAAATTCAATGGAAAACTCGAAACAGATGACTTGAAACGACTTCTCTGCTGCCACCCCGTTTAGTTTTTTCGGCATACTTTGCATTTCGAACACAAATGATCTGACCCCCTCCGCGCTCCACAGCCAAGAAAATTCTCATGTGCACTTCTCGCGATTTGTTATTGTCTTCAGTTTGTTTGAACTCGCGTAATATTTCTAGTAAAGGTAATTAACTTGAAGATTTTTGTTTTGTAATCTTATTTCACTATGCCAAAACGCAAATGTACGTTTAATGTTAATTTACAAGCAAAATATCCATTTATTAAGCGAATGAATACACCCTCGGATGTCAGATGTGATAAGTGTTGCACAGATTGTAGTGTTTCCCAAAGTGGTGCAGGTGATGTTGAACAGCGTTTAAAGTCTGGCAAACATAAAAATGCCGATTGTGCCGCTGCTTCAAGTTCCTCAATGTTGAACTTTTTCAAGAAATCTGACGCGCCAACTTCAAAGGATTTGGATATCGCCGCGGCAGAAGGCGCCTGGGCCTATCACACCATACAAGAAAACCACAGTTTTCGCTCTAATGATTGTGCGTCGAAATTAATCCAATTATGTTTCGATCAGAAGTTTGGATGCGCGCGTACGAAAACAGAAGCTATTGTAGTAAATGTTTTGGCCCGTACAGCGATCGAAGAATTAAAAGAGGAACTTGGTAAGTCCAGATGTATTACAGTTTCAACCGACGCATCAAACCACGGTAACAAGAAAATATATCCTGTTCTGGTGCGCTTTTTTCAACCTTACGAAGGTGTGCAAGTAAAAATTTTACACCTTCAAGACCAACCAGGTGAAACTTCTGATATCATTGTAAATTATTTAGTCCAAGTGTTGACAGAGAATAGTTTGAGCGAAAAAGTCGTGGCATTTTGTGGGGACAATGCCAATGTCAATTTTGGAGGCGCAGCTAGGCGAGGAACTAATAATGTGTTAGTGAAATTACAACCATCTTTGGGAAAACCATTAATAGGTATTGGATGCGGAGCTCATATAATTCACAACGCAATAAAATCTGCTGCAGATGGCCTACCCGTAGATTACGAATGCATTATTGTAAAGATATATTCTTTTTTTATATTTATACCGTTCGAGTTGAAGCTCTGAAGGAGTTTTGCGCCGAAATTGGGACAGAATATCAGAAAATGCTGGGCTATAGCAAAACCAGGTGGCTTGCGCTTATGCCTGCCATAGAAAGGGTTTTAAAAATGTACCAGCCATTAAAGAAATACTTTTTGAGCATTGAAAAATGTCCCCAAATATTAAAAAACTTTTTTGAAGACCCCAAATCAGAATTGTGGCTTCTTTTTTTGCACGCTTAGTCAGCAAGTTTTCATCAAGCTGTATTGAAGGTTGAAGGTCAGACTTTATCGGCAATTGAAGCTGCAAAAGAAATTAACCAACTGAAACATAATTTAGTTCAGAAGCAGACTAGTCAGTTTTTGCCACATACAGTCCGTAGTTTGATGGTGAAATTGAAAGATAATGGCGCTGAGATTGACGAAGAGTTTGTGAAAAGTACAGCTACAGAATTTTATTAAACAAGTCGTGAACATTTGGAACAGTGGACTGGATTTTTTACTAAAGAATTGGAGATATTTTATTGGGCAGATTTAAAAAAAATACCTACATGGGAAGACGTTCAAAAAGCATTGGATGTATTGATTGAAAAGGGATATATTGATTGTAACAAAGATACAGAAGTATTTGACGAATTTTCATTAATTTGTAACTATATCACGTTGCAAAAAGTAACCGAATGGAATAATCTAAACGTTTCAACGGAAAGTCGTTGGGTGGAAGTGTTCAAACATTTTCACACCAAAAACCTTAACAATGAAAACTTTTGTATTTTAATTGAATATATTTTATGTCTGCCCGGCACAAATGCACCAATAGAAAGAGTCTTTTCTTTAATGAATAAATTGTGGACGTCTGACAAAACCCAGTTACAGGCTCCGGTCCTTATGGCGATGTTGATAATTAAGGTGAATATTAAAAAAACGTGCCAAGAATTTTATTCTTACTTAAAATCATCCCCAGCTGTATTAAAACAAATTTGTTCTGCTGACAAATATAAAAATGACTGAAAATTTTCTCTTCAAATTTGTAATAAATAATTTTGATAAATAAAAAAAATATTAAAAAAATGTGTTTTTTTTTCATTGGGAACCAGCTGCCATTTTCAAAATTGAGTTTCCTTTGCGATTTAATGAATCGGCCCTACTAATTGAGATAAATAAACCGATGTCCCGTTTTGAGTCAAAAAATAAATGGTCACGTTAGTTATGCCCCGCTGGAAATTTGGTTACTTGTTAAGAGTGGTGTTAATAACTACCACAAAAAATCTCAAATCCATAACATCTCCGGAAGAAACCCTTAACTCACCCCCCTAGAATTGATTATTTTTGAAAATATAGTTAGACGCGTTATGCCCCGCTGGAAATTTGGTTACTTGTTAAGAGTTGTGTTAATAACTACCACCAAAAATCTCAAATCCATAACATCCCCGGAAGCAACCCTTAACTCACCCCCTAGAATTGATTATTTTTGAAAAAATAGTTAGAGGCGTTGTGCCGCGCTGGAAATTTGGTTTCTTGTTAAGAGTGGTGTTAATAACTACCAAAAAAAATCTCAAATCCATAACATCCCCGGAAGCAACCCTTAACTCACCCCCTAGAATTGATTATTTTTGAAAAAATAGTTAGAGGCGTTATGCCGCGCTGGAAATTTGGTTTCTTGTTAACAGTGGTGTTAATAACTACCACAAAAAATCTCAAATCCATAACATCCCCGGAAGCAACCCTTAACTCACCCCCTAGAATTGATTATTTTTGAAAAAATAGTTAGAGGCGTTATGCCGTGCTGGAAATTTGGTTACTTGTTAAGAGTGGTGTTAGTACCTACCACAAAAAACCTCAAGTCCATAACATCGCCGGTAGCCACCCTTAACCCTCCCCGCAGAATTGATTATTTTTGAAAAAATAGTTAGAGGCGTTATGCCGCGCTGGAAATTTGGTTACTTGTTAAGAGTGGTTTTAAGAACTACCACAAAAAATCTCAAGTCCATAACATCCCCGGAAGCCACCCTTAACCCACCCCGCAGAATTGATTATTTTTGAAAAAATAGTTAGAGGCGTTATGCCGCGCTGGAAATTTGGTTTCTTGTTGAGAGTGGTGTTAATAACTACCACAAAAAATTTCAAGTCCAAACATCCCTGGAAGCCACCCTTAACCCACCGCCCAGAATTGATTATTTTTGAACAAATAGTTAGAGGCGTTATGCCCCGCTGGAAATTTGGTTAATTGTTAAGAGTGGTGTTAATACCTACCACAAAAAACCTGAAGTCCTTAACATCGCCGGTAGCCACCCTTAACTCACCCCGCAGAATTGATTATTTTTGAAAAATCAGTTAGAGGCGTTATACCGTGCTGAAAATTTGGTTACTTGTTAAGAGTGGTTTTAAGAACTACCACAAAAACATCTCAAGTCCATAACATCCCCGGAATCCACCCTTAACCCACCCCTAGAATTGATTATTTTTGAAAAAATAGTTAGAGGCGTTATTCCCCGCTGGAAATTTGGTTACTTGTTAAGAGTGGTGTTAAGAGCTGCCACAAAAAATCTCAAGTCCATAACGTCGCCGGCAGCCACCCTTAACCCGCCCCCTAGAATTGATTATTTTCGAAAAAATAGTTAGAGGCGTTATGCCCCGCTGGAAATTTGGTTAATTGTTAAGAGTGGTGTTAATACCTACCACAAAAAACCTGAAGTCCTTAAAATCGCCGGTAGCCACCCTTAACCCTCCCCGCAGAATTGATTATTTTTGAAAAAATAGTTAGAGGCGTTATGCCGCGCTGGAAATTTGGTTACTTGTTAAGAGTGATTTTAAGAACTACCACAAAAAATCTCAAGTCCATAACATCCCCGGAAGCCACCCTTAACCCACCCCGCAGAATTGATTATTTTTGAAAAAATAGTTAGAGGCGTTATGCCGCGCTGGAAATTTGGGTTCTTGTTGAGAGTGGTGTTAATAACTACCACAAAAAATCTCAAGTCCAAACATCCCTGGAAGCCACCCTTAACCCACCGCCCAGAATTGATTATTTTTGAAAAAATAGTTAGAGGCGTTATGCCCCGCTGGAAATTTGGTTAATTGTTAAGAGTGGTGTTAATACCTACCACAAAAAACCTGAAGTCCTTAAAATCGCCGGTAGCCACCCTTAACTCACCCCGCAGAATTGATTATTTTTGAAAAATCAGTTAGAGGCGTTATACCGTGCTGAAAATTTGGTTACTTGTTAAGAGTGGTTTTAAGAACTACCACAAAAACATCTCAAGTCCATAACATCCCCGGAAGCCACCCTTAACCCACCCCTAGAATTGATTATTTTTGAAAAAATAGTTAGAGGCGTTTTGCCCCGCTGGAAATTTGGTTACTTATTAAGAGTGGTGTTAATAACTACCACAAAAAATCTCAAATCCATAACATCCCCGGAAGCAACCCTTAACTCACCCCCTAGAATTGATTATTTTTGAAGAAATACTTAGAGGCGTTATGCCGCGCTGGAAATTTGGTTTCTTGTTAAGAGTGGTGTTAATAACTACCACAAAAAATCTCAAATCCATAACATCCCCGGAAGCAACCCTTAACTCACACCATAGAATTGATTATTTTTGAAAAAATAGTTAGAGGCGTTATGCCGCGCTGGAAATTTGGTTTCTTGTTAAGAGTGGTGTTAATAACTACCACAAAAAATCTCAAATCCATAACATCACCGGAAGCAACCCTTAACTCACCCTAGAATTGATTATTTTTGAAAAAATAGTTAAGAGGCGTTATGCCCCGTTGGAAATTTGGTTAATTGTTAAGAGTGGTGTTAATAACTACCACAAAAAATCTCAAATCCATAACATCCCCGGAAGCAACCCTTAACTCACCCCCTAGAATTGATTATTTTTGAAAAAATAGTTAGAGGCGTTATGCCGCGCTGGAAATTTGGTTTCTTGTTAAGAGTGGTGTTAATAACTACCACAAAAAATCTCAAATCCATAACATCACCGGAAGCAACCCTTAACTCACCCTAGAATTGATTATTTTTGAAAAAATAGTTAAGAGGCGTTATGCCCCGTTGGAAATTTGGTTAATTGTTAAGAGTGGTGTTAATAACTACCACAAAAAATCTCAAATCCATAACATCGCCGGAAGCAACCCTTAACTCACCCCCTAGAATTGATTATTTTTGAAAAAATAGTTAGAGGCGTTATGCCGCGCTGGAAATTTGGTTTCTTGTTAAGAGTGGTGTTAATAACTACCACAAAAAATCTCAAATCCATAACATCCCCGGAAGCAACCCTTAACTCACCCCCTAGAATTGATTATTTTTGAAAAAATAGTTAGAGGCGTTATGCCGTGCTGGAAATTTGGTTACTTGTTAAGAGTGGTGGTAGTACCTACCACAAAAAACCTCAAGTCTATAACATCGCCGGTAGCCACCCTTAACCCACCCCGCAGAATTGATTATTTTTGAAAAAATAGTTAGAGGCGTTATGCCGCGCTGGAAATTCGGTTACTTGTTAAGAGTGGTTTTAAGAACTACCACAAAAAATCTCAAGTCCATAACATCCCCGGAAGCCTCCCTTAACCCACCCCGCAGAATTGATTATTTTTGAAAAAATAGTTAGAGGCGTAATGCCGCGCTGGAAATTTGGGTTCTTGTTAAGAGTGGTGTTAATAACTACCACAAAAAATCTCAAGTCCAAACATGCCTGGAAGCCACCCTTAACCCACCCCCCAGAATTGATTATTTTTGAAAAAATAGTTAGAGGCGTTATTCCCCGCTGGAAATTTGGTTAATTGTTAAGAGTGGTGTTAATACCTACCACAAAAAACCTGAAGTCCTTAACATCGCCGGTAGCCACCCTTAACTCACCCCGCAGAATTGATTATTTTTGAAAAATCAGTTAGAGGCGTTATACCGTGCTGAAAATTTGGTTACTTGTTAAGAGTGGTTTTAAGAACTACCACAAAAACATCTCAAGTCCATAACATCCCCGGAATCCACCCTTAACCCACCCCTAGAATTGATTATTTTTGAAAAAATAGTTAGAGGCGTTATTCTCCGCTGGAAATTTGGTTACTTGTTAAGAGTGGTGTTAAGAACTGCCACAAAAAATCTCAAGTCCATAACGTCGCCGGCAGCCACCCTTAACCCGCCCCCTAGAATTGATTATTTTCGAAAAAATAGTTAGAGGCGTTATGCCCCGCTGGAAATTTGGTTAATTGTTAAGAGTGGTGTTAATACCTACCACAAAAAACCTGAAGTCCTTAAAATCGCCGGTAGCCACCCTTAACTCACCCCGCAGAATTGATTATTTTTGAAAAATCAGTTAGAGGCGTTATACCGTGCTGAAAATTTGGTTACTTGTTAAGAGTGGTTTTAAGAACTACCACAAAAACATCTCAAGTCCATAACATCCCCGGAAGCCACCCTTAACCCACCCCTAGAATTGATTATTTTTGAAAAAATAGTTAGAGGCGTTTTGCCCCGCTGGAAATTTGGTTACTTATTAAGAGTGGTGTTAATAACTACCACAAAAAATCTCAAATCCATAACATCCCCGGAAGCAACCCTTAACTCAACCCCTAGAATTGATTATTTTTGAAGAAATACTTAGAGGCGTTATGCCGCGCTGGAAATTTGGTTTCTTGTTAAGAGTGGTGTTAATAACTACCACAAAAAATCTCAAATCCATAACATCCCCGGAAGCAACCCTTAACTCACACCATAGAATTGATTATTTTTGAAAAAATAGTTAGACGCGTTATGCCCCGCTGGAAATTTGGTTACTTGTTAAGAGTGGTGTTAATAACTACCACAAAAAATCTCAAATCCATAACATCCCCGGAAGCAACCCTTAACTCACCCCCTAGAATTGATTATTTTTGAAAAAATAGTTAGAGGCGTTATGCCGCGCTGGAAATTTGGTTTCTTGTTAAGAGTGGTGTTAATAACTACCACAAAAAATCTCAAATCCATAACATCACCGGAAGCAACCCTTAACTCACCCTAGAATTGATTATTTTTGAAAAAATAGTTAAAAGGCGTTATGCCCCGTTGGAAATTTGGTTAATTGTTAAGAGTGGTGTTAATAACTACCACAAAAAATCTCAAATCCATAACATCGCCGGAAGCAACCCTTAACTCACCCCCTAGAATTGATTATTTTTGAAAAAATAGTTAGAGGCGTTATGCCGCGCTGGAAATTTGGTTTCTTGTTAAGAGTGGTGTTAATAACTACCACAAAAAATCTCAAATCCATAACATCCCCGGAAGCAACCCTTAACCCACCCCGCAGAATTGATTATTTTTGAAAAAATAGTTAGAGGCGTTATGCCGCGCTGGAAATTTGGGTTCTTGTTGAGAGTGGTGTTAATAACTACCACAAAAAATCTCAAGTCCAAACATCCCTGGAAGCCACCCTTAACCCACCGCCCAGAATTGATTATTTTTGAAAAAATAGTTAGAGGCGTTATGCCCCGCTGGAAATTTGGTTAATTGTTAAGAGTGGTGTTAATACCTACCACAAAAAACCTGAAGTCCTTAAAATCGCCGGTAGCCACCCTTAACTCACCCCGCAGAATTGATTATTTTTGAAAAAATAGTTAGAGGCGTTTTTCCCCGCTGGAAATTTGGTTACTTATTAAGAGTGGTGTTAATAACTACCACAAAAAATCTCAAATCCATAACATCCCCGGAAGCAACCCTTAACTCACCCCCTAGAATTGATTATTTTTGAAGAAATACTTAGAGGCGTTATGCCGCGCTGGAAATTTGGTTTCTTGTTAAGAGTGGTGTTAATAACTACCACAAAAAATCTCAAATCCATAACATCCCCGGAAGCAACCCTTAACTCACACCATAGAATTGATTATTTTTGAAAAAATAGTTAGACGCGTTAAACCCCGCTGGAAATTTGGTTACTTGTTAAGAGTGGTGTTAATAACTACCACAAAAAATCTCAAATCCATAACATCCCCGGAAGCAACCCTTAACTCACCCCCTAGAATTGATTATTTTTGAAAAAATAGTTAGAGGCGTTATGCCGCGCTGGAAATTTGGTTTCTTGTTAAGAGTGGTGTTAATAACTACCACAAAAAATCTCAAATCCATAACATCACCGGAAGCAACCCTTAACTCACCCTAGAATTGATTATTTTTGAAAAAATAGTTAAGAGGCGTTATGCCCCGTTGGAAATTTGGTTAATTGTTAAGAGTGGTGTTAATAACTACCACAAAAAATCTCAAATCCATAACATCGCCGGAAGCAACCCTTAACTCACCCCCTAGAATTGATTATTTTTGAAAAAATAGTTAGAGGCGTTATGCCGCGCTGGAAATTTGGTTTCTTGTTAAGAGTGGTGTTAATAACTACCACAAAAAATCTCAAATCCATAACATCCCCGGAAGCAACCCTTAACTCACCCCCTAGAATTGATTATTTTTGAAAAAATAGTTAGAGGCGTTATGCCGTGCTGGAAATTTGGTTACTTGTTAAGAGTGGTGGTAGTACCTACCACAAAAAACCTCAAGTCTATAACATCGCCGGTAGCCACCCTTAACCCACCCCGCAGAATTGATTATTTTTGAAAAAATAGTTAGAGGCGTTATGCCGCGCTGGAAATTCGGTTACTTGTTAAGAGTGGTTTTAAGAACTACCACAAAAAATCTCAAGTCCATAACATCCCCGGAAGCCACCCTTAACCCACCCCGCAGAATTGATTATTTTTGAAAAAATAGTTAGAGGCGTAATGCCGCGCTGGAAATTTGGGTTCTTGTTAAGAGTGTTGTTAATAACTACCACAAAAAATCTCAAGTCCAAACATGCCTGGAAGCCACCCTTAACCCACCCCCCAGAATTGATTATTTTTGAAAAAATAGTTAGAGGCGTTATTCCCCGCTGGAAATTTGGTTAATTGTTAAGAGTGGTGTTAATACCTACCACAAAAAACCTGAAGTCCTTAACATCGCCGGTAGCCACCCTTAACTCACCCCGCAGAATTGATTATTTTTGAAAAATCAGTTAGAGGCGTTATACCGTGCTGAAAATTTGGTTACTTGTTAAGAGTGGTTTTAAGAACTACCACAAAAACATCTCAAGTCCATAACATCCCCGGAATCCACCCTTAACCCACCCCTAGAATTGATTATTTTTGAAAAAATAGTTAGAGGCGTTATTCCCCGCTGGAAATTTGGTTACTTGTTAAGAGTGGTGTTAAGAACTGCCACAAAAAATCTCAAGTCCATAACGTCGCCGGCAGCCACCCTTAACCCGCCCCCTAGAATTGATTATTTTCGAAAAAATAGTTAGAGGCGTTATGCCCCGCTGGAAATTTGGTTAATTGTTAAGAGTGGTGTTAATACCTACCACAAAAAACCTGAAGTCCTTAAAATCGCCGGTAGCCACCCTTAACTCACCCCGCAGAATTGATTATTTTTGAAAAATCAGTTAGAGGCGTTATACCGTGCTGAAAATTTGGTTACTTGTTAAGAGTGGTTTTAAGAACTACCACAAAAAATCTCAAGTCCATAACATCCCCGGAATCCACCCTTAACCCACCCCTAGAATTGATTATTTTTGAAAAAATAGTTAGAGGCGTTATTCCCCGCTGGAAATTTGGTTACTTGTTAAGAGTGGTGTTAAGAACTGCCACAAAAAACCTCAAGTCCATAACATCGCCGGTAGCCACCCTTAACCCTCCCCGCAGAATTGATTATTTTTGAAAAAATAGTTAGAGGCGTTATGCCGCGCTGGAAATTTGGTTACTTGTTAAGAGTGGTTTTAAGAACTACCACAAAAAATCTCAAGTCCATAACATCCCCGGAAGCCACCCTTAACCCACCCCGCAGAATTGATTATTTTTGAAAAAATAGTTAGAGGCGTTATGCCGCGCTGGAAAGTTGGGTTCTTGTTGAGAGTGGTGTTAATAACTACCACAAAAAATCTCAAGTCCAAACATCCCTGGAAGCCACCCTTAACCCACCGCCCAGAATTGATTATTTTTGAAAAAATAGTTAGAGGCGTTATGCCCCGCTGGAAATTTGGTTAATTGTTAAGAGTGGTGTTAATACCTACCACACAAAACCTGAAGTCCTTAAAATCGCCGGTAGCCACCCTTAACTCACCCCGCAGAATTGATTATTTTTGAAAAATCAGTTAGAGGCGTTATACCGTGCTGAAAATTTGGTTACTTGTTAAGAGTGGTTTTAAGAACTACCACAAAAACATCTCAAGTCCATAACATCCCCGGAAGCCACCCTTAACCCACCCCTAGAATTGATTATTTTTGAAAAAATAGTTAGAGGCGTTTTGCCCCGCTGGAAATTTGGTTACTTATTAAGAGTGGTGTTAATAACTACCACAAAAAATCTCAAATCCATAACATCCCCGGAAGCAACCCTTAACTCACCCCCTAGAATTGATTATTTTTGAAGAAATACTTAGAGGCGTTATGCCGCGCTGGAAATTTGGTTTCTTGTTAAGAGTGGTGTTAATAACTACCACAAAAAATCTCAAATCCATAACATCCCCGGAAGCAACCCTTAACTCACACCATAGAATTGATTATTTTTGAAAAAATAGTTAGACGCGTTATGCCCCGCTGGAAATTTGGTTACTTGTTAAGAGTGGTGTTAATAACTACCACAAAAAATCTCAAATCCATAACATCCCCGGAAGCAACCCTTAACTCACCCCCTAGAATTGATTATTTTTGAAAAAATAGTTAGAGGCGTTATGCCGCGCTGGAAATTTGGTTTCTTGTTAAGAGTGGTGTGTATAACTACCACAAAAAATCTCAAATCCATAACATCACCGGAAGCAACCCTTAACTCACCCTAGAATTGATTATTTTTGAAAAAATAGTTAAGAGGCGTTATGCCCCGTTGGAAATTTGGTTATTTGTTAAGAGTGGTGTTAATAACTACCACAAAAAATCTCAAATCCATAACATCGCCGGAAGCAACCCTTAACTCACCCCCTAGAATTGATTATTTTTGAAAAAATAGTTAGAGGCGTTATGCCGCGCTGGAAATTTGGTTTCTTGTTAAGAGTGGTGTTAATAACTACCACAAAAAATCTCAAATCCATAACATCCCCGGAAGCAACCCTTAACTCACCCCCTAGAATTGATTATTTTTGAAAAAATAGTTAGAGGCGTTATGCCGTGCTGGAAATTTGGTTACTTGTTAAGAGTGGTGGTAGTACCTACCACAAAAAACCTCAAGTCTATAACATCGCCGGTAGCCACCCTTAACCCACCCCGCAGAATTGATTATTTTTGAAAAAATAGTTAGAGGCGTTATGCCGCGCTGGAAATTCGGTTACTTGTTAAGAGTGGTTTTAAGAACTACCACAAAAAATCTCAAGTCCATAACATCCCCGGAAGCCACCCTTAACCCACCCCGCAGAATTGATTATTTTTGAAAAAATAGTTAGAGGCGTAATGCCGCGCTGGAAATTTGGGTTCTTGTTAAGAGTGGTGTTAATAACTACCACAAAAAATCTCAAGTCCAAACATGCCTGGAAGCCACCCTTAACCCACCCCCCAGAATTGATTATTTTTGAAAAAATAGTTAGAGGCGTTATTCCCCGCTGGAAATTTGGTTACTTGTTAAGAGTGGTGTTAAGAACTACCACAAAAAAACTCAAGCCCACAACACCCCGGAAGCCACCCTTAACCCACCCCCTAAAATTGATTATTTTTGAAAAAATAGTTATAGACGTTATTCCCCGCTGGAAATTTGGTTACTTGTTAAGAGTGGTGTTAATAACTACCACAAAAAACCTGAAGTCCATAACATCGCCGGTAGCCACCCTTAACTCACCCCGCAGAATTGATTATTTTTGAAAAAATAGTTAGAGGCGTTATACCGTGCTGAAAATTTGGTTACTTGTTAAGAGTGGTTTTAAGAACTACCACAAAAAATCTCAAGTTCTAACATCCCTGGAAGCCACCCTTAACCCACCCCCTAGAATTGATTATTTTTGAAAAAATAGTTAGAGGGGTTATTCCCCGCTGGAAATTTGGTTACTTGTTAAGAGTGGTGTTAAGAACTACCACAAAAAATCTCAAGTCCATAACGTCCTCGGAAGCCACCCTTAACCCACCCCCTAGAATTGATTATTTTTGAGAAAATAGTTAGAGGCGTTATGCCCCGCTGGAAATTTGTTTACTTGTTAAGAGTGGTGTTAATACCTACCACAAAAAATCTCAAGTCCATAACGTCGCCGGAAGACACCCTTTACCCACCCCCTAGAATTGATTATTTTCGAAAAAATAGTTAGAGGCGTTATGCCCCGCTGGAAATTTGGTTACTTATTAAGAGTGGTGTTAATACCTACCACAAAAAACCTGAAGTCCATAACATCGCCGGTAGCCACCCTTAACTCACCCCGCAGAATTGATTATTTTTGAAAAAAAAATTAGAGGCGTTATACCGTGCTGAAAATTTGGTTACTTGTTAAGAGTGGTTTTAAGAACTACCACAAAAAATCTCAAGTCCAAACATCCCTGGAAGCCACCCTTAACCCACCCCCTAGAATTGATTATTTTTGAAAAAATAGTTAGAGGGGTTATTCCCCGCTGGAAATTTGGTTACTTGTTAAGAGTGGTGTTAAGAACTACCACAAAAAATCTCAAGTCCATAACGTCCCCGGAAGCCACCCTTAACCCACCCCCTAGAATTGATTATTTTTGAGAAAATAGTTAGAGGCGTTATGCCCCGCTGGAAATTTGTTTACTTGTTAAGAGTGGTGTTAATACCTACCACAAAAAACCTCAAGTCCATAACATCGCCGGTAGCCACGCTTAACTCACCCCACCGAATTGATTATTTTTGAAAAAATAGTTAGAGGCGTTATACCGTGCTGAAAATTTGGTTACTTGTTAAGAGTGGTTTTAAGAACTACCACAAAAAATCTCAAGTCCAAACATCCCTGGAAGCCACCCTTAACCCACCCCCTAGAATTGATTATTTTTGAAAAAATAGTTAGAGGCGTTATGCCGCGCTGGAAATTTGGTTACTTGTTAAGAGTGGTTTTAAGAACTACCACAAAAAATCTCAAGTCCATAACATCCCCCGAAGCCACCCTTAACCCACCCCTAGAATTGATTATTTTTGAAAAAATAGTTAGAGGCGTTATGCCGCGCTGGAAATTTGGTTACTTGTAAAGAGTGGTGTTAATAACTACCACAAAATATCTCAAATACATAACATCCCCGGAAGCAACCCTTAACTCACCCCCTAGAATTGATTATTTTTGAAAAAATAGTTAGAGGCGTTATGCCGCCCTGGAAATTTGGTTTCTTGTTAAGAGTGGTGTTAATAACTACCACAAAAAATCTCAAGTCCAAACATCCCTGGAATCTGTAACTGTCAGGAAGATTTGTGCCGGGGCACGAAGAAGGGAAACTGCCATAAAGGCCGGAAGACTATCATTACAAAATCAAATTGGAGAACGGGGATTCAAAAGGAAAGGTGGCTCGGTCGGCTCAGCCGCCGGGAGAGTATCGCCAAAAATAATGCATCCCATGCACCGGTTGTTGGCACGACTAGCGATGCGCTAGCTAGCTCGCCGGATGGGGTGGGGTCCGTGGTGCATGGTTGCCGAAGGGGTGGTGACAGTTTAAGAAAACCAGAATACTCGTGCCTATACAACGAAAGAAATTAAATAAGGGCGATAAGGGGGTGGAACACGTCAGGGGCCAACGAGAGGGGCTAATAAGAAGGGAGAAAAGAGAAAGGGTGGTCACTGGTCACCGGGTCATTGTCAATGGGGTGGTCACATATCGGACAACACTATAAAATTTAAGGAGGCGGCACTTACCTTGGTTAGGACATCCTTAATCCATGGCCACACTGATAGGGGGTTATTTTATTCCATCATACTTTAAGGCACCTTCCATTGTTCATATGTATTATATATTTTGTATTCAATTCTAATATTTTGTATTCAATTCTAATGTCTATGTTATTTTTTATTGTTTTTGAGTTAAATTCTATTGTTTATGTCGATCGTTCAATTCATTTTCAATTCTAATGTCTATGTTATTTTTAATTTGTTTTTAGTTAAATTCTATTGTTTATATCGGTCGTTTAATTCATGTTCAATTCTAATGTCTATGTTATTTTTAATTTGTTTTTAGTTAAATTCTATTGTTTATATCGATCGTTTAATTCATTTTCAATTCTAATGTCTATGTTATTTTTAATTTGTTTTTAGTTAAATTCTATTTATACCCATTCATACATCCTTTCACCCTCCAACCATTCCATTTTTTATACTTATTTATTATTTTATTTATTTATTTTTTTTTTTAATCTTGATATTTCCTTGTATGTACTTAGGTGGCTTCAGACATGATATATGTATATCTTTTAGGTTCCAATATATTTATTATTATTAATTGCAATTTTTCAGCAACTTCGAGTGTTTTCTTCTTCTTTCTTTCAATCTTTCGTTATATCTGTGGTTTTTTTAACTAACTGCTTATCTGCAAAATTGTAATTTTACAGGAGATTGAAATTTGTAATTTTTTCCGATAAAAATTAAACCAAATTAGATTTTCAATTTTTTTTTAACTATATCAATATTATACCGATTTTTTTGTTAATATTAATAATTTTGTTCATTTTATATAACCGGAAATAACTTTAATTAAGATTTTATTAAGATAGATAGTTGTTAGGTAGAAATCTTTTTATAAATAACAGTATATGTACAGATATGTAGTTAGTCGAGTGTAAAAAAATTTTCCACAACAAATTGATTTTTGTTTTTTAAAAACATGTTATCTTTAGTTATATCGTTTTTTCTCAAAAATGGCGTGAATTTTTTTTATAATCTTCACTTGTATTGTTATTTTAAAACAATCTATGAGTTTTTTCTGCAGATAAGATGTTATCCGCAAAAAAAACTTTGTTAATAATAGTAAATTTAACTGCAAGAATTATATAGTTTTGTGTACATTTTAATTCTGAATTGTTTAGTATAAAAAACTCAAAATCGGAAATTTTGCAGATAAGCAGATAGTTAAAAAAACCACAGATATACGCTGTTAAGTTATTGCGTATACTGTTTTTTTTTTATTTATTTATTCAAATTTAAAATTTTAATTCAAGGGAAATATGTTTGTTAAATATAATATTTTCTTACTGCCTTCCTTTTTTTTTTTTATTATTATTTTTTTATTATAATTTCGTCGTCGTTGTTATTTTTTTCCTTTAAAATAACGTTCGACACACGCTTTTATTTATTTATTTTTATTTTTGTTTAAACTTTTATATATCACTGGTTTTTTTTTTATTTATTTATTTATTTACTGAATGATTTCACAATATTTATTTTTTTCACAAATTTTTTTTTTTCATATTTCTAAATGAGTTTTATTGCCGTAAAAAAAACAAATTATCGAAACATTTAAATATACCTTATATAGAATAGAATTCTACAAAGTCCCGGCATAAATTGACACAGTATGCAGGTTGACCATAATCAATGTGACAAGCCAAGCAAATATTTCCGGTTCCATGAGTGAGTGTCCACGCAGAGTTTACCCTGGCTTAGAGTTATCGGTCATGGAAACGGGGCTGTGTTGAGTTTCGTTAAAGTATACCCAAGAAAGTTCCAGGAAAGTAGTTGGGCTGATTTGGGTTTGGTATATGCATTTATGCGTATTATTAGAAAATTTGAATCCATTTCGTTAGTATATATCACGTTCCGGCTAGCATTTAAAGAGGGCGTGCCTCATGCAGTGTATGGGATCCATGTGGTAAAAGAGGGGCATGCCAAAAGAACGATTTCCCCACACCACACCACACAAAGGAAAATCTGCGACACTGAAGTGAGGCATGCCCTATCAGTTTCTCATAAGGGTCCAATGAGGTAAACCTCATTACAAATGAAATGGGGCAATCCGAACATCTGCCTTAAGTGTTTGGAAAGCTTTTTAAAAAACTTTAAGCTTAAGCTTTAGTTTTAGGCCGCGTTCCCATGGGCTGCATGCAGCACGGCAAAAGCTCGATTTCGGCTCACCTTCGTGTAGTATTCAGAAATTTTCGTGAGCGGCTGCAAAAAGCTTGCCGCATAGCTGCAGTTCCTCGTTCCCAAGGATTTATCTCCGTGTTGTCAAAAATCAGCACTTTTCTGATATTTTTTGTGAGTGACAATAATTGAAATGGATTACTACAAAAATAAAAATAAATTACTCCCTTCAATAGTGCTAATAAAACATTATCAAAGAAATCAATGTGAGTACCCAGATGGCATCGCTAGAATCGTCAACTTGATAGTTCCGTGATTTTGCAGCACGTTCGTTCGGCAAAAGCTCGAACGCATGGATAAGAGATTTCCTCTTTGCATGAATTTTGCAGCAATTCTGTGTAAGAGAGAATACATGCGGCGAGACAGATAGTTTTTCCTAACCAATCAGAGAACATTAAGAACTTTTGCCGTGCGGCATGCAGCCCATGGGAACGCGGCCTTACTCAAACAAAGCTTTAGTTTTTGGTATTGCCTTGCTTAATATTTCAGGCGATTAGGTTGGTGGTCGTGGGGTCAAGTAGCATTGGACGTGATTGGTACAATGAGGGGGGAGGGGCAGCTTGGAAAAACGACACTCGCGTTTAAAAAATGTAAAGCTTCCGACATTGCCGCAGTTATTGCTTGTATATCCACGCCGAAATTCTCAAATTTTTTAGTCTCTGTTTTCCACTCGGGATGGGCAAGGCGTTAGATTCCGTTTGTGGGCTTAAGAGGACAATCCACATGAGGCAGTGCGGCTAGCCTTATAGGGGCCGTATCAGGACCCCCTCAAAATGCTAGTCGAGGTTAGTATGCACTTCAACCCAAACCCTCAAGGCAACAGCATCGAAAACCCAATGAAAACCAAGGTGCATGAATTTGAAGTACATATTATAATACCTACCTCACTTAACTCGGGTCAATAATGCACCCGACAAGAGCATGGGACCAGAAATATGGACAATGAAAATGGTTGCTAAAAGCTAATAAAGCCTACTATATTCGAGGATCTCCAAATCCAAGCATCTGACGATCATATCCAAACGGATTTGTGTTAGATGATGGTCTTACTATAGTGCTCACATGTTGATCGTGTGTTCCTTTGGCTGTGTTCGAGCGGAAAGTCGTTCGGCAAACTGTTGGCGCCATATACGATTCCGGATCTAATGATAAAATTTAGGAGTGCTATGCCGTAAAGGTAATAAAACGCGGTAGGCTCTGATACCCACGACACGAGCGAAAGGGATCATCCTTGAAAAGTCTTGAACGGTAGGATTTAGGGGGGATCGGCAGCTTTTTCGTTGGTGAATAATTTTCTTAAATTCCTTTACAAAAATATGTAATGTAAAAACTTTGTTCTTTCTTTGGATTTTAAAAAAATGTGGAATTTCCCTCTACAAGAATTGTTTTATTGCAAACAACCGTTTTTATTTGGTTTTGCTTATCTAGTTGGGGGATTTGCTTTGAGCGCTTGCTTGTACGACTTTTTTCAACACTTTTGATGATAATATTTTATGACGTATCCATAATAATATTCTTCTTTAATAATACCTACAAATATTTTATAGACTCCTATTTATTGCTCTGCGAAACATCATACTACACCTTTGACACTATTTATGGGAGAGAGATGCTATCATATCATCTTAGTCCGATTTTTTAATAATGATCTCATCAAAATTTACTCCAAAAAATAAATGGATAAAGTCTTTTAATTGTTAAATTCGATTTTTAACCCAATTTCAGCCATTCTATATCAATGTTCCATTTTCAAATTTAATAAAATTTGATTCGAGAAAACATGATATTTACAATTAACCTTTCGGTAATTATTATCAAAAATTTGTTTACAGATTATTAATTTGAGGAATTCACAAAAAACTGAATTTTACTTCATTTAAAGGAGTTGAAACAAACTCATTTATTTCTGTTCGGATACAGATATCCCCGTCTTGTCTTAAAATCCTACTTCACTAATGTCATCTCAGCAGCACATTAAGGATAACTCTACATCTACTATCACAATATAAGGATAATAACATCTAAGTTAACTCGTTCGGTCTCTAAGGAGTATCAATATTCCTCCATACTCGTTCAAAATCGCCATTGATTCGAAAGCATTCTCGTTCTAGTAAATACTAGATACCAATTAATTTATTACAAAAGAAACATTCATAATAAATTTTTATCTAAGAAAAATTAAAATCTCGCCTAATTATCCTCCATTCTCACAAAGCTAAAAACTTCATCAAGGCATCATGAATGAGGCTCGGGTTGATGTTCGAATCCGCTGTATACCAGACACCCCTTAGACTTCCGTCGTTGTGGCTGACCACGCCGTATTCCCCGACAATAAACCCATCAGGTGTTTTCTCTTCAACCCTATATTTTCGGTAATTACGTCCCTCGACCACATAACCTACTTTCGCATCGTCCGCGGGTGTTGTTGTGGGTGTAATCGGCTGAACCCCGTGAGCTCGACCGTTGGTCATTACGCTGACGGATTCTTCTACTTCGTAGTTTTGCTCTGGCGTTGGCGTGTAGATCTGCTCGGGGCTTTGAGTTATTGCAGACGGAAAGGTGAAACGCGGTCGTTCCGTGACTAGATCTCTAGCATTGCTAAAGGCTCCTTTATTTGGCTGGGCGGTGCCTCTTTGATGGCTATGAGCATGCAAGTGGCTGTTCGGCTGTTCAGACTTTTGTTGATGACTTTTGGCAATGATTGGCGCTGATGGACGTGGGCCCCGACCTCCCGATAAATCTGGCTCCAAGAGTGGCTTGCTGGACTCGGGAGCATTGAGCAAGTCATATGGTAATTTGTCGAGATTGAAGATGATCCGACGTGAATTGGGGTTTCGAGTTGTAGGTGTCGGGGAAATACTGGTGGATTGAGTTGTTGGCTGGGCAGTGGTTGTCAATGGCCAGTAAACCTTTGACGGTTCACCATAAACTTTGGCAGGCTCAGAATATACTTTAGCCGGTTCCGAGTACACCTTGGCCGGTTCCGAATAAATTTTCGAAGGCTCACCATACTGCTTTTCTGGCTGACCATAAATTTTCGCTGGTTCCGAATAAACCTTAGATGGCTCCGAGTAAAACTTAGATGGCTCACCATACATCTTTGCTGGCTGCGAGTAAAACTTGGATGGTTCAGAATAAACCTTTTCTGGCTCACCATAATCTTTTGGATGCTCCTGAAAGTTTTCAGGTTTTGTCATCAATCTTTCACTGACATTTTGCTTAGCTTCTAATAGACTGTCAAGATCCTTCCATGAATTTAGCTCATCGATTGTCTGCGCTAATGAGCTGTATGAAACTGATCTTGGCTGTGCACTACCGTCTTTATTGAAGTGCGTATCATGATAAATGACTGTTTGAAATGGGACCAATTTGTCTTGTTTTCGCTGCATGCGGCCAGCTCCGGCTGTCATATGATGTTGTTGTTGTTGCTGCTGCTGCTGTTGCTGGTGTTGCTGTGGTGATTGATTTATTGAACTGGGTGGAGCAAGAATGCTATGGATATTGGTTGATACACCGTTCACAGAATCCGATACTGATTCCTGGGTTACAGGTTCTGATTCCTCAATGGAAAACTCACTTTTATGCGATCGATTAGTGAAGTCATTCTTTGTACTACTACTGTCCTCGTCAAACGGATTGTCATTGTCTTGTATCGTCTCTACTGGTGTAAGACCTACTAAGTCATCAGTTTTTGAGTTACCATTGGATGAATTTTGGGATCGTCCAACTGTAGATGACACACTAACTGAGATCACTTTAATATCTGATGATGAGGAATTTGTTTTTGAATTTTCTTGTTTTTGTTCATTGAATGGTGACGGAAAATTTGTTCTTGAATCATTTCTCGATATTATTTCTTCAAGAAATACAATTTTACTTCCAGATGTTACGAATTTAACAATTTGCCTTTTAGAACTATCACTTTCTTCTGGGTGTTTTATATTCATTCGTAAAGAAGGTGTAGTCCGTTCTTCATGCATTTGAAGATTTGTGGCAAATTTGTGATTTTTCATTTGGTCTCTTAATCGCTCCCCGTAAAGTGTGGAGCTTTCTTCTTCTAATATCTCATCTTCTTTCGATAGAAGAGAGTCTATTGTTAGTATACTATCTTTATATTTATACGGTTCGAGTTGAAGCTCTGAAGGAGTTTTGCGCCGAAATTGGGACAGAATATCAGAAAATGCTGGGCTATAGCAAAACCAGGTGGCTTGCGCTTATGCCTGCCATAGAAAGGGTTTTAAAAATGTACCAGCCATTAAAGAAATACTTTTTGAGCATTGAAAAATGTCCCCAAATATTAAAAAACTTTTTTGAAGACCCCAAATCAGAATTGTGGCTTCTTTTTTTGCACGCTTAGTCAGCAAGTTTTCATCAAGCTGTATTGAAGGTTGAAGGTCAGACTTTATCGGCAATTGAAGCTGCAAAAGAAATTAACCAACTGAAACATAATTTAGTTCAGAAGCAGACTAGTCAGTTTTTGCCACATACAGTCCGTAGTTTGATGGTGAAATTGAAAGATAATGGCGCTGAGATTGACGAAGAGTTTGTGAAAAGTACAGCTACAGAATTTTATTAAACAAGTCGTGAACATTTGGAACAGTGGACTGGATTTTTTACTAAAGAATTGGAGATATTTTATTGGGCAGATTTAAAAAAAATACCTACATGGGAAGACGTTCAAAAAGCATTGGATGTATTGATTGAAAAGGGATATATTGATTGTAACAAAGATACAGAAGTATTTGACGAATTTTCATTAATTTGTAACTATATCACGTTGCAAAAAGTAACCGAATGGAATAATCTAAACGTTTCAACGGAAAGTCGTTGGGTGGAAGTGTTCAAACATTTTCACACCAAAAACCTTAACAATGAAAACTTTTGTATTTTAATTGAATATATTTTATGTCTGCCCGGCACAAATGCACCAATAGAAAGAGTCTTTTCTTTAATGAATAAATTGTGGACGTCTGACAAAACCCAGTTACAGGCTCCGGTCCTTATGGCGATGTTGATAATTAAGGTGAATATTAAAAAAACGTGCCAAGAATTTTATTCTTACTTAAAATCATCACCAGCTGTATTAAAACAAATTTGTTCTGCTGACAAATATAAAAATGACTGAAAATTTTCTCTTCAAATTTGTAATAAATAATTTTGATAAATAAAAAAAATATTAAAAAAATGTGTTTTTTTTTCATTGGGAACCAGCTGCCATTTTCAAAATTGAGTTTCCTTTGTGATTTAATGAATCGGCCCTACTAATTGAGATAAATAAACCGATGTCCCGTTTTGAGTCAAAAAATAAATGGTCACGTTAGTTATGCCCCGCTGGAAATTTGGTTACTTGTTAAGAGTGGTGTTAATAACTACCACAAAAAATCTCAAATCCATAACATCACCGGAAGAAACCCTTAACTCACCCCCTAGAATTGATTATTTTTGAAAAAATAGTTAGACGCGTTATGCCCCGCTGGAAATTTGGTTACTTGTTAAGAGTGGTGTTAATACCTACCACAAAAAACCTGAAGTCCATAACATCGACGGTAGCCACCCTTAACTCACCCCGCAGAATTGATTATTTTTGAAAAAATAGTTAGAGGCGTTATGCCTTGCTGAAAATTTGGTTACTTGTTAAGAGTGGTTTTAAGAACTACCACAAAAAATCTTAAGTCCATAACATACCCGGAAGCCACCCTTAACCCACCCCTAGAATTGATTATTTTTGAAAAAATAATTAGACGCGTTATGCCCCGCTGGAAATTTGGTTACTTGTTAAGAGTTGTGTTAATAACTACCACCAAAAATCTCAAATCCATAACATCCCCGGAAGCAACCCTTAACTCACCCCCTAGAATTGATTATTTTTGAAAAAATAGTTAGAGGCTTTGTGCCGCGCTGGAAATTTGGTTTCTTGTTAAGAGTGGTGTTAATAACTACCAAAAAAAATCTCAAATCCATAACATCCCCGGAAGCAACCCTTAACTCACCCCCTAGAATTGATTATTTTTGAAAAAATAGTTAGAGGCGTTATGCCGCGCTGGAAATTTGGTTTCTTGTTAACAGTGGTGTTAATAACTACCACAAAAAATCTGAAATCCATAACATCCCCGGAAGCAACCCTTAACTCACCCCCTAGAATTGATTATTTTTGAAAAAATAGTTAGAGGCGTTATGCCGTGCTGGAAATTTGGTTACTTGTTAAGAGTGGTGTTAGTACCTACCACAAAAAACCTCAAGTCCATAACATCGCCGGTAGCCACCCTTAACCCTCCCCGCAGAATTGATTATTTTTGAAAAAATAGTTAGAGGCGTTATGCCGCGCTGGAAATTTGGGTTCTTGTTAAGAGTGGTGTTAATAACTACCACAAAAAATCTCAAGTCCAAACATCCCTGGAAGCCACCCTTAACCCACCGCCCAGAATTGATTATTTTTGAAAAAATAGTTAGAGGCGTTATGCCCCGCTGGAAATTTGGTTACTTGTTAAGAGTGGTGTTAATACCTACCACAAAAAACCAGAAGTCCTTAACATCGCCGGTAGCCACCCTTAACTCACCCCGCAGAATTGATTATTTTTGAAAAAATAGTTAGAGGCGTTAAACCGTGCTGAAAATTTTGTTACTTGTTAAGAGTGGTTTTAAGAACTACCACAAAAACATCTCAAGTCCATAACATCCCCGGAAGCCACCCTTAACCCACCCCTAGAATTGATTATTTTTGAAAAAATAGTTAGAGGCGTTTTGCATCGCTGGAAATTTGGTTACTTATTAAGAGTGGTGTTAATAACTACCACAAAAAATCTCAAATCCATAACATCCCCGGAAGCAACCCTTAACTCACCCCCTAGAATTGATTATTTTTGAAGAAATACTTAGAGGCGTTATGCCGCGCTGGAAATTTGGTTTCTTGTTAAGAGTGGTGTTAATAACTACCACAAAAAATCTCAAATCCATAACATCCCCGGAAGCAACCCTTAACTCACACCATAGAATTGATTATTTTTGAAAAAATAGTTAGACGCGTTATGCCCCGCTGGAAATTTGGATACTTGTTAAGAGTGGTGTTAATAACTACCACAAAAAATCTCAAATCCATAACATCCCCGGAAGCAACCCTTAACTCACCCCCGAGAATTGATTATTTTTGAAAAAATAGTTAGAGGCGTTATGCCGCGCTGGAAATTTGGTTTCTTGTTAAGAGTGGTGTTAATAACTACCACAAAATTTCTCAAATCCATAACATCCCCGGAAGCAACCCTTAACTCACCCTAGAATTGATTATTTTTGAAAAAATAGTTAAGAGGCGTTATGCCCCGTTGGAAATTTGGTTACTTGTTAATAGTGGTGTTAATAACTACCACAAAAAATCTCAAATCCATAACATCCCCGGAAGCAACCCTTAACTCACCCCCTAGAATTGATTATTTTTGAAAAAATAGTTAGAGGCGTTATGCCGCGCTGGAAATTTGGTTTCTTGTTAAGAGTGGTGTTAATAACTACCACAAAAAATCTCAAATCCATAACATCCCCGGAAGCAACCCTTGACTCACCCCCTAGAATTGATTATTTTTGAAAAAATAGTTAGAGGCGTTATGCCGTGCTGGAAATTTGGTTACTTGTTAAGAGTGGTGGTAGTACCTACCACAAAAAACCTCAAGTCTATAACATCGCCGGTAGCCACCCTTAACCCTCCCCGCAGAATTGATTATTTTTGGAAAAATAGTTAGAGGCGTTATGCCGCGCTGGAAATTCGGTTACTTGTTAAGAGTGGTGTTAATAACTACCACAAAAAATCTCAAATCCATAACATCCCCGGAAGCAACCCTTAACTCACCCTAGAATTGATTATTTTTGAAAAAATAGTTAAGAGGCGTTATGCCCCGTTGGAAATTTGGTTACTTGTTAAGAGTGGTGTTAATAACTACCACAAAAAATCTCAAATCCATAACATCCCCGGAAGCAACCCTTAACTCACCCCCTAGAATTGATTATTTTTGAAAAAATAGTTAGAGGCGTTATGCCGTGCTGGAAATTTGGTTACTTGTTAAGAGTGGTGGTAGTACCTACCACAAAAAACCTCAAGTCTATAACATCGCCGGTAGCCACCCTTAACCCACCCCGCAGAATTGCTTATTTTTGAAAAAATAGTTAGAGGCGTTATGCCGCGCTGGAAATTCGGTTTCTTGTTAAGAGTGGTTTTAAGAACTACCACAAAAAATCTCAAGTCCATAACATCCCCGGAAGCCACCCTTAACCCACCCCGCAGAATTTATTATTTTTGAAAAAATAGTTAGAGGCGTTATGCCGCGCTGGAAATTTGGGTTCTTGTTAAGAGTGGTGTTAATAACTACCACAAAAAATCTCAAGTCCAAACATGCCTGGAAGCCACCCTTAACCCACCCCCCAGAATTGATTATTTTTGAAAAAATAGTTAGAGGCGTTATTCCCCGCTGGAAATTTGGTTACTTGTTAAGAGTGGTGTTAAGAACTACCACAAAAAAACTCAAGTCCACAACACCCCGGAAGCCACCCTTAACCCACCCCCTAAAATTGATTATTTTTGAAAAAATAGTTAGAGGCTTTATGCCCTGCTGGAAATTTGGTTACTTGTTAAGAGTGGTGTTAATACCTACCACAAAAAACCTGAAGTCCATAACATCGCCGGTAGCCACCCTTAACTCACCCCGCAGAATTGATTATTTTTGAAAAAATAGTTAGAGGCGTTATACCGTTCTGAAAATTTGGTTACTTGTTAAGAGTGGTTTTAAGAACTACCACAAAAAATCTCAAGTTCAAACATCCCTGGCAGCCACCCTTAACCCACCCCCTAGAATTGATTATTTTTGAAAAAATAGTTAGAGGGGTTATTCCCCGCTGGAAATTTGGTTACTTGTTAAGAGTGGTGTTAAGAACTACCACAAAAAATCTCAAGTCCATAACGTCCCCGGAAGCCACCCTTAACCCACCCCCTAGAATTGATTATTTTTGAGAAAATAGTTAGAGGCGTTATGCCCCGCTGGAAATTTGTTTACTTGTTAAGAGTGGTGTTAATACCTGCCACAAAAAACCTCAAGTCCATAACATCGCCGGTAGCCACCCTTAACCGACCCCGCAGAATTGATTATTTTTGAAAAAATAGTTAGGCTGAACCCACACTGAACCAGTCAGAGCAAAACAAAAGCAAAGAATACAATTTTTTAGAATTTTCAAATTTAAATCCTCACGTTAAAATTAGTGCGCCCCTACTAAGGCTAAGCCCACACTGCACCGAACAACACACAAACAAGTAAAACGCGATTGTTTTGACTGGCTCCCAAAACACATCAAATCGAGTAAAACAAAAACAAAGCAAAAACATATTTGCGGTGCTTGATTTAATGTGGGTTGTAGCCAGTCAATGCGGCAATGTCATCGGAATCGGAAGAAGAAAGTGATGTAGTAATGGCAACTTATTTTTTTTATGTGGTAGTTCCAATCTCATAAGTCACCCTTTGTACTAGCAGTCCGTTATGTCGTTTGTCACGTCACGGTACAATGTCTAGCAGGAACGCGTTCAAAAACCTTACTCTGGTTAACCATGGATAACAATTACTGTGTTTCCATGCAGAGTTTATCCTGAGTTTACTCAGATTAAGCGCCCATGGAAACGGGGATTGAGTAAAGTCTCGTTAAATCCAAGTAAACTCAACGAAGCCAGTCCGATTAAGCCGGGTTTTGCATATGTGTGTGTTTCAGTATCCTTTACTGCACACATACCAACGGCGAGGCAATGTAAAATTAATTATCTGTCACTTTAACCCAGAACCGTCATGGAAACAGCATCGAGTGATCTTGAGAGAAAAAGCTTTCGTTTTACTGAACGTAAACTCTACCCTGGCTCATGGAAACACAGTAATTGGTAAACTTTTGTCGTTCAAAAACTCCGTGGTTTACTACAACATAACCACAAGCATAACTTTTTGGCGTTCAAAAACTCTCGTGGTTAACCATGGTGTAGTTAAATTTTAACCCTGTTCGGGAGCATGGTTAGCGATAGTTAAGAAGAAGAAGAATAAAAACAACTCAATTGTTTTAATGGTAAACAATGGATTTGTTAGATTATTGCAAATAAATAATTAATGGACCCATAAGAAATAATTGAAGCAAATAGCGGAGATTATTTTATGGAAAATTATTTTGTGTTTTCAACTCGTAATTAACCACGGTCCGTTCAAAAACCTCCATGGTTAAACATAAACTTTCGTGGTTAAGTGAAGTGATGCAGCATAACCAAAGCTTACCTCGTGGTTTACCATAGTAAGGTTTTTGAATGCACTCCAGTAAGCTTAGTACGGGAGAGGAAGGTTAAGGGTTATGAGGGTTCGGGAGGGTGTTGGAGAAGGTGGCGATGAAACCTGCGTTTGAACTCTTGGATGTTCTAGGAGTTGGGAAATACTGACTGAGAGAGGTTGTTCCACAATCGAGTTGCTCTATTTAGAAACGAATTACTAGTTTGTAGAGTGCGAGAAAATACAGGCTGCAGGTGGAAGGAGTGAGACGAGTGGGTTATGTCATGTTTAGTGAAAAAGTGGAAAGAAAATTTTGGGTGCATCATTTAAATGAAAGATCCAGAGTAGCACACTGGATCGAAATTGCAAACTGACTGTGTGGCAAAGCAAAAACCAAGCAGTCATCACAGGCATGCTTTGTTTGCTTGCCTTCGTTTTTTTGCCCTGACTGGTTTAGTGTGGGTTGCTTCCTTGGAATGCGTGTATTTTTTGTCTGTTTGCTTTGACTGCTTTGTGTGCCTGTGTGTGCTTGTGTGGGATTGGCTATGCTTTGCGTTTTCCTACCGTTTTGCTTTACTCAGTGGGGGTTGTTTCATTTAAACTTTATACAAATTATGGTGCGAACATTTTGGAAAACTGCTTTGTTTGTTTTGCTCTGACTTGTGTGAATTAGTAGGGGCGCACTAATTCTAACGTGAGGATTTAAATTTGAAAATTCTAAAAAATTGTATTCTTTGCTTTTGTTTTGCTCTGACTGGTTCAGTGTGGGTTCAGCCTAATTCACACAAGTCAGAGCAAAACAAACAAAACAGTTTTCCAAAATGTTCGCACCATAATTTGTATAAAGTTTAAATGAAACAACCCCCACTGAGTAAAGCAAAACGGTAGGAAAACGCAAAGCATAGCCAATCCCACACAAGCACACACAGGCACACAAAGCAGTCAAAGCAAACAGACAAAATATACCCGCATTCCAAGGAAGCAACCCACACTAAACCAGTCAGGGCAAAAAAACGAAGGCAAGCAAACAAAGCATGCCTGTGATGACTGCTTGGTTTTTGCTTTGCCACACAGTCAGTTTGCAACTTCGATCCAGTGTGCTACTCTGGATCTTTCATTTAAATGATGCACCCAAAACTTTCTTTCCACTTTTTCACTAAACATGACATAGCCCACTCGTCTCACTCCCTCCACCTGCAGCCTGTATTTTCTCGCACTCTACAAACTAGTAATTCGTTTCTAAATAGAGCAACTCGATTGTGGAACAACCACTCTCAGTTAGTATTTCCCAACTCCTAGATCATCCAACAGTTCAAACGCAGGTTTCATCGCCACCTTCTCCAACACCCTCCCGTACCATCATAACCCTTAACCTTCCTCTCCCGTACTAAGCTTACTGGAGCGCATTCAAAAACCTTACTATGGTAAACCACGAGGTAAGCTGTGGTTATGCTGCATCACTTCACTTAACCACGAAAGTTTATGTTTAACCATGGAGGTTTTTGAACGGACCGTGGTTAACTACGAGTTGAAAACGAAAAATAGTTTTCCATAAAATAATCTCCGCTATTTGCTTCAATTATTTCTTATGGGTCCATTAATTATTTATTTGCAATAATCTAACAAATCCATTGTTTACCATTAAAACAATTGAGTTGTTTTTATTCTTCTTCTTCTTAACTGTCGCTAACCATGCTCCCGAATAGGGTTAAAATTTAACTACACCATGGTTAACCACAGGAGTTTTTGAACGCCAAAAAGTTATGCTCGTGGTTATGTTGTAGTAAACCACGGAGTTTTTGAACGACAAAAGTTTACCATTGTTATCCATGGTTAACCAGAGTAAGGTTTTTGAACGCGTTCCTGCTAGACATTGCACCGTGGCGTGACAAACGACATAACGGACTGCTAGTACACAGGGTGACTCCTGAGCTTGGAGCTACCACATAAAAAAAAATAAGTTGCCATTACTACATCACTTTCTTCTTCCGATTCCGATGACATTGCCGCATTGACTGGCTACAACCCACATTAAATCAAGCACGTCAAATATGTTTTTGCTTTGTTTTTGTTTTACTCGATTTGATGTGTTTTGGGAGCCAGTCAAAACAATCGCGTTTTACTTGTTTGTGTGTTGTTCGGTGCAGTGTGGGCTTAGCCTTAGAGGCGTTATGCCGCGCTGGAAATTTGGTTACTTGTTAAGAGTGGTGTTAATAACTACCACAAAAAATCTCAAGTTCAAACATCCCTGGAAGCCACCCTTAACCCACCCCCCCGAATTGTTTTTTTTTGAAAAAATAGTTAGAGGCGTTATGCCCCGCTGGAAATTTGGTTACTTGTAAAGAGTGGTGTTAATAACTACCACAAAATATCTCAAATCCATAACATCCCCGGAAGCCACCCTTAACCCACCCCCAGAATTGATTATTTTTGAAAAAATAGTTACAGGTGTTATGCCCCGCTGGAAATTTGGTTACTTGTTAAGAGTGGTGTTAATAACTACCACAAAAAATCTCAAGTCAATAACATCCCCGGAAGCCACCCTTAACCCACCCGGTAAAATTGATTATTTTTGAAAAAATAGTTAGAGGCTTTATGCCCCGCTGGGAATTTGGCTACTTGTTAAGAGTGGTGTTAATAACTACCACAAAAAATCTCAAGTCCATAACATCCCTGGAAGCCACCCTTAACGCACCCCCTAGAATTGATTATTTTTGAAAAAATAGTTAGAGGCGTTATGCCCCGCTGGAAATTTGGCTACCTGTTAAGAGCGGTGTTAAGAACTACCACAAAAAATCTCAAGTCCATAACATCCCCGGAAGCCACCCTTAACCCACCCCCTAGAATTGATTATTTTTGAAAAAATAGTTAGAGGGGTTATTCCCCGCTGGAAATTTGGTTACTTGTTAAGAGTGTTGTTGAGAACTACCACAAAAAATCTCAAGTCCATAACGTCCCCGGAAGCCACCCTTAACCCACCCCCTAGAATTGATTATTTTTGAAAAAATAGTTAGAGGCGTTATGCCCCGCTGGAAATTTGTTTACTTGTTAAGAGTGGTGTTAATACCTACCACAAAAAACCTCAAGTCCATAACATCGCCGGTAGCCACCCTTAACCCACCCCTAGAATTGATTATTTTTGAAAAAATAGTTAGAGGCGTTATGCCGCGCTGGAAATTTGGTTACTTGTTAAGAGTGGTGTTAATAACTACCACAAAAAATCTCAAGTTCAAACATCCCTGGAAGCCACCCTTAACCCACCCCCAGAATTGTTTTTTTTTGAAAAAATAGTTAGAGGCGTTATGCCCCGCTGGAAATTTGGTTACTTGTAAAGAGTGGTGTTAATAACTACCACAAAATATCTCAAATACATAACATCCCCGGAAGCAACCCTTAACTCACCCCCTAGAATTGATTATTTTTGAAAAAATAGTTAGAGGCGTTATGCCGCCCTGGAAATTTGGTTTCTTGTTAAGAGTGGTGTTAATAACTACCACAAAAAATCTCAAGTCCAAACATCCCTGGAATCTGTAACTGTAAGGAAGATTTGTGCCGGGGCACGAAGAAGGGAAACTGCCATAAAGGCCGGAAGACTATCATTACAAAATCAAATTGGAGAACGGGGATTCAAAAGGAAAGGTGGCTCGGTCGGCTCAGCCGCCGGGAGAGTATCGCCAAAAATAATGCATTCCATGCACCGGTTGTTGGCACGACTAGCGATGCGCTAGCTAGCTCGCCGGATGGGGTGGGGTCCGCGGTGCATGGTTGCCGAAGGGGTGGTGACAGTTAAGAAAACCAGAATACTCGTGCCTATACAACGAAAGAAATTAAATAAGGGCGATAAGGGGGTGGAACAGGTCAGGGGCCAACGAGAGGGGCTAATAAGAAGGGAGAAAAGAGAAAGGGTGGTCACTGGTCACCGGGTCATTGTCCATGGGGTGGTCACATATCGGACAACACTATAAAATTTAAGGAGGCGGCACTTACCTTGGTTAGGACATCCTTAATCCATGGCCACACTGATAGGGGGTTATTTTATTCCATCATACTTTAAGGCACCTTCTATTGTTCATATGTATTATATATTTTGTATTCAATTCTAATATTTTGTATTCAATTCTAATGTCTATGTTATTTTTTATTGTTTTTGAGTTAAATTCTATTGTTTATGTCGATCGTTCAATTCATTTTCAATTCTAATGTCTATGTTATTTTTAATTTGTTTTTAGTTAAATTCTATTGTTTATATCGGTCGTTTAATTCATGTTCAATTCTAATGTCTATGTTATTTTTAATTTGTTTTTAGTTAAATTCTATTGTTTATATCGATCGTTTAATTCATTTTCAATTCTAATGTCTATGTTATTTTTAATTTGTTTTTATTTAAATTCTATTTATACCCATTCATACATCCTTTCACCCTCCAACCATTCCATTTTTTATACTTATTTATTATTTTATTTATTTATTTTTTTTTTAATCTTGATATTTCCTTGTATGTACTTAGGTGGCTTCAGACATGATATACGTATATCTTTTAGGTTCCAATATATTTATTATTATTAATTGCAATTTTTCAGCAACTTCGAGTGTTTTCTTCTTCTTTCTTTCAATCTTTCGTTATATACGCTGTTAAGTTATTGCGTATACTGTTTTTTTTTATTTATTTATTCAAATTTAAAATTTTAATTCAAGGGAAATATGTTTGTTAAATATTATATTTTCTTACTGCCTTCCTTTTTTTTTTATTATTATTTTTTTATTATAATTTCGTCGTCGTTGTTGTTTTTTTCCTTTAAAATAACGTTCGACACACGCTTTTATTTATTTATTTTTATTTTTGTTTAAACTTTTATATATCACTGGTTTTTTTTTTTTTTTATTTATTTATTTATTTACTGAATGATTTCACAATAATTATTTTTTTCACAAATTTTTTTTTTCATATTTCTAAATGAGTTTTATTGCCGTAAAAAAAAAAAATATCGAAACATTTAAATATACCTTATATATTGTATCATTTACATATAATATCTAATCACTTCATTTGTTAATTTCTTTTGTTAAATCAAAGTTAAGTTTTTAAAGATTGACACTGCACTGCAACCTCGCGCCCAGATCGAAATATCAAAACTGACTCCTTTCAAAAAAATCAAAACCGACTGACTTTTTTTAAAAAACTAGTTGGGATGTGGCTTTTGACCCTTTCGGTCCACAAGATTAACTTCCCAGTATTCGTTCAAACAAAAAAACGACTCGAACGATTTTTATGAAAATCTTTTCAAATCATACTTCCTTTAACACGCTTTGAACGGCATCTTAACGAAGTCGGTATCTTTTTTGGTTCGCGCGAAATCGTGCTGGTACAAAAATCACTTACGTCGTTCAAACAAAAAAACGGTTCGACCGATTTTTATGAAAATCTTTTCAGATCATATGTCCTTTAACAGGCTTCGAACGGCACCTTAACGAAGTCGAAATCTTTTTTGGTTCTCGCGAAATCGTGCCGGTACAAAAATCACTTAAGTCGTTCAAACAAAAAAACGGCTCGACCGATTTTTATGAAAATCTTTTCGGAAGCATAACATACTACCCCATGCCAAAATATCCCACGACCAAAAATCCTGGGATAAATATCCCAGGCTAAAATATCCCAAAATAAAATATCCCATACAAAATATCCTACGACAAAAAATCCCATGATAAATATCCCAGGCTAAAATATCCCAAAACAAAATATCCCATACAAAATATTCCGCAACGGAATATCCCTTTTTAATTTGTTGTCATTTCAAAATTTTAAAAGTATGGAAATTTGCAACATTTAAAAAATTGCAAAATATAAAAAATACAATTCAAAAAAATTTTTCAATAAAAATGAAAATTTTCTAATAATAGTTATTGAGCAAAGACGCACTGGTTTGTATCTTAATTATTATATGATACAAGCAGTAACTACCAGGGTTTAAATTGCTGCAGCAATTTTAATACGGTTGCCGTTGACTTCGCTTTGCTGCTAAGAAGACCACATCAATTTACTTTGCTTTGCTTTACAGCAATCATATTTTCAAACTTCTTGTTGCATGCTGTGAAAACTTGGTGGTGGCCGCCATATTGTACTTAAAATGACGTCACATTGCTTACTGTAATGTACTTGTCATTCTCTTTCATTTGATACCCATGTCGGGGGGTTGTACAGAAAAAGGTAATCCACCATTTTGTGGTGGCCGCCATATTGGATTTAAAATGACGCCACATAGCTTACTGTATTCTACTCGCCATTCTCTTTCATTTGATACCCATGTCGGGGGGTTGTACAGAAAAAGGTAATCCGCCATTTTGTGGTGGCGGCCATATTGGATTTAAAATGATGTCACATAGCCTACTGTATTCTACTCGTCATACTCTTTCATTTGATACCCATGTCAGGGGGTTGTAAAGAAAAATCGATCGCAAGATTCCACCAATGTTTTAACATCTCATACGGACATACTACAAACGATATCGTTTAGTCACGATAAATCACCATGAAATGTGTGTAGGCAGATTTATGGCAGAAAATGCACAAATGAATTTGATGGTAGTTATTTTTGTATCACCGCATAAAACTTGACGCGAAATAATGGAATTCATACATGACAATCTCCACTTCTGACGGTTCAATTTTACCAGGTCGAAATTTCAACGAAATTCCCATGATTTTGAGTGGCAATTTTAATATTAATTTTTCATCAGAAAGGGCGCGTCCGAACTTTGTGGATGAGGGAGAAGGTGGGGATGATGAGAGGTACCACCCCACTTCTCCCTTCATCCACAAAGTTCGTGAGGAACGTTCCTGGGAGCTAAGCGACTGACTTTTCTGAAAGCGTACAATATATCCGACAGACCTTCCAATATATCTGTTGCATATTACTATTAATATTTTAATAATTGCGCAGTTGTTAGCAAAAAAGTTTTACTTCAAAAGTGTGGTCTTAAGCACACTCATATTTTTTTTAATTAAATTAATTAAGCAATGGAATTTTTGTTTGTTGAAAATTATCGTTTGAATTTTTGTATATTGTTATAAAAGATCGATAGAAATATAACATAAACAAATCTTTTCATTTTATGAAGGGATATTTTTTACGGGATATTTGGTATAAGGGATATTTTAGTTGGGATATTTTGTCGGGATATTTTGTCGGGGATATTTTGGCCGGGATATTAAGGGATATTTTTTTACGGGATATTTGGTCTAAGGGATATTTTAGTTGGGATTTTTTGGCTGGGATATTTTGTCGGGGATATTTTGGCCGGGATTTTATGACCGGTTCCCATCCTAATGAGTGCACACTTCCAATCGCCTCCGAAATTCACACATCCCAACTCGAGACACCATTCCTTGCCCAAAGGAAATGACGCATACTTTTATTATTTTAAATTTTTTTTATTCCTTTTGTGGGTCGGTAGAGTGTGGTCATGTCATCTTGGCGGAAAACTGAGATTTTTTTCAGTCTCGGGCACCAAATACAATAGTTTTCCTACACATTTCATTCCAAAGTCAAGATTATGATTCCCTAATTGTCTATTTAGCTATTTTGGGGTATAGGAACTACTATAGTAAAAAGAAAAAAAAACAAACAAAATAACGACCAATTTAAACTTTCCGAAAGAAAAAAAAATTTACAATTCCCAGAACAGTTGGTAACCCTAAGACAAAGCATTTTAATAAAAATCCCAACAAGCAGGCCATTAACCAGAAAAAAGAATTTTTGGATAATGGTTAAGTAAAACAGAGGGATTCGAGTTGAGTTCTATCGGAAGGCAGTCGATTTTGTGAGATTGAAGGCGTTCGGTGATTTATTTTTCGTTGGGTTTTTTTTTTTGGATAATTTTGGTTTTGATTAGAAAGTCCCTAAGACGGGTGAAAAGTTCGCGCCAAAATAGTGGAAAGAAATAAATTTTCTTTTCCGAGTGCGGTCGCAAAAATTCGGTTTTGGTTTTTTTTGTTCGGATCTTTAGTGATAACCAAAACCAGGCAGTTTCCAACCAAACGAAGATAACGGAAAAACATACTATTTGGGTACATAGGAGATTTCCTGGATGGCCGAAAAAGAAGGATAAGGGTCGTCGTGCGGTTTCCAACTCAAAAATAAGTATTTGGTTTTTTTTTAATAATAACTATAAATAGGTGCAGGAGGATAAATTGCGTTGGGTGAAAACTCAATTTAAAGAATAAAGGAGAAAAATTTTCTTTCTTAACGGGAAGAAAAAGCAGTTTCTCTGCTTCCGTTAGATGATCCAATCAAAGAGGAAAAAAAATAGTTTACTGTTAAAACAAAAAGTTTCAGTGGATGAGTGAAAAAGATAAGTATAGTGTCCTCGGCGCTGGGAACCGAGAATTTTTTTTTGGTACTAAAACTTCGCTGTTTGGAAGAAACTCATGTGTGTTTACCTTATGTTCATGGGTTAGAGAGAGTCGAAGACAGTGATTCCCGATTTGTCTTGGTGTTGTATGTATTTGAATTCAAATGCGTCATTTTGCCTGCCTATAGCCATAAAGCGTGCAAACGAACACTGAGGAAAATTATTTCGCTACGAATTTGGTTTTGGCAAAACAAAAGAAAAAAAATCTTTTCCGAGTCTTAAAAGCTCTTCCATTGCGTGTTCAGATGAAAATTTTTTTTTGCGAAAAACGAAATGAACTAAGGCCACAGAAAGGCGATATTATCAAAAACAAATACCGTAAATAAAAAAAACAAAAATATATTTTTTTTATATTTCAGATAATTATTCAAATCACAATTGCTAAAAACTATTGAGCTTATATACTCGAAAACAAAACTAGCAATATTTGATTTTCTTAAATTTAATCAATTCTCAATTTATTAATCGCACCAAAACTTGAACTGCAGTCGAAAATCTTAAGCGAAAACCAATAATCAAATTACATCAGCAGCCCAGAATTAAAGCCAGTTCGTTTTAAATAAGTAACTTTTAAAAAGGAATTTCCAATTTAATCTTTTATTAGCTAATCGTTAATATTGAAGAAAGTATATACATCCTTGTGGAAATACTTTCTTTTACATATAATATATATATACGCCTTTAGGGCGAACCAAATTAAAAACGTGATTTCGACCAGTTTAGGAAATTATAAAATTGGGTGCTGGAAGAAGCGTATTGTTGCTATTCGACAAATACGACCCTCATATGAATGAATGCCAAATGTAGTTAGACTAGAACCGGAGTCTAGCCTTACATCGAGTTAATGGTTGAGATCCATATATCTAGAACTAGCTTTGCGATAACCATGCAAATTAAAACATATTTATATTTTAGTGTAGCCCCATAGACTCGCGTTAAATTGGGATAGGGCTTCCTGTTCTTTAAGCCACCTCTTTATCATCTGCGCAAGCTTTTCATCGATCGCATCTTAACACAAATAAAAAATTGCATCAGCATTCATTCATTCATTCATATATAGGGTACTATTTAACCTCAGTACGGGGAAACGAGGGATCGTCTATCGACTTCCGGCCACCTAAGAGTCGTAGTTACTAAATAATCTTAATAGTGATGAACAAAAATTATTATTATATTTTTATATCTCTAAATAGTTCCAAAAAGACTCTTTCAAATCGAGCAATATTTGAGCAATAATAATTAGATAAAAGTTTATTTAGAAATGCAAAATTGTTACCGTTTATGAACCCTATCAACAGAACATGAAATTATTTACGTATGAATTAAACAAAAAAAAACAAAACAATTTTTTTGTCGAAATAATAATAATAATAAATTTATACATATGAGAAGAAATATGAGAGGAAGAAAAAAATGATAATACGAAAATAAAAAAATAGAAAACATGATTTATTAACATTTAACAAACAATAATTATTATTAGTTATGAGCAAAAACACATTTATACTTACATACATATAATTATATATATATATAATACTTTAATTGAACTTATTTTGAGTAAAAGATAAAAAAAATAAAATATGTAAAAACAACAAAAAAAAAATACAAAAAATATTATAAATATAAGTTTTATATTAACAATTTTTAGGATTAACTATAAACCCAATAACTAAGGTAAAATTTATAGAAAAAAAAGGAACAATATTGTAAATGATGACCTTCGTTAATGAAAAACAAAAAAATTTTAATAATAATAAATCAACTTGAAGTAAAATGCCAGAGGAGTACATATAATAGATACATACAAAATACAGAGAAAATAGGACATTTCTCCCCTAGAGAAGTCCCATTAATTGTCCGAATGTTCATAGAATTAGTCTTTTTATTATACCTATTATATATTGGATTTAAGATTGAAGGATGTTTTTTTTTTGATAAGAAGAAACTTTGAAAAGTCGGTAGAATCTGAGTCCTAAGTGGGACGGTGGTTATTTTTGAGAATCCTGGTTGCGATATTTTTTTGTTGAGTTTTTTTTCAAAAAGTCTTTAGGAATTAAATAAATTGGATGTCGGCTAAATAATTAGGATTTAACTTTCGGTCGTGGAAATTAATTACATTGGCATTGAACTCATGGCGATTTAACGAGCGACGAGAGGGCGTGTGGAAAAAAAAATAAAATAACAGTGCACCGCCACCAGGAATAGGCGTATTTAGTGGGATTCGTTAGCTTAAAAGTTAAAATCTAAATAATGCTATCTCCTTTTTGCGGTTCAGTTCCATTCGTGAGAAGCCTGCTTTAGTTTTAAGATTGCCCGTTGGTTTACTTGGGATTTAATTAAAATAAACAAAGAAAAAAAAACAATTTGAGGAAGAATTTAAATACAAAAACATAACTATATACTATAAACAAATAAAAGAAGTTATATAATGAATTAAATACATAGATAATTGAATAATAACTTAATAACATATAACATAAGTAAATACAAGAAGTTTTATAACGAACTAAGAATATAAATTAATTGGATAATAACTTATAACATCAACCTAAACATATAACAACAGCGAACCAGAATAATGACTGAGTAGAACCCCCGCTATCGGTGTGGTCCCCGGATGAATGATGTTCCATAAACCAAGGTAAGTCCCGCCCACCCATAATTTTTTTACAATGTCTGCTATCGTGTAGTCCATTGACAATGACCCGGTGACCAGTGACCACCCTTTCTCTTTTCTCCCCCTGCTGTTTAGCCCCTCTCGTTGGCCCTGGACGTTGTTCCACCCCCTTATCGCCCGTCTATTTTGTTAAGTTGTTTAGGCACGATTTTTTTGGTTTACCCCCAACTGTCACCCTCTTCGGTATCCACGCACCGCGGACCCCACCCCATCCGGCGAGCTAGTTAGCGCATCGCTAGTCGTGCCGACAACCGGTGCAGCGGATGCATTTCTTCAGCGATACTTCCCCGGCGGTCGAACCGTCCGAGCCACCCTTTTTTTGAGTCCCCTTCCCCAATTTTTTTGTAATATTAGTCGCTCTGGCCTTTATGGCAGTTTCACTTCTTCGTGCTCCGGCACCCCAACTATCCCGACAGTTACACAGGTGGAAGCATCATGATCCCGACACGCTCCAGCCTGTCGGTTCTTTTCAGCAATGCTTCGCCAGCTGGATCAGCTTTTATCTACCTGCTAATACTACCGATATTTGTAAGCCTTACTCTCTTCCTTTTGGTTTCTTTGCGCCTTACCTTCTGATGGAGCATATTTAGCGTCTCCTCCACTTTATTCTTTACAACACCCGATGTCACCATGTAGTCTATGATGTTCTCTACTCTGAGTCGTGCCTGAGCTGTCAGGCTGTGCTTGCAGAGCAGCAGCTTGCTCGGCTAATATCGGGCATTCCAATAGGACATGCTTTGTGTCTTCTATCACATTTAGGAATGCCGGGGACAGCGAAGACATCTTGTCCGAACCGATGGAGGTATGCTCTGGAACACACATGTCCACTCAAGAACTGTGCGAGGTCGTAACTCATCTCTCCATTCTCGCGTGACCCTTCCCTCCACATTTGTTATGAGCCTGTGGGTCCATCGACCTTGAGTAGATTTACTCCACCTCCTTTCCACTACTGAAATAAACGCCACTTCTAAATTATGTTCAATTCCCTAGATTCTTCTTCTAATAGTTACTCAATTGAATTGAGCAGCTTTAGGTAACTGAAATATGATACGATGTGCATTTGAACTATTTTGTTTTGGTGGACTTGGAAACACATTTTTCTAGACAAGTTGTTCTTATTTACACAGGTTATACAGGTTTTTATGCGCCCCATGTTTTTATTTTAGTCTGTTAAAAGTCCCAGAATATTACTTAATTCGCTGACGCAGCGACACAAAATGCCCCTTGGCAAACGACATGAGAAGACAGCACTGCTACTATTCCAGAAGGTACATGATCGTGTTCTAATTATTTTCTAGATTTTGGTACAGCAGATTTAAAATAAAACCATTTAACTTAAAAGTTTTTTTTACCCATTTTTATTATACATATTCTTTTTAGTCTTAATTCTGTCATTTTTGGATTTTACTTTATACAAAATTCTGGTGTAGTGATTTGTTATGCATACCATATTTCCAGTGCCATTTTGAATTTTCTAATTTTGAAAACAAATTTATTATTTCCGACGTTAAAACACCCCCAACTAGCAATTTTCAGTGAAATCGAATCGTAATTGCCAAAATCGTACCGCCATGTTGGCGCCGTCATTTTGATTTTTTTTATATTTTGACCACAGATTCGTCATTTGTGACCTTAAAAACTCCCCGATACCGATTTTCAATGAATTCGGAACACATTTGCAAAATTCATCCGCCATTTTGAATTTTCAAATTTGACTACAGAATCGTCATTTGTGGCCCTAAAAATCTCCCGATACCGATTTTCAATGGATTCAGAGCACATTTGCAGAATTCATCCGCCATTTTTAATTTTCAATTTTTGACCACAGAATCGTCATTTGTGGCCCTAAAAACACCCCGATACCGATTTTCAATGGATTCAGAACACATTTGCAAAATTCATCCGCCATATTGACGCCGCCATTTTGAATTTTCAAAATTTGACCACAGAATCGTCATTTGTGGCCCTAAAAACCTCCCGATACCGATTTTTAATGGATTCAGAACACATTTGCAAAATTCATCCGCCATATTGGCGCCGCCATTTTGAATTTTTAAAATTTGACCACAGAATCGTCATTTGTGGCCCTAAAAACCACCGATACCGATTTTTAATGGATTCAGAACACATTTGCAAAACTCATCCGCCATATTGGCGCCGCCATTTTTAATTTTCTAATTTTGACCACAGAATCGTCATTTGTGGCCCTAAAACCCCACCGATACCGATTTTCAATGGAATCAGAACACAATTGAAAAATTCGTCCGCCATCTTGGAACCGCAATCTCGATTTTTTTTCAAAATTGTCAGATTGCACTGGCACGTTAGCTCAATGTGTGTGCAAAGTCTCATAAGAATCGGTTTAGTAGAAGTAGTTGAAAAAGCTGTCGCAAGATTTGAACCAAACAAATATACGAGGTCAAGCTAAATAAAAGCATTAATATCTTGTTCATTGTTTTATTTTCCCAAATAATAACAGTAAATATCTTGTATTATATATTCAAACTAATTTCTGATTGAGTAATTATATTAAGTTTTAACCATTCAAAATCATTAGTAAAACAGTAAATAATGATCGCTTATTGTACAGTTGCCATATAGCTTTATTATTATCTTGGCCAGTTTCACACGGACCGACAAACAACCAAGAAAAACTTCTGAAAAAGTCGGCTGGTGTAAAACTGGCCCTTAGAAACTCGCGCTTAGGTGATGAATAGAACACGGATCGGATTTCCCTCCATAGCCTCGCGACAGAACCCCTCACCCAGCAACATCGTGCACAGTAAAATCGTCTACGAATCTTCATGCCTACAAAAAACCCAAACCTTCGCTTAGCTGATGAATCATACCAGAAATTTATTTCCCTCCATAGCCTCAGGATAAAAACCCCCGCACCCATCGACATCGTCAACAGACATCAGCTAAAGAATGGGAGTTGAAATGCTTGCCGTCCATACCCCTTCGCCTATATTCTCCGTTGCGTCTGGCGTTGCGTCTCGTGTCTCGATAAAAATTCACTCTCATAATATTTTCCAAACGCACCTAAAGAAGTATAACTTCAAAAAAAACAAAATTTTGACTTTGAACTAACATTCGACTGAGGTTTATGATATTGATATCATACATTAAAGAATGTACATTTCTCTAAAAAATGAACCTAATTACGTTGCTCTACGATAAACGAGGAGTAATTAAAGTTTAAGTAAATTAAAAAAATGCTTCAAACGTTTTTTCTTAAACACCCTGTGCCCGAGTAAAAATAAAACTCGCCCACAGCTAGCATGCATCAGGTTCGCACTAGCATGCATGGCGCCACAGCTAGCATGCATAGCGAACAAATGCGCAGTGCACATTTTTACTAGGGTGTCTCAGTGGATACATAAGTCCGATAGCCCCATTCTGTAGAACAATTTTTTTCTCCAAATATACCTATGAATCATCCCTTAACGGATTAGCTTCGGGAACACCCTGCATATTGAGAAGTAAGGTGCAGTTGATGATTACGATTCTCTAAAAAGAATCAATTATCGAAAAATAGAACGCAAAAATAGAACGCACTAAAGTAAACGTAAGCCCGCACACAGGCGATTTTTAAGTTGCGGCAACTAAATTAATCCAACACGTTCTATTTAAATTTCGAGTAAATGTTTCATTGATTCAACTATTTAATCGCCCATTAAAAAAGTTTCTAGTGCCCGGCCGGCCTTAGTGCGTTCTATTTTTATAATTAAAAAGTTGCTTCAACACAACAAAAGGTCGTCAGTGGACCCTTTTTCTCTGAAGCCCTATTGTTAATTTGAACATGCGCAAGTTGCCAAGAGACTGGATAAACTCCGGAGAAATATGATAGTGCAAAAAGTTTGAGCAGAGGATTAGCCAAAGATGATAGAGGGTATAATACACTATACCCTATAGGTATAGAAGATTTGTATACAGGCTACAATACCTGAATGATCCCGAAAGTGTCCATTGAGCGCGTTTAACACATGGGTGCAGGGAGTGGAAGCGGAGAAAGAAGAATATGAGGCAAACAAAGCTGCTAGTACGGCCAACTATCTATGGACTAATAACCAAATCCTCTTCTTAAGAGTAAACATGTGTGCCCACTTTAATTATACCATTTTGGGGTTTTCCGGTAGTTGATAACGAAGACTCTTTGTGAAACGAAAACATTCTTTCGGTCTACTAAAAATCGAAGATAATTAAATAATATACATAATTCATTTCTGGTTTATCTCAAGAAGTTAATAACCAAACACAATTAAGTCCCTCAAAATTTCGCATTCGATGAAAGTTCATTGTAGTTTTGGGCTTAAATATTCTTAATTGTTGCTAAATAGGACAGAACCCCTTTACTTCAACCAAAAACATAGCCAATCCTCACCCTCTTGTGTCACAGATGCCCCATAAATTTATATCCTCTCTGTTACCATCGCTTGAAAACTCTCCAAAAAGAACCTCGAAGGATTTTATAGTGCGTTCCAGTGGCAATAAATAACACAAAATTTTCAGAGAAAACAAAGAGAACGAATTTATTCTTTATATTTTTTCGAAAATCCTTATACACTCTCAACTCGCCCTCGAAACAATAAAGTTAAGTCATTCCCTCGGGAATTGCGTATAAAATCCCAACAACTCCATTGAAACGTTGAATTCTCTTGTGTCTATCTACGTCTTCGTATCCAAGTTACAAGGATAAACTTAGATACGAGCGCCTTACACAGTTCCGATATAGACAAAAGCCGTAGGGTGTATTTTTTGTTATTCTCTCCCAAGTCCTGAAGGGATTCTGAGACTGGGCTTCTTCTTCTGTTAGGCCAACATCGAAGTATCGCCACCGAACGCCCCGCTTCTAAGGAACAAACACTGAAATTAAATTTTTCATCCGGAGAAACAATTATGAAGTCCTTCCCGTTTCATCCGCGTATCCCGTTCGTGCTTGAGTTAACTTTGTAGGAGCGGTTCCTGTTGGCCTTCCTTTTCATTTTGTTCTTATCAAAGATAATTTTCCATTTGAGACTGATCCCATTTTCAGCACACCATCGTTTCCTCCTCTTGGTAACGGCACCGTTAATTCGTTAATAATTAATCAGTTCTGCACGGAGCCTTATCTGATTAGAAGAGATTTAACGCACTCCCCAGTATGGTCGCTCGGTCTGCCACCCAGAGTGTGTAATTGAGGGATTTCCTTTGTCGAGCTCCTTCTGCACTTTGTTGTTGCTACAGGCTTGATGGAGCCCCGTCTCATGTGTGAATTGACTTTGATTTTGAGTGACTGACATAAGATGGATGCTCTTTGAAGTTTTTGGGTAAAGGGAATTTAATGCAGGAGAATTCTCAGTTTGTTTTGCTTTAATATTTTTTGATATTAATAAGGTAATGTTTACAAAGATTTATAACCCTACGTATTAAGTTCGTGTTTAAAATTAGTAAAACGTGTATTAAATTAAATCAGTAACTAGGAAAGGAATGAATTTAAATTGGACCGGTTTACACGACCGGGGACACCGAGCGGAAAAAACGAACGAACGAACTGACTTGATGTGGAAGAGGGTGAGAGAGAACTATGGGGAGGGCGGATAATTTTAATAGACATTTTCAGCGGACAGCGGAACGAAAATTTTGACAGTTCAAAAGGCAACAACAAAAAGCAAAGGTTTGTTCGTTCGTTAGGCGCCCATTACACGATAGGTTTTGCTGTCGGTTTTTCCACATATTTGCCTACGCCTGACGGAAAACCTAACGTCTAAGTTGATGACTGACGAAATACTCCGTATATTTTGATTTCCATTAATCATGACTGGTGGAATTGATTGCCGCTTGCATGAACGTGCAATGGCCGCCTTAGGCATCCATTAGACGATAGGTTTCGATGTCAGTTTTGCCACAGTTTTGCCTATGACTGACGGAAAACCTGACGTCTAAGGTGTTGACTGACGTAATCCTCCATATATTTTGATTTCCATTAATCATGACTGATAGAATTGAATGCCGTTTGCATGAACGTGTAATGGCCGCCTTAGAGTTCGCTTGTGGAAATGCTCATGCGACATTCCATCGGACTTCAAAAGGGAATTAACGATTACAGATAAGTTTTGTCTGTTCGGTGTCCGGTCGTGAAAATCTAGCCATTGCAATCGTCAAATAACAGTTTCTTGACCACTAAACAGCACTTGTTTAGTTTTCGGGTGGCGAATAGATGGACGATGGAAGCATATTTTGGAGAGGATACACAAAGGACAATTTGTAGTAGATGATTGCGCGATAGGCAATGAAAGATTGATTATACTGATTAGGCCGGCCGCGCACTAGCAACTAATTTGAAGCAACTGTTTTAATCACAAAAATAGAACGCACTAAAGTAAACGTAAGTCCTCAGACAGGCGATTTTTAAGTTCCGGCAACTAGCTAAAAAACCAACACGTTCTATTTTAACGCTGAGTAAATAGTTTCCCATACAAACCAAACATACATGTGCAAGTGTGTCGCCACAAACTGGCGATTGTTTAGATCCAGTCTTGACAACCTAGGGATAACATGTCTCTCCTAGATACAGAATTATTTATTAGTGCGGTAGAAAAGCGCCATCTGCTTGCTGCTTCACAACACAGTGTTAAAAAAATTTCAGACAAAAGTTTGGAAATTGAATTATGGATTGACGTGTTTCTGCAGTTCATTGATAATTGGAATGAGCTTGAAACTGCTGAAAAGTGGTAATTATTTTGTATATTTTTCATTTTTACAAAGTTTATTACTGTTTTTATAATCGTTTTACATATTATCTTTATAGATGTTTTATTCACTACCTTAACTTTTTAAGATAATGTAACATATTAAACTTTGTCATATTGCCAGGAAACACATCCTTGTGCGGAAATAATGTAATTTGCAAAATAATCTATAATTTTAAAACCTTCATCATTGCCTCCTGTTCCAAGATGTGCAATATTTTCCAAAGGACATTCATAATATGTGTCTTCAAAACGTACTCCATCATGCCTTCGAACATAATCATGAAAAATGCAGTATGCTTTCACGGTGCTATCACAAAGTCTGATATTTGCATCAAGTGGCCTATGAAACATTTTCCACTAAGGCTAATAAGAGGCGACCCGGAAAGACGTCACCAACTTGAACAGGAATACTCTCAATTTCACACAGTGAAGGGTCCAGCGTGAAAAAAGGCGTCACATAAACAAGCTCGCAGAAAAGGCGGAAAACGCGACAAACACAGGCAACAGTAAGGTGCTATACCAAATCACTTACTAAAAAGCATGCCGTAAAGAGTGCGGATGGAAGTAACGAGAAGCAACTCCAAAGAAGAAGAAACTACTTCTTCGCCACCCTGAATGGTTGTTTTTCACAGGAACCTGAAGAAAACAACAACAATGCACAGCCAATAAGAATCACTACTCGTACCCCATCCAAGACAGAAATAGTACTCGCAATTCATGCAATGCTCATGGTAAAGCAGCTGGAGAAGATGGCATCCCGCCAGAATTGTTGATAACCGACTCAAGCCTAATAGCAGATGTGCTACAGCTAATCCTCAAAATAGCATGGATCAGCTGTACCTTTCCGGAGGATTATAAGGAAGGTATCATGGTTAAAATACCAAAAAATGAGAACCTAACAATATGCGACAACTCGAGAGGCATCTGTCTCTGCTGTGGGTAAAATCTTGTCCCACATATTTTTATCAAGGATAATAGAGGAAGTAGGCTGGATTTAGAAAGACCCACTCATGCTTAGATCTTATTAACACTTTGAGAATATTGGAACAGTCTACTGAATTAGGACTTCCCTTTACCTTGCTTTCATAGACTATGAGAAAGCGTTCGAATCGGTTAATAGGAGCTCTATATGGCAGGTACTACGGCAACGTGGATTGCCAGAAAAATTAATAGAATTAATAAATGCTCTATACAACAATTCCAAATGCAGAGTTCTTCACAATGGAAAATTATCCGACAGCTTTGAGGTGAGGTCAGGAGTACGCCAAGGATGCCTACTTTGACCATTACTATTTCTTATAGTAATAAACGATATCCTTGTCAGCGCTATAGATAGTAGAACAGGTGGCATACAATGGGGATTGCTAGACCGCCTTAAGGATCTCGACTACTCGGATGATATCTGTTTGCTGGCCCACAGACACCAGGACCTCAAAAACATGTTTAGCAATTTGGCAACAGAAAGTAGTTCGGCAGGCTTAAGGTTAAATTCGAATAAAACCAAAGAAATGCGGATAAATGCACACACTATTGAACGAACAGCGCTGAATAATTGGGGCTGCTCAACTCCAACGTTAAGGCAGTTCTTTTATATGGTTGCAAAACATGGAAAGTCACCCAATTCATCACAGGGCGCCTACAAGTTTTCATCAACAGATGCCTACGTCGTATCCTAAAAATCCGCTGGCAAGATAGAATTTCAAATGAAGAACTATGGCGCCGTGCCGGCCAAGAAAGGATAGACGACCAAATCAGGCGAAGGAAATGGAATTGGATTGGCCACACCTTGCGACGCGAAAACGAGAATCTAGCCAAACAGGCCCTCGACTGGAATTGGAACAACGTGGAGGAGAACCCTATTAGCAGAGGCCGCGCAAAACAGAGTCCGCTGGAGGGCAACTGTTTCCGCCCTATGTCACGTGAGGGATTAAAGGAGCATAAGTAAGTATGTAAGTAAGGCTAATGTCATATGAGTCTGAATTAAGACTCTGAACTTTTCCGAATCGGATCTTTTCAGCTCAGATTTTGATGTCACTTGAGTCTGAATATTTCACATACTGTAGCTTGGAGACCAGTGTTGTGCGAAATTTTGTACAAAGTGATTGTAACTTTCGTTTTTTAATTTTCGTTTAATTCTCGTTTTAAACTAGTTGGGTTGTCGGTGTGACCCTTTTGGTCCATACGATCAACTTCCCAGTATGATGAACGTATGCCGAAAGGCCAATTTAAAATTTCCCTTTGTGCTAGATTCTTTTCTCGATAATTATCGGAGACAAGTGTTTGCATGGAAGGTGTTCTAGAACAGAACAGATTAAAAAAACGCAGCAGCATATTTATATTTTATAATCCCACCTCGCCAAAATTAAAGTTGGAAATTTCGCTAACGCAAAAGAAGTAAGAACAATCTCTTCTCACCTCATTTCGTGTTGGGAATTTCACTTCTTCAAAAAAAGTAAGAAATGTCTCTCCATTCAAATAATTTATTATAAAAGTGCTGAAGATTACAGCCTCTTATATAGCACTACACAATAGAAAATACAATTCAAGACAACAATAATAATAATTCAAAAAGTGAAGCAAATAACAATAACGAGTAATCTAAAACTAGGAAAACTAAAATTGCAAATAATTTAGACAATGACATGTGTAGCATCCACAAACATAACTATAATTCTACGTTCTTGATCAACTTGCAGAACATCCCGCTCGATCCCTCAGTCTGCACATAACTCGGAATAGAATTCCACCTACGAATAGCCTGGACACATGGGCGTAGTTAGGTAGGGGCCCTACAAAACCCATTGCCCACCCTATAGTCCGGGGAAATTAGCATTTAAATGAGACACAATTCGGAAATGGCTGAAAATTGCTCCACAGCTTCCTTGCGACTTTTTAAGAAAACAATTTCGGAATCACAAGAAAAACATGGCTGCCGGAAATATAGCGGTTTTCCGGTGTTTTCCTTATATCTCGGTTTCTCTAGATCGTACAACCCCGTACAAAGGCATGTTGACAATGAAATTCTCTACAACTTTAGTTCTTACAAAGATGTTGACCCGATTAACCCTTTCAAAGTTATTCAAGGTCAAAGTTTCCAAAAATCATTTTTTCGCCAAAAAATAACACTGGTTTTTTCGAAAAAGATTTTTGATCAGTCAATACGAGGGCTTTTTGTAGGCAATAACATCTTTGTAAGAACAAAAGTTGTAGAGAATTTCATTGTCAACATTTAGGGCCTTTGTACGGGGTTGTACGAACTATAGAAACCGAGATACAAGGAAAATCCCCGGAAAACCGCTATATTTCCGGCGGCCATGTTTGTTTTTGTGATTCCGAAATTGTTTTCTTAGAAAGTCTCAAGGAAGCTGTGGACCAATTTTCAGCCATTTCCGAATTTTGTCTCCTTTCGTGCGTTTTTTTTTTGCTAATTTCCCCGGACTACTAAAAAATCGACAGTATTGAAGAAATATACTCGTTCTTAATTCTTTTCATTTAGAAGATTCAATACCATTCCTCTTAAAATTATTTTATCATCCGCGAAAACCTTGTGCCCCAGGGCTTGCCTTTAAGAGTGCATCAAGAGAACACCATCATCAACATTCCAGTTCAGATACTCAAAATGAAATAATCGAAATAATAGTATGCATTACTAGAGAGGGAAGAAGCGAAAGCACGTAGCGCTCAATTCCGAACACATCCTCATCTCTCTCATCTTGGTATCCGTACTACAAGACGCGTCGTTACCAAGAAATACTTCCAGCCATTGATCAATAAAACTACAATGAGCGGTCTCGATCGTCCCTTGGTTGCCAAAAGTCCAAAGTTTCATAGCATAACAAATCTCCATTTGAAGCTTTCAAGCTTCCAACTTATAGATTTGACCATATCCATATGGATGTAGTGGATACCCTTATAGCTTAACTATAGTCGACAGATTTACGACATGGCCTGAAGCATTCCCAATTCGAGACATCTCTGCTTCAACAGTGGCAAAAAGATTCGTCAGTGAAGTGGCCAAAATACTCGGCACTCATCGATCCCGAGCAAGCGACTATCATCTGCAGGCAAACGGGATGGTCACACGGTTCCACATGCAACTAAAAGCAGCTTTAATATCAAGGGACGGCACTACTCATTGTGAGTGAAGATTTGCCCTTGCTATGTTAAACCTGTGACACACAGCTGGTATAGATACTATAGTATTCCAGTAAACCATGTGTGTGTCAGCATATACTAGCAATGTACCAACTGAGCAACCTAGTATAAAGCTAGTATCAATACTACGGCTTTTTCCATAGTATCCTTATACACAAACCTGGTATAGGGACCTTTTAACTGATAACAACGCCATTGTATAGAAGCGGAAAATAAAAACACCAAATTTTTTACTTTTTTAAAATAAATTTTAGATTAAATAAAAATTTAGCTGTGCTTTTGTTGAAAAATAAAACAAACATTTTTAACCGAAAAATTATTCTTTCGATTTCAAGCTAATTCATATAAGCTAATTCAAATATATTAACGTAAATTTTATTTAAAAGAGCACAAACTATGTAATTCGTTTTCCATTTTTCAAAGTTTTACAAATAACAGTAGGCTGAGAGCTGTGAAATGTATACCACAAATGTGTATGTGTCAGGGTCAGGGGTGAGTATACTATGTTGTAGCGTTGATAATAAAGATATCATGTGAAGTGATGTTCCGTCAACAAAAACTCCTTTTGCTACCGATCCGCTATCAATATTCACTGTACTTTCCCTTCAATTTCCAGCAGTATACCACATAAATAATGACACAACACATTAAAGGATTATATAAATGAAAAATATTAGCTTTGATTAATCACAAGAAACAATGATTTATTTTACTATATATATGAAATTCGGTGATGTAAGTTTGCCGGCGTTTTATCCCAGAGTGTTCGTCTCCCAGCCTTTCTCCACGATGGAGCTCGAGAAAAAGCCCGCCGGAAATGTTAGTTATTTTTGCACAACTTGACCATTGCAGATCGGTGACGTGGCGTTATTGTTTTCTGTACTATTTCTTAGATTTCTGGAAAGAAATTCGTTAATACTTGAAAAAGAAAATTTGTTTGGGAAATTGTCTGGTTGGACTGTGGTTCCAACATACTCCGCCGCCTTGACACAACATGGTTGGGCCAAATTAAGTAACCGTCCTTTGTTATACTGCTGACCCAAGTTGAAGATGTGATGCATGGATGTCGAAACGCGACGTGGAGCCAACTAATGATCGAAACACTAATAATTTATCGGTTAATTTATTATAGTTCACTATAGTTAATTCACAAGGAGTTAATTCGTTATAGTTTGTTAAACTTAATTCACTAAAGTTAATTCATTATAGTTTGTTATATTTAGTTCAATAGAGATGTGTGTATTATACATGGGTTTGTTATACATAAGTTTATTTAGGGGTTTCAACTCCTTTTACCAACGCAATTCTTTTTACTCGGGTTCTACTGAAAATCCTGCATTTCAAGAGATTACGGGTTTTCCCCATCTTTTGATATGTTAAAAAATTAAACAAAAATAAATCACTTACATTCTATTTTATTTATTTTTATGGATTTATGACTTATACTTTGACTTATTTGTGTCGGGCCTTTTGTGTCGTATAATATTGTAGGCCTCAAATTTTATGAGCCTATAAGGGTTTCCCCAATTTCTGGCAGTATGAATGCAAAGGCCTGTCACGAAATAAACATGAACGCCTTTATCTATTATAGGTTAATAAAAAAGAGAATGTGGTGTCCAGTAGAGGAATGTGTTTTTATTTTAGTTCTTCAATAAAACTTTCTGAGTTCTGAGTTCGGGTATAATGGATTTACAATTTCATTATTGACCACGCCGATATTACAAGTTAGACATCTCGACTAACAAACTCTAGATAGCACCACAACACTAACTTAATCATTTCAATGCAAAACCAATTACAGTTCATCAAACATAAATACAATACTTATTAAATTAATTCAATTTCTACTCCAAATCAAACCTTACTGCTCTCAAGACAAACCAATCAATTACTCAATTCATAACTGTCCCTGGATATAAACGAAAAGAATTTAATTACAAACCAAGTGAGTTGTGAACAATCACTCAAAAAATTAAATCTTCGAACCCAACACAACAATAGTTACATATGCTACAGTTACTTTTTCTATCAGCAACCATCAATATCATAAACTACAATATATCTTGGTTTGCCAACCTTTGGTGTTTTATTTATTTACCTTTTTGGGCGTATATCAATACTGGCCTATGACACTCAAACACCGCTTCATCCACCGCATATTCCCCCTTCTGGCATGGTTGGCCCGCCGCGCTCTTAGTTTGCTACCAGCAACGCCACCGCCACAGCAACCACTAGTGGTGGGCGAAATGGCTCTTTTCAGTGAACTGGTTCGTTTGGTTCCGCTCACTAAAAAGAACCATTCAAAAGATCCGTTCATTCGGTTCATTTGGCTCATTTGTCGTAAATTTGGCGAACACTTCAAAACATGGAGTGCTCTTAAATACAATTACAAACACACATACAGTTCAATACAAAACTAGACAAACTAGACAACGTTTGAAAAAATTTGCTACTGATAAGAATTAATGAATTTCCTAATAAAATCAAACTTCCAGTTCGAACTAATTCACTCCCCTTAAGATGAACTATATTCTATTCAAATAAATTAAAAACAATCTCGTCTTAAAATCTCTTTTCCGTTACATTTTATAAATAATCCTCCTACACTCGAATAATACGAGTGAAATTCTAATTAGAACTCTTCCTAAATCTTAAATGTTCTTCATAAAACTTTTTTAACTCTCATCTATTTTAAAATGTCTATTTCCAATTGGAATTGCTTAGAGAGAAACTGCAACTCACATCTTACATATCATCAATACAAGCAAAACAAGTTCTCTGAGAAATATATCGCACCCCTTATGTATTCATTGTGATTCATTCATTCGCTCTTTTTTCAGATCACTCAAAAGTTCAGGTCATTTCATCAGAGACCCGTACATTTGGTTCTTCGTTCATGGTTCATAATACAGTTCAGTATCACTGAACCAGTGCAGTACCATTGAACGAGTGAACGGAACATGTACTACTTAGTGAACCAGTTCATTTGGCTCAGTACACTGTTCCGTTCAGTACGAACGGATCATTCGCGAACGACACAGCACTAGCAACCACATTTAGCTACCAGGCCGCCAGTTTCTTCGGGGGTTCCCTGATGCCGATACTCCCAAATTTTTCTTTTTCCACTATCACTTCCAAATCTGGTTGCTTTTCGGTTTTCCTTCACACATTTGTTTAGGCAGGGAAAAATGTTTCTTTGGTTTTTTTTCGACCCTTAGTCGTATTTTCCACGGCTATTATCCGTCTAAGACTACTAGGTCCAGCATGTAGTTTCCTTTTCCCCAAAAGTTGCTACGTCTTTGCCCAAAATTACCGTCTCTCTTGTAGTCCTTGAAAATTTATTTTCAAAAAAACGGACCTAGATTATTGTTCTTTGTTGGTTTAGACACCATACAATCGAATAACTTTGTCTTAAATTTTCTAAAAAAAAACTTGAGAATCGTGATTTTTCTTCTAAACAAAGCTCGACTCGCTTTTTGAACTCTCTCCAAAAACTGACTCCCCAAAAAATTTCCCTCAAAAATCTTTTTTTTTGCCTCCTTGTTTTTTTTCTATTAAATTTTCTCCAGTGTTTTTCCACAAAAAAATCGGGGTTGCAAAGTGGCTATAAGATATATTTTCCTAGCAGGGGAAGAGGGCCGCCGTTACACCTATGCAAAATCAGGTTGTGCAGATTTCTTCTTTTTTTACAATATACCTAATCAGGGACGGCGGACAAATAATCTTTTTTTATTTAAAGGCGTTCACACACGAGCGTTTGCTAATCCAAAATATAAATTTTAAAATGTTTGCTTACAATAATAAAAAGTGGGGGTGTGTACCTATGTACGCGCATTAGAAGTTATACTTCTTTGGCGTGATTTAAGACTAATGTTTAATTTGCATGCAAATAATTTATTGGATTTTTTTATTATTTGCGTGCGTTGGCAGGTCGAAGCATCATAATGCCGACACGCTCCAGCCTGTCGGTTCTTTTCAGCAATGCTTCGCCAGCTGGATCAGCTTTTATCTACCTGCTAATACTACCGATATTTCTAAGCCTTACTCTCTTCCTTTTGGTTTCTTTGCGCCTCACCTTCTGATGGAGCATATTTAGCGTCTCCTCCACTTTATTCTTTACAACACCCGATGTCACTATGGCTGGTTCTACACGACCGGACACCGAACAGACAAAACGAACGAACAAACTGGGGTTTATGGGAAAGAGGGTGAGAGAGGGGCCGGTTTTCAATCGTCTTCTCTCACCCTCTTCCCCATAAACCCCAGTTCGTTCGTTCGTTTTGTCTGTTCGGTGTCCGGTCGTGTAAAACCGGCCCATGTAGTCTATGATGTTCTCTACTCTGAGTCGTGCCTGAGCTGTCGCTTGCAGAGCAGCAGTTTGCTCGGCTAATATCGGGCATTCCAAAAGGACATGCTCTGTGTCTTCTATCACATTTAGGAATGCCGGGGACAGCGAAGACATTTTGTCCGAACCGATGGAGGTATGCTCTGGAACACACATGTCCACTCAAGAACTGTGCGAGGTCGTAACTCATCTCTCCATCCTCTCCCGTGACCCTTCCCTCCACATTTGTTATGAGCCTGTGGGTCCATCAACCTTGAGTAGATTTACTCCACCTCCTTTCCACTACTGAAATAAACGTCACTTCTAAATTATGTTCAATTCCCTAGATTCTTCTTCTAATAGTTACTCAATTGAATTCAGCAGCTTTAGGTAACTGAAATATGATACGAAGTGCCTTCGAACTATTTTGTTTTGGTGGACTTGGACTTGGAAACACATTTTTCTAGACAAGTTGTTCTTATTTACACAGGTTATACAGGTTTTTATGCGCCCCATGTTTTTATTTTAGTCTGTTAAAAGTCCCAGAATATTACTTAATTTGCTGACGCAGCGACACAAAATGCCCCTTGGAAAACGACATGAGAAGACAGCACTGCTACTATTCCAGAAGGTCCATGATCGTGTTCTAATTATTTTCTAGTTTTTGGTACAGCAGATTTAAAATAAAACCATTTAACTTAAAAGTTTTTTTTACGCATTTTATTATATTCTTTTTAGTCTTAATTCTGTCATTTTTGGATTTTACTGATTCTGATGAAGTGATTTTTTATGCATACCATATTTCCAGCGCCATTTTGAATTTTCTAATTTTGACCACAAATTTATTATTTCCGACGTTAAAACACCCCCAAATAGCAATTTTCAGTGAAATCGAATCGTAATTGCAAAAATCGTACCGCCATATTGGCGCCACCTTAAAAACTCCCCGATACCGATTTTCAATGGATTCACACATTTGCAAAATTCATCCGCCATTTTGAATTTTCAAATTTGACTACAGAGTCGTCACTTGTGGCCCTAAAAATCTCCCGATACCGATTTTCAATGGATTCAGAACACATTTGTAGAATTCATCCGCCATTTTTGGATTTTAAAAATTTGACCACAGAATCGTCATTTGTGGCCCTAAAAACCTCCCGATGCCGATTTTGAATGGATTCAGAACACATTTCCATAATTCATCCGCCATATTGGCGCCGCCATTCTTAATTTTCTAATTTTGACCACAGAATCGTCATACCGATTTTCCATGGAATCGGTACACAATTGAAAAATTCGTCCGCCATCTTGGAACCGTCTTCTTGATTTTTTTTAAAATTGTCAGATTGCACTGACACGTTAACTCAATGTGTGCAAAGTTTCATAAGAATCGGTTTAGTAGAAGTAGTTGAAAAAGCTGTCGCAAGATTTGAACCAAACAAATATACGAGGTCAAGCTAAATAAAACCATTAATATCTTGTTCATTGTTTTATTTTCCCAAATAATAACAGTAAATATTTTGTATTATATATTCAAACTAATTTCTGATTGAGTAATTATATTAAGTTTTAAGCATTCAAAATCATTAGTAAAACAGTAAATAATTATCGCTTATTGTACAGTTGCCATATAACTTTATTATTGTCTTGGCCAGTTTCACAACCAAGAAAAACTTCTGAAAAAGTCGGCTGGTGTAAAACTGGTCCTTAGAAACTCGCGCTTAGGCGATGAATAGAACACGGATCGGATTTCCCTCCATAGCCTCGCGACAGAACCTCTCACCCAGCAACATCGTGCACAGTAAAATCGTCTATGAATCTTCATGCCTACAAAAAACCCAAACCTTCGCTTAGCTGATGAATCGTACCAGAAATTTATTTCCCTCCATAGCCTCAGGATAAAAACCCCGCACCCATCGACATCGTCAACAGACATCTGCTAAAGAATGGGAGTTGAAATGCTTGCCGTCCATACCCCTTCGCCTATATTCTCCGTTGCGTCTCGCGTTGTGTCTCAATTCCTAAAAATTCACTCTCATAATATTTTCAAAACGCACCTAAAGAAGTATAACTTCAAAAACGAAACAAAAACGTACGAATTTTCATTCAAAATCTTTTGTTTATTTTTTCCAAGAGTATTCGAATACACGAAGGTTCTTACTTCTCAATGCTCAAGAACAGTTTCGCTTTGTTAAAAAAAAATTTAGTTCTTGTTTCAATGCATTATTCACAATCAGAAACGTGTAGTTGGAGCTCAAAAATATTTGAATTGATTTATTAACTTCCTATTTAAAATTTCTATAATAGCAAAAAAAAAAATATTTTTTCATATCATTATCATTTTATTTATACACGGCACAAAAGAACGCAATATATGAACGCAATTTTGAAATATGTGACATTGAGATAATAAAAGTTGGTTTTTTGGCATTGCCTTTTATACGCTTTATATTAGCTTCACCTGTATGTATGTATGTATGTATATGTATAGGGATTCTTAGGACCGAGCTTAAAGGTAAAGAACAATTTCTCTAATTAGTTAAATAATTTAATGTTTTATTGTACAACTTCTACAACTTCGACTTGTTTTTCATAAATTAATCTTGATGACCATTCCTTATTTATTAAAAGAAAAAACGTCCCGACTTCTACTTGTTTTGTTTTAATTTTCCTCTTTTATATTGACGTCCTGCGGCCTACTTTCGACTTCTATCGATTCAGTTCCTTGAGTGCCTTGAGTGCGAAGGTTCCTGTTCGTCTCTCTCATCGGTTCCTACATGTAGCTATGTATGTAGACAAATCTGGCAACTTGATTTTCATCCCCTTGCATATAACCGATCAACTTCAAATTTTGCATATATGTATAGTTCGCGAGACAATGCAATCTGACCATTTTGTGAAATAATCAAGATGTCGGTTCCAAGATGGCGGCCAAATTTTGCTATTGTGCTCCCCGACCCCCGACATGGGTATCAAATGAAAGGGTGTGACAAATAGAATACAATTAGAGTAGGTAGGGCGGCGGTTTAGCGTGGGAAAATTTTTGGGGCCGTGGGAACTAGGTTACGGCAATGTCATTGGCCCTGCCCCTTGGTAACTGGGTCACGGAACTAGGACAAGGTCAATCAATCACCTGTAATTGGCCTTGGGATGTAGGACAAGGTGGTTGACCTAGAGACTGGATGAGTCGGGAACTGGGTCATGGTCGATGGCTTGGGGCTCAGCGGGGGTCGGCGGCCTCGGCGGGACTGCGGCGGAGTCCTCGGCTGGGGTCTTGGCGGGGGTCGGCAGGGCTCTGGGGGCTTGGCTTTGGCAGGGGACTCGGCATGTGTGGAGCTGAAGAAAAAGTGAGAGTGGGAAGTCCAGTGCAGCTAGTGACAATGACCGGGCCGACGGTTTCGGCATCCAGTTCCAAAGCTGGTGCACATGGTAATCTGTTGTCATGTACTAAAGAACTGCTGCTATGTAGGATCTTGCACTCTGCAGGCAAGCATGGGTTTCTATAGGTGTGAAACCTGAAAATGGTTAGGGAGTGGCAATAATAAAAAAACACTTACTTTCTGAACATTTTTATTTTATTTTCTAAAACTGGTTTTATTATTACCCTCAGTTGTGAAATTCTGTTCTTAAACCTAAATGTATCCACTGCATACTGCTCCCACGGTCCTTTCCTAGTTTGTTTGTATGCAAAACTCCATACATATATTTAACTTGTGGGTCGTCATTGAAACTTACTTTTTTCCTGATAGCTACTCGTGGAAATAATGATGAATTGCTAGAACGAATAAAATACCAGTTACAAATTTGAATGTGTTGAATGCATAAAGTGAGGTTTTTGATTTAGGTTTTTCTCTAAGTGGTGATAACTGATCTTTGAATCGGCCACATACGTCTATCCTATTAGCATGGGCACAGTGTGGTGAACGATGTCTATGGTCGAAATCCACATCCGATGCGCAACTCATAGCATCTATCTGTAGAGAACAAAAGTAACATTTGACACGGTTGTTGATTATTGTGTAAAAAAATCCACTTTTAGCTAGCTGATCTGCTGTATCTAGGTCAATCGCTAGATTGTCGAATGTTTTCAAACGATCGTATTCTTGTTTCAAGTTTAACATTTTGAATGAATGTATCAGGTTTTATATCACGTCTTTTATATTAATCCACGTGTTGTGCTTTGATGTAAAACCAAGCCACTTCACTAAAACTTTATTACCGCGTCTTTTTATAACCTTTTCTACTAAATAAACTTCAGGATTTTTCACAGGGTCTATTTCTGGTTCATAAAAACTACCTTGAATTATATTTCCTTGGTAATCTTCAAGAATATATGTTGTTGGGTAAACAGGTTTAACTTCTTTTATTTTAAATATCTCTGCAGACCAATTACATAACTTGTTTATGTCTACTTATTCTAACAAAATCACCTGCTTTGTATTTAGACTTTGATTTTATTTTAGGGTATTTATACACTGATAATAATAAACGTTTTTCGTTACGTGGTCCAACATCTACAGGTCTCATCTTAATCGTACGATGTTTTGTTGTATTGTAGTCGTCTGTTAACTTGGCCAACATGCTAATCCAGTGATAATTGCCATTCATACTGAATTCTTTCCACATCATATTTTTCAACGTTCTGTTAAATCTTTCTACAATTGGGGCTTTCAAAATGCTGTAGCTGGAATAATGGTTTATTTCATAATTTTGCATCAGTTGCTGAAATGGTTTATTAAAAAATTCCTTTCCATCGTCGGTTTGTAAATTTTGTGGTATGCGTCCTGTATTAAAAATAGACTGGATTGCTTTAACAACTTCTGGGGCCTTTTTACTTTTAAGCGGTAAGGCCCATGGATACTTTGAAAATGTATCAATCACAGTAATTAGAAAACGAAAACCTTGGTTTTCTGTTGAGTAGGAAGCCATTTCGACCAAGTCTGCCTGCCACAAATCATCTATACCTTTGGTAGTGACATGTCGGCGTTTAAAATTTTTTCTAACTGGTTTATGCAGTTCGTTGATTATCTGCCTTCTGCTCATTGTTCAGAATGTATAAATACCCTAGGTTGAATAACCGGTTTATATACAAAGCAAGAATGATCAAGTTTAATCACCCCTTTAAAAGGATGGTTGCGGGGCCTTCAGGATGTGGGAAAACCACATTTATAAAAAATCTTCTTAATACTAATCAGGTATTTATACAGCCGCAAATTAGAAAAATTATATGGTGTAATGCAGAACACGGTGCACTGCCAGCGGATATCGAAGTACAAAACATTGAATATTTAAATGCTATACCAGAGGAGTTTGTAAATCATGTAAACGAGCCAACGTTGATTGTTATAGATGACATGATGTTAAATGCGTTTAGTAAACAAGTTTGTGAACTCTTCACTAAGGGGTTTCATCATCGTAATTTCTCAGTAATTCTTGTGACACAAAACGTATTTCATCAAGGAAAATTCAGTCGTGACATATCGCTCAATTGTAAATATCTTGTTGTATTTAAAAACCCCCGAGATAAAAGCCAATTTACCCATCTGGCCCGACAAATTTACCCAGAAAATAGTTTAGAACTTGTGAGAATATATAAAGAGATAACTCAAATGCCTTACGGGTATTTGCTAATTGATTTAACTCAGGACATTAACGACGTCTTAAGTTTTCGTACTGATATACAGTGAGCGTCAAAAGTGAGTAAACACCTAAATTTTCTAATTTTGAGATGGAATATCTCGGTAACGGGTTGGCAGAACTGGATGGTTGAAATCAAGAATTGTTGCCTGTTTTGTTTTTAATAATTCACAAAAAGAATATTTATGAAAATAATATTTATTCAAAAACTGTTACAAATAAACTAAAAAAAGTTCCCAAATTACGCGTCAAAAGTGAGTAAACACTTGGACATTTTCTTGGAAAAAACTAACGGTACATGAATTCTAGTATTTAGTTTGAGCTCCTTTTGCTTTTATAACTGCAGCCAGACGTCGGGGCATGGATTCCACAAGGTTTGATGTGATGTCACTCCTTATTAGCCCCCATTCCTCGCGAAGAGTGGTTTTCAACTGTTCCTTATTAGAAATGTTCCGTTTAGGGTTGAGGTCCGGTGATTGCGGGGGATGTGGTAATTGTTTTTAGCAGCGATACAACAACCATTCCTTCACTAAGTACGACGTATGATTTGGGTCATTGTCTTGTTGGAAAGTCCATTTTGTGGACAATCTCAATTTTTTGACGCTGAGTAGCAGGTTGTCTTTCAAAATTTGAAGGTATGCATGTTTATCCATGGTGTTTTCAATAAACACAAGATTACCTACTTCAGAAGCCGCCATACATCCCCACACCATCACAGAACCTCCACCGTGTTTTACTGTTGCAATTACCACTGGAAGAGCTCCACGTAAGAAACCACTGATCTCAGTCAAGAACAAGGAGAAGCGGCTGAAATTTGCAAAAAAATATACAGAGCAGAATGCAATTTAAGGCCGGTCCACACATAACAAACATTTGCAAAAAAACATTTGGCAAATGTTTGACAAATGTTTGGCGAATGTTTGACAATATTTGACAAATGTTTGACAAACGTTTGTCAAACATTTGGTGAAGTTTTTGCGAGAAAAATGTTTTCCGAATTGTTTGTTATTTCCTGGCTCTGTTCTGTAGGAAAAATAGATTCTTCATTTGCCACAATTTCGACAGGATTTTCTTCCTGATCTCTCACTTCAGAATCCACTGTTATAGAATATCCCCCTTCTTTTAGATTTTTGTAAATTGTACTGAGGCCTCACTTTTTCGAAATGTCCCGGTGCAAAAATAATGTCCTACTGATATATGAGCGTGTATCGAGATAAACGAGGCGAGGTGTGATTGTAAATACGTGAGACATGGATTTCTTCTTTCTTACTGCTTTTGGGCAGTAAAATTCTATTTGGAATGAGCGGCGGTGGCTGTAAATACGTAGTGGCGGATTTCTTTTCTCTTACTGCTTTTCGCTGAGTAAAATATCCAATTTGAAATGAGGTGTGGTTGTAAAATATAAATATATATCGTGCAGGCATAGGTTTCTTACTCTCTTACTCTGAGGCAGTTAAATGCATATTAGAATCAAACTCGTGAAAAAAGATCTTCTTTGGTATTTATTTTCTTTTTTCTTTAATTTGTTTATTGTTGTCATTTTGGCATTACAATGGCACCTCGCCTCATTTGAAGTACATACATTGTACTGGCTCAGAAGAAAAAAAGAGATCCTTTTACAAACTCATTTTGTAATCGTGTCCTACCCAACACTGGTGTCATCTTCATCTTCTTTCTTTGAATCCGCTTTAATGTCTTTCGCAGCCATTGCGGAAGATTTTCTGGGTGCCTCTTTGTCACAATCTCCTATTAATCTCCTCCCCGGACACTGATAAGTCATTTGCAAATAATTTTAATGAATCAGTACGCTTTATTTTATTTTTATAGCCGTTACTTGACTTATCCCAAAAATTCCGAGGGGTAGAATTCTATTGAAATATAATTATGGTGGTTTTATCCCAATTCTCACTCGTGATGAATGTCCGTCTGCATAAAAGTGCCTGAAAGTACTGAAAATTTTTCAACAAACATCCGATTTTTTCCATTTCATTTGGATTAAATCCAAACATTTTTAAAAATCCAAAGACTCCAAAACTCGCGTCCACACATAACAAACACTATTCAGATGTTTGACAAACGTTTGTCAAATGTTTGTCAAATGTTTGTCAAATGTTCATCAAATGTTTGTTATGTGTGGACACGGCTTAACTGGAACAATGTCCTTTTCACAGATGAAAGCAAGTTTCAAATATTTGGCCAAACAAAACAACCGAAAATCTGGAGGAAAAAAATGCAGAATTCAACGAAGAAAATGTAATTGCTACAGTAAAACACGCTGGAGGTTCTGTGATGGTGTGGGGATGTATGGCGGCTTCTGGAGTAGGTAATCTTGTGTTTATTGAAAACACCATGGATAAACATGCATACATTCAAATTTTGAAAGACAACCTGCTACTCAGCTTCAAAAAATTGAGATTGTCCACAAAATGGACTTTCCAACAAGACAATGACCCGAATCATACGTCGTACTTAGTGAAGGAATGGTTGTTGTATCGCTGCCCAAAACAATTACCACATCCCCCGCAATCACCGGACCTCAACCCTATCGAACATCTATGGGAACATCTGGATCGACAGATCCGTAAACGGAACATTTCTAATAAGGAACAGTTGAAAACCGCTCTTCGCGAGGAATGGGGGCTAATAAGGAGTGACATCACATCAAACCTTGTGGAATCCATGCCCCGACGTCTGGCTGCAGTTATAAAAGCAAAAGGAGCTCAAACTAAATACTAGAATTCATGTACCGTTAGTTTTTTCCAAGAAAATGTCCAAGTGTTTACTCACTTTTGACGCGTAATTTGGGAACTTTTTTTAGTTTATTTGTAACAGTTTTTGAATAAATATTATTTTCATAAATATTCTTTTTGGGAATTATTAACAACTAAACAGGCAACAATTCTTGATTTCAACCATCCAGTTCTGCCAACCCGTTACCGAGATATTCCATCTCAAAGTTAGAAAATTTAGGTGTTTACTCACTTTTGACGCTCACTGTATTTAATAAACACTTTGTAAGCTGTTTTTGTCCGCAAAATTCTTTAAATGGTAAGAATGGCATCACGAATGAAACGATTAAGGGACAACAAGCATATGCTATATGTTCTTAAAAAGGCTAAACCAAATCTAAGAAAGTCCATCATACAAAATGCTGATCCTGATTTTATAAAAACTCTTTGTGAAATTACACTCAACACCTTAAAAGGTAACCATATGCCGCATGGAAATATCTACAACTCACTGTGTAAGTATAAAAAGGACATGCGTAAATTGATTTGCTCAAAGAAATCTGTTGCTAAACAACGTAAAATACTAGTGCAGCGAGGAGGTTTTTTACCTGTTTTATTAGGAAGTGTATTGTCAGGTGTTTTCGGCTCATTAATTGAAAAATATGCATAGAAATAATGGACTTAACAAGATACTACTTCTGTCGCCAGAGGTTTACAACAAGCTTAAAGATGAAATTGAAATGACTGCAAATCAGTCCATTTTTGATAGAGTAATGAATAAAATATTACAGAATAAAGACATGAATGATTCAGAAAAATGGTATAGCTATCGAAATCAACTAATTTCATTTTTAAATCACAATCGGAAATCCAAACGAACGCTTGATAAAGAAACAAATTCATTCAATGAGCAAAAAAGTTTAAGAGACAGTGCCACACAAATGAAATTTATTTTTAAAAATGATGTGTTAACACAGACTTCACCAACAACAATGGATTTTCTAGACGAAGAAGAAGTCTTTGAAGAAGCAGGTGGTATAACACCACCAAGAAGATCTTTATCAACAGCGGCCAAAAGACGATTATCAGCTAGTGGTATAGCAAAAACGCTAAAGCCGCCACGAAAAATAATAAGAACAATATCTGCACCTAACGCACGTGAAAAGGATTATAAACTAATTACGGGTGAAGATGGTATAACACAATATACTGTACCAATAATTATGATTGTTGATGAAGCTAACGATGTTATAGAAGAATTAGAACAAAGTGGAAAACAAACAAAACCAATCCTGAAACAGTCTATATTAAGACCCTCTGAACTAGAATCTGAACAATACAAGCTTTCATTTCCTGTGCGCAAGCTCGGTATTAGACAGAGTGATCGTTTGAAGACTTTAAAGGATAAACCTAAAAGTACTTCGGACATTCCTTGGGAAAGACTTTAAAAAAAATGTCAGTGGATATAAAAGAAAATGATTTTTACGTATGTCTTTTAAGTAATAACTCAATGCAATTTTACCCGGAAAATGCGCTATCCGCTTTTACAAATGCACTTGCTAAACCATGCAAGTTTAATGGAAACTCGCGTGTCGGAATAACTAAAATTTCATTACCAAATTTTGAAATAACAAAACGTGCAATCTCCAGCAATGAAGGAAATGCGCCTAAAAGAGTGAGGCGCGCAGACAACCACTTAAAGGAAGTTAGAAAGCACCATCAAAAGTATTTTAAAATATTTAGCATCAAAATAAATGAAAATGTAAAACTTGAATGGACGCCAGAAAATCTTGAACAAACTAGCTACAGAGCTGAGCAAATAAATCTTTCTGCATTTTTACTAACATTTTATAATGCAGTTACACCTTCATGGTATACCATGTGCTTGAATGATGTTAAAACGAAAATGTGGAAGCGGTTAGAAGATGACCACTTTAATGATGTTATCCCTGAAATAAAGTATAAGCATGAGCCAGATGAATACATACTTCATACGACTTCAGAAAACGTTATTTTAAAATATAAGAACTATGAATCAATTGAAGATTTTGTTGATGATGTATTTGGTCAAGTTCCTAGGAAGAATAGAAAACAGACCGTTTTGAAGGGTACAATAGACAACTACACACATCCACCGGCTAGCATAAAAACAGCTGAAAATAAAGAGAAAAAAGCTGGTGAAAAGGAGCATAGTGTGTTCGAACTCCGTTTAGAGGAATTGGGCGTTACGATAAAAATAAAAAAACCACTACCCTCACACTTGAATGTTAAAGATCTCATGACATTGCTTTTAGCCAATGTACACTTTGACGATAAAAAGTTTAGCGAAGAAGAAAAACATAAACGAATTATTGAAATTAAAAATACAATTTTCGAAATATTGAATAGGCTGAAGAAAGATTCACTCAAAGCAAAGGCACCTGAGCAACGGAAAATAACTAAAAACAGTGAAATTTTGCAGGTCCCATATGAAAAACAAAGCTCAGGCGACTATTTATCCACACCAGTACCAATTAATACAAACATAGATAATCTTTCAAACTTCATCACAGATGTATTTCTCCAAACACCTGAAAACAAGCGTAATCCTGATGCATTGTTGGCAGAAATAAAAGAGTCATTTGACACAGCGGGATTACAACAAGAGCACAGGTCAATAATGGAAAAAATTGATTCTCTCGATGCAACAATTAAAGAATTGACACCGCGATTACCAAGAGGTACACAAGAAACTATAAAAGATTGCTCTGAGAAAAATATAATACATATATACACTGATATTATTCGACCTAGAGCTATATGTGACAAACTAGTAAGATATCTACGAATAATACCGATTCAAGAGTGTGGTACTATATTAAGATTTAAATATATAGAATACTGTCCTATTGAAAAAACTTTTATCGAAAGTATTTCTATAAAAATAACTGATCACCATGGGGAATTAGTTGACTTTAAAACAAGTTATATTCCGACATATGTACCTAATGCTGCATTTTAAGAGATAATAAAAACTATAAATATTCACACAACAACTTGTTTTTGCATAGTATAAATATAACTATGAGATGAATTCCTATTATACGCGTTATTATTTAATACAAAGCGGCAGTGGTCTATCGGATATTGGAGAATTATATCGTGGTCCACTTATTTCATCATCATCATTAATAGCTCCACAGCCTGTTATTGGCCTTGGCTTCCTGCAACATCCTCCTCCAGAATTGTCTGTCCCTGGCTTGGAGTCTCCAATTTCTTATACCTAGGGTTCGTAGATCCTCCTCTACGCTATCTGTATATCTCTTTTTTGGACGTCCTGTGCCTCTGTGTCCGTCTGGTCTCTTGTTCATAATAATTTTTGTTATGCTGTCATCACTGCTACGTTCAACATGTCCTGCCCATCGAATTCTGCTAATTTTTATAGTTTTTATGATGTTTGGATCTTTATACAACTGATACAGTTCGTGATTGTATCTTCTCCTCCAAACACCATTTTCGTTTACTCCTCCATATATTGTGCGCAGGATTTTTCTTTCAAAGCACCCCAGGAGGTGTTCTTCATTACCTCTTAGTGTCCAGGTTTCGGATCCATACAGTAGTATTGGCCTTATAAGGGTCTGTATAGTTTAACTTTAGTCCTCCTTGATAAGTTCCTTGTTAAGAAGTGTTTACGTAGCCCAAAATAGCATCTATTTCCCAGCGCCAATCTCCTTATGACTTCTGCCGTCGTGTCGTTATCTTTTGAGATTAGCGTCCCTAAGTATATAAATTCTTTTACACCTTCGATGTTATATGTATCAATGGTCATATTCTGGCGATCATTCCGTCTTTTAGAGATGAACATATATTTCGTTTTCTCTTCATTAATTGCTAGTCCGAATTTATTTGCTGCTCTTTCTAGCGATATGAAGGCTTCTTTCATTGCTATGCTGGATCTGGCTAGTATTACGATGTCGTCAGCGTATGCCAATAGTTGTACCGACTTGTTGAAAATACTGCCCGCGGTGTTAATTCCTGCGTCTCTTATCACTTTTTCCATAGCTACGTTAAATAGTAAGCACGATAGGGCATCTCCTTGTCTTAGTACTACTGTGGCGTTGAATGGTTCTGACAGCTCTCCTTCAATTCTTATTCTGCATATGACCTCTTTCATTTTGGTCAGATCTACGAGGTGTTTGGGAAATCTTAAATACTCCATAGCTTTATATAATTCTTCACGTTTTATTTTATCATAGGCGTTTCTGAAGTCTATGAATAGAGAATGAATGGTTATATTAAATTCATTTGCCTTTCCTAGGACCTGCCTAAGGGTGAAAATATGGTCTGTGGTGGATCTTCCGGGGCGGAAACCGCTTTGATAGTTTCCCAGAGCTGCTTCTGCGTAAGGCTGCAGTTTAACTTATAAAATATTTGATAATACTTTATATGCTACGTTCAATAGCGTGATACCTCTATAATTACGGCAGTTTAGCTGATCCATTTTTATGTATAGGGCACACAATGCCCTCGCTCCATTCCGATGGTATTCGTTTCTGGGTCCATATTAGTGTTCCTTGTTGCAATAGCTCTGCTACGATGTAATCTTTGCCCGGAGATTTGTTGTTTTTTAACTTTTTCACTGCGTCTTGTACGTCCTCTAATGTAGGCTTGTCTTCCGCTAGTTCTCCTGCTAGTTCCATGTTTTCTGTAAGGGGTTGCTCCTCATCTCGAGCTAGCAGTTCTTGAAAGTGTTCACGCCATCTAGTTAGAACTAATTCTTTGGTATTTAAGATCTCTCCAGCTTATTTTTGCACATTGTTATTCTGGGCTTGAAGCCGACTCGTTGCTCCTTTACTTTTTTATATAGTTTCCTGACATCGTTTCGGTTGTTTGCTTCTACTATTTTCAACATTTCGTTTTCCCAGTACTCCTTTTTCTTCGCTTTGTGCACTCTTTTCTCCTGTCTTCTTTTTTCTTTGTATGTCTCAACTGCATTTCTCGTTCTGTGTTTCTGTATCATTACTTGATATGCTATATTCATTTCCTGCGTTACACGGGTACACTCATTGTCGAACCATTCATTTCTGCTTTCACGGGGTTCGTATCCTAGAGTATTTGATGCTGATTGTTTGATTAGGGTCTTCAAGTTATTCCATTTAACTTCTATGTCTTCGGCGTTGTGATTATTTGCATTTACAACTCTTCTATTTATTTCTTCCACATATTCTTCTTGTTTTGCTTCTTCTTTTAATAATTTAACGTTAAATTTTCTTTCCCTGTGGTTTGTTCTTTCGTTTAGTGTCGATATTCTACTTCTGATTCTCGTCCCAATCATATAATGGTCGGAGTCGATGTTCGCACCACGATATGATCTGACATCTAGTACTTCTTTAAGTATATGACGCGCTTCTATAAGTATATGATCAATTGAGTTTTCCGTTCTTCCATCCGGAGATCTCCAGGTTACCTTATGTATATCTTTTCGCTGGAATCTTGTGTCTGCGATCACCATATTATTCATCATTGCAAAACTGATCAGTCTCATACCGTTTTCATTTGTTTCGTCGTGTAGACTAAATGCTCCTATTGTTGGCCGGTATGCACTTTCATGGCCAATTTTTGCATTTGCATCTCCTATGACAATCTTTACATCATGTCTAGGACAGTTTCTTAGCGTCCTATCTAAGGTTTCATAGAATGCATCTTTCGCTTCTTCTAGCGCATCTTCAATCGGGGCATGTATATTTATTATGGAGTAATTAAAGAATCTTCCTCTTATACGTATTCTACATATTCTTTCATCTATAGCGTCAAACCCCATTACTAGATGTTTAATTTGTTTTCTTACAATAAATGCCATCCCAAAAGTATGATTCTTCTCGTTACAACTATAAAATATATTGTGCGTTTTTTTCTCTAGGATCCCCTTTCCAATACATCTCACCTCTTGCACTGCTGTCAGGTCACTTTTATATTTATCTAATTCGTTTAGTAGAACTTTTAGTCTGCCAGGTTGATACAGTGTCCTTACATTCCAAGAAAAAGTTCGTAAATCATGGTCCTTAATACGATTCCCGGGTCTCCGTTGTGTGGTCAATCCTATCCGAGGCTCTGTTGTATGTCTCGTGGCAATGTGGTAATGCCAGGACGGGTTGCCAGCCCGTCGCTGGTACGCGGGAATATAGCGTCCCACCCTCGCTACTACCGTCGTTAGTTGGCTATCCAGTGGGCACCACGGGGAGGTGACGGTTCGATTTTGCCCACCGGTCCACTTATTTATCAACGTGGAAGAGGTATCGGTAGCTTTTTCAGTGCATTATTTCGACACTTAAAACCTCTAGCTACATCGGCATTAAAAACATTAGCACCAAAGGCTGTAAAAATTGGACAAGCTCTAATACAAGATAAAAACATCAACAGCAAATCAGTTAAAGATATTTTAAAAGAACACGGTAGAGTTGCTATTCAAGATTTAGCTCAGAAAGGTATAAATAAAGTGTTTGACGGTATGAGTGAAGCAGGTATAAAAATACCGAATCCGTTTACAATCTTGCATATAAAACCAGCTCTTAAACGTAAGAGACGTGGCAAAACACCTAAACGCACGAGAAATTGCAAAACTAAAAATCAAAGAAAAGGAATAAAAGCAAGAGTTTTGAAAACAAAACAAAAGATACGTAAACGTATACTGGACATTTTTGATAAGTAATAAACATAATGTCGCGCAAAGAATGTATGAAATCGGAATTGGATCTTTTTTCCACACCACCAGTTCAAAGCAATATTTTGAAAACAGAAGAAGTAGCATATAAGCCAATAGCCTCACTAGACAACTCCTCTGTTCTAGAGTTTGTTACCTTGGGTCATGAAGATACATACCGTGATATATCTAGCATTTATATTCGTTTAAAATTGCAATTAATTAAAATAAAAGATGGGAAAGAAGAACTTTATCCGAATGATGGTGATGCTCCAGGTTTAATAAACAACATTTTACACTCCATATTTCGCCAGTGCACCGATTATTTGAATGGGAAACCAATTGCTCAAACCGACCACAATTACAATTATCGCGCTTATATTGAAAACTTATTAAATTATGGTAAATATGTTGCATCAACCCATTTGGAGAAGGCTGTTTAGATCGGCAGAAACTTTTTAATAAAAGTAATGTAGTGGAATTGATGGGGAAAATCCATACTGATTTGCTTAATCAGGATAAGTTGCTATTAAATGGTGTCGATTTACGTGTAGTTTTATCGCTTGAAAAATCGGAATTTTACATTTTATCTAAGGCCGGTGATGACTCACCACAATTAAAAATCTTGGATGCAACCATGTACATCCCAGCAAACATAATCTCGAAGTTTAGTGTTTTTCGAAAAATTCTCGAAGAGGAAGAGAGGGAGAAAGATATAGTTTTTAAATAAAGTTACGAGAATATTTCGTTTTTACGAAAAAAAATCGAAATGTTCAAAGAAAAGAACTGCGTACACTAAAAATAAAATAGGTCATGAGAAGGTTTCGAGAATTTTTCTTTTTTGGGGAAAAATGCGCGACGATATATTGCGTTGTAAAGTAGTGTATTTCACAATCCCCTTTATTCAGTTTTGAGATGCGCAAAGTGCTTGACATGCAGTGAAAAGTGATAACCCGTTCGTATAATAATTGGTAAGTAAAAAATCATATTATTCATAATAATAAAATTAATAATTTTATACTTGATTCCTCATGTAATAAGAGAAATCAAGATTACGACGCGGAGTATTCTGTTGACTACAAATTGCATAATTTAATTTCACGTTTCTTTATATTAAAAAGGAGGGTATTAGGAGTACTTATTATATCAATATTAGCCAAAGATACATTTTAGTCTAGCTTTAAATTAATTTGTAGACGTAATAAAAGGAAACAAGTCGAACTTAAATAAAAAGTTATGGAAAGATCTAAAAAAATTCGTCGAGAAGCTGAAGATATAGTAAATGCAGTAATGAGTTCGAGCAGTACTATGTACGAGGAGACCCCTTCTCTCCATCCATGTTCCATACCAAAGTTCCTTCCATCTTATGATTGTGATTCCAATGACAGTAAAAGTTCTTGTGATAATAATTCACCTTCAGTTTGTGACGATAGCAATATTAGTGCATCTAAACATAGGTCCGAATATTGTGTTAAATTAAAAGATTGGGCCATTCAAAATCGAATAGGGTATGTTGCTTTGCGAGAGCTACTGGGAATTCTGTCTGAAAAAATTAAAGATCTACCGAAAGACCAAAGAAGCTTAAAGCAAACGCCAAAAGAAACCACATTAATTAAGCTTGATAAAGGTGAATACTTTCACTACGGACTTAAGGATGGACTGACTGACTTCTTCGTTTCAAACAATTATGACAAAGATGGTATTACTCTAGATTTTAATATAGACGGCCTTCCACTAGCCAAAAGCTCGCAATTGCTGGTGTGGCCTATTCTCTCGAGTATCGTCGGAACTCAACATGTTTTCATAATAGGTTGTTATGGTGGTGATAGCAAACCAAAAAGTTCTGACAAATTTTTAACTCCGTTTGTAGTAGAATTAAATGATGTTATTGAAAACGGTTTTACATTTAATAATAAAGAGTATTCAGTAGTAATAGGAAGATTCATATTTGACGCACCGGCTCGATCATTTGTTTTGCAAAGCAAAGGTCACACAGGGTACTATCCCTGCATAAAGTGTACGCAAAAGGGCACACGGTTAGGTAACAAAGTTATTTTCCCGTATGAAGAAAGTGAAAAGAGAACAAATGAGTCTTATCGATCACGGTCCCAACCGGAACATCATAATCAAAAGGAACCACTTGTTCTAGAATCTCTAAAATTTGACTGTGTGAAGCAAGTGACATTTGATTACATGCACATCGTCTGCCTAGGAGTTACAAAGACTTTGTTACAATCCTGGACTAAATCTTCAGGTACCTATTTTGCGTTAACATAGTGGAAAAAGGTTCAGTTTGATACCTTACTAAACAATCTTAAATCTCATATTCCTTGTGAATTCTGTAGACATCCTAGGGGCTTATGTGATTTAGATCGTTGGAAAGCTACTGAACTGCGCCAATTTCTACTGTACACAGGTCCATTTATTTTAAAATTTATACTTGATCGCAACAGATATAATCATTTTTTGAAATTAAGTATAGCAATTAGAATTCTTTTAAGTGAAGGAGATTGTTTTGCAAATAACAAATGTGCTCACGAGCTATTGATTAGCTTTTTAAACGAAATGCCGCCGTTGTACAGCGCAGAATTTCTCACTTTTAATTTTCATTGTTTATCTCACTTGGCAGACGATGTGTTAAATCATGGACCTTTAGAGAATTTCAGTGCATTTAAATATGAAAACTTCTTACAAAGCGTGAAGAAAGATGTTAAGAAAGGGTCCTTTGTATGCACTCAGATTTACAATCGTTTGGTTGAACGAAGTCTTAATAGTTATTCTTGCGCTGGTGCTGCGGACAACAGATACCCGAAATTTAAAAAGTTTAATGGTACATCTTTTGAAGCAATTTTAACTGAAAAATTTCAATTGTCTATATATGCTCCAAATAATTTGTATATTACTAGGGAAAGGAAGATTTTTCAAATACAAACAATATACCAGAAAAACAGTGAACCCATTTTTGAAAGTTATCGCATAGACGAAAATTGTTTTCCACTATTTGAAAACCCCATTAATTCCATACAGCTAGATATATTTCTTATAAACAAAACTGATTTCTCAACATGCAGAGGTTCACAAACTAGATAATATTCATAACAAAGTAGCGGTTCTTCGAAACCAAAACAACGCTTCCTGTATCATCCCATTAATTCATTCCCATTTGAACTCATTCTAATTCTGCCTGTACTGTAGATTTTGTCTCCGAAAATATGGCGGAAGAAACAACAATGCAGGATATTTTTACATATATTCCATCGAACATTTCAGGTAAAGGTTTGCTTTATTTTTGCTATATTGTTGATTCAATTTACTATTCTAAGTTCCAGAAACTTATCAACCGAACGCTGCATCATCCTCGAAAAAAACCTGTAAACTCACCTCCTCCAGAGCGCTTTCCCGTTTTACAAAACATATTATTAAATGGTAGGGTTGCCAACTCGACGGGACGGAATTGCCGGCCTCCCCCTTGCCATCGTGGTGTCTTTGAATGGATTTAAAGCCATCGTATTTTACAGTAAAAATGTACTGCACACAATACACTTGGCTTCGCTTTGGTCTCTTCCAATTACAAGCCAACTTGAAAATTTTGGATCAGTTAACCACGATTTATTGAAAACGCAGTTTCTAGATCGTGGTGTTTTCGGAGGCGGTGACTTTTCGTTGCCCGACATAGTTTTTGATCACACTCTTGACGTACTACTTTCGCACACCCGCAAAATCTAACAGCGTCGAATCAACACAAAGCTGACTGCCGTTTGCTAGTGTTGGTTATAGTTACATATCTATAGATAGTCGGTACAAAAGCTACTAGGTCCGTGCGCATAATAACGCGCTAAATTCAAATTGCGTTTGAGTATAACATGTTAAAAATGTACGAATTTCTTAATAGTTGTAAAGATTTTCTAACTTTACAAGTATTAACAAAAATTATAAATATTAAAACATTTTTGATGGAAGAAAATGAAATTGCCGGCTTTTTTCGAATTTTTCAAATTTCTGGCCGTCCGCCGGCTCGAGAGTGATATTGCCGGCCGAGCCGGCTGAAAACCGGCCACTTGGCAACCCTATTAAATGGTAATGTATCAGAGAAGTGTGATAACTGTATTCCAAAGCATTTATATGTTCTTCGTTACAGAATTGCAGACGACCAGCAACACAGCACAACATACCAGCAGCACTGCATCATCCTCTAAACAACCTGTTAACTCATCTCCTCCAGAGCGCTTTCACGTTTTACAAAACATATCTTTAAATGGTAATGTATCAGAGAAGTGTGATAACTTTATTCCAATGCATTTATATGTACTTCGTTACAGAATTGCAGACGACCAGCAGCCCTGCACAACATACTGCGGTATCTTGCAACTGCCAACATGTTTTAAACACTGTGAATGACCTGAAGAAGGACGTTACCGAATTACTTATTCAAATTAACCAATCGATGATTCAGTTAAGAAAAGAAATTCGCTCTCTAAAAACAGATCGAAAGGTTGAAGATATACTGGACGACCAGCCGGAATTACCATTTCCTTCCTTGGAAGAATTCTTAAGCTTTGAGGCAAAAATATCCGGAAATCCCCAATATTTTGAACAATTGGTATATAAACTACTTATTACGTCATAGATTAGTATTACTTTAATTATATTCCAGCAACAAGCTTTCTTTCACAGAGGATATTCAGACCCCATAAAATTTATAAAAAATGGTTTACGGATACTTTTCTCCGACCAGGTTGCCATGAAGTTTTGTTGGCTGAAACGCAAAACTCATCAGTCTGCTCGAAGTCTTCGGGTCATAACAGCCCAAGATTATATTTTTTTATTTTTCTCAATAATTACAGACTTATATTTGTAGATGCATTCCATCAGAAATTCCCTGCTTCTTCAGAAGAGATTTTCGACACTGTTGCAATGCGTCACTTTCAACACGCCAGTGACCGCCTCCACAAAAAAGAAAATTATAAGCCGAAAACTAATAACTAAAAATATACAATATTATCTTAACTCTTTGCGGCATAGTAAGATTAAAATTTTTTAAACCCACCTCGAAATAGGAAAACGGATGAATTTTAATAAGTAATATTCATTAACCGATATGGCGGGTCCCACCGAAGTACAACAAATTGAAATGAATTATTATTATTTTTTATATTGAATTATTATTATTTTTTATATGGAATTATTATTACTTTTTATATTGAATTGTTATTATTTTTTATATTGAATTATTATTATTTTTTATATGGAATTTATTATTAAATGTCATATGCGTATTTCAATTGTACGATTTTTATTTTCATAACTTTCCCTTCTTTTCAGGATCAGGGAGAATCGTTTCAGCAAGTTAATTTACGTCTGTGGACATCATGGAAATTCTTATTTTAGAAGAATTATATTTCTGCAATTGACTGCATAATTTGCTTTAAAAAAATAAATAACTGAATTATGCAGTTGATAGTAGAAATTTAATTCTTCTAAAACAACAATTTCCATGATGTCCCCAGACGTAAACTAACTTGCTGAAACGATTCTATATCGATTCATATTTTCGGAGAAACCTCAAATATATAAAGACCCCTATGTCCACGAACTCATTTCGAAAAAACGAAAGAAACTCGAATCGCTTTTGCGATTCGACCTAGCGGGCCTTTTCGTTCTTTTTTACTTAGATTTCAATTCGAAACCGGCTTCGAGATCGCAATTGAAGTTCATTTTAATGATTCGCTTTCGATGCGATCTCAAATCATAATGTTTGCTGGGATGAATCACGTAACAGTCAATCCGAATATTTTATTAACACACGAGACAGTTCTACAGCGTTCAAATGCCATATACCCATACAAACGAGTTGAAGTTAAGACCCAGCGGGAAATGGAGGGCTCCAATAGCGCTGTTTGAGCACTCCTTAAAAAACTTACAGCGCTTCCGTTACGCTCCAGTTCCATATACTTTTTAACATTGCATGTCATTGCAGGGGAACATACGTTTTTATGCTCCTTCAAAAGCGTTCTAGGAGCATTATAAAAGAGCTTTTTAATAAAGAATTTCCATGGACGCCTGCCTATGGATATGTGGATCCGGGTATCGAAAAGCTTTTATTTTGTTTAATCTTTTGCTATTGCCTTTTCCTTTCCAAGCGCGAGTGTGGTTTTATCAAAGCAGTCCCCCAACTAAATTCTAACTGTAACATAAGGATTTTAACGGTTTTAGTTGCAAAACACTTGTTAGCTGTAAGCACTTGTTGGAACTTTTCCACTGTAGTTATTTGACATTTAAATTATTGTATAGTTTAAGGTTCCTTGTTTATTGGTTATCCTGGTAACCAACTAGTATAAATAGTTGTGCCTAGAGTACATTAATTCAGTTATAAACTAGAACTCAAAGTGAGCACTAACTGGCACTTAAGGTCCAACGGTCTCACTGCGAGTTATTTTCAGGTTTACATTCTTTACATTAAATAAAGAATAATTATAACGAATTAAAACTTTTTTTTAATTTAATAATTGATGCAATTGGCGCCCAACTAGTGGCACATTCCACGACCCTGAGATTAAGAAAAAGAAAATTGGACATAGGATAGTTCGGTGAAACCCACGTCTGAATCCAGATATGGCAATTCAGATGACCAACGACCAAGTCCAGGAACTTCTGAGTTCGATTACTCGTGCAGCTACGCCAACTCCGCCTTGTATGATAGGAAATTTTGCTTATTGTACGGCGCGCTTTAATGCTGAACGGTCAAAAGCCAAAGTAGACGAATTTATCTCAGACGCCAGTAGCTATGGCATCGGTGCACTTTTACTCCAAGGGAAGGGTCCAGATGAACGACCAGTAGGCTATATAAGTCGACTTCTTACTAAGGTCTTAGGTACCTACCATACGTCTGCACTGGGAAAATGTTCCGGTCTCAACGAGGTAGTACCAGTTGCACCTATTCGGAGAAGAGGAAGACCCAAGAAGTCATCACCTTAATATTGTATCTTCAACGACGATGCTTCTTCAGATACAAAAGGGGAGAATGTAACATAAGGATTTTAACGGTTTTAGTTGCAAAACACTTGTTAGCTGTAAACACTTGTTGGAACTTTTCCACTGTAGTTATTTGACATTTAAATTATTGTATAGTTTAATGTTCCTTGTTTATTGGTTACCCTGGTAACCAACAAGTATAAATAGTTGTGCCTAGGCCCGCCACATAGGGGGGCAACTGGGATGGATTGCCCCGGGCCCCAGACCAGAGGGGGCCCCGAGAATAGATTGAAACCCATAAAGTGAAAACCCCATATGCCTGCGGACCAATCGCCTAGGGGCCCCGAAACTATCTTGAAGCCCAAAAGGACCGTCAAGACCGCTATATCCCTGCGTTCTAATTGTCAAGCAAGCACTAATCTAGAGCCTGAAACCCAAGCATGCAGCACACTAAAATATATATTTAAATAGTAAACACTATTTTTATTGCTTTAATTTCCGCAAAGTCTTGACATCGTCATAATCTAAATTTTTTGTCAGCTCTCGTTCTATTGATATCATTCAATGATTTAAACGTGACTGACCCGATCTTAGATAATTTTATATCATTTTTAATTTACTGAAACCGCGTTCGCCAGTTGCAACACCAATAGTTATCATAATAAAAAGAAGTAGGCAAATCCATAATTGAGGAAAAGCAGATTGAAGACCTTTATCAAAGAGAAGATTGAGAGAGTTACCTTGCCCTTAAGTAGTCTCTTTACTACCACTGAAGTAATATAAGCTCGAATTGAGTATCTATTAAGGAAAAAGAGAAAGCTTACCCAGCGGGAAATGGAGCTATAACGTTACTTAAAAAGCTTGGGGCGTTCCCCTTCCCATCCCAGTTCTATATCTTTTTTAACATTGCATGATTGTAGTGGGGAATACTCCTTTTACTGCTGCTTTTTTTAGAAGCGTTTTTGAAGCAGTCACAAAGGTAGAAAAAACTTTCTAACCCTCCAATTTATGTTATAGCGCCTGTGGACATGAGAAACAACTGCAGTGCCGAAAAGCTTTATATTTTTGTTCACCTTGTGCAACTGACTTTTCGTCCTTTCAAACGCTAGTGTCGATAGCGGTTTCAATAACCGGTCCCCCAACTAAGTACCAACCGCGTTCAGTATGCTGCTTGACCACCGCATCGAACGAGAACCGGTCTATGTTTACCGTTTTCTTCGTTCTATACAATTCCTTAAAGATCCAATCGGAGCTTATTAAGAGCGCTCCGAATTCACTTCCCTTAGTAGTGCTTCGAATTTTTCCCTCTGGGATAGCTTCTGGATTGATTCTGCCAAAGGAAGATGAATACTGAGCCCCAGAGCTAAGCACAAGGACCTGTCTACATAAGAACTGTTCCATTCTATTGGTTGCACTATGTAACTTTAGGTTCATCCGCCAAAAAAAACCGACCGTCGCCATCTATATTTAATGCCCTGAATAAACTTATTCTTACGTTAGCTCAAATTTTTTTTTAGTCAAAGTTTTTTTGGAATTTCCTTAAAGGGCCCCCAAACATTTTTTAGCCCCGGGCCCCGCAAGGTGTTGTGGCGGGCCTGAGAGTACATTAATTCAGTTATAAACTAGAACTCAAAGTGAGCACTAACTGGCACTTAAGGTCCAACGGTCTCACTGCGAGTTATTTTCAGGTTTACATTCTTTACATTAAATAAAGAATAATTATAACGAATTAAAACTGTTTTTTAATTTAATAATTGATACATAACCACTTTTAAAGCTGCTTCTCCTTCGTATCGAACGAGAGCCGGTCCATTGAGAATGCTAATGCCACCCTTTATGGTCATCAAGGTAATAGCCCATTTTCTTCGTTCTATAAAATTTATGAAAGCTCCGGTAATGCTCCCCCGGGAGCATATTTAACAGCGCTCAAAGTAAGCTCCCCTGAACAGCGCTCCCAATTTTTCCCACTGGGGAGCTACACTATTCTCGCAAACACATTTGCACTTTCACTGGATAATATCGTCATCGGACAGTTACCGAACTTAATAATTTTTGGTATGGTGGACAATGATGCGTACACGGGCAGAAGGACAAAGAACCCCTTCAACTTTAACACTCCGTCGGGCGCGGCTGGCCTGAGAGGCCAGCAAAACACTGTTTTAGACGCGCTTCCTACCCCTGGAATCAGAGCGGGGTGCCCTTTCCAATAGTTTCCTGACTCGGGAAGGTGAGTAGGAATCCCCACCCCAGCCCGCCGTCCCCTTTCACCCGACTCGCCTAGGCCTCCCCTGGCTTGTGAGACCGGGCGCGCCCGATTGCGCCACAACTGTCTAAGATGAATTTTTAAAGATATTTTTATTGCAATCGCTCGTTATACTCAAAGTAAGCCTGCTCTATGTAAAGTTCGACGATATCTTGAGAAATAAGTGCTATTCTGACCCTGGCCTCTCAGGCCGAGTGCGCCTGATAACGATCCAGAACCATCTATCTGACGGCAAAATGGCGAATCGTGCTTGATTCCACGAATGCATGGTTTTTGTGTGCGTGCATACATACATGTTTTGACTTAAAATTGATTAGGGGGTGATGCGGGGCTAAAAATATATGTGGCCTCTCAGGCCGGGTGCGCCTGATTTTGTGTGGCTCAGAGACGCACCGCGTAAATTCGCTATGCCAGACCCCTAGGCCTGAACATGTAACCGAACCGAAACGAAACCGAACCTAAATGAAGGATATAAATTGTATGAAAATGTATGAACTCAATTATGTAGCAACCGAAACGAAAACGGAGCGGAGGATATAAATTCATTTCATTTCGGCTTTCGTTTCAGCTAGTCAGCACTGGAAAGTACTGATCAGCTGATTGTCAGGTTTCAAAGTCACATTTGCTTTTTCTTTTGTAGATTTTTAATAAACAGAAAAACCATTTCAGCATCCGGCATATTATTTTATAATTTTTATTTAATTTTCTTATAATATTTACATTTAAATTAAAAACTTTTCAACCATTTTTTCATTGAGCATAAAAATTATCAGAAATGTCAAAAACCGCTTCGGTTCGATTGCTATATAATCGCTACCATATTGGAATTCGTTTCGGTTCCATTTCGTTTTCGTTTCGCTTCGGCTATATGTTCAGGCCTTTTTATTCAGCTGCTGCTTTGAAAAAATAAACGTCGGTTTCTGCCCACGACTGTGGCGAAAAATGATGGTCCCACGTCAGAAGTATATTATGTACTATTTTTTTTTTAGTTTTTATTTTTACGGTGCTTGGTTCGTCCACTTTTGAAAACGCTTTTGCGTGAAATTAGTAATTTTGCTTGTTTTAGTTAAAACTTCATTCCATTCAATAAACTCGCTCTTTTCCGTTCAATTCGGAATATTTGCTTTCCTTAGATCATACTGAAAGATTCCCTTCCGGTGTTTTGAGTTAAAATTGATTAGGGGGACGGTCGGGCGGGGCTAAAATATATGTGGCCTATCAGGCCGGGTGCGCCTGATTTTGTTCCGCTTAGGAGCGCGCCCGACGAAGGGTTAAAAACAACAACATTACCAGATTCAATTTATCAGTGAATATCGTACAGATACCAAATCAACCTACTCAAAGGATAATCCGATTAGTACACGCGGATACAATACGTTATTCAGAGGAACAGGTATTCATTATTTCGATAAATGTCATCAAATATCCAAGAAATTATTCGACAAAGGATGTTTTCTTCTTGCTTTCGATTTAACCACAGACAATTCATATAACGCGACTTGCGGCAATTTACTAAATCAAGGGACAGTACGAGTTGAAGGAAAATTTAGAGACGCGTTACAAAATAGTGTGACATGCATTGTATATGCTGAGTACGATGGAAGCATTGAAATTGACAAGGATCGAAATGTTTACACAAATTTTTAAATCTATATAAGGCGGCCACGTGCAACAAACTGTAAGTTGACAAATTAGTTTATTACGGTAAATATGAGCTGTTTAATTAATGTGGAATACTTTTGCGGGGGTGAATATACCTTCTTTAAAAAAGTCTCTTTAGCAGGATTCGCTGCGCAAAATAAAACGTTTGCAAAGGAAATAATTTTTAAGTATCCAACATCTAGTACAGAATGCAACGAGCAACAACAATCAACTAAATTTGGCAACCTTGAACTTAAACGTGTAGATGAAGACCTTATAAAAACTCTGGCGAAATTTAAGACAACCTTTGTTCGTGGTACATCAACTAAGGAGTTTATAAATAACTATGTTACATCTCTCACTAACACAGCGTCTACACTAGCCATGGCCATGGCCATTTCCATATGGCATGGACCGTGTAGACCCTGAAAGTTGGCCATATTTGATGGCAGATCTTATGGCAAACTCGATGGAAAGCCATTAAGGCCGGCCATCAAATCTGCCATGAATTTGGCCATAATTTGACGTTTGTTCACACAACTATGGCGGAAAGTTTAAAATTTAGTTTGATTCGATGTGAATACATGTACGCATGTTTATAATTCTGAAAATATTTTTGTCTCGATAACATTTGTGAAAATGTGCCATTTTTTCCATGAAAATTCATGCCATGAATTGCCCACCACCATAACATTTGACAGCTCAAGTCATAAAATATGGCAAAGTCAATGGCGAAAAATATGGAATGTGTAGACGCAGTGTAAGGTCATTGATCTAGAGGCAACATTTACATGTGAACAAGAATGAACACGATCGAACTTGCAGCTGCATTGACAAATAATTGCGTAACAAACAAGTTTTTTAGAGGAGTCTTCCCCTGCAACATGCGTCATAGCTAATACGGATCCATCACATAAAGGTGGGACTCATTGGGTTGCATTTTATTTTCCTAAACAGGGTCCTGCAGAGTACTTTGACTCATTTGGAAGATATCCTACCAATAATTTTTTTCAAAAATTCCTACTTGCTAATTCAAACACGTTTTTAAATAACAAAAAACGATGACAAGGCCTGTTTTCATCAACCTGTGGACATTATTGCTGTGTATTTCTATATTCTCGATGTAGAGGAAAGAGCCTCAAGACTTTTTTAAAACAGTTTACTGCTAGTGACTTAAGATTAAATGAAAATAAAGTGATTAATTTATACTTGAAGAATTTTACACAGTGGTGGGGATTTTTTTAACCACCGCCTACGCGAATTAAGCCATTACTGTCCATAAATGGCTTTAAACTCTTTAACGTACTATTCGATTTAAGGGCCTTACCAGAATTTAAGGCATGATAATCTTCAGCAAGATAATATTTCTGAATCAACCGAATTATAGAAACTAACGCCTGTTCGAATTCTTCAGCACTGATGGGTCCATATGTAGGATCTGCTAAATTCATCGCCTTAATCCTGGAGTTCGAATAAAAACGATAAATGTATGCAAAGGTGTTTACCAAACGAACAAAGGAATTTCCAAACTTCGATGATTCAACTAAGTTTTCGGTGGGAGCGACCATCAGAGCCGATACAGTCTTGCGTCCTTCAGGTGATTGATGCTCATTCTGGAACGCCATTTCAGGCCATGATTTCTTTGGAGAGCACAAAAAACCAGGTCCATGAAGCCATAAATCGGAGTCCCTCAGCTCATTAGGAAATAATCCTCTACTTAATAAATCGGCTGGATTTAAATGCGACGATATATGACGCCATGTGAAATCTTGAGTCAAATTCTGAATTTTATAAACTCTGTTACTAACGAAGACACTCCATCTAGCAGGCGACGACGCCAACCACGATAGAACAATTGTGGAGTCCGACCAGCAATAAATCCTGCCCCTGTCAGCTTTCAGGATATCTACCACACGTGAAGTAAGCTCAGCCAGAAGAAGTGCTGCACACAGCTCCAATCTAGGGATTGAGATGGTTTTCAAAGGTGCCACGGGAGACTTAGCTGTCAATAAGTTGCAGCTAATGCTTCCATTTATGATACAGCGTGCGTAGATGCAAGCGCCATATGCCGATGAGCTCGCATCTGCAAAACCATGAATTTCTATGTGAGAACCCGATGCCCAAACAAAACGAGGAATGTTGATTTGATCCACTAGAGATAGTTGTTCGTAGAATGATATCCAAATCGAATGCAGCTCTTGGGGCAATGATTCGTCCCAAGTTAATTTAAGATTCCATAGTCGCTGAAGAAAAAATTTTGCTTTTACTATGATCGGGTTTAACAAACCCAGAGGGTCAAATAAACGACTAATGATTGATAAAACAGTGCGCTTCGTCCGTCACCCGTTTTGTAGATTCCATTCGCTCCGACCGTTAGGAGAAAAGCGGAAGACATCTGATTGCGGTTGCCAAAACATTCCTAAAGTTTTAACAAAATTATCACCAGATATATGAAGATATTTTTCCAAGTTAGATGTGTTGAAAGATGACAACAGGTCTGGACAATTAGAGCACCATTTTGACAACTCGAAACCTCCAGAGTTTAATAACTTGTTTATCTCGCAGCAAAGTGTCCTCGCTTCATCAATAGAGCTAGCTCCGGTTAGCATATCGTCGACATAAAAATCCCTTTGCAGAACCTTAGACCCCAGAGGAAACTCCGTGGTGCAATCCAAAGCCAGCTGCCGAAGACAGCCTGTCGCGAGAAAGGAGGCAGGCGCTGTTGGTTGGGGTTGTTTCTCCATAAAACGCATTGCCAGTTTGTGTCAAGGTGTTGTACCTGCACTTGGCGATACATTTTTGAAATGTCCGCCGTTATGGCATACTTATATGATCGAAATCGAAGCAAAATACTAAATAAGTCATCTTGAATTATAGGGCCAACCATTAATGTGTCATTTAGTGAAATGCCGGAACTTGTTTCACATGATGCATCGAAGACGACTCGTAGCTTAGTGCTGCTACTATCCGGTTTTAAAACGCAGTGATGTGGCAAGACATAATATTTGTCCAACGACGATGGAGACGAAATTAATTCCATATGGCCAAGTGTGCTATATTCCTCCATGAATTCTGAATATTGTTTACGAATCTCCGGGTTTCTCCATAATTTTTGCTCTAAGCTGAAGAACCTTTTCCTCGCAGTGTCAATGGAGTTCCCTAGCACCGACGGATTTCTACGGAATGGCAGACGAACTTGAAATCTTCCAGATGGATTGCGTCTCAAATTCTCCAAAAAATGTTTCTCACAATCTGATTCCTCCATAGTTAACGCCCTTTTTTGCGATCCACACTCTTCGACTTCTCAAAACCTTTCAACCATTTTTTCCAAGTCTTGTCCATCATCGTCTTGATTTTGTATCGCAACCAAGCATCGTGTTGCATTTGATTCTTCACCGCCGCCGACTATCCAACCAAGAAGAGTTTTCTGTAAAATCGGAAGATCATCTCCAAGAAGAATTTGTCCCACTGACAACAGTTTAAAGAATAGACCGGCACCAATCAACATATCGATAGGCTGTGGAGTGTTAAATGTAGGATCAGCCAAGACAATATTTCCTGGTATTTTCCAAAGTTTTGTTCTCAAAATACGACAAGGTTGATCATTAGTTATTTTGGGTACGACTAAAGCTTCAATAGAAGTGCTGAATTCATTAACACGAGATCTAATGACAAGGCGAACCTTATGCTTGACTTTCACAGACGCAAGAGCAATGCCATCAATATTAACATGAGCTCTCGATTTCTTCAAACGAAGCTGCTGCACTAATCTCTCCGTTACGAAATGCGAAGTCGAACCACCATCTAGGAGTGACCTGTAGGGAACGAATAATCCAGCGTTGTTCTCTACGTCCACTATAGCTGTAGCTAAGACTACGTCGGCACAGGCTTCCTTCTCACCTGCGTTAGACCCTACTAGGCATGTCACGTCGGGTGAAACTGACTTTTTAGGAGAGGCCTCGGACTTGCTATTTGAATCATTCACAGCATCACACACTTGATTTCTATGTAGAAGAGTGTGATGTTTGAAATCACAATATTTGCACCTGCGTGATTTACAATTTGTAGTTCTGTGACCCAATTTTAAGCAGTTAATACATAAATTTAATCCCTTTATTTCAGCATATCTTTCTAAAGGAGACAGATTGCGAAAATCTTCACAGCCTGCAATATCATGGTCTCGTTTTCTACATAATATACAAGCTACATCAACGTGATTAACAGAAACTGTTGGCCTTTGTACGAAGGGCTTCCTATTATGAGAGGTAGGTTTAAAGATTTCAACCTTGCGTGGCCGCGTAGGTTCATTATTTCCGAAATCTGCATTTTCCAGCGCCTGGCATCGTTTATCCAAGAACCTAGAAAACTCGTCCAACGAAGGCAAAACATTAAGCGGTGCTTCTTCTTCCCATTTTAACTTGGTTTCCGAATCGATTTTATTTCCAATCAAATTTAATAACAAACCATCCGTTATTTGTTCAATTGTGGCCATTCCTTTCAAAGCTCTAAGGTGGGAATTAACTAAATCACTTAATGCTCGCAGCCGCACCACGGAAGTTTTTTCGATCGGCTTAATCTCAAATAAATTCCTGATGTGTCCTTGAAAAATAAGCCTCTTGTTTTCATAGCGCGATTTTAAGAGGTCAATAGCATTATTAAAACCATCATCGTCCAGGCAGATGTTGTTGATGACTTCAAGCGGGCCAGCTTGTAATGATCCTCGGAGATACGCTAATTTTTCAATATTGGTAATATCATCATTATCTTCTACCAAGGTTCGGAAAGTAGCATAAAAATCCGTCCAGTCCTGAAAGTTGCCAGAAAAGGGCTTAATTTGCAATTTAGGTAGTCTCACGTTGTTTTTTGAATGCATGGAGAATGATGAAGAGCTGGGAAGAGAGGCTCTGGGCCGTTTTTGTTCAATTAACGCTAATAATTTGCTTTTTATATAAATATATGTTTCTTCATACAAATATCGTTTATCGCCCTGTTGTTCTTCCGGATCTTCAACTTCCAACCGCGTTTGGAATTCGTTGAATCTCACCATGTAACTCTCCAACAAACTCAATCTTGTTTCCACTTCCGATAACGGCATGAATCTCTCAGGTGTATCGATATAATTTTTCATTTTCGTCTGCTGCATCGTAACCGTTCCACGTAATATACGCGCATCACTAATCATTTTGATGTGAAACATCTTTGCGCGCGTTGAGAGTAATTTTTCAAGGCTGTGACGCTTATCGTTGCAAGGTACAATTTCGTCTCGCGAAACGTATGGAAGATCTGTATTGGAAAAGAGAGAATAAGATGGAAATATTACAAAAAAAAGTGAAATCTAAGAATCGCACATTCGGAGAATGGACGAATTGGTTGAGTGTTGACTCAACACTTTCATTTTTATTTATATTTCAAAGCTTTTATTTCCATTTGCTTGCAAAAAGGTATAATAAAGCAAGGAGTGCATACGAGTTTAAAAGCAAGTAAAAGGTCTTTTACTATTAAATGTAAATTGCACAAAATTTTACTGAAACAGTCAATTTCTTAACTAGAATAATTTACAAAAATTTAGATGGAGCATTCGGATTTCTGAGAATTTTGTATGTAGAAGGGAAGAATGGCAGGAAGTTACAATTGATTATTTAACTTGATTTTCTATAAAAATGGTTAATGGGCCTAAATTAGCTAAAAATTTGAGTTATGGAATTACGCATGCGTGGATATCTTTTATATTTCAAAGCTTCAAACGAACAAAAATTAGTTGCATTAGTTGCGTATTATTGTGCTACAAAATAAAGACATTTGTTAATACAATAAACAATAAAAACTTTTTAAAATTTTAATTTATTCATACAAATATATTTAGTTCACGCCAATCAATGAACCAATTATACGGCGTATCATTTCTTTCATCAACACTTCCAATAATTCCAATAAACCGGTTTTATTGGCCAGGGGTCGCAGGGAAGTTCCAGACTTGTGCATCCCAAAATAATTTCGACTGCAGCGATCATCACACTAACCGAACCATAACTTCGTTCTCGGGGCTGCGCAAACTATGAGAATTACACGAAAAAATGCAGAACAGTCAGTTTATCGCGTAATTCTTATAACATACACAAACTGGTTTGTTAAGAGGAAAAGTGTTAGCCCGAGAAATTAGACTCTATTGTTGTAAGCATATAGCGTCAGCTAAAAATTAAAAATATATGGATATATGTATTTGTTTGGAAATATTTCCTGAAAATCTGGCTATGGCTTACAATTTAAATAGCATCGGATTTGTTTTAAATATTTGCAATAAAAATGGCATATAAAATATTTTTATAGGACCTACATGAATATTTTTATAGCACTCCATTATAGCAACGAGTGAAAATTAGTTGTGATAACTAAAAATTTTCAATTTGCTTTCAATGCTTACAACAACAATAGAGCCTAATTACACGGGCTAACACTTTTCCTCTTAACAAACCAGTTTGTGTATGTTATAAGAATTACGCGATAAACTGACTGTTCTGCATTTTTTCGTGTAAGGGTATCTTCAAAAACGCATCACGGCAGCATCACTGCAGAATTCAGCAATTGGAAATCTTTTGCTGAATTCTGCAGTGATGCGGGAGTGATAAGTTTTTGAAGTTACCCGATTCTATTATCTATGTAGCTGTGTACAAAGGAACAAAAATTATCATAGTTTGCGCAGCCCCCGAGAACGAAGCTATGCTTGGGTTAGTGTGATGATCGGTGCAGTCGAAATTTTTTACAACGAAACAATAGATTGACATTTTCAAAGTTAGTAGATATTTCGAAGTCGATTTTAATGATCCCAAAAAAGTACAAATCCATTATTATTTACCTCTTCTGTTGTAATCTTTCAAATATTTATAAAAAAGTCAACACCTATGGCCTACAATGGACGAAACTGGTAGATATAATCTTCTGCTTGAATTTATAAGCCTTTGTAAGCATGAACTAAATATATTTGTATGAATAAGTTAAAATTTTAAAAAGTTTTTATTGTTTATTGTATTAACAAATGTCTTTATTTTGTAGCACAATAATACGCAACTAATGCGACTAATTTTTGTTCATTTGAATTAATTTATTTATTTTCAGGTCTGTTCTGAACTTTGCTGGAATTTACTTACATCGGGAGCAAACTATGTAAGAAAATTCCAAATTCCAGTACATCCCAAACGCAACATTTCTGTGTGATAAAAGAGTTCCAGAGCTGCGTTTCCACTTGGCCTTTCGCCAAAGATGTTTCACATCTTTCCCGTGCACTGGGTACACGCGTGTTTTTTTTTTACTTTCGGAGCCAGCCGTCGGTTTAGCGCTACCGGCGGCGTTATTGTCTGTCATTTTAACTAAAGTTCAATTCAAGATTACAAAGGTAACAAACAACAACCGTTATAACTGTTCAGCCGTAGCAATTTTCTAAATGATAATGCAAAATGTCTCTAACACTGCTAGATCTAAGGAACCGCTAACCGCAATGCATAATACCGATAATATATCCTTTTGCAATAATTTCGCAGTTATGACTATTTATTTTAAATGATGTATACCTTTAAATATTTGAAAGGCTTAAAAATATCCACTTAAAATTTCTTCTTTATTAATTAAAACCACCCTCCAATTTGTTTTAATAAATACATATGTAGAAATGTATGACGTCTCGAATTATTCATTCAATTAATTTGTCATTTAAAATATTGAGTTAAAATAGAAGTTGTACTCACAGCATTTCCTTGTGCAAATGTACCTGGTATATGCATGTGCAATTATTTTCCACTATTTTCATACGAAGAATTGTTTCGGTGTCCAAAAATTTTATTTATTTATCCCAAATTGGTGCAATTACACTCCAGCCTAATCCAAAAAATTGTCAACCGCTATTACAGTTCAGCACCTTTTGGCGTACATAAATCCGTTATATAAATAATAAAACTTCGAACCGTAATGCTTGACAAGTGTATGAGTTTTTCCTTTGTAACAGTTTGCACTCTTATGAATCCAAAGCCAATCTCAAATATATTGTAATAAATATGCATATAAAATATTAATTATTTTCCAAAGTTATAAGCTCATCTTAGACATGTGCACTTATAAGAAGTGTAGTAAAACGTTTTCCATTTACAAATATACCTGGTCCACCATGAGCAATTATATACAGCGTATATGTATATTACTATATCCAATATGCAGTTAATCCAAACCAAAATGCAGCTAATCCAAAATTTCAATATTATCCAGTCCACTAACTTAAGGATGTTTTGGTACTCAAGAACATAACTCCCGCGTTGCCGCAACCTGTGTCTTGAGATTATTTGAATAGTTTAATCCAGAAGCGTCTTTGAGTCACGATATGCTGATATGCAGTTTCACAAATTCTCCAGAAAACAATACTTCACAAAATACTTGTCCCTGCTCGGGCGCCAATGTGAACCTTAAGCCTTTTTAAGGTATAACCAAATCAAAAACTTAATTGGGAACAAGAACTTTATTTAATTTTATTGGAGGCAATCTCGTACGCTTACAGCTCGTGACAGATTTATAATTTACAAGAAATTCATATCGATATGAAATCAAATGAAATCAAAGCAAAAAAAATTACGGTACATTATTATGTTAAGAATGATAAGAGCAAATAATACAGTGTTGACATATGTATAAAAAAATGAATTGGAATTTAGAATTTTAAATAAAGTGAAATTTATATTTAAAAGGCAAGAAGTTAAATTTATATATTTATGATGTCTATTACTGAATGTTGATATTTATGAAAATTGCTAACAATATTATTTTTGATGAAATACTATTAAAACATTTGGAAAATTTATTTTACCCCCTTTTAAAGGGATTAAAGCCCCCCTAAATCAAAACAAAAAAAAAACATTGAAAAAATGTTCTTTTCGTAGGTTCCAATTTAAATTTTAAATAAATTTTCCAAATGTTTTAATAATTATTTCATAGAAAATAAAATTTTTGGCTGACTTAATGGGGTAAAGTGTTGAATATAATTAAGCAGAAAAAAAATTTTTGCTTATTTTTTTGTTTAAAGTTGATTTCTAAAGTTGTAGGAGTAGTTTAACCCCTTAAGGGTTGAAAATAATTTATTTTTGGCTAACAATACTCATAAAATCGAATTTGGAGCATAAACTAGAAAATTTTTTTTTTTATTTTCAGTTGATTTAGGGGTGGTTTTTACCCTTTAGGATTATCCCTTGTTATAAGGTTTGGCTTGATTTAATATAAATCAACCACCTTCGCAAATAAATATTGAGAAAAGTGTATTTCGTTGGATTATTTTTCATTATTATAGAAATTATCGCGAACAACCCTTAAAAAGGGGTATTTTTTTCGTTTTTAAGGGCGACGCCCATATTTTAGGACCGCAGGACCCCGATTTTCGTAATCAGCGACCCAAAATACATGTAGGGTTAGATTTTCTTAATGGTGTTATGTTGGAACACCCCCCTTCTCGTTTTGAATGGACTATTTATGAAATAAACCCCTTTAAATAAATATTTAGAGCGTTCTGGCAAGCATTAGGTGAAGGGTAAATGTTCTGGAATTAATTTTTATAAATAGAGAATACTATCAAAAATAATCTCCAGAAAATTCATGAGTAATACTATAACAAAATTGAACTTTATTTTTTACCCTCTTTGTAATTTTGGGGTAGTTAATCCCGGCCACAGGGGGCTGCCAGAAGTATGTTTTATTGTTAAGCAGGCATATAAGATTTAGTGTGGAAATTTTCATGAGGGATGAAATGACAACACAAAATACGTCGCTGGCTCTTGGTCTATTGTTATATTCCATAGGCATTCATAGTCACTGTATAATTCTACTAATTTAGTAGTTTCTGTCTCAAAGCACTTCACACAAACACGCTAAATACTTCAACCACACGCGGCTTTTTCTATGTTAGACTATGGGTGAATTCCAAAAAGCATCACTGCGGTATCACTGCAGAATTCAGCAATTGGGAGTCTGTAGCTGAGTCCTGCAGTGATCCGGTAGAGTAGAGTGGAGAGCAATGGGGGGGGGGGCGGTAAGTGGTAGAGTTACTTTACCACGGTGCTATCCCACTCTACTCTACTATAACTAAATACTCTACTCTACCACTTACGTTTTCATTAGGCGAGAACTCGCCCAGTATACTCTACCACTAATTCTACTAATGAAAACCCGGCATAACCGTTTTGCCAAAACTCCCAGGAAATATTTTAATGTGTTTTATAGCATCTTCGGAGTATCTAATTGATTCGTATTATATTCTGACGAAAATAAATAAAATATGCAGGGGTGGCAAAACGAAAGTCGTTTCAACTCATTCGTTACAAGTTTTAAATGGAAAAATTCAATGGAAAACTCGAAACAGATGACTTGAAACGACTTCTGTGCTGCCAGCGCAGCATTTGAGATACAATACACACGGAAATTTTAATGATTCTAAGTTTTGAACTAATAATATGATGGCACAAAACTGTCAAAATAAACAAATATGCAAAACGTATGCAAATATGCAAAAAAATGCAAATATGCAAATTGTATGCAAATATGCAAAATATGCAAAAAAAAATTATTATATTTAAGTTGTAAATATCATAAAACAACCTTCTTAATAGTTTTAACATAAAGAACCCTATAAATAAGATATATGCATTTGCATATAATCCGCTCTCTAGTTATGGCTATTGGTCATATTGGGGTTCGTAACAACTCCTTGGGGGGGCCCAATAAGAGCAATGCTACGAAGCAAAGCAAGGGAGCATTGCTCGAAATTAAATTAGGTTATCTTTATTTTCCATTTTCTTTTTTTTGCTTTCTTAATCGTTAAAGTACTATCGTGTTAGTAGGGCTGTATTTGTAGTGCATTTTACGTGCATTTTGGTGTGTTCATTTCTCGTGGGGGAGTAAAGTGCGGTTTCCGTTGGTGTTTTTTTTGTGTCGAGTTGACAATTTTTTTATCGCCTATCGCTGTTTTCGTGACGGGTAGTGATCGCAGGTCCCTTCATTCGGGATCTGCTCGTACTAGAAGTAACTCGAGGGAAGCATTGTTTTTGGGATGTGGTTTTGGGGGCGTTATTGTCCCATAGTATATTTTTATTTAATTGGTTTCGTATTTTATTTTTTTGTTCAGATGTCCAACTTTCAACGAGAGTGCAGTGTACTGGCCGCGGATATGGCCCTGAGGAGCCGCATAGATGCGGTGGTGAGACGGGAGGAGCTGGTGGCACGGCGAGAGGAGGCTGTGGCCAGACGAGAGGCCGCCCCAGCATCGGCGGAGGTGGCTGTATCAAGGGATGAACATCTTGGAGCTAGGGGGCCTTGGGTCCCGCCGCAATTGGTGTGTACTAATTGCGGGCGGGCTCACTACTCGGAGGACTGTCCGCGGAGACCAGCCCAACGACGGGAGCAGCGGCGGCGATGGGCAGACAGCAGGCGGCCATGGGTGTTTCTGCCTGCTGTGAGGGAGGGTTAGAGATAGGGTTGTCTCAGTGTAGGGCAGTGTTTTATGAGTTTTTTTTTAAATAAACAGACGGAAAATTTATTTTGTGTTATTGTTTCCCTGCGGGGGTGTTGTTTGTGATTTTTATTTCAGGTTTTTGGGCCATAAGGGCAAACTCTCTTTTTTTGTTTCAGGAGTCACCTGTATTGGCCATAAGGGCAAACTTTTTCTCGTTTCTTTTATTTAGGAGTTTCTACAACTGGCTGTTTACATTTAAATTTCTTACTCCAGTTTTCTATATATTTGTGGTATTTTCTTGTCCTTAAATGACAATTATTAAAATATCTTAACCTGAAATTTCTTCTTTTTTTTTTTTATTCATTTTTGTGTTTTTCTTTTTCAGCTTTTACAGCTTTGGGCCTTAGGGGCGTGTTATATATTTTTGTACATCAAATCTGTTAGTAGTTAATCTTAGTGCCTATATTGGACTTAAAGACTTATTAGTTAACCTTTGCTCCTTTCCACAATTCTTATTTATTAAATTTACTTTCTTCTACAATTCTTCTTATTTTTTAAATTGTTTACTTTTGTAAATGATCCGACGAACTTCCACCCACTAACTGAATATCAAATTGACGCCACTGAATAAGGGTCACGTTTCGTGGCCCAATCTACCCTATGTTTACTGGGTTACCGGGCCCTGGTTGCACTAATTGGACAGAAGGGGTCTTTGGTAATGTATGGGACCTAGTTAGGGGTCTAGGTATTGTTTTTACTGTTACTAATGGGATTGCAGGCTCGGGCTGTTTTGGGCCCTGCTGGGGAACGTTTGGTCTTCGGATGTGATCTCATCCGAAGAGCAGGCAGTACGGGGCCTTTTGGCACATCTAGATCGGGCGGTAGCCACTAATAATGGGGTGCATTTGTAGGCTATGTACCCTATGAGGCCAAGTATCAGGATGCCGCTAAGTGAAATGGCGACCGTTGAGTGGGTACGGGTATGTTCCCAGGTTAAGTTGTTTAGTTGGTTGTAAATATCCTGCAGGGGCTTGGTGCTTTCCTGGATAATCTTATTCGTATCGTCACCTGTGAATAACTTTATTGGAGTATTGGGGTTTATTGTTGGTGCTCCGAAATCGAGGGAGCTGTAGTTGGTTTTCTTCAGTACTGGAAAGTAGGGTGCGTGCACCACTCGACTGGTTTGGGTTGAAAGGCCATTGTACAGTATCGTTCTGTCTCCCACTGTTACTTGACAAGGTTCGTTCAGTTTGAGCATTCCTTGTTGGGTTGCTAGAACTTCATGGGCCATCTTGTTGCAGGTGATTGTAAACTTAGTTGGGAAGATGAGCGAATACAGCCAGGTGTTGGGGGACGTTAAGATAGTCAGCACGTTATATGGTGGGTCCTGAATCTTCGTGGGACATGTAACTTGGAGGAGTTTGATGGCGCACTCTTTGGTTGCGAGTACTGTCTGAATGGGACCCGTAATGGCCCTACGTACGTATTGCTTTCCAGATTTCCCGTAATTTTGTAGAATTTTCTTGTGTCCGACTGGACGAAAAGTGCGAATTGTTGGGATTTAAAGTCAGACGCCAGGTATGAATAGGGAATGTCCGGTACTACGGAATGTCCTGATTCGGTAAGGACGGGGAAGCACCAGATTTGGTGATATGACATTTTAGGTATATCCAACCAAAATGGGTAGGGTTATTTTTACTACTAGTTTATCATTAATGATATGGGATTGCAGTCGGGTGGTCTGTTGTAAAAGAGTCAGACAGTCTTCGCACTCCGGATGAGTCTTGCGGTAAATCTTCGCTAGAGAGGTCTCAGATATTAATAGGGGGTGTATTTGATTGTTTTTACTAGCTATTATGATATCTAAAATCGTCCTTTGCCGGGACTCAATTTCCATCACCAGTAGTAGGATGTTGCTAACTATCCCCTGTCTCACTTGGGTCTTTGCCACTCCTTCGATTGCGTTGTCCAAGGTTCTCACCTGACTCGTAATATTTCGTTGTTGGTTTAGTAGGGCGGCTAGGGGTTTTTGGATTTATCGCAGGGTGTTGTTTACTACCGTTATTTGGAGTTTCTCCAGTTCATTTAGAGCTTTTTGGTTAGTTTCCAGTTCTCCTAACCGGCTATAGACTTCATCCTCGTTATTACCGTAGATGTAGGGCATGTCCGATGCCGCCGAACAGGGATCGTTTAGACCGCCCGTTGGGAACCAGTTCACGAATTGTTTGGGTACGCTGCTTTATGTGGATGATAACTGAGTGAATACTAATCTGTTGGGCCTGGCATGTTGCCAAGCCGTCATCCTTGCATAATCGGCGCACCGCTTCATCTGCCTGTTCTGCTAACTCGGTGTGTACTTTCAGTTCCTGGAGGTCCAACTCCGTTAGCAGGTTCCACTCATGGTTATAGAGCCATAAGTCTCCTAATAATTCATAGAGTACCCCATCCGTGGTTATAGGGGTGAGGGTATAAGGTACGGGCCCGGGCTCACTCGCGGCCATCTGCAGGGCTAGGAGGAATACTAGCGTCCACATTTTGCGCTGCAACGAGAGGATAAATAGGAGATTAGTTTCGTTTACTTGTAGCCAGTTGAACTAATAAGATTAGGGGATATGTGTATTTTGTCCGAATACCATCAGTCTAAGTCGGTGCTTTATACCGTAAAGCACCGTTAGGCGTCAGTAGATAAGCTATGGGCGTCCGAGCGCAAAATCCCATAAGGTTTATACTAACTAATTGCTCCTTTAATCCCTCATGGGACATAGGGCGGAAACAGTTGCCCTCCAGCGGACTCTGTTTTGCGCGACAGCTCTCAGCTCTGACCAAGATCTCCCGGTTGTTGCGGCCTCTGCTAATAGGGTTCTCCTCCACGTTGTTCTAGGTCTTCCGACTCGACGGGTTCCTTGCGGATTCCAGTCGAGGGCCTGTTTGGCTAGATTCTCGTTTTCGCGTCGCAAGGTGTGGCCAATCCAATTCCATTTCCTTCGCCTGATTTGGTCGTCTATCCTTTCTTGGCCGGCACGGCGCCATAGTTCTTCATTTGAAATTCTATCTTGCCAGCGGATTTTTAGGATACGACGTAGGCATCTGTTGATGAAAACTTGTAGGCGCCCTGTGATGAATTGGGTGACTTTCCATGTTTCGCAACCGTACAAAAGAACTGCCTTAACGTTGGAGTTGAACAGCCGCAATTTGGTGTTAATTGAGATCTCTGTTGATCTCCATATGTGAAACAGGCATGCATATGCGCTTCTTGCTTTATTTATTCTGGAACTGACGTCTTCTTCTGTACCGCCGTTTTCGGTAATAATACTACCGAGGTAACAGAATTTATCTACCAGTTCCACGTCGCGGTTATTTAGCGCTGTTCGTTCAAGGGTGTTTGCATTTATCCGCATTTCTTTGGTTTTAGTCGGATTTAACCTTAAGCCTGCCGAGCTACTTTCTGTTGCCAAATTGTTTAACATGTTTTTGAGGTCCTGGTCTCTGTGGGCCAGCAAACAGATATCATCCGCGTAGTCGAGATCCTTAAGGCGGTCTAGCAATCCCCATTGTATGCCACCTGTTCTAGTATCTAGAGCGCTGACAAGGATGTCGTTTATTACTATAAGAAATAGTAATGGCGAAAGTAGACATCCTTGCCGTACTCCTGAGCTCACTTCAAAGCTGTCGGATAGTTTTCCATTGTGAAGAACTCTGCATTTGGAATTGTTGTATAGAGCTTTTATCAATTCTATTATTTTATCCGGCAGTCCACGTTGCCGTAGAGCTCGCCATATAAAGCTCCTACTAACCGAGTCGAACGCTTTCTCATAGTCTACGAAAGCAAGGTAAAGGGGGGATCGGAATTCAGTAGACTGCTCCACTATGATTCTCAAGGTGTTAATGTGGTCTATGCAGGAGCGGCCTCTTCTGAATCCAGCCTGCTGTCTTCTAAGCGTTCGATCTACTGCCTCTCTTATCCTTGATAGTAATATGTGGGACAAGATTTTGCCCACAGTAGATAATAGACAGATGCCTCTCCAGTTGTCACATATTGTTAGGTCCCCCTTTTTTGGTATTTTGACTATGATACCTTCCGTCCAATCCTCCGGAAATGTACAGGTGTTCCATGCTATTTCCAGGATTGGCTGTAGCGCATCTGCTATGAGGCTTGAGTCGGCTTTCAACAATTCTGGCGGGATGCCATCTTTTCCAGCTGCTTTACCATTGGCCATTGCATGAATTGCGGTTACTATTTCAGTCTTGGATGGGGCACGAGTGGTGATTCTTATTGGCTGTGCATTGTTGTTGTTTTCCTGAGATTCCTGTACAAATGAACCATTCAGGGCGGCGAAGAAGTAATCTCTCCATCTTTGGAGTTGCTCCTCGTCGCTGCACAGCCTTCCATTCGCACTCTTTACGGCATGCTTTTTAGTAGAGTGCTTTCCCGAGAGCTGTTTGTTGATTTGGTACAGCACTTTACTGTTGCCTGTGTTTGCCGCGTTTTCCGCTTGCTCTGCGAGCTCATTTATCTGCCGCCTTTTATCACGCCGGACACTTCTCTTTACCTCCCGGTGCAATTGGGAGTATTCCCGTTCAAGTTGTTGTCGGTTTTCCGGGTCGCTTGTAGAGTTCACGTTATTTTTGAGGGACCTTCTGCGTTCAATTTTTTGCCAGGTTGTGTCCGAGATCCAGTGTTGCTGGTTTCCTTGGACATAACCAATGCTTGTTTCCGCTGCTGTTATTATAGCGCCCTTTGTTGTGCTCCACAGCTCTTCAATATTTGTGTCGTCAGAAACGGTTTGCTGGTTTAAGATTTCTTGCAGTTTGCCAGCAAATTCTCGCTTTTTGGTGCTCTCACGCAGAAGGTCTACGTTAAACCGTCTACGGTTTATGACATCACGTTGGACGTTTCTGATTGCAGCGATTTTTAGGCGGATAGTTGCTACTACCAAATGGTGGTCACTTCCAGTGTCTGCTCCCCTAAAGCTCCTGACATCCTCCAGAATAGTTCGCCATCTGCGACTGACGGCCACGTGATCTATCTGATTTCTCGTTCTACCATCGGGCGATACCCAGGTCTCCTTGTGTATCTTCTTGTGACAAAAGTAAGTTCCACCTACCATGAGTTGATGGGAACTACAAAAGTCAACGAAAAGTTCACCATTGTTATTGGTATCTTGGCTTAGGCCTTGATTTCCAATTGTGTTTTCAAGGCCGGTGTTGTTGGGGCCGATCTGTGCGTTTAAGTCACCCATCAAAACAATGATGTCTCCCCTTGGCATAGAGCGAAAAACCTCATTCAGTCGCATGTAGAACTCGTCTTTGATGTCATCTTCTGCGTCTTCTGTCGGAGCGTAGCATTGGACTATCGTAGTACTTCTTAGTCTGGTACGTAGGCGCACGGTAATAATCCTCTCAGAAACTGGTGACCAGCTAATGAGGCTGGACCTGGCTTCCTTGGTGAGTATTACCCCAACGCCATTCCTACGGTTTTCAGTTTCGTTTCTCCCAGAATATAAGAAGGACTCACCGTTTGGGCAGATATGTTCCCCCGCATCGGGCCATCTGGTCTCGCTGAGTCCCATGACCTTGATTTTATAGCGGTTCATCTCGTTGAGGACTTCATCCAGCCGTCCATCAGCAAGCAGAGTTCTCACATTCCATGATCCGATTCGTGTCCTGTTTCGAAAAGCAAAGGTCGTCGTCGTGTTGTCTGTCCGGTTCCGAGGCAATGTTTGCCGATTCGTAGCAATTGTGTGTTTTATGGGAGCGGGTTGCTAACCCTCAGCTTAACCGACTTAAAACTCTGTTTTGTGGCGCAGAGAACTCGCCATTCGACCGTCTCCCGTTAGCTCCTTCCGAAGAAGTACCCCAGGGGGCACCACGGGGAGGTGGGATTAGGACTTGCTAACAGAGCTGCTAGGTGTTCGTCTGCAGTGCCTCTTCTCGGGTTTTGGCAGAAGTGACGAATCGGGTGCCACCACCTTCCGAGGTCTTTGTTAGCCATTCGCCCCCCAAGGTTTATATAGGGGGTCTAAATTCACATTTTCCGCCATCTTGGATTTTCTTTCCTGTGCCAATTGGTTTGTGACGTCACAAACAGTAGTGCAATGATGATGATGACGTCATCACGGTTGTTGTTGTATGACTGAATGGGTACGGGGTACGGGGTACGGGTATGGGTACTGAGTACGGTGTGGAGTACGGGTACTGAGTACGGGTGCGGGGTACGGGTACGGGTACGGAGTACGGGTGTGGGGCCAGATGCCACATGATAAGACGTCACCTGTCGCGAGAATTTGATAATGCTGCAAGTGTTGCGAATTAAATTATGATGACGTCATCGGTTGTTGTAAGGCTGAAGGGGTACGGGGTAGGGGTACGGGTACGGAGTAAATGATTTTTGTCGGCCGGTTAGCCCGACGCCACATGATAAGACGTCACCTGCCGCGAGAATTTGTTAATGCTGCAAGTGTTGCGAAATTAAAAAGTCAAAGTTGTGCTGCTTGAGCTTTGCTGGGATTTGAACCTGGGGCGTCGGTAGATTAAGAGACCTGTATCGCAGCCTCGAGGCTATCGAGGCTTCTGTGTGTTCTTATTCAATTTGTGTATCAAGCGCTGGGCAATCTAAAAATAGAATTTTTATTTTCCTTCGACCATGCTGCCCGTGGCTCTGATAAAAATTTTACCTAGCAGAATGTCTTAACAAAACAAACAACAACAAGAACTCGGTCCAGCCTCAACATCTGTTTTCATTCTTTACAACAAAACAACAGGCCTTCGCAAATGTTGATTCTAATTTCGGCTGAGCGCAGGTTTGAATGACTGGTGATTAATTTGAGCTGCTGATAAGAACAGCACTTGAAAAATGATACCTTGGTGTCGCGGGTGGCTTTTGTTTTTGTTTGTATGATAAATTTATGCACAGGGTTTATGCAATTGCAGCATATGCATTATAAATATCTCGGAAGATGAAAATAATTCTGATTCGGACCATAAAATAGATATAGAATTATTAGATCGATAAATTATCAAGTTTCCAATAAATTCTTATCGCATAACATTAACAATGAGCGAATTTTAATTGTGGATTACGTTTCTAAAATAGGCAAAGATAATTTTGATCTGGTGCAACCTTCAAATGGATTCCTTATCCAATATACATTAAACATATGTATGTAGGTGCAAAATTCCAAAGTCTTCCATGCCGCGAAAGTTTATTGAGATAAACAAAGGGAAGTTTGCTCCATATATTGAAATTGATATGCAGGGAATTTAGTGGACCAGTTTCATAAAAATAAATATAGCCAAAATTTTGATCAGGTGCAAGTCTTTGAAACCGGCAAGGTCGTTCCTTATCTAATATATTAAACACAGGTGGTGTTATTTCATCATTTGCCGTTATTCTGATTTTTTGTTTAGCTAACTGATATTGCACAACAACGTACGAGGAGTATGAGTGAACTTTTATGATGTTTCTATATTTGTCGGTTTTCCTTAAAATCACGTCTGTGGGCGTATGTCATTTGCAATTGTTTAATAATTGTTTAGGCCTTTAGGATGCACCTGTGTAAACACAGTGATATAAAATTGAAGCATGATTGAGCTTGTCACCGGTGGTGGGCTGGCAAAATTTTTGCTGTTACTTTTGAGCTTATTCTCAATTTTTATGTGAGGATCACAAAAACAATTGTAAAGAATACAAAGAGGGTTCAATTAGCGAGTAGGAAGAATATCATAAATAGTATTTTAAGAAAATAAAAGAATATTTGTAGTGTTTTAAAAAATTTGTTTTATTTAAAAACCACTTATTATAATAAATTTTTCAAAGCACATCGACTTTTTGGAGTATTATAAGCTAATCCATGTTGTTGTTGTTGTTAGATTCAGGCAACCGTCCTCTTCTAGATCTTTATTAATGCTCTTCATCAAGTATGTTCACTGAGCTGTCTGATTTGATACTGGGCTGGTTGATTTTGTTTGTTTATTCAATAATCCCATGCCCTCGTAACTCCTCAATAATTGACACTATTTCATAAGTATGACTTTCCGGCTTGTTGACATTTCCGGCTTGTTGTGATCCTACCAATATGCGGAGCCGATCAACTAGTTCATTGGGGTCATCCCAATAGATGTAATCAATATTGTCGTTTAGAATTCGCATTATACCCTTACCGGTATGCGGAGTGCGAATCAACTTTTTTATTATCTTTTTATATTTATAGCTTTTTGTTCCTTTTACTTGCTGGTTTTCCTTAAAATCACGTTTGTGGGCGCATGTGTCGTTTAGGATTGTTCGATAATTGTCCAAGTCTTGTTTTGAGTAACCCTTGGGACGTTTCATAAAAATTAATGCAGCTAAGCCTTCAGTTATCTTACATTGCTTGCCGTTTATAAGAAAGATTTCTTTATCAACTTTTAATCTCGAATTACCAATATTCCATGCATTGTTATAATAGTACACTCCATAAGTTTTATCAAGTTCTGTACTGTCATTTTCAAGTAGTTCTTTATACTTGCTTAGTAGTACAGGCTGAAAAAGTTCAGTTCGAAAAAAAAAATAATTGTGTATTAAAGAACACAAAGCAGAAGTGAAACTTCGCGTATATATTTATGTCTATATGATCTTTATTATTGTATTTTTTCTTCATTTGCTCGTGTCTTGTGTTATAATCTAAAATATGAATGAAGCAGGGAATAGGAAGTAAGAACCATAATATTTTAACTCAATTGATAAATCATAGTATGATGAATATTTTGAAAGTAATGCAGTACAGTGTATAAAATCAAAAACATTTCGCTGCTTTTACAAAAACTTTATCTTTAATAAACAATCTTAATTTTTTAAATAACCGACTCCTCATTTTTACTTTACCGATGCCTGCGCCCTCTATGTACGAATTTAAATAAATTGTAAATATTTTTCTGCTGGTTTGGTAGAATTTGTTTATATGGCATCACTTAATTACTATCATTGCTGTCGCTGTCACCTACTTGGTGATCTTCGCGAAATTCATCAGTTTAAGTTATTAAAAACCAAAATGTTAAACGAGATAGAGTGAAAACTAAATTGTTAGTTTAGTTGTGCATTCATTGAATTGTGAAATTTATTTGTGTTTTGTTGTTTGCTGCTCTTTTGGCGGTGATATTCATCAGCTTGGTTGTTTAAATCCAAAATGTTTAACGAAATACAGTGGAAACTAAATAATTTAGTATGTATACTTGTGCATTCATTGTGTTTGTGTTTTGTTGGACATATTTAATTTGTTTCAAAATTTTTGTTTTTTCTCGTTATTTTGTAAACGAATGCGAAGGCAACTTCCGTTTCATACGGCAGTCCTTGTTTTTGTTGCCGATTCTGAATTGTGACAGTTGTAAATGAGTGAGAAGGCAACTTCCGTTTCGTACAACTGTCCTTGTTTTCGTTTCTGTTTTCTGAATTCGCTCGTACTTGCTCGAATCACTTCAAAATCCCCGGAACGAGAGCAAGGAAGTTTCACTTCAAAAAATAACCTGGGTGGTTTTTCAACGGGATAATATAGGTAAAAGTTCTAGTTTTTAAAAAAACATACTTTGGAAAAAATCGGTTTGTAGGAAGTTATCGAAAAAAAACGGAAAGGTGGGAAAACCGATATATCGGAAAAAACAGGGAAAAAATTTTTAATGGAAAACAAAAAATAGGAGGTTGTAGAGTGAGAAAAAACGAAGAAAAATGATAGTTGTTGAAGTCAAATCCGTTAGAAACTTTACGAGAAAACACGCTTTTATCTCGAAAAATCGCAATTTTTTGCCCTTCATTTTCTCAGCTTGTGTGACTCGTAGGTAATCCATTCGGGGCTTAAATTATAGCTTTTAATACTGTTTTTCTGTAAAAAAAATTTCGTCGCAAAATAATATTAAGTTTCCGTACAATTTGCGAAAATGTAAAAATAGGTGCTTCGGAAAAACTGTGCGCGATCGGTTAGAAAGCATCCTACGACAATTTAAAAAAAGACATTTTTTTCGTTAAGAGTTGCCCTACAACCCAGTGTTGCCAGGTGTTTTTGGCAATAATTCCCACGAAAATAGGAATTCCAAGGTGTTTTTCCCACAGGCTTTTATATAAATTCCCTTAGGTTTTCCCACGGAGAAGAAATTTGGAAATTTTGAAAAGTAGAAAAGCAAAACACTTCCTTACAATAAAATTATTTTTATTTCACAAAGCTAAGAAAATTAACAGCAACAATTCACATAAGAAAAGTTATGTAACAGGGAAACAAAATTAAATAAAAACACTTTAAAACTTAACAACTGTTTAAATGAAAGAAAAAAATCAAATATATCAGTTTATTCGTACAAATTTTTCGTGTATAGTGCTTTGCAGTCGGCTCGAAGTTGACGCAGTTTATATTTCTATTTGTTGTTGAGGGGCGTCTTGGCGGGCACTGCGACCTATTTTATTTGGTCGATTGATCTATTTTAATATAGCCTTAAACTGATTTAGGGTTCATGTCCCAAATCTCCTGGGACTAGGGAAGTCGCGATAGAGGAGGCTCAATCTCTTCCTCGCTGAAGCCTCACAGTTGCACAGCAAGTGCTCCTCAGTTTCGGGAGCTGCCCCGCAGAACCGATAGCTATAATCGGCTACCAGTCCTATTTTGTTTAGATGGTAGTTAAGCTAACAGTGGCCCGTCAGGAGCCTTGTTATTATTTTTAGCCTACGTAGATTTAAAAGTTTGCCCGGTTTAGCTTGATCAATTTGGATGAATCTTTTAGCTTGACGAAGAAACAGCTGGTCGACCAAATTTTTGATGGCTTATGAGGCAGCTTGATAAGCTGCAGAAAGGTTCCGGACCGATAGGTGATGAGTTTGCCCCTACTAGCCAGGCTGTCGGCAATTTCATTACCAATGTGACCTCCGCGGCCCGGAATCCACACCAGCGTGAGGAACGAACAGTCTAATCACCGTCAAACTGTGTTGCGGATAAAGTTATACTTTTGGTATAAATTTAAAAAGGTAAAAAATGATGTTGCACGATAGAATTCGTTGTTTTGTTTTACATTTTTTTAAATATTTAGATCTTGTAACTTTTCCCACGTTTTTCTTCAGGAGGGCAAAATTATTCCCCTTTTACCAATTTTTAGCAGTAAGAATTTCCACGAAAAGGGAGAATTCCCACGAATTGGCACCACTGCTACAACCTCTGCATAATTATAAATCTCCCAGATGCATGACAGAGCCGTGAAAACGCAAAGAAAATCAAGCGATTTTTTCCGCGAGCGCTCTATTTAAGTATATTGACCTCGTTTCAAGTATATACACTGCACATATACTTATGAATGTATACACATACATAACGTTTCTTCCGTACAAACTTTTAACGTACCGCAAAAGTGAAAATCAGAATGGGGAGTGAGGTTGAGAAATGCATTCTGTGCGTAGGACCGCTCGCGGAAAATATTGCTCCATTTTCTTTGCGTTTTCACGGCTCTGTCATGCATCTGGGAGATTTATAATTATGCAGAGGTTGTAGGGCAAATCTTAACGAAAAAAATGTATTTTTTTAAATTTTCGTAGGATGCTTTCTAACCGATCGCGCACGGTTTTTCCGAAGCACCTATTTCTACATTTTCGCAAATTGTTTATTTTGCGACGAAATTTTTTTTACAAAGAAACAGCATTAAAAGCTATAATTTAAGCCCCAAACGGATTTCCTACGAGTCACACAAGCTGAGAAAAAGAAGGGCGAAAAATCGCGATTTTTTCGAGATAAAAGCTTGTTTTCTCGTAAAGTTTCTAACGGATTTGACTTCAACAACTATCATTTTTTTCGTTTTTTCTCACTCTACAACCTCCTATTTTTTGTTTTTGCATTAAACATTTCTTTCCCTGTTTTTTTCCCGATATATCGGTTTTCCTACCTTTCCGATTTTTTTTCGATAACTTCCTACAAACCGATTTTTTCCAAAGTATGTTTTTTTAAAAACTAGAACTTTTACCTATATTATCCCGTTGAAAAACCAGCCAGGTTATTTTTTTTCGATCTGAAGGAATTTTGCGCCGCATAGCCTGTACTATAGTATCTGGTCTGGAGACTCTAATATCGGCGAATTATGTTCTCTCAATGTTGATGGATGTATAGGTGTGGCCAAGGCCGTCTTAGGCCATGCCGAGGCCCTTGGGCACACAAGAACTTGGGGCCCTTTTGGAAAGTGAAGAAATTTCCATATGCTCAAAGCACTGACATATATAGATATCGACTGCTAATTGACAACTTTCAATGGCACCATTTTTCTCCAGAAGAAGAAGACCTTTTCTATGTAAACAACAATTTTTTTTTCGAATTTAGAGGAAAATAAGTAATAAGAAGTATGTTATAATTGATAGAAATAATTTTCCATCATTATTTTTTATTTAGTAGCAGTTTTTTCGTTAAATAAATGTATTTTTTTTAAATATGTGAGGGTTTTTTCCCTCTGTTTAACGAACTTTTAAAAATAAAGAAAATAGAGAAAGAAGAAAAAACTCTATAGCTGTCTAGTTGTTTCTAATTATGTTTTTATCGCTGACATGCACTGAACTGTTTTTTATTTTAAAACCGATTAAAGTTCATAGGATTTTGAAGGGGGAACGAGACAACGATAGTTTTTGGTGCCACTTTTTTGTATGGGATTTTGCTTATTTAGCAGTCCATATCTATATGTCAGTGGCGCAAAGTCTATTTTTTGATAGATATCACTTTCTATGCACATAATTGACAATTTGGTTAGTTGTTCTTGTAACATTGTTGTTCGCAATTCGTTTTTTATTCTCTACTACAACCATTGGTAACCATTAGGCAAAGGGATATTCTTGTAGCAACTTTAACATTTGGAAAAGTCTCTTCTAATTTATCAGACTTTATTAGCTTGAGTTGAGATATTTAAATCCGCTGATTCCTTTGCTATGTTTTTTAAATACTGCCTTATTTTTATTTTGGAAAAACTCTGGTCGTTTTCGAATCTAAATATCGCGTACTTCTTCTGTTAAAATTGCATCACAGTACGTACCAGAATCAGAATATACATTCATTCCCCAGCTTGCAGTTATTAACTCACAGTAGCCTGAAGTGGAGGGTTCGGGATGTGTGTTCTTTTTCCTGTTGATATTCAGAGGTATTTTGATCTTGAGGTGATGAGGATGAAGAATCTGTGAGCCTATTTGTTTCTTCAACCTTAAAAAATGAGGTAAGCTGAGGAAGTTTTTCGATTTTTTCTTTTTGACCTACAACTTTTTTTCTTTTTTGTGAACCATTTACATATGTTCTTTTCGGCATAATGAAATAATCTATAAACCATGTTCAGAATTTCATGTTGGGCCGATATCGTACCAACCGTTATATCATGTAGAACCCCCTTTAATTCAACCCGACAAAAAGTTTAGACGGTGGCGAATTACATATTTTCTACATGGCAATGCCACCTTCTCTCTCAAACTAGGCAATGTCATTGTGGGGTGCTACACGGAGACTCAAGAAGTACGAAAAACCCGGTTTTATAGGAAAGAAACGAAGGAGAGGAGAGAAAGAAGAACTTTAACGAAAGAATTTTCACCCAAAAATTTCCGGGGTGAAAACTAACTCATACGCACATTTCTTTCTCTTCTCCCTTTAGGCCAGTCAAAAAATCGAAAAAAAACCTCGTTTTTTTGCCAACCGAGCCATCCGAAAAGTAAAATATGGGTAAAATATGAAAAATTCCGTAGAATTCGATGAACTACTTTTGGCACTCGTAGGCCTTTGAGAAAGTTTCCAAAATGGCGTCAAAAGAGGGCCAAAAACAGATTTTCGCGTTTTAAAAAAACTACACATGGTACATAAGAAAGGTTTAAATAAAGTTTGTAGATCTTTTTCATACCAATAAAATGACACCAGTTTGATGTCAATACATAAACAAATAAAGGAGTTATTGCAAAAAAATCGTTAAAAAACAGGTTTTTTTAAATGCTCATATCTTTTACCAAAAAAACGATTTTGTAATGAAACTCCTCGAAAGTGTAGCCCTTGGGGAGTGCAATAAAACGTTTTTGTAAATTTGCGAAATAATAAATAATTTTTGCAAAATACGGGTTTTTCGAAAAAAAAGGCCTTTGTTGTCGAATTCGATTAGCTCATAGCCATCAACACCTACAGAAATGTTTTTGCGCTCAAAATGTTCTGGAAGAGTTGTGCTAATAGTTGTGTTTTGTGCGCACATTGCTACTTCATTGGAAACATGCGAAAAGATGGCCGGAAAAATGAAAAAAACTATTTTGCTCACGAAATTCTATTAATTGCATATCGATAGGGGTTAGTTTTCTATGATGGTCGTAAAATATATATTTTTGTTTTGCCTATCGATAGGCAATTAATCGAATTTCGTGAGCAAATAATCGAATTTTGTGGGCAAGATTGTTTTTATCGTTTTTCCGGCCATCTTTTCGCATGTTTCCAATGAAGTAGCAATGAATTAGCGCACAAAACACAACTATTAGCACAACTCTTCCAGAACATTTTGAGCGCAAAAACATTTCTGTAGGTGTTGATGGCTATGAGCTAATCGAATTCGACAACAAAGGCCTTTTTTTCGAAAAACCCGTATTTTGCAAAAATTATTTATTATTGTGCAAATTTACAAAAACGTTTTATTGCACTCCCCAAGGGCTACACTTTCCAGGAGTTTCATTACAAAATCGTTTTTTTGGTAAAAGATATGAGCATTTAAAAAAAACCTGTTTTTTAGCGGTTTTTTTGCAATAACTCCTTTATTTGTTTGTGTATTGACATCAAACTGGTGTCATTTTATTAGTATGAAAAATATCTACAAACTTTATTTAAACCTTTTTTTTGCACAATGTGTAGTTTTTTTTTAAACGCGAAAATCTGTTTTTGGCCCTCTTTTGACGCCATTTTGGAAACTTTCCCAAAGGCCTACGAGTGCCAAAAGTAGTTCATCAAATTCTACGGAATTTTTCATATTTTACCCATATTTTACTTTTCGGATGGCTCGGTTGGCACGAAAAAATCTAATTTGACTGGCCTACTTCTCAGATGTAAACAATGACCGCGGTAAACACACACAATCAAAGCTTTCATGTAGGATAAAGAATTATTCCAAGCCGAAGGCAGCCTCGTGTAGCATTAAATAAGGAGACTCAAATCTGATTTCGGCCGACTTCTCGAGTCTTCGTGTAGCACCACCCATTGGCTTATCACTCCTCAGTGTTGCCAGAAAGTCGCTAACAACGCCCTCATATACTCTCAAAACCTTTTTTCGGGCTATGTCTACCTAAAATAGAATAAAATTGTGTATAGTAAACGAATATATCGGCCTTTCGGGGCCCCCATGAGGATGGGGGCCCTGGGCACGGGCCCCGGGTGCCCTTATGGTAAAGACGGTATTGGGTGTGGCAAATTCATCATCATCAGCTTCTCCATCATCATCATCTCTCAATAGAGAATAATCCCTAAGAGGGGTGCTAGTTGGTTCCAGCTTTAAATATTTACGAGCAGGTGGTGTATATGTTTCATCATTCTGAGGTATTTCATCTTCTATCTCTTCTTCTTTGGCTCAACTTTGGCTGCATCTTTTGATTCCAATTTTGCATCTGTTACTAATTGTTTAAGAGGTTTTGTGATTGGTTTAAAGGTTTCCTCCAGATATGCTGCTTGTTGAAGTCTTCCAGCTTTTAAAGCTTTATATTTCTTTCTAATTGAATTTTTGATTTTTACAATGTTCTCAAGCAATTGAATATCCTTTTCATAGCCCATTTTAGCCAAAGGTCCCTTTAACTGATTTATTAACGGTCTGTTCACTGAGCTGTTTGATTTGGTATTGAGCTGTTTGATTTCGCTACAAGTTCATTTATTCAATAATCTCATGCTCTCATAACTGTTTAAGTATCCAAAATATTTCTTTTCCTTCTCTAGTTGGCGCTAAGCATCTCAATCGATCAACTAGCTCATTGGGGTCGTATAAGTTTGAATTTCCATCATCATCATCATAATCTTCATCTTGAATGTTTAATTGGGGGTGTTTGTAGCGGTACTGACGAAAGTTTTCAGTATATTTATTTGAATCTTCAACCATCTTGACTCGTTTTCCTGTGACTTCGTTAATTGATTCTAAATCCGAACTTTGCAAATTTTCATCATCATTTTCTTCAGAAGTATACGATTGTGTATATAGTTCCGCATGATTCTTTTCATATTTATCCATCTGCACTCCCTTAGAGGAAATATTACTAGAACTGTTCTCGCTGTTACCATGTTCGGAAACTGTTTTTGGTGTTTGAATTTGTAAATATTCCCGACCTTTTCTTATTTTCAACATTTTATTTCTAATGTTTTCTGTGGGACTATGTCTATTATCATCCTCATACTCCATAGCATTATAGATATCTTCATCAGTATGAATTAGTGATCTATCATTATCTTCATATTCTCTGCTTCTGGATGCGTGCGTTGATCCTTTTTTATGCCTAGCAAGACTCTCTCGACGAGTGAATGTCTTGTTACATTCCGTGCACTCAAACATAGTGATCACAAGTTACTGCACTATATCGAGCGAGGTAAGTATTTATATACTGTGTGCGCCAGTGTTGGCGCACCGGTGTTGGTGTTTGGTGCACCGGTGGGTGCACCTGTGTTGGTGTGACGCCAGTGTTGGCGCACCGGTGTTGGTGTTTGGTGCACCGGTGGGTGCACCGGTGTTGGTGTGACGCCAGTGTTGGCGCACCGGTGTTGGTGTTTGGTGCACCGGTGGGTGCACCGGTGTTGGTGTGACGCCAGTGTTGGCGCACCGGTGTTGGTGTTTGGTGCACCGGTGGGTACACCGGTGTTGGTGCACCAACATTGGCGTCACACCGGTGTTGGTGTGACGCCAACACCGGTGCACCACGCCAACACCGGTGCACCACCAACACCGGTGCACCAATATTGGCGTCACACCAACACCGGTGCACCACATTGGCGTCACACCAACACCGGTGCACCATGGTGCACCAATATTGGCGTCACACCAACACCGGTGCACCAACATTGGCGTCACACCAACACCGGTGCACCATGGTGCACCAACACCGGTGCACCAAACACCAACACCGGTGCGCCAACACTGTCGTCACACCAACACAGGTGCACCCACCGGTGCACCAAACACCAACACCGGTGCGCCAACACTGGCGCCACACCAACACCGGTGCACCGACGCCAGTATATAAATACTTAGGGGGCATCCATAAATTACGTGAGGTGATTTTGGCGATTTTTCGACCCCCCCCCCCCCTTGGTGAGATGTCGTGAGATTTGGCTCGACCCCTTCCCCCTCCCCTCAATCTCACGTGAGATTTTTAAAATTTTAAAAAATTTGTAGGATTTACACTATTATGCGTATTTTTAGTGTAAATACGTTAATCTCTGCTTGATTGCATTGGATTTATTTAAAACAACATAATTTGTGTTGAAGAACAGTACCACAAAATCATAACAGCACCAACTCGGCATGCACTCAATATAAACTACAATACCTGTGGATTACCATTTAGCAGGTGGTTCTGCCTATGCTTTGGAAACCAACCTCATGGTGCCTTACAGGGATAATGATTTCTTAGAAAAATTTCAATTCTAGTTTGAGCTCAACTCGTGTATTTGTAGAGCAAGCATATGGAATATAAAAAAAATTAGAATTTTACAATACATTGACATACGAAGGTTGACTTTGGCATCCACTGATTCGTTTTTAGAGAGTAACGACTTGACAGTTTGAATAGTAATGGTAGAGCCATTTATGACTCTGGAGATATATACACTCCGGAGCATTCTTCTATAGATGTCATCTTTGGGTAAAAAACCTGTGACTGAATGACCCGGGCGAGTTATCCTGGAATGCGATTCGAAAGTCATGAAATTCGGAAATAAGAAAATGGTATCCTCCATCAATGCGAATTCGAATTAAATTTGTCCGCCTGTTACCGGATTTCAGCCCGCGAGTAAAGCCATTGCTGCATGTGCTGCATTTATTTGTTTGTTTTAAAATATTCTAAAAACTCTTTAAATATTCTTGAAACAATTTATTGTTCGCATCAAAATGTCAAATTAAGTTAATAAATGAAGTTGGTTGGCTGAAAATAATTTCTTTTCGAAGATTTATCAGGCATCGCTACTACCTTCCGTTTGCTTCCTACTTTCGTATCGCCTTGGAAAAGCGGAGCCTGAAGTCACAGCTAGCTTCTCAAATTGACGTTTGAGCCGCCTGTATATCAGGATACAGACTCAAGAAGTGCGGATCTGTTAGACTTCCATTCTTCACAACTCTCGATAACGATAACAAAAGGTTTTCAAAATCTATCTTGGCCTCTAGTAGGTATGTCAGAGCAGATGGTCGTCGATTCAAAATTCGAGTCCTGTAAGATGCTTAGATAACTAATTATGTCGCCTGGTGCAAATGTCTGCTTTTTGTAGTGACAATGCACGGCAGATAGCATGTGTTCTGACTGATGGGAAAAGAGCCGATTCCTAATATAATCTCTATGATTGCATAGTAGGATTGGGTACATTATGCACTTGAGATACTTAGGAGGGCTTTAGGTTCCAGGTTTTTCAATTGGGCTTCTAGGCCTTTTTGTTTTGTTTAAGCTTAGACCCCCACACTAGTTCATCGTAGGGTCGCAATCTATCCAAAAATGGTCGTATAAGTCAATGCATACATTACTTTCGCAGTTTTTCCCAGAACATTGTATAAAATGATAAGAATTTTTCATCACATCATACACTCTTCATTTCCAGATATTTAAATTTTTTTCTTTACTTTTTTTTGGATGTTCCAGTTGAATGGTATTTAAAACAGTAAACAAATACAGTGTAAACGGCAGTGCAAAATTTTTATACCCAATTGCTATTGAGTCGAAATATAGTAATAGTATCACTTATACTTTTTATGTAATAGATTCATTATTCCTTCTCTATTTGCAATATGTATTGATAAAACCTTTCACCATGTTCATCTGATACTGCACCAAGATTTTCGTGAATGAAATCTAAGTGCGGGTCCAAAAAGACGATTTACAGATATTGTACTTAAAATTGAAAAAAAAAAGATATTAAGAAATATTGCAAAAAAAATTACAGAAAAATCGAAAAATACCAATTTTGAGGGCTAAAACCGCCTAAAAAGTGGGCTTCCCGGGGTAGAAAATCGGTAGACTTTATAACCCCTTATTAAGAAGCCTAAAAAGAAGCTCTCTGCCAATTTTCAGCCTGTACCTAATTATTTCCGCTATATCGCTTTTTTCGGCTTAATTTACGTGTACTATTAATTCAACCCAGTTTTCTCGCGATTTTACACTGTTTCTTGCGGAAAAAAATTACGTGATATTTGCGGAGACCCTCCCCCTCCCCCACGTGAGATTTGGTGAGATTCGGCTCGACCCACTCCCCCCCCTAAACACCTCACGTAATTTATGGACGCCCCCTTACCTCGCTCGATATAGTGCAGTAACTTGTGATCACTATGTTTGAGTGCACGGAATGTAACAAGACATTCACTCGTCGAGAGAGTCTTGCTAGGCATAAAAAAGGATCAACGCACGCATCCAGAAGCAGAGAATATGAAGATAATGATAGATCACTAATTCATACTGATGAAGATATCTATAATGCTATGGAGTATGAGGATGATAATAGACATAGTCCCACAGAAAACATTAGAAATAAAATGTTGAAAATAAGAAAAGGTCGGGAATATTTACAAATTCAAACACCAAAAACAGTTTCCGAACATGGTAACAGCGAGAACAGTTCTAGTAATATTTTCTCTAAGGGAGTGCAGATGGATAAATATGAAAAGAATCATGCGGAACTATATAATAACAAAAATTCGTTTCTTGGAACAGATCAGAGCTCAGATTTAGAGCCATTTACAAAACGAGCAAAGTTTGTTGAAGATGTAAATAAAAATAGTGAAAACTATGGTAAAATTTGTCAATACCCTTGTAAAACCCAAGATGATGAGTCACAATCGTATACTTCTGAAGAAAATGATGATGAAAATTTGCAAAGTTCGGATTTAGAATCAATTAACGAAGTCACAGGAAAACGAGTCAAGATGGTTGAAGATTCAAATAAATATACTGAAAACTTTCGTCAGTACCGCTACAAACACCCCCAATTAAACATTCAAGATGAAGATTATTATGATGATGATGAAAATTCAAACTTATACGACCCCAATGAGCTAGTTGATCGATTGAGATGCTTAGCGCCAACTAGAGAAGGAAAAGAAATATTTTGGATACTTAAACAGTTACGAGAGCATGAGATTATTGAATAAATGAACTTGTAGCGAAATCAAACAGCTCAGTACCAAATCAAACAGCTCAGTGAACAGACCGTTAATAAATCAGTTAAAGGGACCTTTGGCTAAAATGGGCTATGAAAAGGATATTCAATTGCTTGAGAACATTGTAAAAATCAAAAATTCAATTAGAAAGAAATATAAAGCTTTAAAAGCTGGAAGACTTCAACAAGCAGCATATCTGGAGGAAACCTTTAAACCGATCACAAAACCTCTTAAACAATTAGTAACAGATGCAAAATTGGAATCAAAAGATGCAGCCAAAGTTGAGCCAAAAGAAGAAGAGATAGAAGATGAAATACCTCAGAATGGTGAAACATATACACCACCTGCTCGTAAATATTTAAAGCTGGAACCAACTAGCACCCCTCTTAGGGATTATTCTCTATTGAGAGATGATGATGATGGAGAAGCTGATGATGATGAATTTGCCACACCTATACATCCATCAACATTGAGAGAACATAATTCGCCGATATTAGAGTCTCCAGACCAGATACTAAGCAAGTATAAAGAACTACTTGAAAATGACAGTACAGAACTTGATAAAACTTGGAGTGTACTATTATAACAATGCATGGAATATTGGTAATTCGAGATTAAAAGTTGATAAAGAAATCTTTCTTATAAACGGCAAGCAATGTAAGATAACTGAAGGCTTAGCTGCATTAATTTTTATGAAACGTCCCAAGGGTTACTCAAAACAAGACTTGGACAATTATCGAACAATCCTAAACGACACATGCGCCCACAAACGTGATTTTAAGGAAAACCAGCAAGTAAAAGGAACAAAAAGCCATAAATATAAAAAGATAATAAAAAAGTTGATTCGCACTCCGCATACCGGTAAGGGTATAATGCGAATTCTAAACGACAATATTGATTACTTCTATTGGGATGACCCCAATGAACTAGTTGATCGGCTCCGCATATTGGTAGGATCACAACAAGCCGGAAATGATAGTCATACTAATGAAATAGTGTCAATTATTGAGGAGTTACGAGAGCATGGGATTATTGAATAAACAAACAAAATCAACCAGCCCATTATCAAATCAGACAGCTCAGTGAACATACTTGATGAAGAGCATTAATAAAGATCTAGAAGAGGACGGATGCCTGAATCTAACAACAACAACAACATGGATTAGCTTATAATACTCCAAAAAGTCGATGTGCTTTGAAAAATTTATTATAATAAGTGGTTTTTAAATAAACCAAATTTTTTAAAACATTACAAATATTCTTTTATTTTCTTAAAATACTATTTATGATATTCTTCCTACTCGCTAATTGAACCCTCTTTGTATTCTTTACAATTGTTTTTGTGATCCTCACATAAAAATTGAGAATAAGCTCAAAAGTAACAGCAAAAATTTTGCCAGCCCACCACCGGTGACAAGTTCAATCATGCTTCAATTTTATATCACTGTGTTTACACAGGTGAATCCTAAAGGCCTAAACAATTATTAAACAATTGCAAATGACATACGCCCACAGACGTGATTTTAAGGAAAACCGACAAATATAGAAACATCATAAAAGTTCACTCATACTCCTCGTACGTTGTTGTGCAATATCAGTTAGCTAAACAAAAAATCAGAATAACGGCAAATGATGAAATAACACCACCTGTGTTTAATATATTAGATAAGGAACGACCTTGCCGGTTTCAAAGACTTGCACCTGATCAAAATTTTGGCTATATTTATTTTTATGAAACTGGTCCACTAAATTCCCTGCATATCAATTTCAATATATGGAGCAAACTTCCCTTTGTTTATCTCAATAAACTTTCGCGGCATGGAAGACTTTGGAATTTTGCACCTACATACATATGTTTAATGTATATTGGATAAGGAATCCATTTGAAGGTTGCACCAGATCAAAATTATCTTTGCCTATTTTAGAAACGTAATCCACAATTAAAATTCGCACATTGTTAATGTTATGCGATAAGAATTTATTGGAAACTTGATAATTTATCGATCTAATAATTCTATATCTATTTTATGGTCCGAATCAGAATTATTTTCATCTTCCGAGATATTTATAATGCATATGCTGCAATTGCATAAACCCTGTGCATAAATTTATCATACAAACAAAAACAAAAGGCACCCGCGACACCAAGGTATCATTTTTCAAGTGCTGTTCTTATCAGCAGCTCAAATTAATCACCAGTCATTCAAACCTGCGCTCAGCCGAAATTAGAATCAACATTTGCGAAGGCCTGTTGTTTTGTTGTAAAGAATGAAAACAGATGTTGAGGCTGGACCGAGTTCTTGTTGTTGTTTGTTTTGTTAAGACATTCTGCTAGGTAAAATTTTTATCAGAGCCACGGGCAGCATGGTCGAAGGAAAATAAAAATTCTATTTTTAGATTGCCCAGCGCTTGATACACAAATTGAATAAGAACACACAGAAGCCTCGATAGCCTCGAGGCTGCGATACAGGTCTCTTAATCTACCGATGCCCCAGGTTCAAATCCCAGCAAAGCCCAAGCAGCACAACTTTGACTTTTTAATTTCGCAACACTTGCAGCATTAAAAAATTCTCGCGGCAGGTGACGTCTTATCATGTGGCGTCGGGCTAACCGGCCGACAAAAATCATTTACTCCGTACCCGTACCCCTACCCCGTACCCCTTCAGCCTTACAACAACCGATGACGTCATCATAATTTAATTCGCAACACTTGCAGCATTATCAAATTCTCGCGACAGGTGACGTCTTATCATGTGACGTCTGGCCCCACACCCGTACTCCGTACCCGTACCCCGCACCCGTACTCAGTACCCGTACTCCACACCGTACTCAGCACCCATACCCGTACCCCGTACCCCGTACCCATTCAGTCATACAACAACAACCGTGATGACGTCATCATCGTCATTGCACTACTGTTTGTGACGTCACAAACCAATTGGCACAGGAAAGAAAATCCAAGATGGCGGAAAAAGTGAATTTAGACCCCCTGTATAAACCTTATGGGATTTTGCGCTCGGACGCCCATAGCTTATCTACTGGCGTCAGTAGGCAGGACTGGCTTTAGTGGCTTAAAGTTGCGTTTTATTTTCATAAAACGGCTTCAAGCGGTTATTGTGGACCGTAACCAATCTCCTATTTATTTTGATGGTGGTGTTCACTGCGCTTGGGACTGCTGCTTCGGTGTAGGGCCCGACCCAGATTTGGGACAATTTGTGTTTGCGGGCTTCGTTGCGCAAGAGAACCTTGTCGCCTACGTGGAGGGATAGTGGCCGGGCGTTCCCGTCATAATATGCTTTGGAGCGCGTCTTACTGGCTACCAAACTTCTCCTTGCTAGGGCGTAGGACTTTTGTAGCTTGTACCGCAATTGGTTGTAATAGCTTTAGCTATTATAAAGTGGCTCCGGGTTGCGTTTTAGATTGGACGGGACGTCCGCGGTGAAACCGTAGAGGCAGTCCATGGGTGTGAGTTTCGTTCCCTCGTGTACGCTATTGTTGTACACGAACGCTGCCGTACGTAAGAATTGGTCCCAACCATTTGGGCTTTCATCTACAATTGTGCCTAGATACTCGATCTACGCCTATGGGCCCGTTCAAGTGCACCATGGGACTGGGGGTGGTAGGCTGAAGTCTGGAGCTTCTTGATCTTTAACAGCCTACACACTCCTTTGAACAAGTCACTGAGGAAATTCGATCCCTGGTCGGTGACTAGTTGTTAGGTATGCGGTAGCGAATGACGATTTCGTCGAAGAAAATTTGTGCTACCGTTTGGGCTTCCGCGTTGGGAATGGCATACCAGTCGACGAATTTAGTTAGGTTATCCTGGAAGGTTAGGATATACTTGTTTCCCGAAATAGTTTCTTCCAGTGGACCTACGATGTCCAAATAAACCTTGTCGAACGGTTTTTCCGCAATGTCTGTTATAACCATGGGCATGCGGAATTGTCTCGATGCCTTCATGGTTTGACACTTTTTATACTTCCGGACATACCGACTTATGTCGCGGAACTTTAGTCTCCACCAATACTTTTGGCGAATTCTATTGTAGGTTTTGACGACTCCCTGTTGTCCACCGAACGGGGAATCGTGGTAATCCTTTAAAATGACTTGAATTTCTTCGGGGCTTGTTATTAATTCAACTTTTCTTTGATACTTGGTGGCTTCCTCTGAGGCTTCGAGGGGCTTCTATATTTCCTTCATGAGGTCCATTTCTTCAGGCCGTTCCTCGATATCGGAGGCTTTGAGAGTTGGGACGTGTTCGTCCTTTACATCCTCCTAGCCTGAGCCCTTGTGACCGCGTTACATTGTTTCGGTCTTTCCGTAGGAAGCTCAACAGTCCCAGTTTCCGCGAGGGATATGGGTAGGGGCTCACCGGGTTGGTGAATTAGAGCTTCCACCGTGAAGGTATTGGGCTCTTCTGCTCTTTGGGGAATCCGGCTGAGAGCATCAGCATTCGTGTTGTATTTACCCGGTTTATACTCTATATGGTAGTCGTATTCCGACAATTTGTGGTGGAATCTAACGGGTCGAGTGGTGGGGTCTTTGACGTTAAAGACGCCCTTGAGCGGTTTGTGGTCTGTGTAGACCGTAAACTTTTGACCCATTAAGTAACACCTGAAGTTCTTAACAGCCCATACTATGGCTAGCAACTCCTTTTCGACGGTGGAGTAGTTGCGCTCCGCCTTATTTAGGGTGCGGCTCGCATATGCTATGGGCTGATCTTTGCCTACATCTCCTTGAGAGAGCACTGCTCCGAGTGCCTCACTCCTGGCATCCGTTGTTAGGTTGAACGGTTTATCGAAATCAGGGTATATCAGTAGTGGTGGGGAGACTAAGTAACGCTTTACTGTTTGGAATGCTTCCTGGCATTTCGGCGTCCAAGTAAATTTCACGCCCTTTCGCAACAAATTCGTTAGCGGGCGTACTATCTTAGATATAATCTGGGATAAACTTTCTATAATAATTGGCAAGGCCTAGGAATGACTGTACTTGCCTGATTGTTCGGGGTGCCGGGAAATTTTGGACACACTCTATATTTCTGGGGTCGGGGAGGGCTCCTTCCTCGGAGCATACATGACCCAGATAGACTACTTCCTTCTTTAGGAATTGGCATTTCTCCGGTTGTAATTTGAGGTTGTTCTCCCTGAATTATGGTCCTCAAGGTTCTTCCCGTAGATGACTATATCATCTAGGTACACGAAGCATTCGAGACCTTGTAGGCCAGTGAGCACATAATTCATAAGTCTCTGAAACGTAGCCGGGGCTCCTTTTAACCCGAACGGTATACGTTTAAATTTATAGTGCCCATAATTCGTGCTAAAAGCCGTCTTGGGGCGGTCTTGTGGTTCCACCAATACCTGGTGGTAACCACTGGCCAAGTCGAGGGTAGAGAAATATCTCGAGTGACCGAGCTGGTCCAGAATGTCCTCGATCCTTGGCAGCGGATATACGTCGCCTATGGTCTTTTCATTGATCTTTCGGAAATCGACCACTACCCGCCATTTTTTCTCACCATCGAGGCCCGGTTTCTTAGGAACCACTAGAAGGGGTGAGTTCCATGGGCTTTTACTTGGTTGGACAATGTCGTTGTCCAACATTTCTATCAATTGGTCATTTATGACCTGCCTTTGGGTTTCGGGCAGCCTGTACATTTTTTGGTTAATATTCTGGTCGTAGACCATAGGGATCTCGTGCCTCAGAGCTTCCGTGTAGGTTAGCTTGTCCCCTTTTAAGTCTCTAATGGATCGTTCCTCTTCGGCCGTTAGGGGGTGGTCGAGGCTGAGCTCCTCGTCTAGTTGCTAGAGGCGCGAGTGGCGCTCGGGGTCCGCATCTTCAAAGTCCGGGAATAGATATCTCAGCTGGCAGAGGGGGATGTCCCTTTCCCTTTTTCCCAACTTCAATTTAGCCCGTTTACCCTTGGGTATACCTTGCGGGATTGCACCTTGTTTGGGCATACCTGGAGGCCCTGCGTTTGGAAACGATGGGGCACTGGCGTTCCTGAGACTGATTGGTTCAGTGCCTGAAGGGTACCCTCGTTCGTCTTTAGCATTGGTTAGAGGCTTAGGGTTGGTGGTTGGGGCTAGTTGAATGGTGTTGTAGTCTCTTGCTGGGCCGAGCGTAAGAGTTAGGCTCGCCAGGACTACCGGTTGGGTGTTAACATTGAGGAGGCCGACAGATACTGTTCTTGTTCCTGATGGCAAGAGGGCATTGGCGAGGAATACTCCTTCGCTCGGCTCGTATGATTCACAGAGCATTTCTTCCTCTAGAGTTAGTGAAATAGGAACCACCATTTAGACCGACTTCAATGCTACCTTACGTGTTATCCCTTTGGTGGTCTCAAAGTCATTGAGGCTGTCCTCCAACCTTGACCCATCTTGAGTTAGGCAGCTTGTATTCTTTTCTGAGAATACAGGGAGACACCACCGGGGGATTCCCTGGTTTGGGTTTCGACTTGCTGGTTCTACTATGTAGGGGAATAGCTGTTTCTACTGGATTGATTTCTGTGCGGGGAAATCGCAGTGTTTGGTTTGGGCCCTCAACGTTACAGTGTTTGGTAACAAAATCGTATCCTAATAGGCCATCGCTGGGAATTTCTGGCATGTTTTGCACAATTTGGAAGGTGCATGGAAGGGGGTATTGAGAAGAACATTCCCCTGGCAGCTCCCTAGGGGTTTTCCTTGGCCGTATGGCGTTTGTAATGTGCATTTTTTAGCGGGATCCAATAGGTTGGGATCGTCGAGTTTTTTGTGTTTTAGTATACTGACCTCAGACCCGGTGTCCACTGCTAGGTCGGCTTTGCCGTTAAGGCTTATGTCTAGTGGAAGAGTTACGAGTGGGACACTTGGTGCGGGCTCTTGAGCTTCCCCTTTAGTAGGACTTTGCGAAGTTATTGTCGGGCCGGGGTTTCTTGGTTCGACTGCGGGGAGTTTCCCGCTTGCTGCGACTCCCAACGCTGCCTTTGACGGCAGTCGCCTACTGTGTGGCCACGTCTATGGCAGAAATCACACCTATATCTAATATTGAACACTGATCTTGTGTTGTTGGCCGGTTGTTGACGGTCATTTGGAGGGCAATTAACATTACTTGTGGGTCGATTGTTTGGTTGACGATTAACGCCCTGATTGGGAGGTCTTTGGTCAGGGTAGCGGTAGTTACCTACTGGTTGTGGCCTCTGGTCTGGGTAACGATTATTACCTTGGAATTGAGACCTTTGATTGGGGTAACGACTAGTATTGTTAAATGAGGGGCCCTGTTGTTGATATCGGTTGTTATTGCTGAAATGGGGCCTATGTGACTCCGCCGGTTGGCGGCAGTCCCTCGCATCGTGTGAATTGGCCCTGCAAATTATGCAGAAAGGAGTGTTTTTTGCTTTAGACAATCTGCATAAGTATGCCCTCTATTCCGACAGTAGCTGCAAGTGATGTTTGTCAACGGGTTGGTTACGGGTTTATTAGAGGGGCTCGTAGTAGTTACCTGTTGGACGCTCTGTAATGGCGCCTGCGGTGTAGTTTGCGGGATTTCTGGTAGCGGGGACATTACCTGAGGATTTATCTGATTGTGGAGTGTTGTTTGTGGCGTTGTTGTTATTGGCGGGGCGGTGTATTGAGTGTTGGTGTTTTGGTGGGGTGTCGCGGGGGCCATTTTGTAAATATTTTCTAGTTGGGTTACTGGGGCTGTTGGGAGGGGCACTGACATTTGGTAGGGAGCATACATGGAGTCCTGTTGAAGCTTCTCCATGGAACGGCGGAACGGCTATCCTTATCAAGGATGGAATAAAGTTTCGGGTCAAGAAAAACAGAGACATTGAACGGTTTCGAGTGCTGGAAGCCTGTATCGTGTTTATCCTTCTCCAAAGTGGACGAAGGATGTACTTGATCGCGGCCCACCCGCAACCCCTCAGGCCGAACGTTTCGTCAACGAGTTGGAACAAATATTTCGCATACTAGATTTGGGATCGGATAAAAATTATTACTTATTGGTCGGAGACCTAAATGCCAAACACGCAGCATGGGGAAATCAAACACCCAACACAAGAGGTAACCAGCTACAAAGATGGCTTGAAGGCAATAGAATCAGTAGGCAGGACTGGCTTTAGTGGCTTAAAGTTGCGTTTTATTTTCATAAAACGGCTTCAAGCGGTTATTGTGGACCGTAACCAATCTCCTATTTATTTTGATGGTGGTGTTCACTGCGCTTGGGACTGCTGCTTCGGTGTAGGGCCCGACCCAGATTTGGGACAATTTGTGTTTGCGGGCTTCGTTGCGCAAGAGAACCTTGTCGCCTACGTGGAGGGATAGTGGCCGGGCGTTCCCGTCATAATATGCTTTGGAGCGCGTCTTACTGGCTACCAAACTTCTCCTTGCTAGGGCGTAGGACTTTTGTAGCTTGTACCGCAATTGGTTGTAATAGCTTTCGCTATTATAAAGTGGCTCCGGGTTGCGTTTTAGATTGGACGGGACGTCCGCGGTGAAACCGTAGAGGCAGTCCATGGGTGTGAGTTTCGTTCCCTCGTGTACGCTATTGTTGTACACGAACGCTGCCGTACGTAAGAATTGGTCCCAACCATTTGGGCTTTCATCTACAATTGTGCCTAGATACTCGATCTACGCCTATGGGCCCGTTCAAGTGCACCATGGGACTGGGGGTGGTAGGCTGAAGTCTGGAGCTTCTTGATCTTTAACAGCCTACACACTCCTTTGAACAAGTCACTGAGGAAATTCGATCCCTGGTCGGTGACTAGTTGTTAGGTATGCGGTAGCGAATGACGATTTCGTCGAAGAAAATTTGTGCTACCGTTTGGGCTTCCGCGTTGGGAATGGCATACCAGTCGACGAATTTAGTTAGGTTATCCTGGAAGGTTAGGATATACTTGTTTCCCGAAATAGTTTCTTCCAGTGGACCTACGATGTCCAAATAAACCTTGTCGAACGGTTTTTCCGCAATGTCTGTTATAACCATGGGCATGCGGAATTGTCTCGATGCCTTCATGGTTTGACACTTTTTATACTTCCGGACATACCGACTTATGTCGCGGAACTTTAGTCTCCACCAATACTTTTGGCGAATTCTATTGTAGGTTTTGACGACTCCCTGTTGTCCACCGAACGGGGAATCGTGGTAATCCTTTAAAATGACTTGAATTTCTTCGGGGCTTGTTATTAATTCAACTTTTCTTTGATACTTGGTGGCTTCCTCTGAGGCTTCGAGGGGCTTCTATATTTCCTTCATGAGGTCCATTTCTTCAGGCCGTTCCTCGATATCGGAGGCTTTGAGAGTTGGGACGTGTTCGTCCTTTACATCCTCCTAGCCTGAGCCCTTGTGACCGCGTTACATTGTTTCGGTCTTTCCGTAGGAAGCTCAACAGTCCCAGTTTCCGCGAGGGATATGGGTAGGGGCTCACCGGGTTGGTGAATTAGAGCTTCCACCGTGAAGGTATTGGGCTCTTCTGCTCTTTGGGGAATCCGGCTGAGAGCATCAGCATTCGTGTTGTATTTACCCGGTTTATACTCTATATGGTAGTCGTATTCCGACAATTTGTGGTGGAATCTAACGGGTCGAGTGGTGGGGTCTTTGACGTTAAAGACGCCCTTGAGCGGTTTGTGGTCTGTGTAGACCGTAAACTTTTGACCCATTAAGTAACACCTGAAGTTCTTAACAGCCCATACTATGGCTAGCAACTCCTTTTCGACGGTGGAGTAGTTGCGCTCCGCCTTATTTAGGGTGCGGCTCGCATATGCTATGGGCTGATCTTTGCCTACATCTCCTTGAGAGAGCACTGCTCCGAGTGCCTCACTCCTGGCATCCGTTGTTAGGTTGAACGGTTTATCGAAATCAGGGTATATCAGTAGTGGTGGGGAGACTAAGTAACGCTTTACTGTTTGGAATGCTTCCTGGCATTTCGGCGTCCAAGTAAATTTCACGCCCTTTCGCAACAAATTCGTTAGCGGGCGTACTATCTTAGATATAATCTGGGATAAACTTTCTATAATAATTGGCAAGGCCTAGGAATGACTGTACTTGCCTGATTGTTCGGGGTGCCGGGAAATTTTGGACACACTCTATATTTCTGGGGTCGGGGAGGGCTCCTTCCTCGGAGCATACATGACCCAGATAGACTACTTCCTTCTTTAGGAATTGGCATTTCTCCGGTTGTAATTTGAGGTTGTTCTCCCTGAATTATGGTCCTCAAGGTTCTTCCCGTAGATGACTATATCATCTAGGTACACGAAGCATTCGAGACCTTGTAGGCCAGTGAGCACATAATTCATAAGTCTCTGAAACGTAGCCGGGGCTCCTTTTAACCCGAACGGTATACGTTTAAATTTATAGTGCCCATAATTCGTGCTAAAAGCCGTCTTGGGGCGGTCTTGTGGTTCCACCAATACCTGGTGGTAACCACTGGCCAAGTCGAGGGTAGAGAAATATCTCGAGTGACCGAGCTGGTCCAGAATGTCCTCGATCCTTGGCAGCGGATATACGTCGCCTATGGTCTTTTCATTGATCTTTCGGAAATCGACCACTACCCGCCATTTTTTCTCACCATCGAGGCCCGGTTTCTTAGGAACCACTAGAAGGGGTGAGTTCCATGGGCTTTTACTTGGTTGGACAATGTCGTTGTCCAACATTTCTATCAATTGGTCATTTATGACCTGCCTTTGGGTTTCGGGCAGCCTGTACATTTTTTGGTTAATATTCTGGTCGTAGACCATAGGGATCTCGTGCCTCAGAGCTTCCGTGTAGGTTAGCTTGTCCCCTTTTAAGTCTCTAATGGATCGTTCCTCTTCGGCCGTTAGGGGGTGGTCGAGGCTGAGCTCCTCGTCTAGTTGCTAGAGGCGCGAGTGGCGCTCGGGGTCCGCATCTTCAAAGTCCGGGAATAGATATCTCAGCTGGCAGAGGGGGATGTCCCTTTCCCTTTTTCCCAACTTCAATTTAGCCCGTTTACCCTTGGGTATACCTTGCGGGATTGCACCTTGTTTGGGCATACCTGGAGGCCCTGCGTTTGGAAACGATGGGGCACTGGCGTTCCTGAGACTGATTGGTTCAGTGCCTGAAGGGTACCCTCGTTCGTCTTTAGCATTGGTTAGAGGCTTAGGGTTGGTGGTTGGGGCTAGTTGAATGGTGTTGTAGTCTCTTGCTGGGCCGAGCGTAAGAGTTAGGCTCGCCAGGACTACCGGTTGGGTGTTAACATTGAGGAGGCCGACAGATACTGTTCTTGTTCCTGATGGCAAGAGGGCATTGGCGAGGAATACTCCTTCGCTCGGCTCGTATGATTCACAGAGCATTTCTTCCTCTAGAGTTAGTGAAATAGGAACCACCATTTAGACCGACTTCAATGCTACCTTACGTGTTATCCCTTTGGTGGTCTCAAAGTCATTGAGGCTGTCCTCCAACCTTGACCCATCTTGAGTTAGGCAGCTTGTATTCTTTTCTGAGAATACAGGGAGACACCACCGGGGGATTCCCTGGTTTGGGTTTCGACTTGCTGGTTCTACTATGTAGGGGAATAGCTGTTTCTACTGGATTGATTTCTGTGCGGGGAAATCGCAGTGTTTGGTTTGGGCCCTCAACGTTACAGTGTTTGGTAACAAAATCGTATCCTAATAGGCCATCGCTGGGAATTTCTGGCATGTTTTGCACAATTTGGAAGGTGCATGGAAGGGGGTATTGAGAAGAACATTCCCCTGGCAGCTCCCTAGGGGTTTTCCTTGGCCGTATGGCGTTTGTAATGTGCATTTTTTAGCGGGATCCAATAGGTTGGGATCGTCGAGTTTTTTGTGTTTTAGTATACTGACCTCAGACCCGGTGTCCACTGCTAGGTCGGCTTTGCCGTTAAGGCTTATGTCTAGTGGAAGAGTTACGAGTGGGACACTTGGTGCGGGCTCTTGAGCTTCCCCTTTAGTAGGACTTTGCGAAGTTATTGTCGGGCCGGGGTTTCTTGGTTCGACTGCGGGGAGTTTCCCGCTTGCTGCGACTCCCAACGCTGCCTTTGACGGCAGTCGCCTACTGTGTGGCCACGTCTATGGCAGAAATCACACCTATATCTAATATTGAACACTGATCTTGTGTTGTTGGCCGGTTGTTGACGGTCATTTGGAGGGCAATTAACATTACTTGTGGGTCGATTGTTTGGTTGACGATTAACGCCCTGATTGGGAGGTCTTTGGTCAGGGTAGCGGTAGTTACCTACTGGTTGTGGCCTCTGGTCTGGGTAACGATTATTACCTTGGAATTGAGACCTTTGATTGGGGTAACGACTAGTATTGTTAAATGAGGGGCCCTGTTGTTGATATCGGTTGTTATTGCTGAAATGGGGCCTATGTGACTCCGCCGGTTGGCGGCAGTCCCTCGCATCGTGTGAATTGGCCCTGCAAATTATGCAGAAAGGAGTGTTTTTTGCTTTAGACAATCTGCATAAGTATGCCCTCTATTCCGACAGTAGCTGCAAGTGATGTTTGTCAACGGGTTGGTTACGGGTTTATTAGAGGGGCTCGTAGTAGTTACCTGTTGGACGCTCTGTAATGGCGCCTGCGGTGTAGTTTGCGGGATTTCTGGTAGCGGGGACATTACCTGAGGATTTATCTGATTGTGGAGTGTTGTTTGTGGCGTTGTTGTTATTGGCGGGGCGGTGTATTGAGTGTTGGTGTTTTGGTGGGGTGTCGCGGGGGCCATTTTGTAAATATTTTCTAGTTGGGTTACTGGGGCTGTTGGGAGGGGCACTGACATTTGGTAGGGAGCATACATGGAGTCCTGTTGAAGCTTCTCCATGGAACGGCGGAACGGCTATCCTTATCAAGGATGGAATAAAGTTTCGGGTCAAGAAAAACAGAGACATTGAACGGTTTCGAGTGCTGGAAGCCTGTATCGTGTTTATCCTTCTCCAAAGTGGACGAAGGATGTACTTGATCGCGGCCCACCCGCAACCCCTCAGGCCGAACGTTTCGTCAACGAGTTGGAACAAATATTTCGCATACTAGATTTGGGATCGGATAAAAATTATTACTTATTGGTCGGAGACCTAAATGCCAAACACGCAGCATGGGGAAATCAAACACCCAACACAAGAGGTAACCAGCTACAAAGATGGCTTGAAGGCAATAGAATCCAGCAGAAGGACACACTTCTTGCTACGGAGATGCCGTCATATCCCAGAGGTCGGTCGCATCTAAATCTTTGTCTGCTTGACTTACGTCTGGACAGCGGACGTACAAATGACGAGAACGTGAACTGCCTAAGAACGGTTCCTTACGACAGCGATCACCGCGGACTTTCGATGACGGTTCAAATACCACGCGACTCGATCGAGCTGGAGCAATATGCTGCAGGGCAAACAAATTATAAACATCTCAAATTCGTATTAGATTCAAACATTTCTCTTATATAAATTGCTCTTTTATAAAGTTCACTTTCATGTAAATCTAAATTTTATTCTTTGTATAAAATTGACAACGTTGCAATTTCCCATAATTTGCTTACTTCAATATCAGTTTCTTTGTTTAATAATGCATTGTTTAACTTAACGTTTTTTTGTATATAATGAAATGTTGAACTCATTGGATTGTAATAAATTGGAATAAAAAATCGGTACTTGAAAAACCAGTAGTAAATTAGAAGTATCGGAGCGTAGAGCTCACTAATAAATTTGTGAAATAAAATAGTTTCCTTGGTCTAATAGTTTGATTTATAAAAAGTTAGTTTGGTTTTGGATTCCCTAATGGTGTGGCCACACTACGCGGTCTTGGGTCGTACGCGCTTTTGCCTTTTTTTTTCATATAGAGTTTTATGACTTTTTTACGAATTTTTTACGACTTTGTCCATGGTAAAGGCCGTGCGGCCAAACAACGCGGACAAAAGGCTGTGGTTAAAAAGGTACATTGTGCGTCCACACACTATGAGCTTTTCAAAAGCGCGTACGCCGTTTCAAATGAGAATTGATTTTTTCTCACTCATGACTCAGAAAACTAAAAGATCACGCGCGCTTTTGGCTGGCCGTACGACCAAAAGCGCGTGGATTTTAAGTCCGCGTAGTGAGGACGGGCCTTAAAACGCTAGGGATTAATATATGGCGCCCGAGCAGGGACCAAGGTGCTATTATTAAATTATTAGTGAAGGTTATTCCTGTTAACGGCGGAGTCCACGTTTCCCGATTTGGATTGGTTTAGTGTAGAATTGGATTATTTCAGCGAGGGAATAATTAATCTTCTAGAGGCTAATTTCACACAGATAATTGGACCTTGATTAATTACATTTAAACGTAATGGATAGAGGTATGCTAAATGCCAAGAGAGGTCAGTTTTCTTCAGGTATTTCTTTTCTCTTTCGTCCTTTTTTTTTAGAAAATAGACATTTATATTGAAAAATAAATAATTGAACATTTATATTGAAAAATACATCTCTATATATAAAACAGTAACTTGACTGACTAATTTTCTGACTAAATGACAACGCCCAGCCCAAACCGCTGAACCAAAAGGGCTGAAATTTTCACAGTGCATCCCTATAGTGACGTGGACATCCACTAAGAAGCGATTTTTCGAAATTCATCCCCTAAGGGGGTGAAATGGGGTTAACACAAACCGCTGGACCTAAGGGGCTGAAATTTTGACAGTGCATCCCTATGATAACGTGGACATTCACTATGAAGCGATTTTTCGAAATTCATCCCCTAAAGTGTTGTAATGGGGTTGAATAGGTTGTATGGGGGGTGAAATGGGGTTAACACAAACCGCTGGACCTAAAGGGCTGAAATTTTGACAGTGCATCCCTATAATGACGTAGACATCCACTAAGAAGCGATTTTTCGAAATTCATCCCCTAAGGGGGTGAAACGGGGTTAACACAAACCGCTGGATCTAAAGGGCTGAAATTTTGACCGTGCATCCCTATGATAACGTGGACATTCACTATGAAGCGATTTTCGAAATTCATCCCGTAAGGGGGTAAAATGGGGTTGAATAAGTTGTATGGGGAATTTTTATTCTTTAGTCAGATTTTCTTCAAACTTAATATAAATACTCCACACCATAAATAATGAAACACGTGTTTCAGGATTTTTCGAAATTCATCCCCCCAGGGGGTGAAATGGGGTTGAATAAGTTGTATAGGGAATTTTTTTTCTTTAGTCAGATTTTCTTCAAACTTCGTATAAATACTCCACACCATAAATAATGAAACACGTCTTTCAGAATTTTTAGAATTTCAACCCCTAAGAAGGTGAAATGGGCGTTCATAATTTGTGAAACTCGAAATGGTAGCTCCGCGCCACAGCGTCAATTGATGGAAGTTACACTATCCATCATTTCGTTTATTACCCCCATACACAAACCGATTTTTTGGCAAGGGGTCGCAGGGAAGTATATGTCATGCGTGTAATTTACACCCATGACATATACTTCGCTGCGACCCCTTGCCTAAAAAATCGGTTTGTGTATGGGGGTAATTAACGAAATGATGGATGGGCCCATTTTACACGATGAAACACTTGCATCATTGACTTCATTTAGGATTCGTTTTTATTGCCTCTATTATTTAAAAAGTAACGTTACTGACTACGCACACCTCAAACCGCTGGACCACCACCTTTTTCCTACTGCGGACTGTGCACACATAATCTTTTTTTATTGAAAGGCGTTGTAACGCACGCGGGTTTTTTGCTAGTAAGTTATAATTGGACATAAATTGAGGAGTGCGCGAACAAAACGGCACATGTCCAATTTTGAAAATTGTTCAGAAAACGCAAAAAACTGTTTAGGTCTCTGAACTGATCACATCAACTATTTATGATTATGTCAGGTTGTGCTACTATTTGAACTGATTCAGAACCAAAAAAAATATTTTAAAAATGTTTAATAAACTAAGAGAAAAAATTCCCTTTTGAAAATCCACATTGACGAATGGTTAAAAAATATAAATATTCGTAAGACATTGTGCCTTTTTGTAGGGAAACCTTCATTTTGTTATCAAAAAAGTATGACATGCAAGTGCTTTTTGAAGTGTCTGAAATTGAAATTAGTTGTAGTTGAGTGTAATGAACACGGTTTAGTCAAAAAACTTAAAACGGTCAACCATGGACATGTGCCGTTTTGTTCGCCCACTCCTCAATTATTATATACATTGGACAAATTATTTCTAAAGAAAAAACAAATTACATATTGTAGTGAATGCGTTTGAATTGCTGTTCCTGTTAATGGTACAGGTATTGTAAGGAAAAACGTGTGTGAACTTTTAGTCTTTCCTTCAAATAAATGAAAACAAATTGAAAACAAAGAAATCATTGAATTATTTAGAATTAAATTTGGACAAATTGGTTTCATATGTGAATTATGTTACAGTACATGTGGTAACGGTTACGGTTTACGGTAAATCTTTGTGTTACCGCTTGCGTATGATTTAACGGTATAGAACAGTTCTTAGCTACGAATTCATTTATAATTGTTTTTGTTTTTTTTAAACGTTATATAATATTCGTGCTTCCTCTTAGAGAGTTAAAAAATAAATTATTTTCGTTATGGCGGACAATAATGATGGTGCTGGCGGTACTAGTGGAAAATCGTCTACTGGTTCCGACAAGCCTGATAAAAAACTTAAACTTATTAGTGATTTACGCATTTGGCGAGGTACGGTCACGATGCAGCAAACGAAATTAAAAAATTATATAGAAACACCTGGTAGGGTTATGCCATTAGTTGAAGTCGAAACCAGATTAGGTTTATTAGAAACAAATATGACGCGATTTAATGAGTTCCAAACAAGGCTCGAAGTTGAGGATTCAGAGGAGCAGAGAGGAGGGAGAAGACAATCGTATGAAGAAGCGTATATCGCTATAAAATGCAAATTATTATCATTGAAAGACGAATTGCGTCCGAGAGAATCTGTCGTCAGCGTCACCTCGTTTATTCACTCTTCCAAACCGAACGCTAATCTCCCTAAATTAAAAATTAAACCGTTTTCGGGTAGAATCTTTGAATGGTCTGACTTATATGCAACATTTCGAACGTTAGTAGCTGAGAATGATGTCTTGACTGAAGTCGAAAAGTTAGCATATTTGCGAGGTTCGTTAGACTCAGAGCCGTTACAAGTTATTAACAATATCAATCTAAAGGAGGATGGGTTCAATATTGCAACTAGTTTGTTGAAATCTCGTTATGAGAACAAAAGGCTTATTTTTCAGGGCCATATAAAAGGCTTGTTTGATCTAAACCAATTGAAAAATCTTCTGTATCGAAACTTAGATTCCTGAGCGACGCAATTAACTCTCATCTTAGGGCCTTGAAAGGTATAACGACATCTGAGCAAATCACGGATGGCTTATTATTGAATCTCCTTGGTAGTAAAGTTGACATGCCTACTAAATTAAAATGGGAGGAAGAAGCGCCTCTTGACACATTGCCGTCACTAAAGGATTTTTCGAGTTTTTTAAATAAACGTTGTCAAACATTAGAGAATGCTGAAGTTGGCAAAAATGGAACCCAAATCGTCACACAGGGGTAAACCCTTGCAAGGATCTTCTTTCTCTGCAAATCACATAGAGGCTAGTTGTGCCTTTTGTAAGAACACAGATCATGAAATACGGAATTGTGGTGGATTTCGCAAATTGTCTCCTTTGCAAAGATTCTCTGAGGTAAAAAGGTTGAGTTTATGCCTCAACTGCTTGAAAACTGGTCATGTCACTAAAAATTGTAGGTCAAGTCGATGTAAATATTGTAATTTCAAACACAATACTCTGCTCCACAGACATGAAAGTGCTAATGTGGGAGCAAATGACTCCAAACAAGGGGGCCACAAATCCGTGTGAGCAGCTAGGAACCAGCTTAAGCGCTACGACATCACAAATTGGTTCCAGCAGGAAGCTGAACCACCCCTCCTCCACCACACCCGAAAGTGTATTGGCTACTGCGTCAATCGACGTGGAGGATAATTCCGGGACTTTTACCCCTTAGCGAGCATTATTAGATGCTGGTTCAACTTCTCACTTCGTCTCAGAAAAGCTGGTTCAACAGCTTCGCTTAAAAAGATCAAAGGTCTTTGTTAGTATTGATGGCATTGGTGTCATCCCTTGGCGTAAAACATAAGGTAGAATTGGTCGTTACGTTCACGCAATAAAGATTTCGCCCCCTTTATTGAAGCACTGGTTCTTCTAAAAATCACCAGTCCGCAACCTCGTCGTGTCATAGACACAAGGAATTGGAAGATGCCTGAAAATATTCCCTTGGCTGACCCTACATTCGGCACACCGCAACCTATCGATGTATTAATTGGAGCGGGACTTTTTTACGAGTTGTTATCAGTAGGGCAAATTCGTCTTGGTAAAGGACTTCCATTGCTTCAGAAAACCGTACTTGGTTGGATTATAGGTGGAGGTAGAAGCTGTAAGACTACTCGATGCATGGTTGCTGTAGAAGTATCCCAAGATGAAAATCACGGCTTGGAGGAATCAATTCGAAGATTTTGGGAGATTGAAGAGCATATCTCAGCAACCAGGATGCTAGGTGCTGAAGAAAGAGACTGCGAAAAACATTTTTTGGAACATCTGAAGAGGGATGATTCTGGAAGATTTTGTGTTCGTTTGCCCTTTCGAAGAAGTCCATTGGCATAGGGAAACTCGCTGGAGACTGCTAAGAAAAGATTCTTCACTCTGGGACAGAAATTATCTAAAACTCCGGACATTCAGAAACAATATTCTGAGTTCATGTCAGAATATATAACTCTTGGTCACATGGAGCGAATCTCATCACTTTCATCGCTTGGAAAATACTATATCCTGCCACATCATTGCGTCCTAAAACCCGAAAGCAGCACTACAAAACTCCGTGCAGTTTTTGATGCCTCTTGTAAAACTAGTTCCGGCCTCTCTCTGAATGACACCTTAATGGTTGGTCCAGACATCCAGGACGACTTATTTGATATTCTGCTTCGCTTTCGCTCTCGTAAATATGCCATTACAGCAGATATCTCAAAAATGTATCGCCAGGTAAGGGTACAAAACCCCGACACGGATTGGCAATGTATTCTCTGGAGAGAATCACCTAAGGCCCCTTCAGATATCTACCGCTTACTCACAGTAACATATGGAACTGCTCCTGCTTCGTACCTTGCGACGGGCTGCCTTCGACAATTGGCGTTGGAGAATCTAGTTGAATTTCCTATTGGATCCGAGGTTTTGCAGCGGGATTGTAGGGACGTCGTCCCACTACTCACCTATTACTTGACTGCAAAAGACTCTACAAAAAAAGCATAGCCGAATTGCATCAAGTAATGGAAATTAATTAATTAATTAGTTGTCATCTCAACTACGATTGGTGATATATATATATATATTAAAAAATATATACGTATAGCGAAGAAGTGATTATATAAAAGTTTACCGTTAAAAGTTGTAAAGCATCAAATCAAAGACAATAATTGTAAAAGTGTAAATAGCAATATAAAAGGAACATTTAAAAATAAAGTTGTAAAGTTGTAATAGGTGTTTTAATTACACACAAGGACCTTTAATTCAGGAAGCCAGAGAAGACCCGATAGGATTTCTACATTGACGACATGCTTTCCGGTGCTGATAAAATCGAGGAAGCCAGGAGGCTTCAAAGATAGGTAGACGAGCTATTACGAGCCGGAGGTTTCGAGTTAGCGAAGTGGTGTTTCAATGATTCAGAGCTTCTCTCCTCATTCAACAAAACTAGATTGGAAAAGTATATTCATAAGGCTGGTGATAATTTCGTGAAGACTTTGGGAATGTTTTGGCAGCCGCAAGATGACGTATTTCGTTTCTTCTCTCAGCAGTCGAAGGATTCAGGACCTGCTTATCAAGTAACAAAACCCAAGGTTTTATCCATCATTAGTCGACTATTTGATCGACTGGGATTATTTAACCCAATAGTAATAAGGGCAAAAATATTTCTACAACAGCTATGGAGCCTGAAAATTGCATGGGATGAATCACTACCACAGGAGCTTCATTGCAGCTGGCTGTCGCTTTATGAACAATTTTCTTTGGTTGAACAAATTAGCATTCTTCGTTTTGTCTTGAGGCCCTCTAGTTATGTCGAAATCCATGGTTTCGCCGATGCTAGTATGGCAGCTTATGGCGCATGTATCTATGTTCGCTGCATAGAAGGAGATCACATAAATTGTAATTTACTGACGGCTAAATCACGAGTAGCTCCTCTGAAAACTGGATCTATTCCAAGATTTGAGCTTTGCGCAGCATTACTATTGGCAGAATTTGTCGCGCGCGGGTTACATATATTGACCCTGAAAGCTCATCAAAAGAAAATGAATTTAATACCTCTGAATTATCAGAGGTATACAAATTTAAAAATAAAGAAAAACCAATGGCTTGGTAAGAATTATCCTCAAGACATTTTCGTTCTCACGAAAAAGTGCTGACGGAATGTCTGGAGCGTCAGGTATCATTAAATGTATCTTACAGTTGTTAGCAATTAAGCACTGATGATAAAGTGAGTTGATCTACGGTAATTGTTTAAATCGGTCACTAATTTGTAATAAATATTTTTCTTGTGTTTTCATTTTAAAAGTTGATGTTTGATTCAAAAAATTGTAGTTAGTTTTTTCAGTGATTTTCTCCAATAATAGATAAATTACGTCAAAAATATAAAATCGTTATATAAAACTCGCGTGATGAAAATCTTTGGCCCTGTAATTAAGGGAACTTATTACTGGTCAGACTCTACTATTGTCTTGTCCTGGCTTCGATCGTCACCATCCAAATGGAGCACATTCGTAAGCAATCGTGTCTCGAAAATACAGGAGTTGTCTACAGTCGCGTGGGTTGGTTTGAATTGTAGGGGATGCAATCTGGCAAAATTTGTGTGGAAAAACTCCGTTCCGCGGATGCACTGGGCAAAGCAGTTTACGCAAAGAGCATTTGGAAGTTTTTTTAATTCTAACTTCACCCGCCATAATCGTCATAGCAATTGAAACTTGGAACCACATGCGAAATTCTGCATAACATGAACTACATGTTCATGCAAACGAGCTACTCTTCTATCATAGGAATATTTTTAAAACTAATGAATGTTTCTTTCGTGTCACCAGAGGAAGAAATGTATCTCAGAGTGGTTGACAACATAGATCGACAGGAAATATCCGTGGATTCATCACAAATAATTGCAACGAACTCAGAATTCTGGATTTCAGAAGTAATTTTAATTTTTACTAAGAGTGCAGGAAATAGCCTTAAATCATTTTGAATATTGTTTGATAATCCAGCAAATACTGAAGCTGATTTTTAAGTTCTGGATTGGCCAAAAGTGAAATTAATTCAACATAATTTTCCCGATTAATAGAATCTTGACCCTCGCGGTGGCCTCGAAAGGCTTGCTCCTGACATGCCAAGTGGCAAACAACATCTATACAAATGTTAATAATTTTCCGGTTCTTTTTAACTAACTCATTGTTCTCATAATTGTGGATTTAAAATGAGTGTCTACTTGATCTTCTGTACCTTTGGACTGTACCGAATTTAGAAAGAGGTAAAACCGATTTTAAATCTCTGACGATTTTTGACCATGCCTATCAACGGTTTTATGAAAATTATTTAAATTATTAAATCCCGAAGACCGCCAAACGTTCTTTTCAGTTGAAAATAAAATGCAAGGCCAAAAAATTTTTTGTTGCTTATTTCGACAACAGGTAAGCCAATTCGCGCTACTGTATAATTTAATAGAAAAATGCCTTTTAAGTGAAAATTAAAATATGTAATATTGGTTTCGGTCTACCATTTTCAATTATGGATTTCTTTTCCGTAAATGAACGCGACCCAAAGAATATAACATAAATAATATATAAATATTTTTTAATTTATCCAATTTTTTTTTCAAACTTATTTTTTAAAACTACTTCCACTATTTTTAACTCACAAAACGAATCGCACCAACTAAATTTCAGGCAAAGCATTTTTTTATTTATTTTAATTAATTAATTAATTACTCCAAAAATACTGCTTTTTACTATGTTCTACAATGAAGTCAATAATTTCAAACCACATTGTACAAAATCATTTCCAATTAGATTGCTCATAGAAATGAATTCCCCCCAATCTTATTAGAAAACTTCTCTCCGCTCTCACCCAACAAAAAATATCCTCACAAAACTTCGTATGGATGCAAAATCTGAATTGCTTCCCTTGGCACTGGTCACAGGAAAAAACGTTCGTTGTGTCTCCCCATCTTCACTTCCCTCTTCATCCACAAGTTCGCACCAAAGTGCGTTCCAACGGACAGTCAAGGGAAGCAATTCAAATTCTGCTTCTCGAAGTCTGCTGGCATGTTTCTTTGCGTATAGAGAGTAGTTTTCGTATTTGAATTTAGAGAGAAGGAGAATAGAACTTTCGCTCATGGACAAAACATAAAATATTGCTTCCATTCTATTTCTTATTTGGAGACAATGAATTTTTCTTAACAGTGGAGGCTAGAAAAAAAAGCAGTAATAATACAAATTAATTTCAGAATGATAAAATGAAAAAGAAATTTTTGTAAAAGAAAATTGATAAATTTTGAATTTTTATTTTTATTTCTTAGGAAATTGTAAGGGATGCAATGGGAATCATTTCCCAAGGGGCTATCAGATTCAAAATTATGGTTCCATGAACCCAACTTTTTGTGCCTCGCAGAGGAAATGTGGCCAGAAATGAGTTATCGGTTTGAAGAACAATTACCCGAGAAACGCAAAGGTGTAGTTGGTTTGTTAGTAAGTGCTACGGGCAACTTGGTTGAGTCCTCGAAATTTTGCAATTCCTTTGTTCGGTTGGTTAACTCATTCGCCTATATTTATAGATTCGTTTCGAATTCCAAGATTAAGGACGTATCGAATAGAAATTATGGACTTATTACCGCGGAAGAGTTTGAACGCGCGTTTTGAAGATTATCGTGCGTTGGAGAATCGTAAAAATTTAAAATCTAACAGTGTGCTAAAAAGCCTAAACGCGTTCGTTGACTCTGATGGCGTAATTCGTGTCGGGGAAGATTGGATAATGCAGATCTGGAGTATAACGCCAAGCATCAAATCAACTTACCTAATTGCAAGTTTTTGAAGTCGTTGATCAGCCATTCTCATTATAAAAATCTCCACGTTGGTTGCCAGACTTTATTGGCGATAATTCGTACTAGGTATTGGCCCATTGGCGGAATGAGTGCAGTAAAACAGGTAGTCCGAAATTGCGTTCGGTGCTCCCGGATTCGCCCCAACATAATGGAGCAACTAATGGGACAATTATCATCTCCTAGAGTTCAAGCCAGTCCCGTATTTTACCACACAGGATTGGACTTCTGCGGCCCCTTTACATAAAAAATTTCATCAGTAACCGTGCTCCAACAAAGGCCTATATATGTTTGTTCATCTGTCTGAGCGTAAAGGCAGTACATCTTGAAGTGGTCGAAAATTTAACTACTGAGGCCTTCCTGTCAGCTTTCATCAAGTTCAAGGCCAGGAGTCCAAGAGTAGCCGTGGCCTATTCAGATAATACCTCAAATTTTACAGGAGGGTATCGAGAACTTCAGGAGCTATACGAATTGTTCATGTCGGAAAATCACTCGCTTGATACAAGAAATGTGTGCAAAGGATGCTATCGTTTGGAAATTTATACCACCTCGTTCGCCTCACTTCGGCGGCCTTTGGTAGGCCGCAGTTAAGCAGACTAAATATCACTTGCGCAGAGTCCTTGGGCTACAGTCCTATTCTCTAGATGAATTGCAGCGAGTTTCTTGCCAGCTTGAATCAATACTTAATTGTCCTCTTACCTCTCTTTCAGATGACATTGAGGATCTTCAGGCGCTTGCACATGGACATTTCTTGACTGGTGGTCCTATGATCGGCGTTCCTTATCCAACTTTGGTCTACTCAGACATCAAACACCTATCCAGGTGGCAACTGCTGCAAGCTAAAATGCAGAACTTCTGGTCACGCTGGCAAGAGGAATATTTGCAAACCCTTCAACGAAGGACCAAATGGAAAAATACCAATCCTGACGTAAAGGTAGGCTCTTTGGTGCTACTTTAGGAAGACAATCTACCACCACTCAAGTGGGCATTGGGGCGTGTCCAGGAGATATACCACGGACCAGATGGGCATGTTCGAGTTGCGGATGTTCGCATCATGAGCGGTACTCTTAAGAGGTCTATCACCAAGTTATGTCCGTTGCCAGTAGAGACTTCAAATTCCTCCAGCGTATTGGAAGATGGCACTTCCAAGGTGGCCGGCTTATGTTAACGTCTTACCTTATAGCAGCAGCTTATTATTAACAAATTATAAACATCTCAAATTCGTATTACATTCAAACATTTCTCTTATATAAATTGCTCTTTTATAAAATTCACTTTCATGTAAATGTAAATTTTATTCTTTGTATAAAATTGACAACGTTGCAATTTCCCATAATTTGCTTACTTCAATATCAGTTTCTTTGTTTAATAATGCATTGTTTAACTTAACGTTTTTTTTGTATATAATGAAATGTTGAACTCATTGGATTGTAATAAATTGGAATAAAAATTCGGTACTTGAAAAACCAGTAGTAAATTAGAAGTGTCGGAGCGTGGAGCTCACTAATAAATTTGTGAAATAAAATAGTTTCCTTGGTCTAATAGTTTGATTTATAAAAAGTTAGTTTGGTTTTGGATTCCCTAAAACGCTAGGGATTAATACTGACTAAAGACGAAATTGACGGTACACTGAAAGATATGAATCGAATAATTGTGCAAACAATGGACCAAACCATATATACAGTAAAAAGACTGCTACAGAAACTCAAGGAGAATCAAGCTCTGTCGAATCACTTCAACCTCCAGAACGAAATCAGAGTATGGAGATCTGAGAATCGACATTTAGTTGAATTCAATGAAGATTGTCCAGCGGACAATATCCCAAGGGCCCTCGGACACTCAATTTTCGTGAAGAAGGACGAACTCTTGCGAATCTTTCAAATGCTGAACAATAAGAAATCGTCAGGAATCGACGACATCCCCAATGTGGCTCTGAAGCACCTACCTCAGTGTGCAATCGACATCTACACCACATTGTTCAACAACTCCTTTAACAATGCCTACTTCCCAGAAAACTGGAAAACGGCTGTGGTATATCCTATCCCTAAAGGAAACAAAGACAGGTCAAACCCAGCTAATCTCCCGTCAATAAGCTTACTTCCAAACATCAGCAAAGAATTTGAAGTTGTAATTAATCGGACGCTGACAAGTTGGGCTGAGGAAAATAAAATAATTCCGGACAACCAGTTCGGATTTAGGGCGGAACATGGCACTATCCATGCTTGCGCAAAATTGGTGTCCGATATACACTGGAACTTTGCCAAGAGACAGTGTACGGGAGCATGCCTGGTTGACTTAGAGAAGGCCTTTGACTCTGTATGGACTACTACTAAAGCTAACCAGGTATAGGATGAAAGATCCCCTGCTTCGCATAATCTTCGACATGATAACGGGGAAAAAGTTTCTCGTTAAAAGTGGGAACCTTACCTCACAGGTCGGCAGTGAATTCGCCGCTCTTCTTCAACATCTATGTAAGTGATTTAGTTGGGTTCCTTACGAACGCCCTGGCTTTCGCGGACGACCTTGTAATATACAGGCCAGGACCGAAGATTGACGTAATCCAGACGCTACTACAACAGGATTTCGATGAAATCGAGCGATATGCTGATGATTGGAAATTGAAAATCAATCATGGAAAATGCGAAACGATCCTCTTCAGGACCCCTCTTAATAAAGCTTCACAAGATGTTAGGAGGAACTGACGAGCGTTTCATATTCGAAGCCATGCGGGACAGACGCTAGAGAAGAAAACCTAGGGATTTGGTTGGATCAGTACATGTATTACGAAAGTCATATACGTGCTGCGATATTCAAAACCCGTAAGGCTTTCCAAATCACGAAGAGGCTCTTTTTTAGTAAACACCTTAACTCAAGGGTTAAGGTGAATTGCTACAAGACCTTAGTCAGACCGGTACTTACCTACGGCTGTCCCGTATGGTGGAACATATCCCCATCATATATGGAGAAGTTGAGGGTATTCGAAAGACAATGCCTAAGGGCATGCTTAAGCATGTACAGAACGCCTGAGTCAAACTTAAAAAAATTCCATGCCAATTGTCGGAGATTGCGCTGACGACTAATAGAGGTCTATTATTGAATGCACCGCTGCACATTTATCTCGTCTTCAAATGCAGTAATAATTTAGAACTTGTTATAATTTTAGCACTTGCTCAATTTCGATGAATTTAGTATTAAGCAAACACTGTAACGAAGAACGCAAAATTAAAGGCTAAAGAAGACAAGAATTTCAGTTTTTTAATTGTGGTCCCTAATTTCTAAAGGAACAAAACATTGGCGCCCGAGCAGGGACCAAGGGCTTAATAGTGAAATTCTTGTCGGTGCAATTGCGGGCACGGAGCCGTGAGTTTTGAATTCGGAAAAATTCATTGGTAGCGTTTGCTTTGTGCGCAACCCGTTGAATAACTTATAAACGTGGCGGTGCGGTTCGGTTATGAGGTTATACGGTTTGTGCAAAGGTATAGATCGGTGCGAAAAATATTCGGTACATACAGTGTAAACCAACGTTACTCGAGTGATTTAAGCAATAAAAGGCGTGCGTCGGGTCACTTTGAAACTTTGAAAGAATTTTAACAAAGTGCTTCGGCGGGCGGTGAAGGTTTAAGGGCGAGACCAGAATCGGATGAGTATAAATCAGATCGGAAGAATATTAGCACAATAATTTGGCGGATATTATTGGCAAAAAAACGGCACTCAGCGGTAGTGAGACGTGTGAAGAGCGGGATTTCGTACGGTTTGTACAAGGGTGTATGCGGAGGCAGCAAGACTCCTACATAATACGGTGACAAATAATAAGGAAAGTGGAATTGGAACGCAGTGCGTGGGTGTGAAAAGCAGAGCACACATTGTCATTTAGCACTTCATGCTATTGTGAATTTAACTAATACTTGCGAAGTGCAGTGACGTTAACTCATATTTGGAAAAGTGTTTACAATTTTCTTAAGGGCCACTTATTGGCATAATAAAGGTGAAAAGAAATCGGTAACTCATAAGAAGTCAGGTATCCGCATAAAGGCAAGGTAAATTTAATTAAATATTATTCGATATAAATAAGTGATGGAAGCGGCAAAAAAGAAAAGAGCGACGATTGGAGGCCAGGTGACTAAATTAGATGCGTACATAACCAGGAGCGCTGCAGATTTGACGAACGCGGATTTGGAGGGTGTTAAGGTGCGGCTAGAGAGGCTAGAGCACTACTCGTCTCAATTCGAGGACGTCCAATCAGAGATCGACGAGTTGTCCTCAGAAAGGGAATTATCGTCCGAAACAGCATCTTGGGACTCGTTTGAGGAACAATATCTTCGCTTGAAAACGGAGTTTAGAAGGGTAATTTCTAGCTTAGAGGCAACTCAACGGCAAGGTGTAAGGGTTATCGGGGAAGGACTGGAAGTTTCTATGAAGGCTTTAGCAGAGCATCAGAAGACAGTTAGCGACTTAATTGAAAGATTAGCCACAGCAGCAAATCCGAATGAAAGCAATGTAAGCCTGACGAATTCTCCCCCCAATGGGCAAGCAGCTCGGGTTAAACTGCCAGTAATCGAATTGCCTACATTCACAGGAAATTTCTGTGACTGGATAGGGTTTCGGGATTTGTTCAACACGCTCGTACATGATAATGCTAATCTATCATCCGTTCAAAAGCTACAATATTTGAAGAGTTCTCTAAAGGGTGATGCAGCATCAATTGTTAAGCATCTGGCGGTCACTGACGCAAACTACGCATCGGCATGGGAAGATTTACATCGGAGGTACGACAAGGAAAAATTGATAGTAGAATCTCATATTCGAGCTATAATGGAGCAACCTGCGTTGGGTCAGAGTTCGTTGACAGGGTTAAAAAGAATTTACAATGCAATATTAGAAGCGGTGCAATCCTTACGAGCGCTTAAGGCTCCTGTAGAGCATTGGGATTATTGGTTAAACTTCGTAGTGGTGAACAAATTGGATCCAGAAACAAGGCAACTATGGGCGCGACATACTGCCGAGAATGATAAACCGAAATTTGATGATTTATTAAGGTTTATTCAAAATAGATTATACGAGATGGAGTCGGTGCAAGGTCTATCAAGGAGTTCGGTCAATAATGCTAGAAGGCAGGTGCATGCTGTTTCTGTGACCGTATGTCCTAGGTGTTCTAATCCTCACGAGTTAAGCAAATGCTCTGATTTTAATGCGTTAACAGTCCAGTCAAGAAAGGATTTTGTGAAGAGGAAGGGTTTATGTTTTATATGTTTAAGGAGTAGCCATTCAGCGAAGCTATGTAGGTCCGCATTGTGTCACACTTGTAAGGGACGTCATCATGCATTGTTGCACTTTCAACCGGCTGCATCTAACACGGTAAAGGAAGTATCTTGCGTTACTAACGACACTACATTCAATATATCAAAATCGGGTTCTTCAGTTGGGGAGGAACAGGTAAATATTAATTTTGCTACTCGGCAAGGAAAGCGGGTGCTTTTACCAACAGCGCTAGTGCTCATTAAGGATAGTTTTGGAGTATTGCGACCTTGCCGAGCGTTGCTAGATTCTGGGTCAGAGGCAACAATAATCACGGAAAAATGCGTTCAGAATTTAGGCTTAAGAAGGCGAAGATCAAGGGTAACAATCCATGGCTTGGAGCCAGCCGTATCTCCAGACAAAATATCGCGAGGAGAGGTTATGTTGGAAATAGGTTCCAGATTGTCTGACACAACTTATGAGGTAGCTGCTTTAATATTAAATGAGATAACTTCTCACCTTCCAGTTCAAGAAGTGGATATGTCGCGGTGCCAGGAATTGCGGACAGTCGATCTTGCAGACCCAAACTTTAATCGAAGTGGTCGCATTGATCTGCTTATAGGATCAGATATTTGCATTGAATGCTTGAAGGACGGTAAAATTAAGGTCGGCGACCTTACTGCTCGCGACACAGTCTTTGGATGGATAATCGGTGGGCGAGTGGTGCAGCCCTGTGCAAGTACATTGGTTCATCATAGTATTATAGATATTGATAACTCGTTACGCAAGTTTTGGGAAATGGAAGAGTGTCCTTCAGATGCGGTTAAGGCAAAGGAGAAGGAACCAATCGAAATCCATTTTGCAAGGACTCATCAACGGTTAGAGAATGGCCGATATGTAGTGCAGTTACCTTTCCTTCAAAATAAATCGGAATTAGGATCGTGCGAACAAGCAAGTCGGTCCAGGTTGCAATCATTGGAACGAAGATTCAAGCATGACAGTGAATTAAAGCGTATGTATGATGAATTTATGGCGGAATATATTGCTTTAGGCCACATGCGAGAGGTAAAATTCCCAACGGAGAATGAAGCTAGACGCAAACGACATTATTTACCTCATCACGCCGTCTTAAAACCCGATAGTACCACTACGCAGTTAAGGGTAGTCTTCGATGCATCTTGCAGATCTAGCAGTGGTTTATCCTTGAACGAAACATTAATGGTGGGACCCGTCATTCAGACGGATTTGGTGAGTCTTCTCTTAAGGTTCCGATTACATCGCATAGGTCTGTGTGCGGATATAGCAAAAATGTACAGGCAGATATTGGTTGGGGATGCGGATCGTGAATATCAAACAATATTATGGCGGTTTAATGACGATGAACCAACAAAAATGTACGAATTGGTGACAGTCACTTATGGAATGGCGCCTGCATCATTTTTGGCGACAAGGGTGCTTAAGCAGCTCGAACTGGATGATGGGGAAAAATATCCGGACGCAAGGGGAGTATTGATTCAGGATTTCTACATGGACGATTTGATCTCTGGAGCGGACTCAGTTTCGGAAGCTAAGAACATGGTGGATCAACTAATAAAACTACTTTGCGGCGGCGGCTTCGTATTACGAAAATGGAGTTCGAACTCGAGGGAGTTACTAGAAACATTAATTGACTCAAGAGCACACGCCAGGGAATCTTCGAATATAGTATCATTTTCTCAAACCGAGACGTCATTTGTGAAGACGCTTGGACTGCATTGGCAGTCTGCGGAAGATTTCTTTTCCTTCAAGGTTCAACTTAATGAAGTGGCGCAGGGAACAAAAAGGGAAATGTTATCGGAGATTTCAAGAATTTTTGATCCTTTGGGATGGATATCACCGTGCATTGTACGAGCCAAGATGATGTTTCAAAACCTATGGCTACGAGGTGTTGAATGGAATTCGAAACTACCTGATCCAATCTTAAGCCAATGGATGGAACTTCGAGAAGGTTTGCAAGCGCTGTCTATATTAAGGATTCCGCGATGTATTGCAACCAAGCAAGACAAATTGAAGCTTTATGGATTTTCGGACGCATCTGAGAGGGCTTATGCAGCGGTTATTTATTTGAAGGCCATCCAACCTGATGGAAGAGTTAATTGCAATCTGTTACAAGCTAAAACACGGGTAGCTCCCTTGCAACAAGTTACGTTACCTCGGCTAGAGCTTTGTGCTGCACATTTATTAGCGAAACTAATGTCAAGCGTAAGAAATGAATTGCAGGTCAAGGAAGAAGATTGCATCTTATTTACCGATTCTACTATCGTGTTATCATGGCTGTCGGATGTTCCGCGGAAATGGGTTAATTTCGTGGCTAATAGAGTAGCTGACATCAGATATCGATTACCAGGTGTTAAATGGCGGCATGTTAAGTCTAAGGAGAACCCCGCAGATTGCGCGTCTAGGGGACTTTCACCCGTTGAATTGCAGGATTACGAATTATGGTGGCATGGTCCAAGCATTCTATTAACGGAGGATTTTGAGAACGTGGAAATGAACATGAAAATAGCTGAAGATATACCGGACAGACGAAAGTTGGTGTGCCTGAATACTACAAACAAGGCTGATGACGGTTGCTGGGATTTAATTAACAACTATTCTTCACTTGGACGACTAACCAGAGTTACGGCATTCTGCATGCGGTTTTTGCGAAATCTGAAGGCAGGTAAAGGTCAATTGGAATCCGGTCCTTTGAGAGCAAATGAAGTTAAGGCGGCTTTAACGTATTGGATTCGGCAGTGCCAGCTCGCAACATTTAAGGAGGAAATCAATGCCTATTTGAAGGGTAAACCTATCCCAGCCCGAAGCAAAATAGTGTCGCTTGCCCCCTTTGTGGACGATGAGGGACTGTTGAGAGTCGGCGGCAGAATATCTGAGTCTCACCTTCCATATTCTTTGAAGCACCCAATAATAATATGCGCTACGCATCGTTTAGCGGAACTTTTGGTGGTGGGCATACACTTAAAATATCTACACGCAGGTCCTCAATTGATACAAAACGTCTTGCGGGAAAAATATTATATTGTCAATTCCAGACGGTTGGTGAAATCACAAGTGCATAAATGCGTTAAATGCGTTCGTTATCGCGCCACTAAGGAACAGCAACAGATGGGAAATTTGCCGAAATGTCGTTTGGAACCTGGAAGGCCATTTTTGAACGTCGGGGTTGATTATCCGGGCCCGTTTTTAGTTAGGCCATGGAAGGGTCGTGGAGCTAAGAGATACAAGACATATGTAGCCTTATTTGTATGCATGGCTACTAAGGCGATCCACCTTGAATTGGTGATGGATTTAACGGCTGAAGCATTTATAGCGGCTTACAAGAGATTTTCAGCGAGAAGAGGCATCAGTGCGTGCATCCATAGTGATAATGCTACGAATTTCACCGGTGCGAGTAAACTATTATCGGACTTGCACAAATTTCTCAAGTCGGCAGAATTTAAGGCGGAGGTTATCGACTACATCCACAACAGCGGCACTGAATGGCGATTCATCCCACCTTCTAGTCCTCATTTCGGCGGGATTTGGGAATCCGGAGTCCGAGCAATGAAATTTCACCTACGGAGAGAAGCAGGAAATATGTCGCTAACAATCGAGGAAATGCAAACTCTACTTTGCCAGGTGGAAGCTGTTTTGAACTCTCGACCTTTGTGTCCAACGGATGATCATAGCATACAAGCGTTGACACCAGCACATTTTTTAATAGGTGGAAATATATATTCTGTTCCGGAAACTAACGTATCCGACACAAGCATCAACCGATTATCAAGGTGGGAATTAGTACAGAGACTTCATCGTAATTTGTGGAAGCGTTGGCAGAAGGAATACCTAGTGACTCTGCAACAACGATCGAAATGGCGAAGGAAATGTCCTAATTTAAGGGCTGGTGATTTGGTTGTTCTTCACGAAGATAATTTACCTCCAAGTGCATGGATGCTAGGTCGCATAGAAGAAACTCATTCCGGCAAGGACGGTTTGGTTAGAGTAGCTACGCTTCGAACAGTTAAGGGCACGTTTAAGAGACCGATATCAAAGCTTAGCCTGCTGCCTGTAAATGAACAGTATGAGAGTGAACAGGAGCTTCACGGCGGGCGGGATGTCGGAGATTGCGCTGACGACTAATAGAGGTCTATTATTGAATGCACCGCTGCACATTTATCTCGTCTTCAAATGCAGTAATAATTTAGAACTTGTTATAATTTTAGCACTTGCTCAATTTCGATGAATTTAGTATTAAGCAAACACTGTAACGAAGAACGCAAAATTAAAGGCTAAAGAAGACAAGAATTTCAGTTTTTTAATTGTGGTCCCTAATTTCTAAAGGAACAAAACACCAATGACATCCTATACGGTAAAGGGGCAACCATGAGGATAGACAATTTCATAATCAGATTGATCCGAAATTATGTTGTGAGAACGGCAGAGAGCGACAATCCTCTCATTTTGGGGTTTACTACCCCAGGCCAGGGTACTATGACTCGACAAGATGGACAGGATATGTACCACCTGAAGCATTCCCATGGCTAGATGCTTTAGGACTGATACAAGACAGAGAGGGAGTACCTTCAATATATGCGGGGGCGCGGGATAAACGTGTGTTATACGAACGAGCCGATGGACCGAATGCAGAGCTCCTGCGATTCAGCACGCGAGTCGGCCCTTCAGACAGGGAGGAGGCCTCCAGAGCCAGTACGAAGTACTGGTGGCTGGAGGAATCAAATGAATCAAGTGTGATAATGTGTGAATGAGTCTATGCATGGTGTGAATGCAGGCGTTAGCCTAAGTATGTAGGATTAGGATCCCAGTAGGGGAAATACGTATAGATATAGAATTACCATTGTAATAAGTTTAGTTATAAGATAGATAGGTAATTTATGGTTAGGGAGGCTTAGTCGAGTAGGAGTAGTGGCACGCTGCCGCCTGCGAGCCCTCAGGCCATGTAATCGCCTCAGCTCTCGCGGGAAGCAGTTCTCGGGCGAGAGGCATCAGATCCTGTCGTCTGAGTCTCTGATGGCTATCGTCCGACTAGATTACTTCGTAGGGCTTAAATGTGTAGGTTAGATTAGGTAGTTTGTAAGTCTATTATTTAGGTTAAGTTTTACAAAATAAGTCAAATTAGCTAAGTTTTTTTAACATAATTTTCTTAGCGTTAATTTTAGAGTTAAGCTTTGCAAGAACAAAATAAATAAAGAGGCCGAAAGGCAAAAGTAATTAATTAATTAAGTTAAATAGGGTTTAGCTTAGAGCGTCCGTGGAGGACCAGTAAGTTAGTTAAGCTAGATAGGGAAAATAGGTTTAAGCATAGCCTATAAGATTTATTATAACGTTCAAATAAATATGCTTAAAAAAAATACAATTTATAATATTTTGGATAATAATCTAAATAAGTTTATGTTTGTTATTGTTTTGAAATTAAATGTAAGTGAATTTGTATGAATCCTTTATGAAATTGTGAATCGTTTGGTATCATTATGTTTGTTTATATTTACATTTTAAATTCGTGTATATTTACAATTTTATAATTTTACAATTTTACAGACGATTTGATGCAAAGACTCAGTACCCGGACGGACAACCAACATTTTCAGATAAGTAGAACACATATAAATTTGAGAATAATTTTCTTTGTGGCATTTTTATAGGTTTTCAGGTCGTCGGTTGTTGAAGACGCAACATCCTCCCGGGGCGAGAAGAAAACTAGGATTGTGCACACGTCTGCCACGGTGTCGGGATTTTCACATCAGTACATCTTGGAGATCTGAAAATAACTAAGCAAACAGGAGGTTCGTAGAGGACAGTAAGGACTCAGGGTTATCAAGGGATGAATAAGGGTTTTTTTTGTGTCCATTATTTGTGTTTGTGCATTAAATCGAGCATGTGTTAATAGTTAGAATATAAATTGATTGTTTCTTTTTGTGAGTTTGCTAGTGGGATAGGGTTTTCTTGTGGTAGCCGAGAAATTTTCACAATTGGCCTTCGAATGGTAGCATGCTTGATACGAATGTTTGCTACACGCACTAATGCATCATTTCCTGGAAGAACCTCCACAATGCGCCCTAACGGCCAATTCATTGGACTTAATCGATCATCCTTTAGGCAGCGTTCATACTGAGGCGATATACGATAAGCGACATATCGCTCGCGATATGTCGCGGCGATATATTGCTAGGAGGGTTCACACTAGCAGGCGATATATCGGCGCGACCTGCGCGATAAAAATGTGGTGGGAGCACAGTTCTCATTACGTCAGTTACAAATATGAGTTCAAGTGAGAGAGACGTTGTAGTAGTGACTTGTTGGTTCTGGCGTAGAATGAGAAGAAAAAGAAAATAGTGGGTCCATCCCTACAATATTACCAACGTGCGCCATAGCTCGGCTGTTGTTTCTCGAGAGCTGTCTCAACATGAATCAAATTTCAAGGAGTTTTATCTTTTATCGAATGAATCCTGAATACTTTCATTTTCTGAAAAGCCTGGTGTCACGAACCCTTGAAAGAAAGATACACAATTCCGACACGCGACGGTCAATCCCCAATACTCATACCAACTGCAAATATCTCGATCCACACTTTGGACAAGTAGCATTGTGGACAACCTTGGTGCTAACGTGTGGAGCCGGCCTAAGGAGAAAAGGAACATTGCCTTACCTTACCTCTGCACTACTAGTAAGGCTGAGGTAGCCGTACGTTTCAAATTATTTATTTACTTTGGCATTACTTACTACACAACTTAAAATAAACTTGTAATAATACAAAATACTGCGCCAGCAACGTATCGCTGAAGCGACCGGCAAAGAATTGTGTTCCCACCACATTTTTATCGCGCCGATATATCGCCGAGGCGTCCAGCAAGTCGCACTTCAAGCGATATGTCGCTTACGATATGTTGATCTATCGCGCCACTGTGAACCTTTTTTATCGCCTCCCTTTAGATTTGAAGTATTTTTTTGTGCGCGTCGCGTATCGTATATCGCTTGCGACGTATCGCTTATCGCATATCGCTCCAGTATGAACGGGGCCTTACAAGTACGATATCTCCCCTCTCTATATTAGGGTGTTGAATGATCCATTTTGGTCGTTGTTATAGTCTGGTTAAATATGCGCTAGACCATTTTCTCCAAAAATGTTGTGATAGTGATTGGGTGAGCTGCCACCTGTTCAGCCGATGCGGATTGGTCGTTGAGAATTCTTCTTGTAGTGGATCGAATCCCCGATTAAAAAATATCTTGGTGTGAGTGCATTTGAATCATCAGGGTCTGACGTTATTGGCACAATGGCCGTGTATTCAAACACGCCTCGATTTGTGCTAAAACGGTAGACATCTCCTCGAAGGTTAGCGTTGAATTTCCCAGAACTCGTCGGAGGTGGTACTTCGTGGATTTAACCCCTGCCTCCCAGAAGCCGCCGAAATGAGGTGCATGTGGTGTGTTAAAATGCCAAAGAACTCCTTGATGTGATATTTTTTCTGCAACTTCCATTTGTTTTGTTGTGATGTCCTTCAGATAAGCGTTAGCTCCCACAAAATTTGTTCCACAATTACTGTAGACGTGTTTACACAAGCCACGTCTAGCGACAAATCTATGAAAAGCTGCTAAAAATCCATGAGTGGTCATGTCGCTCACCAGTTCAAGATGAATTGCCTTAACAGCTAGGCAAACAAAGAGTGCAGTATAACCTTTAGACGATGGCGCTCCTCGCCTTTTACTTATTTTGATATTAAAAGGGCCACAATAATCAATCCCTGTATTTGTGAAAGGTCGCTTAATATTTATCCTTAGAGAGGGAAGGTCGCCCATGAATTACGTGTTGGTTAGAGCTCTGAAACGATGACATCTCACACAGGCATGAATAACATTTCGTACCACATTTCTTCCATTTAGCACCCAGTATTTCTGTCTGAAGGTGGGTAAAGTTAGTTGTGTTCCTCCATGTAGCGTTAGATGATGGTAATAACGTACTATAAGTGTAGTCAAATGTCCTGATTGTGGGATGATGATGGGGTGTTGTCTATCAAAGGTATATCGGCGTTCCTAAGGCGTCCTCCGAGACGCAGCAGTCCATCATCGTCAATGACAGGATTAAAGTTTTGCAGTTTGCTCTTGCCATGTAGCGGCTTTCCCGAACGGATGTGTTCGAATTCCATGGCGAAATGAAGATTTTGGTCAAACCTTAACCGAAATTTTGTTTCCTTCTCTAGTTCTTCAGAATTTAGCCAAGTAGAGGCGCGGTCTCTGCGTCGCACACAAAAGCGCAGGCAGTACGCTGTGACTCTAACGAGTTTCGTGAATGATGAAAATTTATTCAGCAGGTCGGTCAAGAAGGTGTTTTTTGTAGCAAGTAAGCTGACTGCACAGATGAGCCTTCTTTCTTTTTGATTGGTGGAAGGTATTTCAATTAGCCGCGGCCAAGCGCTTCTATCCTTTGACAACTACTGCGGACCGTTCACCACAAAGTATGGTCAGTTAATTCAGTAGGTAAAACTCCTCTTGACGCCAAGTCCGCAGGGTTGGATGCTGTGGCGACATGATGCCACGGAACGTTTCCAAGTAAAGAGAAGATTTCACTACATCGACTTGCAACGAATTTTGCCCACTTTCTAGGATGTCCCAGTGGCCATGACAAAACGACTGAGGAATCAGTCCACATGTGTACTTCTATTGCTGAGTATTGCATAATATTTAAAATATGTTTAACAATCTTGGACGCTAACAGAGCACCACATAATTCTAGTCGTGGGATCGTATCTGGTTTAATCGGTGCGACTTTGGTCTTGGACATGATGATATAGACTTTTATATTTCCTTCTGAGGTGATTACCCGTAGATATACTACAGCTGCACAGGCATGTTGAGAAGCATCACTAAACGCATGGATTTCCATCTGGTTTGATGATTGAACTATCCCGTACCATCGTGGGGTACGGATTTGTTCAAGATCAGTCGCCTGCTTCTTAAACTCCAACCATCTACTTTGTACTTCTTTAGGTAATGGTTCGTCCCAATCACAACCATGTATCCACAAGGTCTGCATTAAAATTTTCTCATAGATGATCAGAGGATCGTAGAGTTTTGCAATCTCCGAAAGGAGTTCACGTTTGCTTTTCACCAGTTTATCAGGAGCTAGTCTTATTTTATAACCAAATGTATCTAAAGACGGATACCAAAGAATCCCCAAAGACTTCATTCCATTTTCCAGGGTTAAGTCCACAGAGGTTTGCACAGCTCGATCCTCTTCCGGAATGTTTGCCAAGATTTCTGCCTTGTTGGAGAGCCATTTTTTTTAGCTTGAAGCCTAATCATTGTAGCAGTTGATCTAAGTCGCCTTGTAGTTCAATGGTCTCTGAGATGGAATCTTTTCCCGTCAAGACGTCGTCCACGTAAAAATCATTAAGCAGCACTTGTGACGCCGAAGGGAACTGAGATTGCTCGTCTTTAACCAGTTGCTGAAGTGTTCGTTTCATTTTGTAGGCTAGGTCTAGTATATAAGATGTCGTTCAGGCACACGGTGGAGGAGCTCTTTCGCGAAGCGTCAAACACCACACGAAGCCTTGTTGAAAAGCTTTCTTTGAAAACGGCGTGATGCGGTAAGTAGTAACTTTGATAACACGGTTTACCTTGACACTGCGAGCTTCTATGCATTTCTCAATTGCTATGACCATGCTCTCTCCGAGGCTCTCTATAAGAAATATCTTAGTAACATGGAAGGTAAACTGTATGGTGATCCCAGAGCATTCTTTCAATTTATCAACTCTAAGAAAAAAGTTGATAATTACCCCAACACCATGCAATTCGAGAGCTCTGTTAGTTCTAATTCATCCGAGATTTGCGACAAGTTCGCGTCGTTCTTCCTCAAATCTTTCTCGTCTCCTGTCTTCCAACCTCATGAAGACAATTTTCGACATATCAACGCAACACAAACGGCTCAAAATTTATCTCTGTCTAAAACCAGGGAAGATATTTCGAAACATATAAATGATCTTCCACAAGATCTTTCGTCCGGCCCTGATGGTGTCCCTCCTGCTGTTCTGAAATCCTGTGCAGGGGCCCTACTGTCTCCTCTCCTATGTTTATTTCAGAATTCCCTAAATACAGGGCGCTTCCCAACCCCTTGGAAGAACTCTTTTATAATCCCTGTTCATAAAAAGGGCAGTAAGAACGAAATATCTAATTATAGGCCAATTGCGAAGTTATCATGTATACCAAAACTTTTCGAATCTATTATTTATTCTGCTATTGCCCCTATCTGCAAGAGACTTATCTCAACTAACCAACGTGGCTTTCTTGCAGCTCATTCCACTATTACTAATTTACTAGAGTTCTCTTCTCACACTGTTCGAGGCTTTGTCACTAGCTGTCAAACTGAGTGTGTTTATACAGACTTCAGTAAAGCTTTCGACATGCTCTCTCACTCTATTATAGTTATAAAACTAAAAAAATAGGCTTTCCGCATGCCCTGGTGGTGTGGTTCCTGTCGTACTTAGCCGACAGAACCTCTGATCGATCAGGTCGAAGCGTCCTCTGGTATCCCGCAAGGAAGTCATCTTGGTCCTCTTCTTTTTATTTTATCAATCAATGACATTGTTACCCTGCTAAGGCACTGTAAAATCCTTATTTATGCCGACGACATCAAACTGTACCGCCACATAAGGAGTATCGAGGATTGCAAACTTCTGCAAGCAGACCTAAACACCTTCTATTCTTGGTGTTCCAACAACAACCTGATCCTTAACATTAGTAAATGTGAGGTCATGACTTTTTGTAGAAAACGTGGCGTTATAACTTATGAGTATACTTTTCTCGATAACAAGATCTCCCGCACTAACTCTGTTATCGATCTAGGGGTTAGGTTAGAAAGAAAGTTGGATTTCTCCACCCACATCAATTATATCTCTTCCAAGGGCAATTCAGTCCTGGGATTTATAAAAAGATGGTCCAAGGAATTCAACAACACCCTCATCACCAAACACTTATACATATCTCTAGTTAGGCCTCTGCTTGAATACGCCTCCCAGGTATGGTCTCCTTACTACTCCTCCCATGTCGATAAAATCGAATCGGTTCAAAGGAATTTCGTCCGTTTTGCACTCAGTCACCTCCCGTGGGATGACCCACTTATTCTTCCGCCTTATGTGAACAGACTTAAATTGCTCAACTTGAGCTCTCTCCATAAGCGTCGCGAGGTCGCTGATGTTATATTCGTTCATCGTTTGTTGAATGACAAAGTTGACTCAGGCTTCCTGCGAATCCGTACGTCATTTAGAGTGAACAACTACAACCGGAGAGGTCCACCTCTCTTGTACATTAATTCCTCTAATACCAATTATGGGATGTACGAACCAGTTAACCGCATGCTTATAAATGTTAACAAAAATTCGAGTGCTTTTAGAATGCAAACTAGCGAAGATGTCCTTAAAAGGACTCTTTTTAAAGTGGCGTGATTCCCTGTGTGTCCCACTTTTTCATTGTCTTTGCACGCTTCTCTGTTTGATGTTTTGTGCTCTTAAATGTTGCTTTGTTTTTTTTTGTGTTTACATGTATTAGCTGAGCCACTGTGCATTGGTAAATGTGACCGCGTTTGTGTGCAGGGACCGGACCGGCTCGGTACCGGAGTATCGGGGAGGGTCGAGAAGGAGCCCGCATTTTCGGTCGCATGTTCGTTATGCGATGTTTTCTCTTCTTATACCTTTTTGGGTGCTTTCGGCCGGTTCGGTCCCTGCACATAAGCGCGGCCCGTTTCTCAGCCCAGCTGAGAAGTGTACCTTCTGAGCTAGAAGGATAAACTCTATTATAACTGGTCTTCTTCCTTTGTTTTAGCTAACCGGATGTGACCCAACTGTAGATACTCTTCTATGCACTTGGTATATTGTTCCCTCATGGAGGGGTTCGAAGAAAATCGTCTCTCTAAACTGAGGAAACTCGCCACTGCACCGGCTCTTGAAGAACCTAACGAATGCTGATGATCTTCACTAATAAAAGGTAATTTTACGCAATATCTCCTAGTAGGAGGGTGTTCATAAAAGCGTTCACATTCATTATCTTCACTTTTAGGACATTGGATACTTGGTGTCTGTTCAATCCTCAAAAATTCTTGTAGCTGGTTGCTAATAAGATTCAGTGATACGGTGGATATGAAGGTCTGATAATTTTGTGGTTGATGTTCTGTGTCCGCCGTGCTACGGGATAAGACCCATCCTAGGAGCGTTCATCTAGCAACAGGTTGACCTTTAGAGCCCTTCCGGACATCTGACAAGTTTAAGTCTCCATGGACATCCGCTCCAATAAGCACGGCAATCCTTCCTGGCTGGGCAAAATGTGTATCGGCTAAGTTTGAACCATTGATATGAACCCAATTAGTTGATGTGATCGCTTTGGGCGGTAAAAGATGTGCTAAATCCTTCTTCACCAAAGCCTTCAGCTTCACAGTAACACTAGTTGATGGTATGACGATAACGGCATAGACCTTTGTCCTGGAAGTTCCTAGCGAAATCTGACCTACACCAGATATGCTGGCGATGACAGGCGATTTGCGAAGACCCAACGATTGCACCACGTATTCGGTACAAAATGAAGCTTGCGACCCTGGGTCAAGCAGAGCCCGAAAAGTTCTTGTAGTTTTCCCTGGACCTTGCAAGGTAACTAACGCTGTAGCTAACAAAACTTCCCTTTGAGTGGAGGTATGTAGTGAATTTATAGTGGGGTTGAATTCCTTCTGTTCACTGATAGTTTGTAGATGTGATGCTGGTGTAAATGCCTTGAAATTTGTTGTTTTCATCGCGTTAGATCCGGAAGGCTGATTATTAGGACAGATATGTAGAAGGGTATGATGACGCTTATGGCAACGGAAACAAGAGTTTTTGCTAGGACATTGTGCAGCCAGATGACCGACACCTAAACAATTTATGCAAAGAACAATTTCATTTTTATTATGAAAGTCTAATTTTTGAAAATCTGGGCAGTTCCTTAGGGGGTGATTACCAGTGGCGTGGCGTCTTTGGAAGCAAGGGATGCATTGCATCCCTTACAATTTCTTAAAAAATAAAAATAAAAATTCTAATTTTATAAATCAATTATTCTTTTCTTTTACAAAACTTTCCTTTCTTATTTTATCATTCTGAGATTAACTTTATATTATTGCAGCTATGTCTAGCCTCCACTGTTAGATATAAATTAATTATCTCCAAATGACCAATTAAATGGAAGCAATATTTTATGGTGTGTCCATGAGCGAAAGTTCTCTCCTCCTTCTCTCTGAATTCGCATACGAAAACTATTCTATATATATATATATATGTACGCAAAGAAACATGCCAGCGGACTTCGAGAAGCAGAATTTGAATTGCTTCCCTTGACTGTCCGTTGGAACCACTTTCGGTGCGAACTTGTCGTAGGAGAGGGAAGTGAGTTATGTATAAATCGGAATCGGACTCCAAATCCAATTCATGTCAGACATATGACTCCGCCTGGCAAGGTGTGAGAAAATTCATTTCCATGACACAGATTTCTGAGAAGCCAGACGCTGACCTGGCATAGTACCATAATAATTAAACAAGAGTACATGACTTGTCCCCAACTGAGTTTTCAACCGAGGAGTCCTAATCGCGACGCCGCGGAGTAATGTTCATATTTTATATCTTAATTAAATAATTCGTTCCTTTATAATAAAAGTATATTTTTTAACTTAGAGAGAGTGTTTCAATTTATTTTGGTTCCGTGAGTGTTTTTTTTTGGAACATATATTTTTTTCATTTCCACCCCGCTCAACCACGTAACTGGCGCAGTCGGTTAACTTAAAGTTTTTATCTTGTGCTTGTTTCGGTAACGTTCGAGAAGAGTAAACCGTAACACAATCGATGACTAGGTAATTTCGCGAAGAAAAAAAAACCTAAATTCGATACAAGAAAAAAAAGAGGTGCGAGTGCTAAACAAGAGTGAATATTAAATAAATCGCTTAAAACAGGTTGTGAGGTTCCTCCTGATCTTGTGCTAAATACTAAAAAAAAAAAAAGTTTTTTATAAAAGTGTAAAGTGGTGGATGACCGAAAGAAGGCGAAGGAGGGAATCGCTGTTCAACGACAGAAGAAACCTAGTGACCGAAGAAATGGAGGATCAGATCAGCGAACTACAAAGAAAGCTGAGGGAACGTGAGGAAGAAATTTCTCAATTGGCCGTAGCAGTGCAACAATTAGTTGCAAACCAAAACAACAGCCAAGAACCGATCGGAAGACTGGTAGCCGCAATTCAGGAACTTAATTTGAGGAATGTAGCAGACCCAAGGCAGAAGATTTTAAAGGAACTCAGGCACATGAGTTCATTTACTGGTCGAGGTGATGTATCAATAAATTCGTTCATCACGAGCATGGAATTTTTCCTCAACGCAATTTTGGATCCACAAGTACAACGGGAAACAACCAGGATGATTTTTCTGGAAAAGATTCAAGGTGAAGCCAAGGAAGCAGTTATAAATATTAGAGAACCCGACAACTGGGAGTTGATCAAAGCAACACTGAAGCTGCGTTATAAGCCCGACGTCGAACCGGCGGAAATCTATAAGAAAATTAGCGGATTAAAGGTTAAAACAGTAAGTGAATTAGCCATAGAATTACAAAAAATTAAATTTAAAACTCATGAGCTTATAATATATTATAAAAATAACACGTGCATAGATTTAAGTAATGTTGATTCACTTCTTGCAAATACAGCTAAAGAAATGACTCAGGGAGTCCTTTTAGATAAAATTTATTGAATGAGTAGTATATTAGAAATTATCAAGGTAATGCGTGAAAGGCGTTTTGAAGATGCGTGTATCAGAGATGAGTTTAAAAAATCCAAGTCTTTAGTTCCAAATAGGGTTTTTGAAAATTTTAAAAACAGAAACGATAATTCAAATTATAATAACAGGCAAAACTCAGGACAATTTAAACAACAGACTAGACGGACTTACAACTACGGTAATCACCGACAAAACTTGGGAAACTATCGGTCACAAAACTTTAATACAGACCAAAGACGTTTGTACTATCCGAAAAATCAATATAATCCCAATAATTATAACTCCGGGCAGTTCAGACCCAATTTTACGCAAGGTAACTTTAGAGGGCCTTCAGCCTCGCGTAGAGAACCAACCACACCTATGGAAGTGGACAACATCCAACCCCTCAGAACTAAGCGAAGCCAAGAATACAATTCAAAAAAAATTCCAAGGGAAAGTAGATACGAAAGGGTGGCCGGAGAGGTCGAATCAAACCATGGTGGAGGCTTAGAAGAAACAGAAAAGTTTTTTCTCAACTAGCCTCGGACGAACTACCATTAGTCAAAGTCACCATCAATGGCATAAAATATATGGCCCTAATCGAAACAGGATCTACTATTAGCATTATTGATAGTAAATTACCTTATTTCCACAAAACTAAAATAAAACCATTTAAGTTCACTACCATTACGGGAAAAGACCGTATAAATTATGAAGTGCATACACCAGCCCCAGGAGAGCTTAAGCTTCCTCCAGGTGCTACAATTCGTTGGAAGGTTAGAAATTTGATTAAACGAAAATATCAATTCATTATCGGTATGGATTTATTAAATAAGTTAAGAACCAATGTTGGTATTGAAGACAAACACATTACTCTCAACCGTCAAATATTACCATTTTTAAATAACCCCTATCCCGTGGCACAGGTATGTTCACTGGAACCTCTCGAAAACGGCTACTTAAAACGTCTACAACTCAATCATTTAAACCCGGAAGAATACCACGCAGTTGTCGAATTAATTAAAAAGTTCGAACATTTATTTTTTAAAGAAGGAGATAAGTTGACTAGTACTCCTAGCATTCAACATGAAATCATCACCACAACGGAAAATCAAATAAACGCAAAACTTTACCGGTACCCACCTAAACACAAGCAAGAAGTTCGTAGACAAATTGCGGATATGGAACAACATAATACGCAAAAGTAACTCAAAGTATTCCAGCCCGTTAATTGTGGTGCCGAAAAAGAGTAATAATTCCGGTGAGAAAAAAATTCGGATAGTCATTGACTACCGAAAATGGAATGAGGTAACAGTGGATGACAAGTTCCCATTGCCCAACATAGATGCCATCCTAGACAAATTGGGCCGAGCCCAGTATTTCTCCACAATTGATTTGGCGAAAGGATATCACCAAATCCTAATAAGAGAGGGGGACAGGAAGAAGACGGCATTCATTACCCCACACATGAATACAATAGGATGCCATTCGGCCTGAAGAACGCCCCAGTGACGTTCCAAAGGCTTATGAATGACGTCTTGAGGGACTTCATAAATAAAACTTGCGTTGTATACCTTGATGACGTCCTGATATTTAGTACATCCCTTCAGGAACACGTCAAGGCTATTTCGGAAATCTTTAAAACTTTGGGTCAGCACAAACTAAAAATTCAAATAGATAAATGTAGATTTTTAGAAAAAGAGACCCCATTTCTAGGACATGTGATCACTAAGGACGGAATAAAGCCGAGCTCTGAGAAAATTAGCGTGATCAAGAACCTGGAAATACCTAGGACCGTAAAAGAAATTAAGAGTTTTTTAGGTCTTACTGGTTTTTACCGGAAATTCGTGAAAGATTACGCCAAAGTGGCTCAACCTATTACCAAATATTTGAAAAAAGATAGTAGAATAAACACAAATGATCCAAACTTCATTAATGCATTGGAAAAACTCAAAAGTCTAATTACGTCACATCCCATACTTCGATTCCCAGATTTTTCACGGCAATTTCAACTTACAACCGATGCTTCGAACTTCGCAATAGGCTCCGTCTTGTCGCAAGATGGACACCCTATTTACTTTGCGTCTCGTACCTTAAACTGTCAATTCAATTCAATTCATTTATTCGACTTTAGATTCACAATTACATAAGATATCTTCTAGTTACTAAACTAAAGTATTGATGGACTGTATATGTATTGTCCATTTGCCTATAAAATATTTGAGAAACTGCCGAGCTTTATACAATACAAGTTTAATTCTACACAGTTGCGACCGCTGTGCTTATATACATTACGTTCCTTAATGGACTAAAGTAATAACTTACAACTATATATATATATACAATTCAAATTCTTAAAACTAATAGAAAGGGAGAATTTTTAAAGTTGAAGACAGGTTAGATGGGTTTAACATATTATAAAGTCATCCGAGCGGTCTTCAATTGGTTAATTTATACATTTTGACTTGATTGCCTAGATTAGGGGAAAAATGTAAACAATTTTGAAATTTAAAGACAAATTAGATTAGTTTCACCAAATAAAAACTTATCTAAGTCATTTTAGACCTTATAACATTAGGGGAAAATGTAGGTTTTAATTAAACTTAACATTAACATATTTGAAGACAAGTTAGACGAGCCTCCCATTCCATAGGCTCATCGAAGAGGTCTTCATACTCTTATTATTAACGGTGACTCCTCCTGCCTCTAACAATCTAAAGCATTAGACGTAAATTACAATATTTTGCTGTTCTTCATCCATAAATCCCTGGTTCTCCTTTTCGCCTATTATTATCTCCCCAAATACTATTATTTCAGACATTTATTTTGTTTTATATATTAACTAAAACTTATTTCATCATTTTCACTTGTTTAAGAATTTTTTTTTCTTTTCTATAACTTGTCCGAACGGTACTTTTACAGTTTGGCTTTCATACGGCCACGCTTTCTTTTATTCGGGCTGTCTAACATCTCGACACTTGCGTTCGCTTCAACACTCACCGAGCGAATCACCTTAAACTGTCACGAACAAAATTATTCCGCGACGGATAAGGAATTTTTAGCCATCATGTAGTCTATCAATTATTTTAGACCATATTTGTATGGCAACAAATTTAAAATCTTTACGGATCACCAACCCATTAAGTATTTACAAGCCAAATATCGAGGCAGAGATTTGTCTCCTCGTCATCAACGGTGGCTTCTGAAACTCGGTGAATACCAATTCGAAATAGACTATCTTAAAGGTCGCGAAAACAAAGTCGCTGATTTTTTGAGCCGCATTAAATCCGAAAAAGGAAATGCTAAACCTTATGTCGAAGCTGACGATCGTACAAATACATTTTCAGACTTAGGAATTTTGTGTAACATAGAAGAGGATGAACAGACTATGGCAACTAAGCACTCCGCAGAAGAAGAAATACTGGATTATATTCCGATCAAGGAAGAAATAGTTAACAAATATAAAACACAAATAATTCTTACTAACAACAAAACGAAAGAATTCGAAGTTATTCATGGTAAAAGAAAAATATATATAGCAGAACATGACTTTAATAATTTGTCCGATATACTCAGGAGATATATGAAAAAAGGAAGAATTGGAATTTATACAGAACTCGAAGGCAGTAAGTACAATGTAGTACAAGAGAAAATAAGAGAAATGTTTTCTAACGACAAAAATATAAAATTTGTAAGATGTTCATTCAAGGCTCAAGACATTGAAACGGAAATTGAAGCCATCAAGCAAATCCCTTTATACCATGTTCAAGAAAGTTTACATTCAGGAATCCAAGAAACGCTTAATACTATTAAAAACAAGATTTATTTTCCAAAGTTATTAGAATTAATTACAGTCGTAATTAACCAATGTGATGTCTGCCAGAAGGTCAAATACGACCGTCACCCAATCAAACCTAAATTTAAATACACGGAAACGGCTACTGACATTAACCAAATCGTACACATGGACATTTACACAATTATGAAACACAGTTTCCTAACCGTAATTGATAAATTTTCGAAGTTTGCGGTGGTATATTACTTGACTGATAGAAACCATATAACAATTATTGAGCAACTGGAAGACAATTTCGCAAAGCTGCGTAAACCAACAAAAATCATTGGAGGAAACGAATTCTATGGAATTTACATTAAAGAATTTTTACAGGAAAATGGTGTCATATTACATCTCACTAAAGCCCATAGTCACACAGGATTAGCTGATATCGAGAGAGTACACAGCACTTTAGTCGAAATATTTAGAACAATAATACTAAGCAACAATAAACTTTCAGCACGACGGATTCTACAACAAGCTGCTATATGTTACAACAACCGTTTCCATTCTACGATAAAATGTACACCTGCACAAGTACAATTTCATATGGTAGATTTTGATCAGATCCGAAAGAACTTGAAGGAATTTAAGGATAAGTACCTGCAGAAACGCAACGAAAATAAGGAAAACTATGAAGAAACCAGAACAACAGGTTTTATTAAAAACTATAAAGCAGCCAGATTAAAGCACCTACCAAAATACCGAGAAGCAAAACTGAAAAATGTCCATCCCATAAATATAAAAAGGAAACCGAATTATACAGACCAAATAAAAGAAAACGATAAAGTGGCCACTGAAAGTGAGAAATCAATTATTAATAAAGAATTATATGACGGTCCACAGGACGAAGTTGAAGTAAGTAAATTCAACGATAAACTAATTATTAATTGAGCATTATATGACGGACCACAGGACGAAGTTCAAGTGAGTAAATTCAATCTGAATATAGCCCGGCAGGACATTAACACCCTAGTGGAAGGAAATTGGCTCAATGATAATATAATTAATTTTTATTTAAACCTACTAATGGAACGTAGCGGACAACATATACCTAGCGAATGGCCTAAAATATATGCAATGAACACTTTCTTTATGCCGATTCTTTTAAAATCAGGCTACAGTACAATCCGCAGATGGACACGGAAAGTTAATATTTTTACATATGACATAATTTTGGTCCCAGTACATGTACAAGGCGCACATTGGTGTATGGCAGTTATTGACTTCAGAAATAAGTCTATCAAGTATTACGATTCTTTGGGAAATCCAAACGGAGAAGCGTTGAACGCTTTAGAAAACTATCTAAAAGAAGAATATAGGGATAAACAAAACGGAACGTTCGAGACAACGCCATTCGTTAAAGAAAATGTACGTGACGCACCAAAGCAAACTAATGGGAGCGATTGCGGCGTTTTCAGCTGTATGGTCGCCGAACACATCTCCAGAAATAGCGAACCCGTATTTGCCCAAAGCGACATGCCTTATTTCCGTGAAAAGATGATTTTAGAGATAGTTCAAGCAAAACTAATGTAATAAAAATAATAATAAAATAATAATAATAATAAACGCGTTTTCGTTAACATACAAACTTTATTATTTACAGCTTTTCGCAACAATTTTGATTATACTTACTATAACCACACCAGTCCAAGGATGGTTAAATGTTTACAATATAGAAGAACCAGCAGGGTTCACTGAAATTCGATTGAATAAAGCCCAAATAGTATCTAAAACAAACATAATTCTTCATGTTATCAATACTAAGGAAATTCTAAACGTAATCCAAGATTTTAAGACCAACGCGGCTAAACTAGACGGACAGCGTCAGGAGTTAATACTTACAGAACTAGAACATTTGGATAACATAGTTCAGACACTTATCCCACCAATAAGGAGACGACGAGGTTTGATTAACTTAATAGGAACTACCCAAAAATGGCTTTTCGGAACCATGGACGAAGAAGACAGACGAGACATTGACAAACATCTAAACTCTTTAGACTCAAACAACCATGACGTAATAGAAGCTATTAATCAACAAATTGACATTAACCAAAGTTTTAACGAAACGTTTCAACAACTCAAAAACATTGCCAAAAGAGATAGAAAAACTATATTGGATAGAATAAATAACCTTTCAAGCAATGCATTGATCGAAAATATATGTTATGACCAAATTTTTAAAATTCAAATTCTTAAAAGTAAAATAGAAAACCTGCAAGACAATGTCGTTTCCGCTAAATTCGGAATTTTACATCCTAGTCTCCTTACTGACCAGGAAATTAGAAAATATGAAATAAATTTAGACAAACTAAAGTATATTAAAGTTGGATTGGCAAAATCAGGAGATGATTCATTAATTTTTGCAATTAAACTTCCTAGAGAATTTCTACAATTAAAAGTCATATTACCTATACCTAATAATCAACAAAAAGAAATCGATTCTCCTCAAGAAATTGTATTCCATATCAACGATACTATTTATAAATATGAAAATTTAAAAACTTTAAATGAACTAACCATAAGCAAACATTTATATATACAATTGCAATTTAATAAAAAAATCAAATATGGAAATAATAGAACTAGATAAGGAAAGTATTGTAATAAAGAATGCCAATAAAATTAATATTAGCCAAAACTGTGACAATAGAAAATTAATCCTATCAGGAAACATATTAATACATTTTAATAATTGCACAATAAAAATTTTAGATCATTATTTTTCTAGCGAAGAAGAAAAATTTCAAGATAGATTTTATTATCCTGTAAACAGAGAATTTAGAAATTTTACTGAAAAGCTCACCTTAGATGACATTATATTACATAATACCAAAAAAATTAAGAAGATTAAGGAACTCCAAATGCATAAAAATTTTACATATGGCGCTAATATAAGCCTATTTACAATGCTGTTAATTACAATACTTATATTATTAATCTATTTTAAGAAAAAGCAGAAAAATTTAAAAATTAAAATAAATAATATGATCCAGGAGGATCCTATGTCAAAGGGGGGAGAAGTTATGTATAAATCTGAATCGGACTCCAAATCCAATTCATGTCAGTATATGACTCCGCCTGGCAAGGTGTGAGAAAATTCATCTCCATGACACAGATTTCTGAGAAGCCAGACGCTGACCTGGCATAGTACAATAATAATTAAACAAGAGTACATGACTTGTCCCCAACTGAGTTTTCAACCGAGGAGTCCTAATCGCGACGCCGCGGAGTAATGTTCATATTTTATATCTTAATTAAATAATTCGTTCCTTTATAATAAAAGTATATTTTTTAACTTAGAGAGAGTGTTTCAATTTATTTTGGTTCCGTGAGTGTTTTTTTTGGAACATATATTTTTTTCATTTCCACCCCGCTCAACCACGTAACTAGTGCGGAGATGGGGAACAGAACGATCGTTTGTTCCTGTGACCAGTGCCAAGGGAAGCAATTGAGATACGAAGTTTTGTCAGAGTAATGTGACTCAATTTTTTGTTTGGTGAGAGGGAGAGCGGAGAGAAGTTTTCTACTAAGATTGGAGGGAATTCATTTCTATAAGCAATCTAATTGGAAATGAATTTGTACAATGTGGTTTGTAATTAATGACTTAATTGTAGAAAATAGTAAAAGCAGTATATTTGGGTGTAACTAATTAATTATTTAAAATAAATAAAAAATTGTTTTGCCTGCAATTTAGTTGATTCGATTTGTTTTGTGAGTTAAAAATAGTGCAAGAAGTTTTAAAAAGTATTTTTGAAAAGAAAATTGGATAAATTGAAAAATATATATATATTATTTATGTTTATGTTTTTTTTAGTTTTTTTGCTTTATTAAATATAATGGGTAATGTTGCTGGTAAGCATTTTTGCATAATGGATTTGCAGAAATCCTTTGGCTCGTGTTCATTTACGGAAAAGAAATCCATAATCGAAAATGGTAGACCGAAACCAATATTACATAGTTTAAGTGAAAATAAAACATGCACTAGGCATTTTTCTATTAAATTATACAATAGCGCCAATTGGCTTACCTGTTGCTAAAATAAGCAAAAAATTTTGTTGGCCTTGCATTTTATTTTCAACTGAAAAGAATGTGGTCTTCGGGATTTAATGATTTTATGATTATATTTATCATAAAACCGTTCAGCATGGTCAAAAATCGTCTGGGCATTTAAATTCGGTTTTAGGTCTTTCTAAATTCGGTACAGGCCAAAGGATTGAACATCTAGTAGACACTCATTATAAATCCTCAATGATGAGAGCAGTAAGTTAGTTAAAAAGAACCGGAAAATTATTAAAATTTGTATAGATGCAGTGCCGTGTGCAACTGCACAGGGCCGCGTGTATTTGGGGCCCCGCGAGCGAAAAAATTGTTTGCAACAAAAATAATTTGAATTCATTATTTGCATTTTTACTTCATTGAATGGGCCACATAAATGATTATGATGGGCCACACAAATGACCATATGGGCTATAATTCTGTCGCGGGAACGGGTCATTATGAAGGGAAATCCGCGAACGTAGTGAGCGAAAATTTTTTTTGGACTCTCTGGGGCCTTTCGCTGAATTTTTGCAGAGGGCCCCCAATTGTGCACTGTTTAGATGTTGTTTGCCGCTTGGCATGTCAGGAGCAAGCCTTTCGCGGTCACTACGAGGGTCAAGATTATATTAATCGGGAAAATTATGTTGAACTAATTTCACTTTTGGCCAAACATAATCCAGAACTTAAAAATCAGCTTCAGTAGTTCCTGGATTATCAAACAATATTCAAAATGATTTAATAATGGCTAAAATTAAAATTACTTCTGAAATCCAAAATTCTGACTAGTCGCAATTTTTTGTGATGAAACCACGGATATTTCCTGTCTATCTATGTTGTCAACCACTCTGTGATACATTTCTTCCTCTGGTGACACGAAAGAAACATTCATTAGTTTTAAAAATATTTCCGATGATAGAAGAGCAGCTCGTTTGCATGAACATGTAGTTAATGTTATGCAGAATCTTGCATGTGGTTCCAAGTTACAATTGCAATGATGGAGCTTCAGTTATGGCGGGTGAAGTTAGAGTTAAAGAAACTTCCAAATGCTCTTTTTGTACACTGCTTTGCCCATCGCTTAAATATTGTTTTATCGATATCATGTGACAAGATTCGTGAGTGCCGAATCTTCTTTCAGTCAATTACAGGTTTCTCAAATTTCTTAGTCACTCAACTAAACGAACCGCTATTCTCGACTTGTTTTTGAAGCGAAAACTTCCAAAAGTAGCTCACACTCGCTGCGATTTCAATCGAAGACCTATTTTATCTATTCATGATAATATAGATAATCTTAATGCTCCGTGAATCCGCGGAACGGAGAATTTCCAAACAAATTTTGCCAGATTTCATCCCCTACAATTCAAAGCACGCCGCGCCACTGGTGATTACCGTTGCATACAACACATCTAGTTCTAGTTCCGTCTATAAGAAAAGATTGTGGTCGCATGATCGTTTTCATTGATCTTGGCCTTTTCTTCCTTTGATGTTTGTTTTCCTCGTGTCCAGTGCTTCCAAGGCCCTAAATCTTTTCTTTAGAAATTTCTCCAACTCAGTCCAAGTTGATAACGTGCTAGACCTGTCCAGTGATTGCTCCCAAAGTTGATGAATCTCGACTGGTAACTTCTTCACGGCTACATGCACAAATATTGGATCCCAGTCGACTATTAGAATCCCTAAATTTTTTAACGATGTAATGCAGTTGAGTTTGCACTAGCACTCGTGTATTGTGATATCTCTCCTTCAACAGTTTCCATGCTGGCAGGTAATTGGCATTGGAAATTGTGATTTTACTCAATAAATTATAGGCTTCCCCTGAAACATATAATTTTAGGTATTGCAGCTTCTGCGCGGCAGGTGTATTTTTATTGTCATGAACCAGTCCCCTGAAGAGGTCGCAAAAGGTGATCTAATTCTGGTACTCTCCATTAAAGGTTGGAATGGAAAGCTTCTGCAATTTAATACCGGAATATAATTTAGCTTTTTCTCCACTGGCTGTCTGCCTTTAAGAGAAGTCTAAGGCGGCCATTACACGTTCATGAAAGCGGTAATCATTTCCACCAGTCATGATTAATGGAAATCAAAATATACGGAGGATTACGTCAGTCAACACTTTAGACGTTAGGTTTTCCGTCAGTCGTAGGCAAAACTGTGGAAAAACTGACAGCAAAACCTATCGTGTAATGGGCGCCTAAGGGTGGTGGCGTTTCTGGCGGAAACAATTCGTTGAAGTCATCCTTCAAGCGTGCGAACATGTTAAGTTACATTTCTTCCACTGTAGAATAGTAGTCATCACGTAGGTATGGCTTCTCCGCATCCTCATTCTCATTCGTTTTCAGGCAGATGACTTCATCATCTCTCGCTTTAAACTCGTCTCAATGATCCTCAATAGTTTTCAACCGCTTCTCATAATAAGGTTTAGTTTTACGTTCCTTCCCGTCTTTTGTATAATTTAAAAACGCCTTTTCCAACTTTGTTCCAGTGCTCATTCGTAATTTAATAAAGTGGTGCATGTTTCAGAAATTTAACACGATGAGTAAAGAAAAAAAATAAAATAATATCCGCCTTTTTTAACACGATTTTATTAATTGTTCGCGATCGTAGGGTTTCAAAAAATAAATGTAAGAAGTGTAATTTTAGCACCATAAAATTTGAATGAACCATATGTAATTGTCGTGTGAAAGATTTAAAATTTAAAATAGATGTTCTCACCACTATAATTCGAAATGTAATTTTCTAAAATTTGTCATAAATATAATAAAACCACATTTGTCCATTAATTACGAATTATTCGCAGACAAGATTTAAAACGTTAAAAATTAGTCATTTGTGTTCACCACCAAAAATTCAAATATAAATTACTAAAATGCCTTCATCAATTTAAACAAACCACGTTTTGAATTATTCGCATAAAGAAATTTTAAATTTTTAAATATAACTCAATTGTTTCACCGCCAAAATTCCAAATGTACTTTACTAATTATTCTTTTATAAATTTAATCAAACCACGTTTATTTGAATAATTCGCATAAAAGAATTTAAAATTTTAAATATAAATCAATTGTTTCACCACCTTTAATATGGTATGTAGAACTGTTATTTTATATCTGTATTTTTTAAAATTCAATAAATTCACTTTTAATCAAATAAACTGTAAATTGTTTGCATGAAGATATTTAAAAAATTAAGTATGTATATGTAAGTATTGTTCTCAACTCATAAATTATGTATAAGAGATGTATAAAATTCCACAAATCCACCGTTAATCGATTAAATTATGAATTGTTCACAGGAAAATATTTAAAACTGTCTGTATTGTTTTCACCGCATAAATTCTATGTGCAGGCCCGCCACATCACCTTGGGGCCCGGGGCTAAAATATGTTTGGGGGCCCTTTAAGGATTTTGAAATTCCAAAAAAACTTTGACAAAAAAAAATTGTGGTAACTTAAGAATAAGTTCATTCAGGGCATTAAATATAGATACCGAATAGTCGGTTTAGCATGTACACACCGACTTGGTTATCGTTTTATATGGTTTCAGACTATTTCAAAACTAACTAACCCGGCGATTACACGAGTCAGTTCTGCTGACTGCCAGTACTGACTCTGTTTGTCAAATCCACTGACTCTGCGTTGATTACGTTCGGTCAACTGACAAGCCAATTCATTTCTAAAATGACGTCGACCAGTGTACATGCTTCCTTGACTGCGTTATTATTAACACAAATTATTGAAGCCATGGAAAGGGAAGAGAAAAGGAAGTAGAGAAAAAGAAAATATTGAGTCAATCCTTTGTAAAATCACATAAAGCAAGATTTTCCTCGTACTTTTCAATTAGGTTGATGATTTCCAGACAACTTAATTTTTTTCTTCCATTTTTTCCTAAAATAAACGAATTTTGAGATTTTTTAATTATTTATTCCAAGGACATATCTATCGCATCCGTTAAAAATAAGGTTTTGACATTTCACTGACTAGTCAGCACTGACTCGGAAACTGTCTCGTCAGCGCTGACTTGTCAGTAAAAAAGGCGCGTCAGTGAGTGTTTACACGAGTCAGTGTCAGCGACAGTGTCAGTAGAACTGACCCGTGTAATGGCCGGGTAAGTGTACACACCAACTGGCTGGGTTATTTCTGTCATTTCAATTATTAGATATGGATGTCAATTCTTTGTTATTACAAAATAATTTAGCTTTGTTTTTAATTAGGGATGACTATTACTCAAGGAAAAGTAATTATCTGAGGGAAAAGAGAAAGCAACATGGAGGGCTATTTGCCATTACAAAAGAGTAAAATTCTTGTATAATATTTTGCTCATTTTAATTTCAGCGAGAAATTAATTTAATTATATGTATGATGTCAACGTGGCTTTTGACAACCAATTTTTATAGATTGCTGTAAATTTTCATTGATAGGTGGCACTCATGCCAGTTAATTATCGTGGTTAACAAGTTAACCATAGAAATTTTTCTTGGTTTGCAGTACTTGCTTGGTTTGAAAGTGTATGACAAACTAAGTACAAAACCATCTATATTATTACGGTTAAGGCTTGAAACCATCTCAATAATAGTAACCAAGTGGTGTGTACATGCTATTATAAAGCGGGGCTTCCACTTAGCTGGCTACCAGCGCTGGTTGTATCTTCCGCTGGCTCCCCGAACATAGTGGCTTAACCACCTCGAGAATAATCCGAAATTTCCAAATTCCGGATGGCTGCCAGCTACAACACACGCTGCGTACAACCAACGCTGGTAGCCAGCTAAGTGAAAACCCCGCTTTATTCGCGGATGAACCTAAAGCTACATAGTTCAACCTAGAATGGAACAGGTTTATGTAGACAGGTCCTTGTGCTTAGCTCTGGGGCTCAGCACTCATCTTTCTTTTGGCAGAATCAATCCAGAAGCTATTCCAGAGGGAAAAATTCGAAGCACTACTAAGGGAAGCGAATTCGGAGCGCTGTTAATATGATCCGATTGGATGTTTAAGGAATTGTATGGAACGAAGAAAACGGCAAACAGAGACCGGTTCTCGTTCGATGCGTTGGTCAAGCAGCATATGCGGTTGGTACTTAGTTGGGGGCCGCTTGGTAAAACCGCTGTCGACACTCCCGTTTGGAAGGACGAAAAGGCAATTGCACAAGGTGAACAAAAATATAAACCTTTTCGACACTGCAGTTGTTTCTCATATCCACAGGCGCCATAACATAAATTGGAGGGTTACAAATTTTTTTCTATTTTTCTAACTGCTTCAAAAACGCTTCTAAAAAAGCAGCAGTAAAAGGAGTGCTCCCCAATGCGATCATGTAATGTTAAAAAAGATATAGATCTGAGATTGGAAGAGGAACGCCCCAAGCTTTTTAATAGTGTTCTAGCTTCATTTACTAGCTTACTCAATTCGAGCTTATACTACTGCAGTGGTTGTAAAAAGACTACTTAAGGGCAAGCCAAATCTCCCAATCTAATTCCTGATAAAGGTCTTCAATCTGTTTTTCCTCAATTATGGATTTATTTACGTCTTTTTATTGTGATAGCTATTGGTGTTGCAACTGGTGAACGCGGTTTCAGCAAATTAAAAATGAGATAAAATTATCTAAGATCAAGTATGGGTCAGTCACGTTTAAATCATTGCAATAGAACGAGAGCTGGCAAAAAATATAGAATATGACAATGTCATCGACGACTTTGCGAAAATTAAAGCAAGAAAAATAGTGTTTACTATTTAAATATGATGAGTAGAAGAATCCATATACATACAAAGGTAACATATATTTTAGAGTGCTGCTTGCTTGGGTTTCAGGCTCTAGATTAGTGCTTGCTTGACAATTAGAACGCAGGGATATGGCGGTTTTGACTTTTTGGGTTTCAAGATTCTTCTTTCTGCACCCTGCTCCACAGCTGTTTCTCTTGGGGTAAATGATACTGATACTGACCCGGCCATATTATCTGATGAGGGCCTCCCGGTGGAGGCTGCCTCTAGACTGGCTCCTGACCACCCGAAAACCCGTGGCAAGCATCGGAAACGCAGATGCAGTCGTAAAGCCACCAATAGGGATGCTATCACTGCGAACCCCTCTACTAGTTCGTCTATCCCCGCCCCCCCCCCCACTCCCAATGGGCTCAAACCATATCTCAGAACCGGATGCAGCATCAACCTCACCTATTAGAGTCGTTGGACCCTCTGGCACTGAGAATACCGAGTCTTCGGTAACCGTCGCCAATTTGATAACGGTACCCAGACCACGCAATATTTTTATTTCGCGTTTCTCACCTGAAACTACTTCCGAGGCAATTAAAGAATACCTAAGGGGAAATGCTGTTGATCCTGCGACAGTCTCGTGCAGAAAAATCAGCAACGCTTCCAAGCCTGTTGCGTCTTTTGTTCTGACTGCACCGTCAAATACCGCTGAACAGCTTCTTAACCCCACGTTCTGGCCTCCTGGTGCCTTTTCAAAGTGTTTTGTTCCTCGCACACGCGTGCATCGCAATGCTGACACTCGACAGGTCGCAAAAAACTTAAGACGCTTTCCCTCTATTACCAAAACGTGAGGGGAATCAGATCCAAAACCCATGATGTGTTTCTGTCGACTTCGGCCAGTGACTTCGATATAATCGCTTTTACAGAAACATGGTTACACAGTGGGATTCTTAATGCCGAACTTTTCGAAACATCCTTCCAAGTATTTCGGAGGGATAGATATATTGACTCGGAGGCTCGTGGAGGAGGTGTACTACTTGCCTGTAGCAACCTTCTCAACTGTTGCTTAATAACGCTTCCTAGTTTTTCAAACTCTTTGGACATTGAGCTCCTCGCTCTTAAAGTCTCCCTTGTCCATAAGAACCTATTTTTAATTTGCTGTTACATTCCACCAGGTATGTTCAGCACTCTTGACGATAGAGGTCAAAACCTCTATGATATTCTAATCTCTTGCACTAATCATATCCAGGATATGATGGACTCCAAAGACGAACTCCTACTTTTAGGAGATTTTAACTTACCCAATGTTCGATGGGTATCTTCCGATGAGGACGATAACTACCTACCTGAAAACAACATTAATGATAGGGAATCCGACTTTCTGAATTCCTTATTCTCATGCGGTTTGAACCAAATGAACGGTGTATATAACAGTTTAGGAAGGTGGTTAGATCTTATATTCTTCTCCGACTCAGACAACATGTATGTTGAGCCTAGCTCAATTGTCTTGTCGCCTGTTGATAATCATCACCCTCCTCTCCTACTCAGATATTGTTTTGCCTTTAACAATAAGATAACCCCGGAGGAGTCAACCTTTACTTTTAACTTTAAAAAGGCCAACCTTGAAGTACTGTCATCCAAGCTCACTTCGATCGATTTCAATAGCTTGCTTTCCTCTAATGAATTGGATGACGACGTAACAAGATTTTACTCCGTCCTGTATGAAACCTTCGCATCCTGTGTACCTATTGAGCCTCTAAAGTTGACCAGATCATCCCCGCCCTGGTACAATAATGAGTTGAGACACGCCAAAAACCAGAAGAATAAACTCTGGAAAACCTACCTGAAGAGAAAAGACACTGCGAGCTTCTATGCTTTTCTCAATTGCTATGACCAATTCCATGATCTGTCTGAGGCTCTCTATTAGGAGTACCTTAGCAACATGGAAGGTAAACTGTATGGGGATCCCAGAGCATTCTTTCAATTTATCAACTCTAAGAAAAAAGTTGATAATTACCCTAACACCAAGCAATACGAGAACTCTGTTAGTTCTAATTCATCCGAGATTTGCGACAAGTTCGCATCGTTCTTCCTCAAATCTTTCTCGTCTCCTGTCTTCCAACCTCATGAAGACAATTTTCGACATATCAACGCAATACAAACGGCTCAAAATTTATCTCTGCCTATAACCAGGGAAGATATCTCGAAACATATAAATGATTTTCCACAAGATTTTTCGTCCGGCCCTGATGGTGTCCCTCCTGCTGTTCTAAAATCCTGTGTAGGGGCCCTACTGTCTCCTATCCTATGTTTATTTCAGAAATCCCTCAATACAGGGCGCTTCCCAACCTTATGGAAGAACTATTTTATAATCCCTGTTCATAATAAGGGTTGTAAGAACGAAATATCTAATTATAGACCGATTGCGAAGTTATCATGTATACCAAAACTTTTCGAATCCATTATTTATTCTGCTATTGCCCCTATCTGCAAGAGACTTATCTCAACTAACCAACATGGCTTTCTTGCAGCTCGTTCCACTACTACTAATTTACTAGAGTTCTCTTCTTACACTGTTCGAGGCTTTGTCACTGGCTGTCAAACTGACTGTGTTTATACAGACTTCAGTAAAGCTTTCGACATGCTCTCTCACTCTATTATAGTTCTAAAACTAAAAAAATTAGGCTTTCCGCATGCCCTGGTTATGTGGTTCCAGTCGTACTTAGCCGACAGAACCTACCAGGTTCTATTCCGCGGAGCCAAATCTAAAAACATCGAGGCGTCCTCTGCTGTCCCGCAAGGAAGTCATCTTGGTCCTCTTCTTTTTATTTTATCAATCGATGACATTGTTACCCTGCTAAGGCACTGTAAAATCCTTATTTATGCCGATGACATCAAACTGTACCGCCACATAAGGAGTATCGAGGATTGCAAACTTCTGCAAGCAGACCTAAACACCTTCTATTCTTGGTGTTCCAACAACAACCTGGTCCTTAACATTAGTAAATGTGAGGGCATGACTTTTTGTAGAAAACGTGGCGTTATAACTTACGACTATACTTTTCTCGATAACAAGATCTCCCGCACTAATTCTGTTATCGATCTTGGGGTTAGGTTAGAAAGTAAGTTGGATTTCTCCACCCACATCAATTATATCTCTTCCAAGGGCAATTAAGTCCTGGGATTTATAAAAAGATGGTCCAAGGAATTCAACAACCACCTCATCACCAAACACTTATACATATCTCTAGTTAGGCCTCTACTTGAATACGCCTCCCAGGTATGGTCTCCTTACTACTCCTCCCATGTCGATAAAATCGAATCGGTTCAAAGGAAGTTCGTGCGTTTTGCACTCAGTCACCTCCCGTGGGATGACCCACTTATTCTTCCGCCTTATGTGAACAGACTTAAATTGCTCAACTTGAGCTCTCTCCATAAGCGTCGCGAGGTCGCTGACGTTATATTCGTTCATCGTTTGTTGAATGACAAAGTTGACTCAGGCTTCCTACGAACCCGTACGTCTTTTAGAGTGAACAACTACAACCTGAGAGGTCCACCTCTCTTGTACATTAATTCCTCTAATACCAATTATGGGATGTACGAACCAGTTAACCGCATGCTTATAAATGTTAACAAAAATGCGAGTGTTTTAGCATGCAAACTAGCGAAGATGTCCTTAAAAGGACTCTTTTTAATGTGGCGTGACTCCTTGTGTGTCTTTCATTGTCTTTGAACGCTTCTCTGTTTGATGTTTTGTGCTCTTAAATGTTGCATTGTTTTTTGTTTTGTGCTAGAAGATTAACTCGATAAGATAGTTTCGGGGCCCCTAGGCGATTAGTACGCAGGGATATGGGGTTTTAACTTTTTGGGTTTCTATCTATTCTCGGGGCCCCCTCTGGCCTGGGGCCTGGGGCAATTCGTCCCAGTTGCCCCCCCCTGTGGCGGGCCTGTCTATGTGTAATAGGGAATACCTTTTGGGAATTTAATAAGCCACTCACCTTAAATTCCCATCCGCACGATGGGGTCAGAAAAAATTACCGTTCAAAAATCGGTGTAGCCGTCAATTTTCATCGAATCAACTTCGCTATTTTTAAAATGTTCGTTGTGCAATTCTCTATCGATCTGTCGAGCCGGATTTTTCATATATATATTTTCAATTTTTTACAATTTGCAGTGGAAATTGAGTTTTTTTGACAAAAATATATTCTGCATTAGCAAAAATGCAGAGAAACGTGCCAAAAAGGTATATTTGAGCCTAATATAGTTTAGAAAGGTTTATTAAATTTATCTCCCGACACTTACATAACCGTTTTCTACAAACTACCCCTCAGCGAGAGGGTAAATCAACCCCTAAATGCGGGAAAACAGGAGTACGGTATGAAAATATATGAAAAATCCGGCTCGACAGATCGATAGAGAATTGCACAACGAACATTTTAAAAAAAGCGAAGTTGATTCGATGAAAATTGAAGGCTCCACCGATTTTTGAACGGTAATTTTTTATCTAACCCCACTGTAATCTGGCTCGAAGGACCAAAAAATGTAGCCATGTTGATGTATGGATGATGGCTCTTAAATTTTCTTGTTGTATAACTTATTATTTTGTATTAAAACTTCTTCACTTTTCTCACAATCTATATAATACAAAAATGAATGTGTGTATGTATGATCGCTATAGGCTCCTACCGATCTTAACCATGTGCTATTTACATTCAAACTTAGAAACTGTGCTATTTACATTCAAACTTAGGCTATTTCATGACTTTCTAAAGCCACTCCTAGATGGCGCTGTCATGGAGAGCTTCGTTGAAAATCATCGCAGAGCTTTGAATTTTTGCATGAAGCTCCGTAGAGGTTTCCTATGATACACCTCGAAGCCCGATTTTCGAAATTCAAAATGGCCGCCGAAATATGACCGAAATTCAAAATTGCCGCAGAAATATGGTTGAATTTGCCAATTTTATTCCGTTCCAAAGAAAGTGGGTATATAGGGGTTTTTAAGGTCGCAAAAAACGAATTTGAGGCCAAAACTTATAAATTCAAAATGGCCGACGAATTTGCTAATTGTATTCCGATTCCAATGAAAATCTGTGTCTGAGGTTTTTTAAGGTAGCAAATAACGACTTTATGATCAAAATTTAAATTCAAAATGGCCGCACCAATATGGCCGGCGAGTTTACGAATTGTATTCCGATTCCAATTAAAATCGGTATAGGGGAGTTTTTGAGGTAGTAAATGTATGAAAATTCATATCTCGAAAAATGCCATGTCAATGGATTGTTTTTATTGTCTCGATCAAAATGTCAGATCCCTAATAGTTTCACATTTTGTTATTTGGAATCAAAAATACCAAAAAAATGCCTTTTTCAAACTCTCCTACTGTATATTAAAATTCATATCACCTGACTATTGGCTTTTGGGAGCAGCATAGAGGCACCGGGTCCCAGCTAGTTTAATATAAATTTTATTAGAAAGTTAATTATTCACAAGCAATCTCTAATTTTAATTTCAATGTTAATTCAAATGTTTTATGTTCGATTTCACAATTTCTTTTCTAAATGGTTCACGTTTAAATATATGTTCCACTATGGAAAGGAAAACTAAGTTTTATTTGGAGGTCACGCACTTCTGGTTTCACATACTCGATCGGTTTCACGTTGATTTTAGAAGTGACTAACTCAAAATTCTCGACTCTTTCACATCCTTAAAAAATTTAATAATATGTACCGTTTTTCTTAAAATTTGGGAAACGTGACCAAATACGGTAATACCCGATATTTCATCAGCTGGTTCATAGAGTGGGGCAATTCCCTATTCGTTAAATTTATAAACCAGTTGATCTCGTAACTAAACGAAGAATAGGAAATAGCAAATTTGGAATGACATTAACAAGAGTTGTGCGGGGTGGATGGTGTTTGTTTACATTACGAGTTGAGTATACAATTGTAAAGTGGTTACCATGGAGATCCCATGGTTGCTACTTTATTCCTGTCAGTATAAAACAATGAAACATATCATAATATTATTCCATACCTACAAGAATAACGTGTAATTTAATTATTCTTTTAGGTTTGTTTTAATTATTAATTATTGCTTATTTAGTTAATTCATTTAAATTCTTTTAGGATAATAAATCTGTTAAACAACAGCCGCTTCCAATTCATTTATTACAAATTAAATTACATAGAAGAATTATTACGATGGCTAATGAGGCTCATGAAGGGAAACTATATGTTCACATCATCAAAAGAAGTGAATCTGAGTTTGAGTTGGCCGGATTATCTGAAAACAAGATTTCCTGGTTTATTTTACCTGAGGAAAATAGAAATATGAAATTACATAAAGTTTTATTAACTAAGTCCTCAATAAAAAGGGCGATTTCAGCTATAGTACCTATTAACGGGTATCGTAAGATTGGCTTGAAGAAAGATAAAGAAATAAAAGACGAGTATTTTGATGAAGATGACAACCTATGTTATGATTTGGTTCCTTTGGAAGAAAATTCCCCTTTGGAGCTAGACTTTTCTTCAACGTTTGATAAATCGGAAGAAGACATATTTTTAATTAAAAGAATTAAAGAATTAGAAATGAAAATAAAATCAAACGAGGTAGAGAAAAGATTTGTTTTAGATAAGTTTGATAAGACGCAAAATCCTATCGAATGGTTAGAGCAATTTGAAACGGAGTGCACAAGACATGAGGTGAATTGCGCAACAAAACATTAGAAATACTTCGTTGTTTTGTAGTTGGACCATTCAAAGATTGGTATGAAGCAAATATAAAAAAATTAGGTTTAGTTAATTGGTTAGAATGGAAAAATTTCTTCGATAAAGGTTGGTCTAAGATTAGAAGAGCATACAATTTTAAACATTTAGGTGGATCATTAGTAGATCATGCTTTGGCTAAAGAAAGATTATGTTTGGAAGCTGAAAGTAACGGTACCATATTGTCGAGAATTGATATGATTGTAGTTGGACTACCAGTGGAAGTACAAGACTAGCTAGATAGGGAAGAAATTACAACTACTGATAAACTGTTTACGGCATTGAGAAAATTAGACGATTTGTTCGGTAAAGTGGAAGAGGTTTCTGCAGATTCAAAAGTAAATAAGAAATCCAAGGAAAAAGGCGAGATTCAAAATAAGGGAGTTGGTGATAGTTAAAGAAACCATGCTTTATGTGTGAGGCCTTGGGATGGTCAAATCGCTTTCATCCTATGAATTTCTGTCGAAATAAAACTTTATATGAAACCAAGAAACAAATAAATATACATGAAACTACTCAAGAAGAAGTTTCAGAAATGGAAATTAAAATAAACAAGGAATCTTTAAACTAGAAAGCCCGGGGAAATTATATCCACTGATGAAGATAAATGTACTTATAAATGATAAAATGAAAGTAAAAGCAGTGTATGACAGTGGTTCTAATGTCACTTTAATTAACCAGAGAGTTTTGGAACTTTTAAAATCAAAATTAGAAAAAAATTATGAAACATTCAAAACAATCAGTGGGTTTAATTTTTGTTATGCCCGGGCAAATATCAAATTAAAAATTGGAAATTTGACTGAAGAATTAAAAGCTTATGTAATGAGGAAGTATGAATTCGCTTATGACTTACTGCTAGGTCTAGATACAATAAAGAAATTCAAACTTATTCAAGATGATTCTCTAAATATTTTACAAAGAACTGATAATGGTAAGATGATATACTTAGAAGATATAGAAACGAAAAATTTCTTAAAAGTATAAGATTTTAAGATGAATAAAGAAAAACTAATATCGAATGATCGGAATAATAAGGTTAATATGAAGGAATTTGAAGCACACCTTAACCACATACAAGATGAAAACAAAAAAGTACAGATTGCGGAACTTATGAAGAAATATAACTATTTATGTGCTAAAAATAAATTCGATGTGGGTAGAGTAAAATCAAGAGAGGTTGAAATCAAATTGATTAGAGAAGAATATGTTACTTCACGAGCATATAAATGTTCTATCCCAGATGAGAAAGAAACTAAACCACAAATCAAGAAGCTTTTAGAGGCAGGTTTAATACAAGAATCCGACTCTACATATTAGGGTGGGTCAAATTGTTCGCAAAGAATGTAACATGGTCCATTTCAGTGAAATTCTTAAAATTCGTGTTATTTTAAGATTTTTTCGCGAAGAAACTATATATTTTGGATGAAACTTTTTACTAAATGATTATTTTTATCAAAAACACTTTCAAACAAATCGCTATAACTTCTAAAATAATTGTATTAGGATAATGATCTTGGGCTTATTGGATCTGGATTTTTCCCACTGTGTTTATCAGAGGTTTACTTGCAGTATAGTAGAAAGACGTTCAGTTGCAAAAAAAGGACTAAAATTGCCACCTATCCAAATAACACCCTTTTTTTGACTTTATCTTCAAAATAAATAGCTGTGAAAATTCCTGAACCAACAAGCCCAAGATCAGTATCCTACTACAATTATTTTAGAAGTTATAGGGATTTTTGGAAAGTCATTTTAAAAAAATAATCATTTACTACAAAATATATTTTTGAAAAGGGGGGCATACTTTAACCAAAATATATAGCTGTGAAAATTCCTGAACCACCAAGCCCAAGATCAGTATCCTACTACAATTATTTTAGAAGTTATAGGGATTTTTGGAAAGTCATTTTAAAAAAATAATCATTTAGTACAAAATATATTTTTGAAATATAGGGGGGGTTTAGACTTCAACCAAAACATATAGATGAGAAAATTCCTGATCCAATAAGCACAAGATCATTATGCTACTACAATTATAGCGATTTTTTGGAGTTATAGCGATTTTTTGGAGTGTTTTTAAAAAAAATCATTTAGTACAATATATATTTTCGAAAAATGGGGGGGTTTAGACCTCAACCAAAATATATAGCTGCGAAAATTCCTGATCCAACAAGCCCCAGATCATTATCCTAATACAATTATTTTAGAAGTTATAGCGATTTGTTTGAAAGTGTTTTTAATAAAAATAATCATTTAGTATAAAATCTATTTTTGAAAAGTGGGGGGGAGGGTAGACTTCATCCAAAATATATAGTTTCTTCGCGAAAAATTCTTAAAATAACACGAATTTTATGATTTTTGCTGAAATGGGTCGCAAAAATATTTCACCCACCCTACTCCATATGCATCTCCTGTAACTTTGGCTTATAAAAAGGAAGATGGTCGGAAAACCAGACCAGATTTTAGAAATCTCAATAAAATAATTAGTCTTATTATTTCTCTACTAAAAAACTCTATAGTGTATACGCAATTTTTTGGTGTTGGTAGAACTCTACATCTGCTCTCCGCTCTATCAAGCATGTTTGATAGAGTTTTGCTCTCTACAGTATTCATATTCATTTGCGTTTCGACAGCGCTTCGGATTGTTGTTCATCGGCGTGTTAAATAATAAATAAAACTGAAAAATTAGCGAAAAATGGCGTCGGCGCAAAAAAGCGCGCGGGAAACCCCATAGCGGTTTATGGACAAGAGAAAAAAACGTTACAATTAATTGACTTGTACGAAAAATATAGCGATTTATGGAATGCTGCAAGTAAGTTGAATTATTCTTCCTATCATGCAAACAGGAATGCGGAAAAGGTACATCAGGGAATGATAACTGTCACCTGCAGAGTAAATGCAGTCCATTCAATTCAAATTTTTTAAATTCCACTCAAAAATATTTATGTACCTGTAGCAAGAAAACGCAAAGTGACTGCCAATTTTTCTCCGGCTGGAATAGATTTTCGCAAGTTTGTGTCTTTCTTTTCAATTATTGGTGCAACCATTTGCAGTAACGCCTCGAAATTTGAATGCGACATACATACGCAGAAAATTTTGGTATGCAGATGTATCTTTTTCTGTAAGCTCGTGCAATAATTCTCGATACATTCCAGCGTTTTGTTGCCTTGTCGCAATCCAATCTCGCTCCCAACATTTCCTTTTCTTCTTTTTCTCTCCTTCGAGCAAAAATAAAACGGCAGCAGCTTGTTTTTGGCGAGAACTCATTTTATTTTTGATGTGAAACATCTTTGCGCGCGTTGAGAGTAATTCTTCAAGGTCGGGAACATTTTGTGGGAACGCTTTTTAGGGAACGCTTTATAGGGAACGCTTCGTTCCAATCCAATTTTGATTCCGGGAAACGGAAGATCTGTATTGAGGAAGACAGAATAAGACGGAGATTTTAAAAAAAAATAGTAGCGCCAAAGAAAAGTGTTTATATGCCGCGAGCCAGACATGACGAGCCAGACATAGGCAGAATGGAACAAATGGTCGCGGGTTCAATTCTTGATCTCGGCATTTGAATTTTATTATTTATATTTAATGGTTTTATTTGTTTGTTTGTTTGTTCGGTTCAAATTTTGCGACAGCTTTTTCAACTACTTCTACTTAACCGATTCTTATGAAACTTTGCACACACATTGAGTTCCCGTGACAATGCAATCTGACATTTTTGTAAAAAATCAAGATGGCGGTTCCAAGATGGCGGACGAATTTTCCAATTGTGTTCCTATTCCATTGAAAATCAGTATCGGGGGTTTTTTAGGGCCACAAATGACGATTCTGTAGTCAAAAATTGAAAATTCAAAATGGCCGCGCCAATATGGCGGATGAATTTTGCGAATGTGTTCTGAATCCATTGAAAATCGGTATCGGGTTGTTTTTAGGGCCACAAATGACGATTCTGTTGTCAAAATTTTGAAAATTCAAAATGGCCGCGCCAATATGGCGGATGAATTTTGCAAATATGTTCTGAATCCATTGAAAATCGGTATCCGGGGGTTTTTAGGGCCATAAATGACGATTCTGTGGGCAAAATTTGAAAATTCAAAAAGGCAGATAAATTTTGCAAATGTGCTCTGAATATGTTGAAAATCCGTATCGGGGAGTTTTTAAGATCACAAATGACGAATCTGTTTTCAAAATTCGAAAATTCAAAATGGCGGCGGCAATATGGCGGATGAATTTTGCCGATGTGTTCTGAATCCATTGAAAATCGGTATGGGAGGGTTTTTAAGGTGACAGATGACGAATGTGTGGTCAAAATTTGAAAATTCAAAATGGCGGTACGATTTTGGTAATAACAATTCGATTTCACTGAAAATTGCTATTTGGGTGTGTTTAAGGTCGGAAATAATGTATTTGTTGTCAAAATTAGAAAATTCAAAATGCCGCTGCAATATGGTATGTAGCATTGAGTCGCATAAGAACTTTGGAAGGGCTATGTATTGAGGAGCTTGATTGTGAGAAATTAACAGGTAAGAAACCGTGCAACAAAGATGCAATGAAAGAGTTGGAAAGGATGAGAAGTTTGCATGATGATACGAGCCAAAAGCCAAACTTAAAACTAGAAAATAAAAATAGGTAAAAAAAACTTTTAAGTTAAATGGTTTTATTTGAAATCATAAGCTGTACCAAAAACTAGAAAATAATTAGAACACAAACATGGGCCTTCTTGAGATTCTGACGTCTGGTAAGAAATCGTGTAATAGTAGCCATGCTGTTTTCTCATGTCGTATGCCAAGGGGCACTTTAAGTCGCTGCGTCGCGTCAGCGGATTAAGTAATAGTCTGAGACTTGTAACAGACTAAAATAAAAACATGGAGAGCATAAAAATCTGTATAACGACTGTATTATTAAATAAAATCGACTTGTCTAGAAAAATGTGTTTCCATGCCCACCAAAAATATATTTCAAATGTGGTCAGACATCATGGTCGAAGGTCATCAATGGTACATTTTCAACACAAATCGGTGTGTAAAAAATTTACGGCTTTTTTACATCCCAAACGCAAAATTGCTGTGCGATAAAAGAGCTCCAGAGCTGCGTTTCCCCTTTGCGTTTGGGATGTAAAATGGCCTTTATTCTTACTAATTATTCAATTTAAAGAAAGATGAAGATCGCCAAAGATGTTTCACATCTTTCACGTGCACTGGTTACACGCGCTATATATTTTTAATTTTTGTTTTAATAATTTCTTTTAAATTTTTTACACAATATGTGTACGCACGCACTTCTGAATCACTGAGAAATGAAAGGACATGCAAAAGTTGATGGCCCCAGTCGCCCGCTCTACCTTACGATTCTACAGTAGAGAAAAACGCACCTGCAGTGTACACAGTCCATAGAGCGCGTGGTAGAGCTCTAATCAAAATTCCTCTAGAGCAGCTCTACTGTGGGTGGAAGAGTGGTAGAGATGCGCTGTAGTGTACACACTAGAGGTAGAGCTCTACACTCTACTCTCTACACTCTAACGAAAAAAACTCTATAGTGGACACTTGGCTTTAGAAGACATAATCTTGATGATGTCTGCATAAATTATATTGATGATATTTTACTGTTTTCTAAGACATGGGAAGAGCATTTAATTTATATAAAAAAACTTTTACAAGCAATCGAAGAAGAAGGCTTTAAAATTAAATAAGAAAAATGTACTTTTGCTGCTAGCTCAGTGAAATATCTTCCATTAAAATCTGCCATTTCATACAAGAGAATCCTTATCACCAGCGCAACAAAATCTAATTGCAATTAAGAATCTCCAAAGACCATCAGATAAATCGGGTGTTCGCAGAATACTAGGCTCTATAAACTTCTATTTAAAATATATTGAGAACAGTGCTGAAAATTTTGAACCACTACATAAATTATTACGAAAAAACGTTGAATTCAAATGGACAGATGAATGTGAAAACAGTTTTATTTAATTAAACAGTACTTGTGTTCCGCTCCGATATTGGCAATTTATGATGTGGACAAAGATGTGTATATTGAAACAGACGCTAGTTTTAAAGGCTGATGGAAAAATGCATCCGGTGGCTTACTTTTCAAGAAAACTATCCGAAAGAGAAAAGAAAATGGACATAATACATTTAGAATGCAAAGCTATTAAAGATGCTATAAAATACTGGCAATACTATTTAATAGGACGAGAATTTACAGTATGTAGTGTTCACAAGCCTCTAGAAAATTTGAAAACAAAATCAACAACTGATGAAATACTTGGCGATTTAATTAATTATTTATCACAATTTAACTTTAAGATTATTTATAAAAAATGAAAAGATAACATTCTTGCAGATCTTTTATTAAGACAGCCAGTTTTGGAATATTTTGAACATGAAGAAGAAATCAAGGTAGTTAATTTTGTAGAATTTCAAGAAATATTGAAGGATCAAAAAATGAATATTGTCGAATTAAGTTCTGCTAAGAATACTGAAACACATCAGAAAATTATATTCAAAAAAATAAGAGGGAGATCTAGAATTTTTGTTTCTATTGAATTTGGTGCAAACTTAATCAAGAAGGTTCATGATTTTTATGGTCACATTGGCACTGCCCACATGAAAGCGAAAATAAGACAATTCTATTATTTTAAAAATTTGGATCAGTTAATAGAAGACTTTTGTAGAAGTTGTTCAATATGCAGAGAAAATAAAGTCCGCAGAGATAGACCAATAGGACTGATGTCCAAACTGGGTCCTGCAACTGAACCGTATGAGGTAATGTCGATAGATTCGGTGGATGGTTTTGGAGGAAATAGATCACCTAAGAAGTTCATGCACATATTAGTCGATCATTTTACTAGATATGCTTGGATTTCAACTTCAACTGGTCAATGTCCTAAAGATTTTATAAAACTGATCCATCCAATTGCAAAACACAATAAAATAAAAATAATTTTAGCTGATCAATATACTAGCTTAAAGTCAGGAGAGCTGAAGAGATATTTAGGTAAATTGAATATAAAATTGGTATTCACAACTATAGATTATCCGCAATCAAATGGACTAAACGAGAGATTGAACCAGACCCTTGTGAATAGAATAAGATGCAAAATTAATAGTAGCTGTAACAATAATAAATTAATAGTAGCTGTTAGCTCAAGAATGCGTCCAGGACTATAACGGAACAATTCACAGTTCTAACAAGTTTGAACCAGAATATCTACTCTACGGGAAAGCGTCATCTATTTCTCTAGTATTGATTCATAATCAAAATTATCTCCAAGAAAACAGAAAAATTGCTTATCTTAACTCAATGAAAAATTTTAATAAGAACAAAGAAAGAGTGGATAAAAACAAAAAGCATTATTAATTCAACATTGGAGATAAGGTGTACGTCGAAAACGGTAGTAAATTAAATAGAAAAAAAGTTGGATAAAGTAAGAGTAGGACCGTTTAAAATTTTAAGCTGAGTATCACCATCAATGTATGAAGTGAACTGCGGGAAAAGAAAGAAAATTTCTAATTATTTCCATAGCAGTAAACTGTCACTTTCTTCCAGTTAAAAAGTGACTTCAGGGGGATAGATGTAAAGTGGTTACCATGGAGATCCCATGGTTGCTACTTTATTCCTGTCAGTATAAAACAATGAAACATATCATAATATTTTTCCATACCTACAAGAATAACGTGTAGTTTAATTATTCTTTTAGGTTTGTTTTAATTATTAATTATTGTTTATTTAGTTAATTCATTTAAATTCTTTTAGGATAATAAATCTGTTAAACAACAACAGCTTCCAATTCATTTATTACACAATTTATAATATTTTGGGTAATAATGTAAATAAGTTTATGTTTGTTATTGTTTTGAAATTAAATGTAAGTGAATTTGCATGAATCCTGTATGAAATTGTGAATCCTTTGGTATCATTATGTTTGCTTATATTTACATTTTAAATTCGTGTATATTTACAATTTTATAATTTTGTTTTTCTATTTTACAGATGATTTGATCCAAAGACTCAGTATCCGGATGGACAACCAACATTTTCAAATAAGTAGAACACATATAAATTTGAGAATCATTTTCTTTGTGGATTTTTATAAGTTTTCAGGTCGTGGTTGTTGAAGACGCAACACGTCGAATCCTATCTTAATGACGTTTGCAGGGATAATGGGCCTAAGTGACGTATGTACGTCAACCACGCCGCTCTTATTTCAGATCCTAACGGAAATTTTCATGTAATGTAATTGCCAAAATATTTTTTAACACTATTTAGAAATTGTGTATGTACTTTTTGAAAATACATAGTATATACCAGTTATCACAAAAAAGTGGAAAAAAAATTGTGCAAAAGTGACTTATTGACTGAAGAAAAAAGAATATGTGAAAAAAAATATTTTTGTATATTATTATTTTTTATTCTGCGTGGTGTGTTTTGTTTTGCTTGTTGTTTTTGTTTTATAATAAGTGCAGGCGCTGGGCGGAATTGAGTATGCATAATATGAGGACCGCATTCGGTAAACAAATTTCAGTTGAGAAAAGGTCAAAAATGAATAAGGCAACGTTCACATGGGCTGCATGCCGCACGGCAAAAGCTCTTAATGTTCTCTGATTGGCCTGGAAAAATATCTGTCTCGGCACATGTTCTCGCTCTTGCACAGCATTGCTGCAAAAATCATGCAAAGAGGAAATCTTTTATCCATGCGAGAAAATCACGGAACTGTCAAGTTCGAGCTTTTGCCGTGCTGCATGCAGCCCATGTGAACGTGCTGCAAAATCACGGAACTTTCAAGTTGACAATTCCAAAACCGTCTTTTTCTTAATTTTCCTTTTTTGTCACTTTGTCTTTTTTTATATTTAGTCATTAGTACTATTGCAATCGTTAACATAATTTTTTTTATTTTTAAACTAATCCATTGCACTTTTTCAAGAAACAGCTGATTTTTGACAACCAGCAGATGCACCCATGTGAACGTGGAGATGCAGGCATGCAGCAAGCTTTTTGCAGCCTCACGAAAATTTCCGAATGCTACACGAAGGCAAGCTGAAGTCGAGCTTTTGCCGTGCGTCATGCAGCCCATGGGAACGCGGCCTAATTCGGGTGTTGCCATGGTTGAACCGGCAACATCCGAATTATTCATCTTTGAGCTATTCTCAACTGAAATCTGTTGACGGAATGCGGTCCTCACATTTTGCACACTCAATCCCCTCCAGCTCCCAGTCTAATATAAAAATTTTGGATTTTATTAAAATACTTTACAGAATATATAATTTTCTAAAGTTTTTTGCAATAAGTTTCTTCTGTGCTAGTTTTTTCAGTGTAAGTTAGGTTAGGTTTTTCACAGTTATTTATTTTATACGTTTTTCAGAATTAGTTATTTTATTTCCTAATTTAAATAATAATCTGCACAATTGTGCAGTGGTCGAATAGTACATAATTATAAATAAATAAAACCTACCTCCCATCGATATCTTCGACTTTGCCCATCTCTGTCTTTAACCTCACAGGATTTAATGTCAAAAAGCATTCGGCTTAAAGCAAATGCGTTCCTGCGCGGATTTTCGGGCAATTTGCCAAGCCAGTAAGTTTCCGAATTGTTGACGCATCAAAAACGTTTTCGAATTCTTGATTAATGATAAACGTCAATCAATTGAAAATACGAATTCGGCCAAATAATATCTTCACTATCAAAGGGTTTCCTCACACGGTGCATATTTATGGCAAGTAAAGCCGGTTTTATACTTAACGAAACATTTTTCACGCAAAACCAAACGCGTGAAAAGTAACACACATATAAAAAGTTATACTTCAATCTCTTGCTTTCTTTAGCTCTGTTGATGCTGTCTGATGCTCAAAAACAACATAAGGAACTTTTGGATATTAAAACAGAAAATATAAACCTTTTGAAGGATTTAAAAAGAATATTGGAAAATGCTTTGAATGGAAATTAAGGTGTTGTTCGACGCACGCTACTAGCTTGGATTAACTTCTATTTTAGAATTTTTTTATTTACTTTAGCCAAATGAAAAAGAGGCTGTGTTATATTTTTTTTACTTTAGCCAAATAATTAAAAGTTTCTGTTTTCCTTATTTTGAATAAATTTTATACAATATAATCAAAAACGATTAAATTTAGTTTAAGCTGAAAAAAATGTAATTAATAAATCTCGCGTTCTTTTAGTTGCTCCATTTAGAATAGATTGATTGTTCGCAGATTCATGAAATGTTTCATCATTTACATTTCTTTCGCTTTTGGTCTAGTTCGATTATATTCACACCTTGCTTTTTACTGATAATACATTTTTAAAACCCGACTTCAGAAAAAAACCAATCCCGTGATGCACAAAAAAGGATGAAATAATTGTTTGTAATTCTTTACAACATTAATCCAATCAGAATGGATTTAGAAAGAAGAATCACTTTTGAAGACAATGCTAACGCCTGTTTTCGGGGTGATGTATTATGAACTGTCCGATCCGGGGTTTGAATCCGCAATGCTTACTTCGATATACTAACGCTTTTACCGATACATCTACGTGATTTTTATCAATTTCGAGAAAATAAAATAATACCTATGACACATATACCATCATAATGAAAATAACCTTCATTATCGTGGCAAAAACCCACCATAATGAAAGTCCAAAATGAAAGTGTTTTACCTTCATTTTGACTGTAATTTCGGTTAAGTGTTTTCTGTTGGAAAATTGGAAACTACATTTTAAAATGAAATAATTTGATTTGACGTTAGTTAAGCAACAATTTGCAAGCATGTTTTTTTCATTACTTTAAAAAATAAAATTAAAACCACTTAAAATTAAAGGAAAAGAAACGCAAGTTTATATCCTCACTTGATATGCCAGATGCAAATGAAAGTAAAGTGTAATGTGTCACTCCATAATTTCCTTGACCATCATAATGAAAGTTACCATTATAATGAAAGAAAAGTGTGTCATAGGTATAATTGGTTCGCTGCCTTTAAAAATACTTCTGTCCGTTCAAGATGTACTAATTTTACCAGTGTTTTATGCCTATCTTCGAACTCCTTGATCAGAATTTAAAAAAACTTACACGGGACCACCGTGTGAAACTACTAGAAGTGGGGATGATGAGAGGTACCACCCCACTTCTCCCTTTCTCCACAAAGTTCTTGAGGCACATGCGACCCGTCTAAACTGGCACTCATATTCTCCAGTTAAAATAACAAGGAGGCAATTGGATTGTCATGTTGCCTTTATGGAGAAAAACCAGGAGATATCAAAGGGCGTAAAATATAGCCAAAGTAAAGCAGAGGTTGCTACAAAATGAACGGAATGTTCACTGATGCTGTATGGTTTAGGTCCACCATCTCTTCAGACGTCGAAGGAAATTTTATTACCAAGCGACAAAGTTCTCCCTCAAAAATATTCAATAACAAATACAAACATTGCCTTGTTCCTGAAATATAATCTAAATCTGAAGAGAAATAAATCTATTAAATTGTTAACAAAAAATGAAATGTTCGGTTACGTCAAGCCGGGCAGCTGGTTTTCTTACAAGAAGCCTTAAATTCCTCTTCCCTCATCGCTATCAAACTAAATTTCCACAGAGCTCAAAAATGAACCGAATAATTCGGCCGAATGTTCGGTTCGGTACATTTTTGACCGAATATTCGTATTCGGTTGAACCCATATTCGGCGCATCTCCAGTCATTTTTAATCAATTGGGTGCTCTGTTACGTTCCTTCAATTACTGGTGTTTAGGAAACGAGTCCTTCTTCTGTTAAATCTTTCAGGATTCAAAAAGAAAACCATACAAAAATGAAGATTCCTATCATATCATATTAAGGAAAAATTAGGTTTAAAACCAGAAGTACATATACCTTTAGTGTAATAGCTTTCATAACCGTCCCAGCAAAAATGAGGTGCTGCAATAGCCAACTTTGAGAACTCATTAAAAAGCTTGCAGCTATAATTTTTTAATTCCCCAATAATATTAAGAAAGACCCGAAGTTTTAGATTTTTATGTGATTAGCGTCAAAATTTTGTATACACCGGACATTTACTACTTCTGAGATGCAAACCTAAGAAAACTAAACTAAGTAACAAATAATAACGCAACTATTTTGAAACCTTAGATATTAGTATTAGTCCAGTCGAATTAGGGTTTCACCTCGGAATGAGAGGTATTAAACTGAAAATTTGTACGAACCTTTGTTTTGGCATTCTAAATGATGTGTCAAAAGTCTCATAAATCCCATGTCCGCGTCTTGAGATATTAGAGGTCAAAGGTCACCAAAATCAGTTTTCGCAAATATCTCGTAAATTATCGGCTTTACGTAAATTTTGGTTAAGTAAAGTTTGTTCGTTAGATAAATCTGCATAAAAGTGTCCTATACCGAATTTACGTAGAACCAATAGTTTTCGAGATAAAGGGCTGAGAAGTCTCGGCATCGTGCTGCATTCGTTTCCGCACCACCTCTGAAGTAGAATACAAGGGGCGTTTTTACATGGTGTTCCCGTAGGCCTAATCCATGGTTGTGATAACTTTTTGAAGTTATACTTCTTTAGGCGCGTTTTTAAAAATCTTATGAGAGTGAATTTTTAGGAATATGCGAGACGCAACGATAGGCGAAGGGGTGTGGAGGACAAGCATTTCAACTCCCATTCTTTAGCTGATGTCTGTTCACGATGTCGACGGGTGAGGGGGTTTTTATCCTGAGGCTATGGAGGGAAATAAATTTCATGTCCTATTCATCAACGAAGCGTGAGTTTGAGTTTTTTATGGGCATAGGAAATGTTCGTAGCTTTACACTGTGCACTGTGTTTGTGGGTGAGGGGTTTTATCTGGAGGCTATGGAGGGAAATGCGTTTCTTGCCCTATCCATCAAACATGCGCGAGTTTCTAAAAAAATTTTGAATTTGAATCTAACTTAGATATCCAAAACACCATTGAAATTTGTAAAAATTTATGTCGAACAGATAGTTTCGATGAAGAAACTGAAGTGCGAGAGATTGCTAACATAACTGAATTGAATCCATTTCAAAATTTATATAACAATCCTATTTCCGAAATGAACAATGATCTTCGCCTGGCTGTACTTAACAAACTTGGTTCTATCGCTAAAAAACGAGAGAATTTAATGCCTAATACAGAGTTTAACGAGTTGATGAGAATGGCAAACGATAAGCAAAAAGAACTCTTGCTGCATGTCATTTCGAATCTATTAACTCCAAACCGCAGTCCATTTCAAATATTTTTTGCAGGTCCAGCTGGATGTGGTGAAACTTTTGTGATAAAACTCATCATGGAAATTTATAACAGATACACGGTATGATTAGTATGATTGGTGCTGAATTACTTACTCAGATCGACTCACGATTAAAGCAGATTACGGGAGATTATAATTCTACCTTTGGTGGTATAGATGTTATTTTGATTGGAGATCTACGCCAGTTGCCAGCAGTTCGAGCTACTCCAATTTACAAGCAGCAGAAACAGAGAATTGTTGGACCTATTTTGTGGCGGGGGCTCAAGTTTTATGAGCTGGATCAAGTTATGAGGTAAGCAAACCAACAGTTCTCTTTAATATTGACCAAAATTGGAAACGTTCAACAACTCGAAGATTGTGAACTAATTTTATTGGAATCGCGATTCTTAACAAAAGAAGAGGCAGAAATAAAATGTCCACATGGGATCAGATTATTTAACACAAACGAGGCCGTCACAAGATATAATAACCGAATTTTAAGTGCTGCGCAAGATAAAACGGTTTCAATTGCGAAAGACGTATTTATTGGTAGTACTTCGGCAGAACAGACAAATTTTGTACCCCAAAAATTACACAAAATGTCCCTCATTGATACTGCAGGATTGCCTTATGAAACTGTATTTGTGCCGAATGTTTTTTACATGATTACAGCAAACATCGATGTGTCAGATGGCTTAGCAAATGGCGCTGTTGGTAAATTAGTTCATATTGAACTTAATGATGAAGGAGAAGTAAGCGTTGTGTGGCTTGATTTCCCAGATTCACTAAAGATTGGGCCAAAAATAAGGAAAAAAGTCGCCGGACATGTAGCTTTTATTCAAATTAGTAAAACTGCTGTACCTATAAGTAGAAGATCAGCAACCATTCCACTTAACAACAACAAAACGATAAATGTTAAGCGATCGCATCTACCTTTAGTTTGTGCTTGTGCAACTACGATTCATAAATCTCAGGGAAGCACATACCCTGAAATCGTTTATGAATATGATAAAAAACATCAATTGTCATTAGTGTATGTCGCCTTGACGCGGGTGACTAGTCTTCAAGGTTTGTACGTTACAACAAAAGACAATGACAAAACTTTCTATCATGGCCGCAGAGCATCCACAGCTATAAATAGTCTTCAAGATGAATTCCTTAGACTCTCGCGTAATCGCTTAGAGACTATTAGCAGAGATGTATTAGATTTTATTAATCAAAGGAATGGATTGACAGCATTTAGTTTTAACTGTCAAAGTCTTCGTGCTCATCTTTTAGATCTCACCGATCCAATTATACAAAACTCGAATATTTTACTCTTAAATGAAACTTGGTTACCCAATGAAGAGTTAGTCAGTATACCAAATTTCAATTGTATAATTCAATATAAGCGATCAAACGTTCGAGCTGGAGGAGTTGCCATATATCAAAATGTACACGACACTAATAACATCATTACGCCGCGCATAGATATGACTGTGAAACAATCTGAATTTAGAAGTTCAGCGGTGTCATCAGTCGGTGAGTTTTGTGTAGCTGAATGCAGAATGGAAGATGGCAACAAAATTGTTTTGATAGCAGTTTACATAACTCCAAATCAAAAATTAGACGATATCATCTGTTTCTTAAACCAATTATTATGGCCATACATAAAAGACGGAGGAGAATTTCTGGGCAGAAGAGAATCAAAGTTACCAATACTTCTAAGTGGAGACTTCAACCTCAATTTTTCACGAGAAGATTCGGGTCCACTTATTAAGTTTCTCCAAGAGTATGTAAATCTAACCATGAATAATGATCCATTGGTTTCAACAACACGACATGGCACCACCATTGACGCTGTATTTACACGATACGTTAACGCCGTTAGTACAAAACTCTTCGTATCATATTTCAGTTACCATAAGCCGCTCATAACTTTTGTGCCAATCCAGTCACCACCAGAAGAAACTAGCGAAGTGAACATAATTTAGAAGAAATGTTTATTTCAGTAGTAACTAAGAATTTGAAATATGTCTACTCAAGGTCGATGGACCCACAGGCTCATACTAAATGCGGAGAGATAGGTCGCGTGACCTTGCACAGTTTTTGAGTGGTTATTGGTACTACTCGGTTCGGACAAGATGACTCCCCGTTGTGCATGGCATGCCTAGATGTGACAAAGGACGCAGAGTATATCCTTTAGGAATGCTAACGGCTGCGCGAGAGCGTCATAAAAACTATGTGGTAAGATCGGTTGATGCATGAAAGAAAGTGCAAGAGACCCTAAATATTCTCCATCACAAGCTAAAGTAGGAAGAAGTCAAAAGGAAAATAGTAAGGCTTAGAAATACCAGGAGTATTCGCAGGTAGGTAAAAGCTGATCCAGCCCGCGACGCATTGCTGAAAACGAAAGGCCTTCCCGCGGGAGAATGGGACGACTAGTAGGTGGTTTTAGTTGGGGTTAGAGTCCTACATAACACCAAGAAATTATTTGCATGCAAATTAAAAATTAGTTTAAATCACGCCAAAGGAGTATAACTTCTAATGCGCGTACATAGGTACACACACCCACTTTTTTTGATTATCTTTCTATCTCTTCTATTTCCTCTTCTTTCATATTGTCATATTCATCAACACTCATCATCTCAGAGGAAAATAACGAAATGTGGTCGGCAGGCGCGGATTCCGCGGGGGGGGGTGTCACGGGGGTCATGACCCCCCCCCAAAAGCAGTGCCGCGGCCAGACAATTGAGAGGTACTGTGCAAAAATTCAGCGAGAGGCCCCAGAGAGTCCAAAAAAAATTTCGCTCGCTTCACTCGCGGGTTTACCTACACAAAGGCCCGTCCCCGTCACAGAATTATGCCCCATATGCTGATTTGTGTGGCTCATATTCATTTGTGTGGCCCGTTCGATGAAGTAAAAATGCAAATAATGAATTCAAATGATTTTTATTGCTAAAACAACTGTTCGCTCGCGAGGCCCCAAACACGCGGGGCCCTGTGTAGTTGCACACCCTGCACATATGCCAGCAGCGGCATTGCCCAAAAGCGCTCACTGTTTAAAAAACAAAATTGACCCAACTCAAAAAACAAAAAATAACCAAACGTCTATGGGAAACGGCCCTGAACCAAAGTTTGAAGGCGAAACTTGAGCCACCCCAAATGATAATTTTCGCGCAACTTGCAATGCGCCGCGTGAGAAGCGCGCTGTAAAGGTGAAACCCCAATGTAGGCTTGGCTTGCTTGAACTTGGTGAGCTTTTCAGGTACCACGTGCCAAAGCAAAACAAGCCCAACAAGCCAAAGCAAAACAAACCCAAATACACGCTTTGCTTTAGTCACTTGACAGTTTGCTTTTCATGAGCACAGGACATAGAAATAATACCCGAAAGAAATAAGAGGTATGAATTTTGCGGACATTATTGTTTCACAAAAAGAACAAAGGATCGTATGGAAATTGTATCTGTAAAAAAAGGAGAATGAAAATTTGAAATGTTGTGTAGAGTGTTAAAGAAGCACATATGGTTTGTGGCATTACTGTTCAAACATTTACGAGAAATTTGTTAAAATGGGATATAGAAATAGTTTTTGAGCTCTTAAATATTTATAGTTAATGTTATAAATAATTTGTTATTTTTATGTTAAAACACTTTGTATACTTTGTACACTTGTGATTTTTTGTGAGAATTTGTAAAAAAAAGTAGCAAGTAAGGGCTTTTTATTTGACAAGGGATTTTAGGTTTTTATTGTTTTTTAATTGAGAGAACGATTCAGGTTGTAATATATTGGATTCCTGTAATAAAATTGGTTTTTTTCTAGTTGATGCTGAGACTTTTTTTAGGAGAAAACTTATCCCATCCTTGAATGTAGTCCATCCGTGGATTTTGATAGACAAATTTCCACAACAGTTAATGTTATTCCCAAAAAACTAATTTCTTTATGAAATAAATTTTCTCAAACCTCTACATACATTTATATCTCTAAGCAAAATTGAAATTAAACAAACGCAAAAGCATGCAAAGCATCAAAAAATTGAACATTGGTCATTTCGAGCTTTGCTCTGCTTTGCTTTGGCTTTGCTTTGACTTTGCCGCTTGGTCATTTGGTTTTGTCCCATAACAAAGCACTGGTTAATTTGATATGTCAAAGCAAAGCAAAGCACTAAAGCAAGCCAAGCCTACATTGGGGTTTCACCTTAAGCAAGTTGCGCAGGGGCTAGGCTAATAAAGTTCAAGGGCGCGTTTCCCCGGCGTTTCGGAATTTTTCCTTGTCACCACCGGCGGGTGGAAATTTAAAAAAGTTGAGTGTTGTTTGACCCGTCACCACCAGCGGGTGGTTTTACGCGAAAGAGTGTTGTTCTACCGCTTTTTATTATAATTAATTTTGTTTTTTCGGCTACGGCGACGATGCGACGGCCGGCGGGTTTTTCGATGTTTTAGTGTTTTAGTGTTTTACTGTTTACAATTTTAAACGGGTTTGAAAAGTGATTCATATTGTTGTAAACATAGATAGTAATTAATGAAAACATTTATTTAGTAAATGAAGGATATTGCTTTTTGATTGATAACAATAATAAATTTAGTATATACATATATGTATCATGTTATTTATTATATAATTATATAATATATGTGAAAGTGAAAAGAAAAGGTGTTAAGTTTTATTTATGTTACACAAGTCTTTCATCTTCATACAAAATTTTCACGCCGGTGCGTACATATACGAACATCACTGCTGAGCACAACTCACCTTCATCGTGAACTCGGCGAGACAAAGCCAGATTCTCTCTCTCCGATAGACTATGCACAACGAAGGAAAAGGAAGGAAAATAGAATCAGCTGTTTTTTTTTCATAAATAGTAAATATGCACCAACGCATCAAGTTTATTCCCATATAAAATCATAAAATCTTCCCGCGGATAGCTGTGTGCGAGCGTGTATAAAAATGCTACCTACAAATTCCATCTCTGATAGCCTGACATCGTCATTTGAAGAGTTTGTGCATATAGCTATTCACTCATTAACCATATGAAGATGAAAGACTTGTTAATATCTAGACTTTGCTGCTTACACCCAAAGAGAGATTGGATATATTTTGCCTTACTGCATCCCAGTTTCCCAATTCTTGGAAACATGCGTTTGTCTTGCCGATTGTTAAATGTGCAACACCTACATTGCCGGCGGACTTTCGACCAATCAGCATCCTCCCATTTCTCGCTGAGGTGCTTGAAAAGCTAATTGCAATGCAAATCATAGAGTTTTGTGAACGAAATCAGGTGATTAATGCTTACCAATCAGGTTTTCTTAAATCTCATAGCTGTGATACGGCACTTCTCAAAACTACCACTGATATAAGGCACTCTCTAAATGATCACGAAGTTTGTCTACTAGCTCTATTAGATTTTTCAAAAGCTTTTGATCAAGGCAAGCGGTAGTTTGCCTAGTTCGTAAGGGCAAACAACTAAAGCCTTATTTACACCTAAACATGGCAAACAGAGTGTTTTTTTATAAAATTTATGCGATTTATCACCTTTTTATAAGCACTGTAGCGACCGCGTACCAACTTAATTACTAAGTTTTACGCAAGGTCACACAACAACTTCCGGCACGATAAAAACGATCGGCCAGAACGCACCCTCGATCACTGAACTCAAAAGTTCAGTGATCTAGCCAATTTCCGGCATCTCCTTACTCACTGTTCGAAGGTTCCTCAAAAACGTGAGACACGAAGTAACAACGCGCTAACAAAAACACAATAAAACACATATATATATAT